>OX393549.1:25934708-26532208 GCA_947650365.1 Chamaelirium japonicum
TATATATATATATATATATATATATATATATATATATATATATATATATATATATATATATATATATATATATATATATATATATATATATATATATATATATATATATATATATATATATATATATATATATATATATATATATATATATATATATATATATATATATATATATGGGGTGGGATCCGTTGACAACCCAAAATGGGAGGTAAATTTACCTCCCACTTACAACTCGCCATAATCATTGGTTAGAGGTTTCCGAATTTGCTAATTTTTTGTGAGGATGATCAACATGGCATGTTGATCATTCTCACAAAAAATCAGCAAATTCTGAAACTTATAAGGGCGTCAAATGTGTTATTTAAATTAACGGTTCAAATAGACGGTTCAGAAATATTTGATTCAATCGGCACCCTTAGAAGTTTCAGATTTTGTTGATTTTTTGTGAGGATGATCACTATGGCAAGTTGATCATCCTCACAAAAAATCAACAAAATCTGAAACTTCTAAGGGTGCTGATTGAATCAAACGTTTTTGAACCGTCTATTTGAACCATTAATTTGAATAACACATTTGACGCCCTTATAAGTTTTCGAATTTGCTGATTTTTTGTGAGGATGATCAACTTGCCATGTTGATCATCCTCACAAAAAATCAGCAAATTCAGAAACCTCTATCCACCGATTGAATCAAGTTTAAAATGGGAGGTAAATTTACCTCCCATTTTGGGTTATCAACGGATCCCAGTCCTATATATATATATATATATAGGGTCAGGATCGGATGACTTAGCAAAATTTGACCCAGTAAATAACCCAGCATCCTTTGAGGCACCTAGAGGTTTTAGAATGGGCTGATTTTTTATAGACATGTTGTCTATGATATGTTGATCATCCTCACAAAAAATCAGCCCATTCTAAAACCTCTAGGTGCATCAAATGAGATCTTCAAATCAACGGTTAAAATTGACAGTCAAAAACCGTTGATTTGAAGAGCGCATTTGATGCACCTAGAGGTTTTAGAATGGGCTGATTTTTTGTGAGGATGATCAACATACCATAGACAACATGTCTACAAAAAATCAGCCCATTCTATAACCTCTAAGTGCATCAAATAGTGCTGGGTTATTAATGGGTCAAAATTTGCTGGATCATCCAATCCTAACCCATATATATATATATATATATATATATATATATATATATATATATATATATATATATATATATATATATATATATATATATATATATATCCATGACCAGAATACATTCTTCTTTCTTGACTAATTTCTCGGACAAAGTTTGCAAATATGTAAATCTATTAGGCTGTGTTCTTTTCGTGGGAATTGGAATTCTCAAGAAATGAGCTCATTCTTGTTAGCTTGATATATACATTGTTGTCCCATTCACTAACAACTTAAGCTTTTGGGTGAAATGGTTTCCTAACATGGTATCAGAGTGCTGGTTTTTGAGAGGCCTTGGGGGTTTAAATCTTGTTTCATCCCCATTTTTTTATTTTGGCCTTGCCCCATTTGTTTGATTCTTCTAGTGCAGGAGAGGGCCTGGGAAATTAAAGCCCACTCTATGTGGATTTAATTTCTCAACCAAAACCCAATATTTGAAAATCTCTCTCTGCGTCCCCCATCCTCATGGTGGAACCATGTACCCAAATATGGAAAGATGGTGAAAGCAATGTCCGCATGGTATGGAAAGACGGTGGTTTTATGGAAAGAGCATGGGTATAGATCCATTTTCTAGGAGTTCCAATTCCTAGTAAAAGAACACTTCGTTAAGTTATTCCAATTTTAACAAATTCTCGAGATGATAAAATCAGATAAACCTTTTGAGCTTTTAATTTTGTAGTGCACACAACACAATCCTTGCAACGAACTTGCCATTAATTTGGCATTGTAGCTAAAACTTGGTCATGTGAGATGAATGCAATTCTTATTTCAAACTGTGACGAGTTGAGAGACGGCTAGGGTTTGGAGAATAGCCAGTCATTCTCATTAGGCACATGGCCAACAAATATATAGAGATACATGTGTATATAAGTGGGAAACCCTGCGTGCGGCGGTGGGAGACTATAATACAAATATATATATATATATATATATATATATATATATATATATATATATATATATATATATATATATATTTGGAGGGATACTCTTACTAATGGAATCTTACTAATGAAAGTTACAAATCACCTTTTACCTAACCTAGAGGTTTCAGAATTTGATGAAACTTGGTGGGGATGCTCTCTATGGCAATTTGATCATCCTCACCAAAAATCATCAAATTGTATAACGTCTAGAGGCATCAAATATGTTATTCAAATTAACGGTTAAAATGAACGATCAATAAAGCTTCTAACATTTCATGCCCTTAGAGGTTATAGAATTTGATGATTTTTGGTGAGGATGATCAACTTGCCATAGAGAGCATCCCCGCCAAGTTTCATCAAATTCTGAAACCTCCCTCCCCATAAAAGGCGATTTGTAACTTTCATTAGTAAGATTCCATTAGTAAGAGTATCCCTGCCCTATATATATATATATATATATATATATATATATATATATATATATATATATATATATATATATATATATATATATATATATATATAGAGAGAGAGAGAGAGAGAGAAATGCTTGAGTGCGGCATGCGGTGCGTGCGGCATCGCACCGCAGCCGTGTGATGCACGCGCTGCGTGCATGCGATGCACGCAGCAGTGCATCACACGGCTGCGGTGTGATGCCGCACGCACCGCATGCCGCAGCATAGCATGCCCCTATATATATATATATATATATATATATATATATATATATATATATATATATATATATATATATATATATATATATATATATATATATATATATATATATATATGCTAACACATATTCTAACACCCCCTCTCAAACTCACGGTGGGTCAAGCACCGAGAGTTTGCTAAGAAGAAACCGAAAACGAGGAGAGGGATGAGATTTCGTGAAGAAATCGGCAATCTGCTCCGCCGAAAAGACATAGGGCAGAGAGATAGTCCCAGCCTCATACTACTCTTGAGAGAAGTAGCAATCAAGCTCAATATTCTTTGTCCGCTCATGAAACCCATGATTGCTGACAATCTGAATAGCACTCTTATTGTCGCAATGAAGACCAGTGGAACCTGAAGTAGTAACACCAAGATCTTGAAGAAGGTGCCGGAGATGAACAATCTCCTTATGGCCATGGCATGAAACTCAGCCTCAGTACTGGATAGAGAGACAACCTTCTGCTTCTTGCTCTTCCAAGAGATAAGAGAGTCACCAAGAAATAGGCAGTATCCAGTAGTCGAATAACGAGTAGTCGGGTCACCTGCCCAGTCAGCATCAGAGTATGCACGAAGAACCATGGTCTAGGTTGCCGAGAAAAAGAGTGACCGAGTAATAGTACCAAGAAGGTACCGAAGAGTCCGTAGAAGGGCAGCATAGTAAGTAGAGTGAGGTGCATCCACAAACTGACTGAGAATGCTAACTACATGAGCAATATCTGATCTGGTGATGCGAAGGTAAACTAGCTGACCTACTAACTCCCGGTACCTAGTAAGATCAGATAGGGGCTCACCATCAGTGAGACGAAAGTGTCAACCATGCGACAGTCAGAGAGAGCAGCCCGAGTAAGAATATCAGCTGTGTACTTCTGTTGAGAAAGTAGAATCCCCTGAGCACTCGGAGCAACCTACAGGCCAAGAAAGTAACGCAATGGACCAAGATCCTTCATCTGAAACTGACTGTTGAGATGCTGCTGAAGAGAGGTGATGACACTAAACATGTAAGAATCATATCATCAAGATATAGAAGGATAATGGCTCGACCATGAGGGGAAGTCCGCACAAAATATAGAGTGATTCTGGAAGCTCTCCACAAAGTCGATCTCGGTAACTGCCCGACGAAAACGCTCAAACCAGGCACGAAGTGCCTGTTTGAGTCCATAGATAGCCCGACGAAGACGACAAACATACTGAGAAGGAGTGGTGAGACCGGGAGGAGGCTGCATATAGACAACTTTGGAAAGATCACCATGAAGAAACCCATTCTTCACATCCATCTGAAATAGAGGTCAACTTTGAGCAGCAGCAACAACAAGGAGGGTCCGAATGGTAGTTATCTGAGCCACCGGAGCAAAAGTCTCATCATAATCAATCTCATACTCCTGAGTAAAGCCTCGGGCAATAAGACGGACCTTGTACCGATCAATGGAGTCATCTGGACCCACTTGTAGCTGATAGGTTCAACCCAGTAGGCAAAGGGACAACCTCCCATGTCTTAGTCTACGCGAAGGCCTGAAACTCCTCGGCCAACCTATTGCCACATAGGGTACTATAGTGCCTCTCTGTAAGATCTGAGCTCGCTGTCTGTGTAAAGGGTTGTAAGGTAGGCAAAGAACTGAGGCAAGTAGATAGTAATTGTGGCAAAACCAAAACGGTCAAGGGAGTAGCCAAAGTGGTCTGGGGGGCGGCATTCGTGCTGAGGGTAATGATGAGGAGTATGAGGATCCATATCTGGTAGAGGTAGTCTGCTCGAAATGGACGAAGGACCAGAGGAGTCACCAACAAATGAGGGTATGACAGGCAAAAGGGAAGAGGGATCCAAAGGGGAGGAAGGACTCAAACTATAAGAAGGGATGACTATGGGAACTGGAGGTAAGGGCTCAGGATTAGGAGGAGTGATAGAAGAAGGAGAGGTAGTAATAGGAGGGGTTGGTTGAGGCAGGGTGGAGAAAGTGGGAGAAACCTCAAGAAAAGTCAGATCTTGAAACACAGGAGAGTAATAGGGCATATCCTCGACAAAAGAAACATGTCAAGAAATACGAAGACCATGAGTCAGAGGTCATAGCAATGATACCCCTTGTGCTCAGAACTGATTCCCAAGAGCACACACTTAGTGGACCGAGCCGACAGTTTGTTACGCTCATAAGAAGGAAGGAGAACAAAACATGTGCACCCAAAAGTACGCAACATGCTGTAATCATGAGGGGTGCCATAGAGACATTCATGAGGCGAAACACCCGAGAGGACAGAGGAAGGGGGGGTGATGTTAATAAGGTTGACGGAGGTCAAAATGGCCTCCGCCCAAAAGTTGTGAGGAACACATGAGGAGATAAGCTGAGCATGAGTTGTCTCAAGAATATGACGATGTTTTCGCTCTGCAACACCGTTTTGCTCATGAGTATGAGGATAGGATTGTTGGAAGAGAGTCCCATTGGATTGAAGGATAGAACGCATTATAGAATAGAGATATTCACATGCGCAATCGGACTGAAACATTTTAATGCAAGCATGAAACTGAGTATGAACCATGGCGGTGAAGGACTGATAGACCTCGGGAATGTCAAAACACTGACGAAGGAAATACACCCATGTGAAATATGAGTAATCATCAATAAAACTAATATAATAAAGATTTATATTCATAGAGAAAAATGGTGCAGGATCCCAAATGTCGGAGTGCACTAGATCAAACTGTGACAAACTAATAGAAAAAGTGCTAGCAGAATGCTTAACCAACTGACATCCCATACAAAAAGAAAGATAAGAAAAGGAACTGCGGCCTAAAATACCTGGTGGGAAGAGACTTTTAAGCCAAGGTTCAGACACATGACCTAGCCTCTTGTGCCACAGGTCGGCATCAGAAGAGACAACACTATAGACGATTGAATGAGAGACGGTAGGTAAATGAAGATACTCCAAGTGATATAGACCACCCACCTTACGAGCAGCGCCAATCCTCTGTCCCGAATATGGATCCTACACAGCACAAGAAGAGAAAGAGGAAGTAACTATCAAGCCAGAATCACAAAGACTGCTAATATAGATTAAGTTCATGCAAAGCTAAGGTGCGTGTAGGACAAAAGGTAAAGAGAGAAAGCTAGAACTGATGGACCCAGTCTACGAGATAGCTAGAGGGGAACAATCTGCAGTATGGATCGGTGGAATACGGTAGGCAGGTAAACATGCAGTAAGAATGGAGTAGTTTGGGGTCATGTGATGAGAGGCCCCAGAGTCCATAATCCAAGGTGCAGAAGTACCCGGGGTGGTAGAGAAGGCAGAGAGACCGGACAAGCCAGAAGAAATAGAGGCAGGCTGCAGAAGGAGCTGCTCAAGGCGCATCTCAAGACGTTGAAGGCGATCCGTCGTAGTAGCGGCAGTAGAGGAGGAGCCAGGACCAATAGTGGTGGCTGCAGCAATAGAAGTAGTGGGTCGGCCACGGATAGAAGGCCCAGCACGCTTCTCAAGGTGAAGCTACCAACAGGAGTCAACCATATGCCTTGGCTTGCCACAGTGGGTGCACCGTCTAGTGTCAGGCATGCCACCAGGTATGCCAGGTGAATGGGAGGCACCACGAGAGAATGTAGGAGCCGAGAGTCTCTGAGGTGGAGCAGCAGCGAGAACACCCTCAAAACTGGAGGGTACAGAGGTCCGACGAGTGGTAATGGCACGAAGACGAGTTTCCTCAGCAATAAACTCAGCAACTGCAACATCGAGACGAAGAAGAGGATCCCTATGGATCAATTGTCCCGCAAGGGAAGAGAACTCATGACGAAGAGCCATCAGAAACTGGTAGAGCTGTCGTCTCTCCCGAAAGAATTGCAACTCACGCCAGGAGGCATTGACCTTGGACACCTCTAGCAGAGGGGGCTCCAAGGCCTGGAGCTCACGCCAGTAGCTACACATAAGGCTATGAAACTATTGAATGGCCTGCTCCCCCTGCTGAGATGACTGGGCCTGAGAGAGGAGCTGATACTCGCAGGCCCCGCTTTGCTCCACAAAGCGCTCAGTAAGGTGGGCCCAGAGCTCTGCCACTGTAGAGAAGGTGACAAGATCGGCACAAAGAGAGCGATCAACCGAGCCAACTAGGAAAGCACGAACTCGTCAGTCACGAGCACACCAAGAGTCAGAAGCCACAAAGTGAGGTTGCTGTAGGAGTAGGAGTAGATCCTTCAACGTGCCCGTATAAGGCACGACCATCCAGAATGCTCCGGACTGTAGCTGACCATGCAGACCAATCTGTGATGGTTAAAAGGGGAAAGTCTGTAGAGACTGGAAGAAAATCCCTTGTCTGTTCGATAGGTGTCGCCAAAAACGGAACAGAGGACACTTCGGGCGGAGCAGATGATGTAATTGTGGACTGACTGGAAGGAGCGGAGGACGTCATTGTGTATCAACGAAATCAGCACAGATTATGATGCAGGATAGAGCTCCGGTGCAGGATAGGAATCCGATGCGGGATAGTCCTCCGGTACGGGATAGGATGCAGAGGTGGTACAGAAAAGGACGCAGACTTGCGGTGTGGGATAGGATATAGGATAGGGCGCTGCGGTGTGGGATCGCAAGGTGCGGTGCAGGACTGCGAGGTGCTGGGCGGGATAAGTAAGGGATACAGGACCGGCGGCGCGGGATTGCGCGGTGCGGCCGGGATCGCACGGTGCGGTGCGAGATAGAGGGGTCGCGTGGTGCGGTGCGGGGATCATAAGAGAACAGAGGGAGGGAGAGAGAGAACTCCAGTGCGGGAGAGAACAGAGGGAGATAAAGAGCGCTCGGGTGCGGGATTCCAGGGAGAGAGAGGAAGAGAGGAAGGAGGTCGGCTCTGATACCATGTGACAATATGAGAGACGGCTAGGGTTTGGAGAATAACCAGTCATTCTCATTAGGCACATGGCCAACAAATATATAGAGTTATATGTGTATACCAGTGGAAAACCCCACGTGCGGCGGTGGGAGACTGTAATACAGATATATATGCTAACACATATTCTAACACAAA
Source organism: Chamaelirium japonicum (assembly GCA_947650365.1). NCBI lineage: Eukaryota > Viridiplantae > Streptophyta > Magnoliopsida > Liliales > Melanthiaceae > Chamaelirium > Chamaelirium japonicum. The sequence goes on from OX393549.1 coordinate 25,942,528, forward strand.
CTTTGCCATCTTTAGACTAAAAATGTTGGTGAATCTAAATTCTAAATTGTTCCAAGTTGGATGGGCTCAAATGCATCACAAATAAATTAGACTCGATTTGATGGATTGCACCGTACCATACATATATGGGATAAAGCTAGCTAATTAAGCGAAGCAAGTTCCAATATTTAGGTATACTAGTGTGGCTTGTTATGGATGCATCATTAGAGACATAGAATATAGTTCATATTTGCAAGATTTTTTTTCAGATCCAGACATGCTCGAAGTAGGAAATGGCGGAATGACCACAGAAGAATATCGCGCCCACTTCAGCATCTGGGCGCTAGCCAAGGTATGCATGTGGAGCATATGCTTTGGTTCTTAATCTGCGAAGTGTATGTCAACTTTAAGTTGTTATTGAGTTACAGGACCATGAACTAAAACCCTAGGTTGATCACGCTTCGATGATTGCAGGCTCCTCTACTGATCGGTTGTGACATCCGCTCAATAAGCAAGGATACGCTCGAAATATTGAGCAACTCGGAGGTCATTGCAGTTAACCAAGGTTTGGTATCACCTCATTAACCCTAGCCTTAAGTTGTGCATCAGTGAACAACATTGTTGTTTTTCTTGTTTGATTGGGTAAGTAGGGTTGCTTGATGATTAGTTTGGTGTTAGCAGATAATCTTGGAGTTCAAGGGAAGAAAATGACAAGGAGTGGTGACTTGGAGGTATGAGAACCCTAGTTTCTTCATGAATACTTTATCCTGCTTGCTCTGCAATTTTGTGCAATCCACACGAATTCATATAGGGTGAATTAAATCCATGCATGGAAAGTTCTATGTGAGAACCTACACTTGAATTTCTGAAATCATGATTTAAGTTTGAGTTGTGTAAACAATAGGCTAACTACTACACTTTATATATCTAATCCCCCTTAATAATTGATGACAGTTGCAGCTGAACATTAGTCTGTACTCGATTTGTGATATGTAGGTTTGGTCGGGTCCGCTCAGCGGTGGAAGGGTAGCTGTGGTCCTATGGAACCGCGGATCTTCACAGGCATCTATCACTGCAAGTTGGTCTGATATTGGCCTTAAACCATCAACTACTGCTGATGCTCGAGATCTATGGGCAGTGAGATTCAAGAACAAACACTTCTTTTGATCTTTTCCTTTTCCGAATGTGAAGTAGTTCTAACTTTACATACAATTCCCTTACATTGCTCCAATTGATCCTCCCTTTTCTTCTTCTCAGCATTCGACTACGTCGTCTCTTCAAGGGCAAATTACGGCTACGGTGGATACTCATGCTTGCAAGATGTACATCTTGACACCAAAGTAGAATGAAAGAAGCTTGAGGTCACTTGATTTTGTTTAGTCAAATGAAAATGTCTCAAACTATATTGGAGTTGTGTGAGTGTGAGCATTCCAGATATAAAACTTTATCCGAAATGTGATAAAGGTGATTGACACATACGTGAGAGGATGGCCTGATTATAACTTCTCAACAAAGGATTCACTTATTCTCACTTATTCTTGGAGATTTTTACCCATCTATGGATGACATCCAACATGCGATTGTTTGGATTCACCTTCCTCGTCTTCCAGTGGAATATTGGGGAAGGAAGAGAATCCTAGCCATTGTGGCGGTGGCCAGAAAACCTATTGATGACACTCAAACCGTGTACTAGGTTTTTGTGTATCCCAGTATTAAAGACGGGTCAATTGTAGTAGAAGTTTAATACCAGATCATTCCCATAGGGATGGATGATTAATGTTCTTTTAAACCAATATTAGGATCACAAAGTAGATTTAGGGATTATTAATAAGACTACTATTATAATTAAACTAATTAAAGAGATGATCTTATGAGGTTACAGAGTTGCCTCTAGCGATGATAAAATATCTTTCTCTCAAGACAAAAATTAGAACGATTACTAGTGTGGATTGCATCAAGAATTATTTAGAACTATCTAGAGTGTTCTAATTCAACGTACTCAATCCAAAGGTAACGCTGAAGATAGAACAAACTATTCTTGTTTTATTACAACATCCCTAATCCAAGGGTAATGGAGTAACATATTCTCAGTCACATACCCTAATCTAAGGTTATATGTGAATTAAATAAACCTAATTTTGAATATTCTTGATTCGATCCACACTAGTGAATACGTAAGGTTGACATTTCAAGATTCGATACTACCGGGCGTTCCACCACGATAGCATCACAGAAACCAATATCTATGTCATTCAAAGTATAGACCGTCCGAGGCTTTGTACAACCGCATTACTGATTGCCTTGCCTGAGTATGACCCATCCAAGGTTGTAACATAGAACAATCAAGATCTATACCGTCCAGAGTATAGACCGTCCGAGGCTTTGTACAACCGCATCACTGATTGCCTTGCTTGAGTACGACCCATCCAATGTTATAGTATAAAACTTTTCCATTAATACCATGCATGATAATCACATAAGAGGGCATTTCCACACAACCTATATGATGTGTATAATATTCTAAATATATCACAATCTCGGACACATGAAGAATATTAATAGTTCATTAAGAGAATGGACTCAAATCATGCATCAATCTTGAGTTCATCATTTATCATTGAGAAAATTGTAAAGATACATCTTTAGGGTTCTCCTAAAACCCTAGAATAGTTAGCCCACCATCCTCAAGTTAGTAGAACAAAGGGTTGGGGAAGATGACACCATGTGTACTTGGAGTACCCTCTATACTCTCCGTTTCCACTCCTAGAGTGTGGATCTTTCTATTCTATTAGATTCTGAACTTCAGAACTTCCCAAAACTCTCGAACTTCTCGAATTCCTGATATAGAGAGGTAATTATAGACCCCGGATGGATGGTTTGTCCATACCACTCTTCTCGGAATTTCGCCTAGGTGGTTATTGTAACTGCCCGGGCGATTTTGATAACTACAGGTCGGTATCGCTGAATATCCTCATGGCCATCCACTTCACTTTGTCATTGTAGACACAGAAAATGTGATCGCACCCGAGCTTGACCCGCGCAAGCCAACCCAAGGGCAAACGGGCCCGCGCCAGGCAAAGGCAGTCCACCGGATCCGACCAAAGGAGAGGCCGGGTGGGCCCATCCTCAAGTGGGGTCCACCCGTCCCCTTGCCAAACCGTGGCCCCCCTCTTCCCGTGGGAAGGGTGCAGCCGGCCAAGGGAGGAAAAGAAAAGAAAGGAAAGAAAAGGAAAGAAAAGAAAGAAAGAAAAGGAAAGAAAAGAAAGAAAGAAAAAGAGAAAAGAAAAGAAAGAAAGAAAAGGAAAGAAAAGAAAGAAAGAAAGGAAAGAAAAAAAAGGAAAGAAAAGAAGAAGAAGAAAAAGGAAAGAAAACTGGTATGCGCGGGGGAGGTTGCGTAGATGTCTACACAAGCGTAGATCTACGTTGATCCCTCGATCCGACGAACAAGAAATGAAGCCGGGTCGCCATCGATTTAATGTGCAAGATTCAAATAAAAATTCAAAATGATTGGGCCATAACTATTTCGCCAGAAAAGGAAAATAAATAAAGGTTTATTCCCCCCATCAATAAAGGAATGAATCTTGGGTAGTTATGAGGGAGGTATTAAAGGGATTCAAATAAATCTTTCTATATCTCTTCCATCCCCCTTCACCTATAAATAAAGGGGGAGGGGAAAGGCTCAAGAGGTCGGATGGCAAAAGGCAAGGAAGCTCTGCAAAGGGAGAGACTCGCCTTCAACGACCCAAGGCTTCACGAGGCTCGGGCAAGCCTACCCCTTTGGGGATCAGCTTAGTCCATTGAAAGTCCTCATTAACGTGAAGACCCTTGCACAAGAAGATCAACCCTTCGACTCCGTGTACGAAAGAAAAAGCTTGGAGAAGAAGAACCCTTCAGCTCCGAAGATGCCAGAAGCAAAGGCTGGAGAAGAAGATCGAAGTGGCATCACCCCGTCGTCTTCAACAAGCCTTCAACTCTAAAGATGGCAGAAGCAAAGGCTGGAGAAAAAAATTGAAGCTGCATCACCCAATCGTCTTCATCAAGCCTTCAACTCCGATCAAGCACAAAAGCCCGGAGAAGAAGATCGAAGCAGCATCACCCCGTCGTCTTCAACAACGTCCGCTCCATTCACGAAGAAGAAAGGTTAGAGAAGGATACCCGAAGCGGCACTACACCCGTCATCTTCAACAAAGCCTTCAACTCTGATTACACCAAATACGCCCGGAGAAAAAGCCGATGCTACAACCGTCGCCCGGTGGAAGTTGAAGATAGAAGCAAGAAAGCTCTACAAAGGAGGTGACATGCCTTCAACAACCCAAGGCTTTGTGAGGCTCGGGCAAGGTTATCCTTTTGGGATCGGCTTAGCCCATCGAAAGTTCTCATCAACGTGAAGACCCTTGCATAGAAAGATCAACCCTTCGACTCCGTACACGAAGGAGAAAGCTCGGAGAAGAAAAAACCGTCAACTCCGAAGACACTAAAAGTAAAGGCCGAAGAAGAAGATTGAAGCAGCACCACCCCGTCATCTTCAACAAGCCTTCGACTTCGATCAAGCCCAAAAGCCCGGAGTAGAAGATCGAAGCGGTATCACCCCGTCGTCTTCATCAAGCCTTCGACTCCGATCAAGCCCAAAATCCCGGAGAAGAAGATCAAAGCGGCATCACCCTGTCGTCTTCAACAATGTCCACTCCATTCACGAAGAAGAAAACTTGGAGAAGGATACTCGAAGCGCTGCTACACCCATCGTCTTCAAAACAAATTCTTCAACTCTGATCACACCAAAGAAGCCCGGAGGAGAGAAGTCAAGCCGACGACACAACCGTCGAGGAAGCTGGAAGAATAAAGAAGAAGTGAAGGAGTAACCATGATCGTTTAAGAAGAAGATCGAGTCAACACCAAAGCAAAAGCCAGTACAAGAAGCTGAAGCAAAAGCATCGGTAAAGCTCATGCCAAAGCAAAGCAAGTGCCAAATCCAAGCAACTACGACGATCACAAGGAAAGCACTGCACGTTCGATCATTTGGTAATACCAGTCGGGGACGCCGTTTCAATATCCACCCACCCAAGTCGATGGGTTCGACATAGTCTCTGGATAAAATCAGACACGATCGATACATGGTGGCTGTCAATCATATCTCCGTTATCGAAACTAAAAACAGTGATTCTTCTATTTTGGACGATGCGTTGCAAGACGCCCTACCGATCCTAGAAGAAGGGGGGAAGTCCACCATTGACGACTTAAAGGAAATCAACTTGGGCACAGAGAATGAGCCTCGGCCTACATTCGTCAGCACACTCTTGGTCCTATAAGGAGATGATAGGTCTCGATCCTAAAATCACAGTACATTAGCTCGGCATCAAACACGGAACTAGCGCCATCAAGCAAGGACAAAGACGCTACCGGCTAGAGTTGGTACCCCAGATCAAAAACGAGTAAACGAGCTCATCGAAGCTGGTTTCATCCGAGAGGTCAAGTATCCAACTTGGATCTCCAGTGTTGTTCCAGTCAAGAAGAACGGTCAAATCAGGGTCTGCGTGAACTTCAGAGACTTGAACAATATATGCCCCAAGGATAATTTTTCGTTGCCAATCACGGAGCTAATAGTAGACACGACGACAGGCCACAAAGTGCTAACTTTTATGGATGGATCTTTAGGCTACAACCAGATCCGGATGGCACCCAAAGACGAGGAGCTAATGGCATTTCGTACACCAAAGGGGATCTACTGCCATAAAGTTATACCCTTCGGCTTGAAAAATACAGGAGCCACCTACCAACGAGCTATGCAGAGAATCTCCGACGTCATTCTTCATCAAAACGTGGAGTGCTATATTGACGATGTCACGCCCCGGATCGGACTACAAGGGTAAACCAGTCAAACCCGGGGGTAATGGGGTTTTAAGGGTAAGTCAATGTTATAAGGTTGCGAGATTGATTTTATTATTTAGTCATTTATTACTAACTTATCATTAACTACTTACTAGCTGATGAGGGACGGCTTTGAGGAGAAGCCTACCAAAGAAATATTACTGATTCTGGCATTATTCAGAGCATCTAAAACATAGTTCAACAGTTATTACATAATCAATTGAAAATAATAAAACTAGTTAACACCTCTAATATCCTCCCTCGATAGCTAATCAAGCTCCTCTAGGAAGCGCCTGAGAAGGATCTATGGTACCTGAAAAGAGTGTGCAACAACGGGGTGAGTTTACTAGGTAAACTCAGTGAACCGTTAACCCTAAACTAGCTAGGGTAAACCATAGTCATACCCTGCCCTTCTAGAAGTCTACGAGGGCGACAACATATACATACATATATTGTAAATAAGATAGTTCAGCTAGCTAATATGGCAGTTCTACTATGGTACAACTACAACTAGTAAATGTATGACAAATAAGCATCCAGATTAAAAGTATGCAACTAATCACCGAAGGTTAGTTCTACCTACTCCTAAAGTGAACCGGCAGTTTTCTAACTGAGTCTGCCAACAGAACCTAGGTCCAAGTGTACCTGGAGAGCCAGAAATACCCATATGGCCATAAGGGGGCTTGGCCTTTCACCACGGGGCACTCCTGCCCACCTTGCTTTTCGGGGTCATTACCCAGGGGTGGACTACTAGGCCACTAGGGGCTTTATCGCCTGCCCAACCCTGTGACCCTACCTACTTGATTCGGATTATGCACAGGCGGTGGTTCACCTCCCATCCTGTGCACTCGGGTCCCCTACCCATGCCCGTGAGTAGTGAGTCTTCCCTTTGGGAAGAGAACCTCAACTGAGGAAGTACAATCACCAGTCTCCCCATTGAGACCACCGGTCTCTCCACCGAGACCACCAGTCTTCGTCGCTCAATAGCAACTGGACTGCACCATGCGATCTATGGTCACCAAACACACTCATTCAACAGAATATTAATAAATAATCGGTACAAGTATCTACTTGTTTGTATGCATCCTAGTGTGAATCTAGGTTGAGTCAATCACTGTTACAGGTATCAAAATATTACATCCATGATTATTCAAAGATAAGGGATAGTATGCCCACCTTCCACATGCAGTACCGGTTTCCCGCCTGCATGCATTGGACATACTATGCCACAAACGGTTTTATTTATTATTTTATAGATACAACTACAATCTACTCTAACTAGAATAGAATTAATCATGTTCACCTGGAGAATAGCTCGGTAGTCCATGCTCCTCACGCCTATCGGTCCGGTGTACCATCGAGGGAGACCATCATGGTTTGAAAGGTATAAGTTGTTATATCCATAAATTACTCAAATTAGGGTTCTAAAAAGGTTGGTTTAGGGATAAGGGACCCATGGGATCCGGTCTCGCTCGAATCCGACTTCGGTCGGAGTTTTTAGGGTCAAACCGGTAAAAACCGGTCTATGATCGATTCAATAGAGTAAAATGGTCTCTAGGATCCCAAACTAGGTTCAATACATCGACATCGATGATCTGAGCATGATGCCACTGGTTTCGTCCAATTCCGAGATCGGACGGAGAATTGGCGGTCAAACCACGGTGCACTGACTAGATCGGGCCCATGGCTAAAAAGGGATTCTAGATAGTAAAATTACTATACCAATTCTAGTTCAACAAGTGGGTCTCTTCGAGCCGGTCAAAATGCCGCTGGTTTCGTTCGATTCCGAGATCGGATGAAGAAATGGCGGCTGAACTAATTCTAGACAGTTTACGGGTCTGGTTCAGGTGAACCAGACCGGTTCAATGTTGGGCCGGGTCTGCTGTGCACTTAGGCGGGTCGGGTTGCTGTACAGTTGGGTCGGTTGCAGTGCAGTCGGGTCGGGTTGCAGTGCAGTCGGGTCGGGTTGCAGTATTAATCTTTTCTAAAAGACCTGGGCCATATATTTAATTGCAGATTGGTCCGTGCCCTGTTTATTCTCAATGCAAAACCAAAGCTCTGGTTTTTGCCCGATGACACGGCGGCGGGGAGTCGGGTTTCGGTGCGCCGGTGGTGCCCGGCCGGTCTACCCCGCATCACCCCCGCAAGGGAGGCGCAGGAGGAGGTGGCCGGTGTGCCGTCGGAGCCCGGAAGGACTTTGGCCGGAGGGGTTTGTGGTGGAAGGTGCGGCTCCGGTGGCTTGGGGTGGTGCCGGCGGTCGTCGGGGGAGCGTGGGGTTGGTCCTCCCGACGAGGACCATCGCTGGGGTCGCAGAGGCGTCCCCCGTCCAAGTGGGCCGCGGCAAGGGAGGAGGATGGGGTGTCGGGTTCGCGGGTAAGGGAGGAGGAAGGGAGGCCGCGGGTTTTAGGTCTGGTTCGGGTGAAGGAGGAGAGGAGAGAGGGAGAGCTGACCTGTGGTGGCTCGCCGGGGTCGGAAGAGGTAATCGGAGGGGGCTGCAGTTGCTCCTCTCTCTTCTCCCTTGACCTCTTTCTTCTTCTCTCCCTCCTTTCTCTCTCTAGTCTCTCTCTCTCTCTGTTTCTCTCTCTCTTTTCCTCCTGTTCTCTTATTTCTCTCTCGTTCTCTCCTGGCCTCTCTCTCCCGGTTCACGTAAAAAGGGAGAGGGGGCTACGGTTATGGCGAATTGGACTGGGGAGATTGGGTTTGTTAAGGCCTTCCTAATAAGGAGGGGTAGTTATGGCAGGAAGATCCGGTTGTTATCATCTCGAATCCTGTCATATCCTCCCCATCCGAAATTCAAATTTTTAAATACCGGGGAGGGCGATCGAGGGGGTCTAAACCCAGCTAAAAGGTTGGAAGAAAGGTCCTATGGCTGCTCAGGCTTGGTCCCGAGCCCTGAACTGTGCTCGGTTGGAACCCGAGTGCAAACCGTCGACTTACCTGGCTGAAAAGAATAATCAACCATAAGTAACAAACCAGAGGTCAGAAATGGGCACGGAAGGATCCGTTAGAAAGGTCTCATCGACACAAACATAATGACATTTGGTACATATTTTTCTGACTTGCAGATCTCCCACAATAAAGGAAATACTCTAAATTTTAAAATAGCAATAACTCATTGTCCGGGTGTCAGATCAACCCTCGCTCAGGCTCGTTGAAAAGCTCTTTCAGAGCCTCACCCAACGTATCTAGCCTTGCTAAGATCTGATCACCCAATCTCCTTTGGTAAACCAAACAATACCGACAGTGGACTGATTATCGAAATTCTAGGGTTTTAACTACCGGGCTGCCGAAACAAGTTGCGCATATACCCGATCCTTGCACGGGACGCACCAATACTGTTAGGATTGATGTGTTCTAAGCTTGTAAAACTTTATGTTTTGGTCTAATAGAGATTGATAGTTATTAATATATATGAGATGCATATAGGTGCGTAACATAGTTACGTGTTCTTTAGAGAACAGAGAGCCATGGTTATATGGTAGTCCACTGAGTTGAAGACTAAGTGGATTGGTCCCGTATAACCTAAATAAGTTCGCAGCTATGATCAGGTTGGTCGCCTCATCATGATAAGCTGTTGGCGATGACAGTTCATGGGATGTCTTCACCATGGTCATCACCAGGCACAGTGTCTGTGGCTGAATGGAACTAACACGGTGTACAGATCAGTGAGCAAACACTGGTACACTAAGCCGTGTTTCTGCTTAGGGTAAAACGGTCCTAACCCCTGAGGAACCACGACTGATGGACTAACCAGTTGCGTGGTGCTTTGGCGCACCAATGTGTGAGGGTCCATATGCAGTGATCCAAAACCACGGTGTACTGGGTTACCCGGCTGGCGTTGCATTAGCGTGTCACTCCTGCAGGCCATCCACACCCCTGATGGGAGATGCGTTCCTTGGTGTGACTTACACTGTACCAAACCCAGGCCTGGTGGTCATCAGTTTGACTGTTGACCGGGTTCGATTACTCGACGGGGTAATCAGAGGTACGATGTATAGGTCAACCTGGAAGGAACCAAGTCATATGATCGTTCGAGTCTGACGGTAGTCTTCACCGCTCGAAGTGAATCATGGCATCAAGTGGAGGGACAGCGAGTTTACCACTACTAAGCGGAGAGCATGGGTATGATGGAGAACATAGTAAGTCTGGGTGAATTGGAGTGCAGCCTGCGTCGCACTCTGGGTGGCTACGCAGGTTAACTCGAGCTCAGAGGATCGATGGTACACTCGGGTAGTGTGTCGATCGAGCTTGAGTTGGAAGCCATGAACCCCGGTCCCTGATGGTTCCACCTTATCAACATTATGTACGGTTCTTGAACCGTCTCCTCGGAACACCATAAGCAGGAGGAAGAAAGAAGTATACGCTCCGTGTGTGCTTGGCACTAGAGCACGGTAGATGCGTAACTACATACGAGTACTAAGGGTTGAGCCCGAGACTAGTGCGGAGTCGTATGTAGTAATCCCTAGCCATAAGTGAACTTCGCTACATAGGTGCGATGCACCGGGGTATGTTGCGAGTTGACTAGTTGACTTTGCTAGAGGCACCTTCCGGTGGCCTCAGTTAATAGTAAGTAACTAGTAGATATCACTTAAGTAATGGCCGCTAGGTATCGTACGCTAGAAATGGTCAAAATGAGGCGTCGGGGCGTTTTGGTAAAAACCTCACTCTGTCGGACCTCACTGTTGGCCGACCCTAGTGATGGGACACCTCACTAGGGCCGGCCCTATGATGTAGGGATGAGAATCCCTCATCTATAGGGCCGGCCATATGGATAGGGATGGGGCGATAAAAACGGTTAAGATCGAGCCCTAAAAAGTGGGAAAACGGATAAATACGCGGAGAGATAAAAAGGAGATAATGGAGAGATGAGATAAGGGGGTTATTATCCCCTTGGATCCTTATCCAAGGGGGGGTGGCCGGCCCTATAAAAGCACCTATGGGCACCGGCCCCATGTACTAAAGAAACCGAACCCCCCTCTCTCTCATCTCTCTAGTTCTCTCCTGATTTATCTCGCGTTTCCCGCTTGCTACTTCGTCTTCCTCGCGTGGAGTTCTGAAGAAGGAGAAGGGTCGTTTATCGGAGGCACTCAGAGATCCGAGAGCGACGTTTCGTGTATCGTGTGAGATCGGGTGAACAAGAAGGCAACACCTCCATTCGTACCGTCGGCATCTTCGTGAACGATCTTCCGTCTCCATCGACAAAGAAGACAATTCTCCGCGGTTAAAAGATCCGTACGAAAGGTATGTGTAATCTAACATGTAGATCTAGCGAGCATTATGATTTGCATCCATGCTAGTTAATCATTACGCTAGATTGCCGTTAGGGGTTTTCGATTCTCATGCATACACATGCACACATATGTAGATTAGTTTCCATGAAAAGTTAAATAGTGTAACGTGCACCATGAACGGTCTTTCGACCGCCAAATCGCTTCCGCTGTGAGCCTCTAACCCGGATTAACTTCCAACAATTGGTATCAGAGCCGCATTAGTGGTGTGCGTTTCACATTTTTTTCATGAAACGAACATGTGTGCGCATGATGAATGCGTGAAATCATCGGGGTTCATACGCTTAGATCATGCATATGTATAGATTGTGCTTGTTCTATTAATCATTCTTGCAGGGCGCCGCTATAAAAAATCTAGATCTATGCTTTGTGCTTTCTACCGGGGGTCGGACCCCGAGTTAGCAAAAAGTCTGGATTTGCTTTCTATGTGTGGATATGTAATTGAGCCTTAGATTGGGCGAGTAATGGGGCTTGTCTATCCTCGGTTTCCCATGGCCTTTTTCTAGGTGTGTTTTTTCTTTTCTTTCTAGGAATTGTGTACGAGCGAGCAATTGCTCGAAGCGTACTAGAATTTTCGGTTACAGATGGAGAAGAAAGATGTGCCAAAGAAATCCACCATCGGGAGCGGAAGCGGAACCCTGGAGGATGAAGACGATCCGACAAAGTATTTGCAAGTGCGACGGAGAAGCCGGACCGAGGAACCTTGCGAAGAAAGCTAGAGGCCTGCGCTGTGCTAATTAGGTTCAGGGGTCGGACCCTGAACTTAATTCAGTTTTTTCTGGTTGCTTTCTTTAATTAGTTCTTTATGCTTCATATCGAACCCCGATGAGATAATGCTATTATCTGTTTTTAGAGGGAAGCCTTTCCCCTCCGGTCCAAGCGACTGTTTGAGGATAGGATCCCGCTAGATGACGTCTATTATTTAGTTGACTTTTGATGTTAGTGGGATCCCATCACATATGGTTATGCCACCATTAGGAGAGCACCCGACTAGTCGGGTGTGCCTATTTGGCCAGCATCGAAATCAAAGATGAGATGGAGATCCATTGAACATCAATTGTCAAATCTATAAGCGAGGTGCCATGACTAGTGGGAGTCCTTTCCAATGAGTCTGACTCTAGGATTAGCTCCAGAGCATTAGCGTGATGACCAGTTTTGCAGAGCATCGATATTCTCGGAATATGTAATGTGACCCTTGAATGGAGAAATCCACTTGAGGCAGGGACTATGATATTCCGAGAATGATTAATGCTAGGCGAAGGGCTTGAACGCTAGTGGGAGCATGGTGTGACCAGGGTCTAGTATTTAGGAGGTCGCTACCTTTGCATTTGCATAAATCCATACTCGCAAAATAACCCTCAAATATTTATAAGGGATGTAATAGAGGACTTTTAGAGATCCTCTGGCCTCCACGGCTAATCACTTCGTACTCGGGTGAAAGGGCATAACTCAACAACCCCCTCGGGTGAGAGCTGTGTTTTTCTATGCCAAGCTACTTAGTGATCTCCTTCGGGATATGGCGGTTACGGTGCCAAGTGTTCAGGCTTTACTCACCCTCGTGGGGGCCGTTAGAATTCCCGTGCCGTAATTGCATAAGCTCGTGGGTAAGCATCCTAAGTACGCGTGAGGTATTCGTTACGAAGACAACGGTGATCACGTGGTACTGGCCAAAAGATAACCATGGTCCATCAAAGCCCGTAGTTGGCAGATTTGGATAGGGTCAAGGGAAAGACCCGTGTAAGCGGAAGACCTGCACACTGCCCCCTCGGACAGGTGTAGCCTACTCCGAGATCTTACATACATGGTTAATTAATCCATAGAGATGGCTCCGCTTGAGGGTAGCGTTGTCATATGGATATAATTAGCTTGTTTTAAAAATCCATAAAATAAGTTTTTAATGCATCTCATATATTCAGTCTTTTATTTTCAGATGACCAAGTTAGACCCCGTGTCCGCTATCCTAAATGACCACAAACTTACCGGTCCCAACTATGAGGACTGGAAGCGCAACCTGTACCTAGTCTTAAGGATAGGTAAACACATGTCAGCCCTGAATGACCCTGAGCCAGATTTGCCAGGACCCAATGCCACAGAGGCACAGTTAAAGGCATTCACTGACTGGAAGGAATCTAATGAGATATGTAAATGCTATATAATAGCATCCTTGCAAACAACTCTGCAGAAGCAAGTCGAGGAGATGCCCGACGCTTCTGATATGATGTTGTATCTGAAGGAGATGTTTGAAGGTCACAATCGCGTTACGCGATACCTTACCATCAAGAAACTCGTCGGCACTAAAATGTCCAATGGGACGCTGGTTCGGGAACACATGATGAAAATGTTTGGGTTCCAGAACGAACTAGCGACCATGGACATTGTGCTAGAAGGCGAGGTGATGACAGACATCTTCCTCTCGTCAATGTCTGGAGCCTTTGAAGGCTTTGTCACCAACTTTAATTTAAACAAGTTGGCTATGACAAATGCAGAGCTTCTGGGAGCTCTCCAGGCAGCGGAGGATGGCTTCAAGCAGAAGGGCGAAGCACTTCACGTGCAACGCAGATCCTTCAAGAAGCCTGGTAAACCTCTAGGCAAGAAACATAAGAAGAAACCTAAGTCAGCGCCTGTGCAGGACTCTGATGGGGCCTCTGGGTCTGGAGAATCAAAGAAACCGGACACTAAGTGTTTCCGGTGTGGCCAGAAGGGTCATTGGAAGAAGGACTGCAAGAAGCCTCAGAATGCTGGAGAAGGTAATCTACAACTCTTAGTTGTTGAATCATTTCTTTCAAGTAATAGTTCTTTTGCTAGTTGGATTGTGGATTCAGGATCCACTAACCATGCCTGTAACTCTCTTCAGGGGTTTCGGGAAAGCAGAAGGTTGCTTGATGGAGAGGTGACCTTGAGCATGGGAACTGAGGCCGTGGCTGCTGCTGAAGCTATAGGAGATGTTACTCTTATTTTTTCGAATAATAAGACTTTGACTCTTAGAGATGTCTTTTATGTACCGTCCTTGAGACGTAACTTAATTTCTGTTTCTTCTTTAGTTAATGAAGGTTATTCAGTTTATTTTGATACTTCTGGTGTGTCTTTTAAACTGAATGGAACTTTTATAATAAGAGGAATGGTTCAGAATCATCTCTATATTCTCAGTCCTAAATTTGAAAAAGATAACATAATAACTTCAGCATTTAATATTAATTCATCTAAGCGTAAGAAACCTTCGGAGAATTTAACCCAATTGTGGCACTTACGGCTTGGGCATATTGCCTTAGATAGGATCCATAGGTTGGTAAAGGCCGGGCTTCTGGAAACAGATCCTACGGAGATCCTTCCCACCTGTGAATCCTGCCTGGAAGGCAAGATGACCAAGAGGGCCTTCAAAGGCCAAGGAGTAAGAGCTACTGAGGTATTGGAGTTAATACATTCAGATGTATGTGGACCCATGAGCGTCAAGGCGATAGGAGGCCATGAGTACTTCATCACTTTTACAGATGATTACCCAAGATATGGTTACATTTACCTTATGCATCGGAAGTCGGAATCCTTTGACATGTTCAAAGAGTTCAGGGCTGAAGTAGAAAAGCAGACAGGTAAATGTATAAAAACCCTTCGATCTGATCGAGGAGGTGAATACCTATCTGACGAGTTCCTTGGGTATTTGGTGGAGCATGGGATAACATCCCAGTTAACTGCTCCAGGTACCCCACAACAGAATGGAGTCTCTGAGAGAAGGAATCGAACCTTGTTGGACATGGTTCGAAGCATGATGAGTTATGCCTGTTTACCAACGACCTTTTAGGGATATGCCCTTCAAACAGCAGCATATGTTCTGAACCACGTTCCATCTAAATCAGTGCCTCAGACCCCTAGAGAACTGTGGTCAAGGCAAAAGCCAACACTACAGCACTTCAGAATATGGGGATGTCCTGCACATGTGCGGATTGACAAGAGGGAAAAGATGGAGCCAAAGTCCAAAGCATGTCTGTTTGTAGGGTATCCCAAAGAGACTAAAGGTGGACTATTTTATGATCCTGAGGAAAAGAAGGTAATCGTTTCGACGAATGCCATTTTCCTAGAACAGGATTATGTTATGGACCACAAGCCTGCTAGTAAGGTAGTTCTGGATGAGCTACTGGGTACTAGATCAGAGAGCGCATCCAAAAGCATAGTGGGAGCTGACATTACAGATAATAATATACCAGATACTGTAGAACCTATTAATCTTGTAACACCACCACCACCTCGTCGCAGTGGGAGAAACATCAGAGCTCCTGACAGATACTATGGAGAAACCTTATTGGTTGATCCAGAGGGTCAGGAGGATGACCCACTGAGCTACGATGAGGCAGTGGGAGCTTCTGACAGCTCTGACTGGCAAAAGGCCATGGAGGCAGAAATTGCATCAATGTCCCATAACGCTGTCTGTACTCTAGTTACACCATCATCCAATATTAAACCTATTGGGTGTAAGTGGGTGTACAAGAAGAAGAAAGGATCCGATGGTACAATAGAGACTTATAAAGCTAGATTAGTTGCCAAGGGTTATACCCAGAGAGAAGGAATCGACTTTGACGAAACCTTCTCGCCGGTAGCTATGATAAAGTCTATTCGGATCCTTCTATCCATTGCAGCCTATTATGACTGAGAGATCTGGCAAATGGATGTCAAGACAGCATTCCTTAACGGGAATTTGGAAGAAGACATTTATATGATGCAGCAACCAGGTTTTGAATCAGAGGGTCAGGAACATCTAGTTTGCAAGTTGCAGAAGTCTATTTATGGACTAAAACAAGCATCTAGAAGTTGGTGTTAGGATTGATGTGTTCTAAGCTTGTAAAACTTTATGTTTTGGTCTAATAGAGATTGATAGTTATTAATATATATGAGATGCATATAGGTGCGTAACATAGTTACGTGTTCTTTAGAGAACATAGAGCAATGGTTATATGGTAGTCCACTGAGTTGAAGACTAAGTGGATTGGTCCCGTATAACCTAAATAAGTTCGCAGCTATGATCAGGTTGGTTGCCTCATCATGATAAGCTATTGGCGATGACAGTTCATGGGATGTCTTCACCATGGTCATCACCAGGCACAGTGTCTGTGGCTGAACGGAACTAACACGGTGTACAGATCAGTGAGCAGACACTGGTACACTAAGCCGTGTTTCTGCTTAGGGTAAAACGGTCCTAACCCCTGAGGAACCACGACTGATGGACTAACCAGTTGCGTGGTGCTTTGGCGCACCAATGTGTGAGGGTCCATATGCAGTGATCCAAAACCACGGTGTACTGGGTTACCCGGCTGGCGTTGCATTAGCGTGTCACTCCTGTAGGCCATCCACACCCCTGATGGGAGATGCGTTCCTTGGTGTGACTTACACTGTACCAAACCCAGGCCTGGTGGTCATCAGTTTGACTGTTGATCGGGTTCGATTACTCGACGGGGTAATCAGAGGTACGATGTATAGGTCAACCTGGAAGGAACCAAGTCATATGATCGTTCGAGTCTGACGGTAGTCTTCACCGCTCGAAGTGAATCATGGCATCAAGTGGAGGGACAGCGAGTTTACCACTACTAAGCGGAGAGCATGGGTATGATGGAGAACATAGTAAGTCTGGGTGAATTGGAGTGCAGCCTGCGTCGCACTCTGGGTGGCTACGCAGGTTAACTCGAGCTCAGAGGATCGATGGTACACTCGGGTAGTGTGTCGATCGAGCTTGAGTTGGAAGCCATGAACCCCGGTCCCTGATGGTTCCACCTTATCAACATTATGTACGGTTCTTGAACCGTCTCCTCGGAACACCATAAGCAGGAGGAAGAAAGAAGTATACGCTCCGTGTGTGCTTGGCACTAGAGCACGGTAGATGCGTAACTACATACGAGTACTAAGGGTTGAGCCCGAGACTAGTGCGGAGTCGTATGTAGTAATCCCTAGCCATAAGTGAACTTCGCTACATAGGTGCGATGCACCGGGGTATGTTGCGAGTTGACTAGTTGACTTTGCTAGAGGCACCTTCCGGTGGCCTCAGTTAATAGTAAGTAACTAGTAGATATCACTTAAGTAATGGCCGCTAGGTATCGCACGCTAGAAATGGTCAAAATGAGGCGTCGGGGCGTTTTGGTAAAAACCTCACTCTGCCGGACCTCACTGTTGGCCGACCCTAGTGATGGGACACCTCACTAGGGCCGGCCCTATGATGTAGGGATGAGAATCCCTCATCTATAGGGCCGGCCATATGGATAGGGATGGGGCGATAAAAACGGTTAAGATCGAGCCCTAAAAAGTGGGAAAACGGATAAATACGCGGAGAGATAAAAAGTAGATAATGGAGAGATGAGATAAGAGGGTTATTATCCCCTTGGATCCTTATCCAAGGGGGCGTGGCCGGCCCTATAAAAGCACCTATGGGCGCCGGCCCCATGTACTAAAGAAACCGAACCCCCCTCTCTCTCATCTCTCTAGTTCTCTCCCGATTCATCTCGCGTTTCCCGCTTGCTACTTCGTCTTCCTCGCGTGGAGTTCTGAAGAAGGAGAAGGGTCGTTCATTGGAGGCACTCAGAGATCCGAGAGCGACGTTCCGTGCATCGTGTGAGATCGGGTGAACAAGAAGGCTACACCTCCATTCGTACCGTCGGCATCTTCGTGAACGATCTTCCGTCTCCATCGACAAAGAAGACAATTCTCCGCGGTTAAAAGATCCGTACGAAAGGTATGTGTAATCTAACATATAGATCTAGCGAGCATTATGATTTGCATCCATGCTAGTTAATCATTACGCTAGATTGCCGTTAGGGGTTTTCGATTCTCATGCATACACATGCACACATATGTAGATTAGTTTCCATGAAAAGTTAAATAGTGTAACGTGCACCATGAACGGTCTTTCAACCGCCAAATCGCTTCCGCTGCGAGCCTCTGACCCGGATTAACTTCCAACAAATACGACGTGCTCGAAAATATAGAAAAAGTGAACGTAAAACATCTCATGGGTTTACGATCCATTATTCTATAAAAAGCCCAACAAGAAAGTCTGACGGTAAAAAGACGAAAAGAGCCCTGGGAGGATTTTTATTATTCTCAAATTTTAACACCTCAGGTGTTACAGACGATCTCGTCGTAAAGTTCAAGAAGAAGTCGACACATCTTCAAGACCTCGAGCTGATCTTCAAACGGCTTCGAAGGTACCAACTCCGCATGAATCCACTCAAGTGCACATTTGGAGTCTCCTCGGACAAATTCCTCGACTTCATTATACGGCATCGAGGCATTGAGATAGATATATCCAAAATTGATGATATAATTAACATGCCTACACCCAAGACGGTACGAGAACTCAGAGATCTCCAAGGGCATCTAGCGTATATCAGAAGATTCATCGCCAACCTAGCGGGAAAATGTCGCCCCTTCAACCGCCTCATGAAGAAAGGAGCATCATTCAAGTTGGACGAAGCTTGCCAAGAAGCTCTCCAAAGCGTCAAGGACTATCTGCTAAAGCTGTCAGTTTTATCAACACCAGTTGAAGGAAAGCCGCTGATCCTTTACATTAGCGCCCAAGAGCAATCTCTGGGGGCACTCCTGGCTCAATATAATGGACTAAGCAAGGAGACAGCATGCTACTACTTGAGTTGCACCCTCGTCGATGTGGAGCCAAACTACTCTCCGATCGAGAATTAAGTCTGTTTGACAATTATCTTCGCTACAAAGAAGCTGTGACACTACATGCTGGCTCATGCCATTAGACTTATCTCGAAAGCCGATCCTCTCAAGTACATTATATCGAGACCAGTGCTCTCCGGACGTTTAGCCAAATGGACTATTACTTCTCGAATTCGATATTACCTTCGTGCTATAGAAGGCAATCAAGGGGCAAGCTCTCGTGGACTTCCTAGCGGAATATTCTCTCCCAGCAGAATAGGAACAGTCAGAAGATCTTCGAGACAAAGAAGTGTTCTCCATCGACATCACTTTCTTTTGGAAGATGTTTTTTGATGGCACAGCAAGGCAAGATGTGGCAGAAGCAAGGGTCATCTTCGTCACTCCAAACGACAAGATACTCCCTTTCTCGTTTCTACTGTCAGAACCATGCTCCAACAACGTGGAAGAATATCAAGCGCTGCTCATCGGCCTCGAACTCGCCAACGACATAAAGCTTCAAGGACTCGAGATCTTCGGTGACTCCCAGCTCGTCATCCAGCAAGTCTTGGGGGCATACGAAGTCAACAAAGAAGACCTCGTGTCACTACACACACGAGCTCTGGAACTCCTCGACACACTCGAGGCCACTTCCATTCAGTATGTCTCCAGGAATCTCAACCAGTAGGCCGACGTGCTTGCAAATTTGGCGGCTACACTCCCGTTTCTAGAAGGACATCAGCTCGTCGTCCCTATTTGCAAAAGAACAGTGATCACCAATAACGACGGCCTTGCTGGGGTTTCAGTTCAAGTCAACATGGTGCACGTCCTCGTGATTGAAGAACAAGATTGGAGACAACCCTTCGTGGATTATCTCATCCATGAGAAGCTCCCTGATGATCCAAAATGCAAAATTGATATTCACCGGCAGTTTCTGAAGTTCTTCCCCTTCAACAACGAGCTGTACCGTCAAAGCTACGATGGTACGCTCATGAGATATCTTACAAAAGAAGAGGCAGAAGCAGCACTGGAAGAAGTCCATACTGGAATCTGTGGCTCACATCAGTCTGGTCCAAAGCTCCACTTTTGTGTTAAGAGGATGCGTTATTACTGGCCCACTATAGTTAAGGATTGCTGGGAGTTTGCAAATAAATGTCATGCTTTCCAGCTATATGACGATTACATCTGCCAACCACCAGAGCCTTTGAATCCGATGATCGTGTCATGGCCTTTCGACGGATGGCGACTCGACATCGTCGGTCTTTTGCCCAAGTCATCCAAATAATATCTCTACATTTTGGCAGTAACAGATTACTTCTCCAAATGGGCTGAAGCAATACTATTTCGAGAAGTCACAAGATACTCTGTCATCAGCTTTATCCAGAACGATGTCATCTTTCGATATGGTGTCCCTTGCTACATCGTTACGGACAACGGAAAGCAATTCAAGAATACTGTTGTCAGCTAGTTCTGCGCCAAGTTCGACATCAAGCAAAGGTGCTCAACAATGTACAACGCCCTAGCCAATGGTCTGACAGAAGCCTTCAATAAGATCCTCTGCAAGCTCTTGGAGAAAGTTATCTAGAAATCAAAGAAGGACTAGCACGAATGCATGGGCGAAGCACTATGGGCCTATTGCACGTCCTTCCGCACTCCAACGCAAGCAACTCCGTACTCCCTCATTTATGGGGTAGAAGCCATTTTTTCCCTCGAGCTCCAGATCCTATCTCTCAGGATACAATCCAAGAAGGCCTCACCAGCGACGACAATGTCCAGCTCCGCTTGGCAGAATTGGAGGCACTAGATGAAAGGCGCCTCGAAGATCAGCAACGCTTAGAGTGCTATCAAGCCAGATTGACTCATGCCTTCAACAAGAATATTCATCCTCGATCCTTCCAAACAGGAAAGCTAGTGCTGGCAGTCAAGCGCCCCATCATTCTCTCACATCGAGGAGGAAAGAAGTTTGACGCCAAATGGAATGGACCGCACACCGTCAAAAAAGTCTACTCCAACAGCGCATACCTCCTCACAATGCCAGAAAGGCTAATATTTGGCCCTATCAACAGCAAGTACCTCAAAAGGTACTATGCCTAAGGCAAGGCCACACTCATTGGAAAAAAAAAATGAGCTACGTGCGACTTGATCCCTCTTAGTAGGGTACGTAAGCAGCCTGCAAAGGTTTAGTCCAGACAAAAAAAGAAATACACCAATGTCATCCCAGAAGACCAGCTAGAGGAGAACGAGTGCAGATCCACCAAGCTCATGCAAAAGCTCGGGCCTATCTGAGGGTCATCAGTCCCTCAAAGTCAAAGACCCGAAGAATTAAAACCGCCACTGAAGTCAAAGGCAGCAACCCAAAGAATGACGGATGCATCAACAACAACCGCATCCTTCATGACCTCCACAAAGCTAAAAGGATTGTTGGAGCTGTCATTGAAGCCAACATCGGCAAGCAGAAGATGACCAAAGCAGTCTGCTCCTCGTCGATGCTCGTGGCCTTGTCTTCATCCTCGTCCAACTCCAGAATGCCCATCTCGGTATCCTCCAAGACGACATTGCCACTAGAAGGGTGCAACCTCGCCGGTCACTCTACTCCCGTGGTTGACCTCATCAACAATTCAGCCAGCCTTCGGAATGCACTTAGAGAGACAAGTCTTGCAAGAGATGAAAAGTGCAAGTAAAATCAAGTTACAAAGTTAATTCCGGAAGAAAAGAGAATATATCAAGTCTAAAAGTCAAGAGAAAAGAAGTCAATCCAATCAAGAATCAGAAAGTAAACGTGATAAGATCCAGAAGAAAAAAAAAATCAGTGAATGGGCTGCAGCCCCAAAAGGGGACCACAGCCCCATAACAAAGAAACCACAAAAGGGAGGGGGGGATGGGGGGGGGGGGCTAGCAACTCCCTTTCCTTGAGAAACCCGCCAACCCCCAATAAAGGGGCTGGCCTCGGTCTCCCGTCAAATACTACAGCCCCCTTATGGGGTTGTGGCCCTAACTCTGACCCGAGTACTGGACCGCCCCCGTGCTCGCTACAGCCTCCCAAGCCGCCTGCGTCACTGCTTCTCCGCAGTCACACACGTCGCACCGCTCCGGCAGCCTCATAGCCCACAACTACTCGCGCCTGCACCGATCGCTGCCTGGGCCCCACCGCCACTCGCACCGGCACCGCTCCACACGCTCATCGCCTATGACCAATGTTGTAGCCCGCCTGCGACCTCGTCACCTCGACCCTGCGCACCCGGCCTCCGAGCCCGAACCCGCTGCTGCTGCCTCCTCGAGCCACCGCTACTCGTGCCCGCACAGCCCACGCCCGATCGAGGCTCACCTGACTCGGCCCCGCACGCTACCAGCCCTGGCCTTCGCCACTGCTGCTGCACTACGCTAGGCCTCCGCACCCCACGTCTCACTAGCTGGCCTCCGCGCCCCGTGCCGCACCAGCCATCGCCTGCGTCCCACGCTGCACCAGCCACCGCCCGCCCTGCTTGTACGCCGTACCGCCCGGTCGCCATTGTCGCTGCTACGCCGTTTGAGCCCACAGGCCGACTAGAGGAGACAAAAAAAAAAGAAGAAAAAGAAAGAGCCACCATACCTGACCCTCGAGGACCTCACGTCCCCTTCTCTTCATGCCATCATCATCACTTTCGGTCGTGACAATCGGCCTACACCATCGTGCTCCCGTACCAAAGAAGGGGCAACAACCCTCTATCGAGATGCACCATGGCCGTCCTTACGCTCCAGTCGCCCTCATGCCACTCTCGGACTCTGTGCAGCGGCCACCTTCGACGTTCATGCCATCTTCAGAGCAAAACAAGTCCGTAATGAGGAAGATGATTGAAACCCTAGCAAGGGTCTTCTCCACAAGCTGCCAGAAAGGCCTTCGTCTCCAAGTCGCTGTCAACAACGAAGGAGGCGACAACTAGGAAGACGGTGCAAGTCCTGTGCAACCCTAGGCAGCCCTTTCACTGATGATCTCCAAGCATCGATCTTCCATAAGAGCCGCCGTCAACTACAAAGGAGGCGGCAACTTGGAAAACGAGGCAAGTCTTGTGCAACCCTAGGCAGCCCCTTCGCTGATGATCTCTAACCGCCGGAAAGGCCTTCGTCTCCAAGCCACCATCAATAACAAAGGAGGTGACCACTAGGAAGATGGAGCAAGTCCTGTGCAACCCTAGGCAACCCCTTCGGCTGACGGTCTCCAAGCTTCAACCCTCCTCGAAAGCTGCCATCAACAATGAAGAAGGTGACAACTAGGAAGACGGAGCAAGTCCTGTGCAATTCTAGGCAGCCCCTTCACTGATGATCTCCAAGTGCTGATCTTCCGCAAAAGCTGTCGACGAATGATAGGAGCAGAGGGGTAGGGGTCTTTAAATAAGCCACAACCCTGTCCCAAAAAGGAATCAAGGATAAGCGCTATGTGTTTCCTATGTACACAAGTACTATGTCTTTCCTGCAGGTGCACTCGTCCTTGAGGGGGCATTTGTAGACATAGAAAATGTGATCACACTTGAGCCCGACCCGCGCAAGCCAACCCAAGGGCAAAGGGTCCCGCGCCAGGCAAAGGCAGTCCACCGGATCCGACCAACGGAGAGGCCGGGTGGGCCCATCCTCAAGTGGGGCCCACCTGGTCCTTGCCAAACCGTGGCCCCCCTCTTCCCGTGGGAAGGGTGCAGAGCCGGCCAAGGGAGGAAAAGAAAAGAAAGGAAAGGAAAGAAAAAGAGAAAGAAAAGGAAAGAAAACCGCTATGCACGGGGGGAGGTTGCATAGACGTCTACACAAGTATAGATCTACGTCGATCCCTCGATCCAACGGACAAGAAATGAAGCCAGGTTGCCATTGATTTAATGTGCAAGATTCAAATAAAAATTCAAAATGGTTGGGCCATAACTACTTCACCAGAAAAGAAAAATAAATAAAGATTTATTCCCTCCATCAATGAAGGAATAAATCTTGGGTAGTTATGGGAGAGATATTAAAGGGATTCAAATAAATCTTTCCATATCTCTCCTATCCCCCTTCACCAATAAATAGAGGAGGAGGGGGAAGGCTCAAGAGGTCGGATGGCAAGAGGCAAGGCTTCACGACCCAAGGCTTCACAAGGCTCGGGCAAGCCTACCCCTTTGGGGATCGACTTAGCCCATTGAAAGTCCTCATCAACATGAAGACCCTTGCACAAGAAGATCAACCCTTTGACTCCATGCATGAAGGAGAAAGCTCGAAGAAAAAGAACCCTTCAGCTCCGAAGACGTCAGAAGCAAAGGCCGGAGAAGAAGATCGAAGCAGCATCACCCTGTCGTCTTCAACAAGCCTTCAACTCCGAAGACGCCAGAAGCAAAGCCCGGAGAAGAAGATCAAAGCGGCATCACCCCGTCGTCTTCATCAAGCCTTCAACTCCGATCAAGCCCAAAAGTCTGAAGAAGAAGATCAAAGTGGCATCACCCCATCGTCTTCAACAACGTTCGCTCCATTCACGAAGAAGAAAACTTGGAGAAGGATACCCGAAGCGGCGCTACACCCGTCGTCTTCAACAAAGCCTTCAACTCCGATTACGCCAAATACACCCGGAGAAGAAGTCGACGCTACAATCATCGCCAGGTCGAAGTCGAAGATAGAAAAGCAAGGAAGCTCTGCAAAGGAGGAGACACACCTTCAATGACCTAAGGCTTCACGAGGCTTGGGCAAGCCTATCCCTTTGGGATCGGCTTAGCCCATCGAAAGTCCTCATCAACGTGAAGGCCCTTGCACAAGAGGATCAACCCTTCGACTCTGTGCACGAAGGAGAAAGTTTGGAGAAGAAAAAACCTTTAACTCCGAAGACGCCAAAAGTAAAGGCCGGATAAGAAAATCGAAGCAGAACCACCCTGTCATCTTCAACAAGCCTTCAACTCCGATCAAGCCCAAAAGCCTGGAGAAGAAGATCGAAGCGGTATCACCCCGTCGTCTTCATCAAGCCTTCGACTCCGATCAAGCCTAAAAGCCCGGCAAAGAAGATCGAAGCAGCATCACCCCGTCGTCTTCAATAATGTCCACTCTATTCACAAAAATGAAAGTTTGGAGAAGGATACCCAAAGCGCCGCTACACCTGTCGTCTTCAAAACAAAGTCTTCAACTCCGGTCATGCCAAAGAAACCCGGAGGAGAGGAGAAGTCAAGCCGATGCCACAACCGTTGAGGAAGCCGGAAGAATAAAGAAGAAGTGAAGGAGTAGCCATCGTCGTTCGAGAAGAAGATCGAGTCAATGCCAAAGCAAAAGCCAACACAAGAAGTCGAAGCAAAAGCACCGGTAAAGCCTGTGCCAAAGCAAAGCAAGTGCCAAAGCCAATCAACTACGATGGTCACGAGGAAAGCACCACACGTTCTAGCCGATACGATGCGAAGTCTTGAAGAACTAAAGCATCGTAAGCCTCTACCCTTCTACGTTCGAGCACAAGCGCCAAAGCAAAGCAAAATCCAGAGCTACACCAAAGCAAAGCCAAAACCGAAAGCCAAAGCCAAAGCCGATGCTAGAAGCACGATCGACGCTGCGAACCAACGATCAAGGACGTCGAGATCTAGTCCGAGTCTAGGGAGACGTGAAGACCAAGGAACAAAGCCAAAACCCCCCTAGCCGAGAAAGCGCGAAGCACGGAAGGGACAAAAGCAACGGCGAAAATTTTTAGCTTCTCAAGAAACCCTCACCCTGTAAAGATCTCTATCATGAGCAACCCCTTCAGAGCTCTCGCACGAATAATGTGGAGATGCGGATCAAAAGGACCCTCTATAAGATATCTCCCACAATCTCCTGATCAAATCTTCACCGCACCTGGCTCACCACCCCCGAGTCCCCGGGTCCTGGTCTTTATAATCTCGTTTTGTGCAATAAAGACGATCCGAATCTTTTTATGTGCATACAGTCATCAATAACTAAAAATCCGCCTAGGCAGAATTTAAATATGTCTGGGTTGAAATAACTATCTTCATCTTCGATCGTCAAATCTTCATCGAATAGTTGCGAAAATGCGCCTAGACGAAAAGGGTATATGCCCGGGCGGAATTATAATGTTCCACTTGTAGTCAGCTCCTCTAACTCCTTGCTAGCTGGTTGATACCTCTGGCTCTTTTGATTGCGTTAATCTCCCATTGTAGCATAGTTTTCTTCCTTCACTCCGTTTACCAATATTACATAAAAATACATCAAAGTATATGCCGGAGTCGGTAAAATTATACTATATGGTCGATATTGATGCATTTAGATTGACAAGTTTAAGTGTTGATCACCTATGGTGGTGGTTGCCTATACAAGGGAGATAATACAAGACAAATTCGTGAGAGTATGCATTAAAATTGATCTTGCTAAACCTCTATGTTTTTTTTTGGTAATCTAAACAGGGTCAAAACATCATGACCTAAAGGCCCTCCGATATGAGGGTGGCAACATGAGAGGGAAGCTCGGTCTCCCAATAACCTTCTAACTCATTCACCTGGGCTTCCCTAGCGATCTAGTTCACTGCACTATTAGCTTATCGCTCAATCTATCACCTCCTATAGTTAATCCCAAGCCTGCATATATGCAAGAAACAAGGATAGGACATAGGTCCAAAAAGCACCCTTTACCCAGCACCAACGCCTCCCTTGCGAGAGTAGCATCTGTTAAAACCACTATATCCTTCGCTTAACAAGCTCCTCTAAAATTTCTCTAAAAAAAAAAAAACAAGCTCCTCTAAAGCACCTTTGATTGCTCATAACTCCAGGGGGGGGTTGGTTAAGGAAGCCAACCGGTTAGTCCCACATCGGTAAAGGGGACACCTTACCGATGATGTTAAGCATAGAAGAGGAGCCATTGAAGAACCCACAACCGAGGTACTGAGGTTATTGAACCTTCTGTCATGAATGATAAGCTCTAAAGGGTCCTTTCTTTGCCTTACTCTCTTTTATTTAATATTAATATGAATTTCTTAATGTGGAATTGCTGAGGTGTGAAAAAAACCCGATGCTAGTTCTATGCGTCACAGGATGATTATCGAGCAAAATCCTTCGAGTGTTTTACTGTTGGAAACACACATAACAAAAAAAATTATCTGACTGTAACCGAAACACAATTAAATGTAAATAAACACAATTAAAAAACAAATACAATGCAAGTAAAACACAACAACCACGCAAATACCCAACAAAAACACAATTTAAACGCAACTAAAATGCAACAAAATGCAAATAGAACGCAAAAAAAAAAAAGGCAACAACTTAACGGAAACTCAACACAAACTCAGCTCTAGAACTAATTATGTTTGTTTGTGTTTGGGGAGAAAGACCAACATCTCACATCAGGGCAACAGATCTGCAAAGAAATAATAATAAAGACAATTCACGAGAGTTTATTTGTAGTGAGATTATACCTGTTTTGGAGTTCACGTGATCTGCGGCAAGACTCCGATGAGGATTTGCTAACTCATGAATATACAACGATTGTCGCAACCTCCAATGAGTGCGGACAAGACCGGCCGTCCGACAACTACTCAAAGGTGCTCATCGAGATTTTTTTTTTTTTGAAAGATAAATAAATAGATTAAAAGAAAAGAAAGAAAATCTACAGGACACGACTTACTCAGAGTGAGCAAGTAGTAGACGAGAACAACCGAGGGATTACTCAAAATGAGTAATCCAGACTCGATCCAAGTAGCGAGCTAACCAACATGTTAGCTGCCTATAACCCAAACCAACACATACAGCTAAAACAGAAACAACTCATTCCCTTACTCCAGGTGACTCTGTCGAGATTTTGCAACCTTTGGTGAGGGAGCGAGGAAAATTTGTAAGATTTGGTGAAGTTTCAGACAAAGAGTGTAAAACGAAACAATAAAGCGACGGGATATAAGATAAATGCATTAAATATAACTTCGATATAAAGAAAGGGAAATTTTATTCATACCCCAAACTATCCCCCGCAGCCCACCATCGTTGTTCGCGGTTTATGCGCCTTACAACAAGGAAGGAGGTGGATCTTGGATGGGGATAAGGCGGTGGGGATGCTCACCGGAGTCGGAGACAGGGAGGTGGGTGGGGGGTGCACACCAGAGATAAGGAGGATAGGGGGGGGGGGGGGGGGTTGATACTCGCCGTAGATTGGAGGGGAGTGGCTTGCTGCCGACAAGGTGGTGTATGGGGTGGGCTGGAGGTGGAGGTGCGGTAAGGGATGGTGGTGTGGAATAGGTGGGGGGTGGGGGGGATGTCGTCAGAGATGAGGAGGGGGGCGTGATGTCTCCGGAGACGGGGAGGAGAGTGGAGCCCCCTCCCTCCCTTGCTTTTGATGCTCGCTGGAAGTTGGAGGGGTGCGGCTTGCCGCCGAAGAGATGGGGTGGGTGGACTGGAAATGGGATATGAGGTGGAGGAGGGGATGTATCGGAGATGAGGAGGGGAGCGGTGCCCCATCCCTCCCTTGCTTTTGATGCTTGCGCAGATGGGACGGAGCGGCTCGCCGCCGATGAGGTGGGGTATGGAGAGGGCTGAAGGTGGAGGTGGACGGGGGTAGTTTGGGATTTTTTTTTTTTTGAGGTAGTGGAGGGGAAACCAAAGGGAAAGTGTGGTACATGAAAGAGTTTTGCGGTATGAATAAAATTAGGAAAAATTAAGCATAGGTCCACGGAATAGCATCACAAATAGGTGCAAGATAGCTAATAGTTTCGGCTATACATGGGTCCATGGAATCAAAACAGTTTAAAGGGTGATCCTGTTCTGTGGGTTTTGCACGTAATAGATCATTCGACAAATGACATATTTTTTTTTAAATATCAAAAATACATATATGATCTTCCCAAACGATAGATGATATATGGAATATTTTTTTTATGATAGTAATGGCACGGGTTGCTATAGTGAATTCACTATAGCATATGTGTTTTAGTAACCACCGCAAAAATCACTATGGTTGCTACAGTGATTTCACTGTAACAAAGATACTCAATTATATATGCAAATAGTACTCAATTGAATTAAGTACTATTGCTATAAAATTGAGTACACTGCTATAGTGATTTAACTGTAGCAACGTGTTTTCAACAGTCACGGTGTAATCACTATAGCTACTATATTGATTTCACTGCAGCTGCTATAATGAATCACTGTAGCAGCTATAGTAGTCTCATTATAGGTTTCAAAACTGTAAGTTTCATAGTATCATATAGGTAATGGCAATTTTAATAAATTTGGCAACTTATTATTACCATTTTAACATTAGGAGAAAACCTCTGTGGTGTATCCCAAACCTCACACCCAATGCACTATTGATAAGTGTGTATCCCAAACCTCACACCCAATGCACGATTGATACGTGGTGCCACTTATCAATAGTGCATTGGGTGGGGGTGGGGGCGGGAGACACACGGCTGACGTGGTACGTCCGACCTACTGAATATTTTCCCCGAAGATAAGTGCCGAATGCTGACTAACCACCACCATACATCGTCAGTCAAACCACCAGCTGCCATGGCTTCCACCTCCGAATAACTGAGCTCCTCCTCCTCCTCCTCCTCCTCCTCCCCCTCCTCCTCCTCCTACCCGAGCAGCACCGTATGTATTTATTAATTAATTAAGAAAAAAACACAAAAGTATTCTCTCCCTCCAAAAAAAAAAGGTCAAATATCGATGTCAACGGCCTCCTCCCTCCTGCTCCCCATTTTTCAATTCTCCCCAACACCAAGAACCCATGACTCTCCCTCTTCGCTCCGCCTCCCCCATTCTAGGGTTCGGGTTCCGAGAACCATCATCGTCCGCTGCAGCACCGCCAGCAGCAGGAAGAAGCCACCCGACTCCCAGATGGACCCACCCGCCGTCGATTGCGTCGGCACCGGCACCGACGTCGAGTGCTTCGTGGCGGAGGCCTCCGAGGCTGACCGGCTGCTGCAGCGGCAGCAGCCGCCGGGGAAGAGCCTCGCCAGCTTCGAGATCGCCGGAGGGGACGCGGCGGGATCGGGCGCGGGCTTGGCTCGCCGGGCGTGGGGCTGGGCGCTCCTGGTGTCGCCCTTCTTCTTCTGGGGGACGGCGATGGTGGCCATGAAGGAGGTGCTCCCCAAAATGGGGCCCTTCTTCGTCGCGGCGTTTCGGCTGATACCGGCGGGGGCGATCCTGATCGGCTTCGCGATGGCCAGGGGGAGGAGGCAGCCGTCCGGGGGCCTCGCGTGGCTCTCGATCATCCTGTTCGGAGCCGTCGATGCTGCGTGCTTTCAGGTGGGCTGGTTCAACAAGTAATTACTGCTGAAATAGGAAAGGGGGTATTTTACAAATCAACCCCTACCATCTTCTTTATTTACATATAAATCCCTCTCAAAGTGATATTTAGGCCTGTCAAAGGGCAGGGCCGGGCCAGGGCAGGGTTGGGGTCAAATCGGGCCCAGCCCTTCGTTTTACGAGGTAGGCCCTAGCCCTTCAGGGACAGAAAATGATGGGCTCTAGCTCAACCCTTCAAGGGCCAGGGCTGGGCCAAGGCCGATCAAGGGCCAAGTTGATATCATTATGATAAGGATTATCGATATATCTATTTATTCAGTTAGGTCATTAAGGAAGGGTTAAATCTTTTTTTATTCTTCCTAAACTACTCTTATGTCAGTGCATTTAGGCTATTGGCATTCATTTAAAACCCCACTCATTTATTTGTGGTTGAGACTGATAATACAGCTTAAAAAGTATTAGAAGTCTTATGAGTGTTATATAATACTTCTAATACTAATATATCCAAACTTGATAACTCCAATTCATTGAGTGACCAATTAATTACTTATTAGTCCCACTTAGCCATTGATTTAGCCCATTAATAAGTATTATATATATATTATATAATTTATGTATATGGAGGACAGGGCCAAGCAAGGCCGGGCCATAGGTTTCCCTGGCCCGGTCCTCATCTTGGAGGGTTTATGAAAATTGGGCTCGGCCCTGCCCTCAAGCCCTTAGCGAGCAGGGCTTTAGAGGGTTTTGGAGGGCCGAGCCGGACAAGGTACCCTCTCCAAAGGGCCAGATTGACAGGCCTAGTGATATTTACATATAAACCCCTCAATTCATTCAAACAATACATATTGACCCATGTAGTTAGCTGACATCCAAAGCAAGAGAATATTTTCGATTTCATCCTTAATATTTTACCTAAACTCTGTAAATACCCCTCTAATGTGAGAATTCTTCGGATTAGGTCCAAGTTAAATTCGAATTATGTTTGTGTTTGTTTTGGATTAAGTCCAAGTTAAATAAAAATATGTCAATTTAAGTAGTTAAAACCACAGGTAAATCGGCTATTTCCCCTTTAGATTAATAAAATAACAACCGAATGAAGGAATATTTCGGAAATATTTCTTTATTTTGGATGCCAACTAACTATAGGGGTTGATATGTAAATATTGGATGATTTAAGGGGTTGATATGTAAATATTGGATGATTTAAGGGGTTTATATGTAAATATTGATTTTACTGGGGTTTATATGTAAATAGATAAGAGTACTGGGGTCAATTTGTAAAAAACCCAATTAAATTTGACCAAAAAAAACCAGCAAATTAAGTATGGGTCCTGAACTATTTTGCAATATTAGTCGCAGGACACAATAATTTGCTATATTAGCTAAGGTCCCTACAACATTTGTCTTTAGAAAGAGTATATATTCATCTTCAGAAGGAGTATATATTCGTCGGGAGGGACTTGAGCTATATTTCGAAATTAATGTGTCCTGCAGCTAAAAGTCATCTCTCAAAAAGGATTTATGTCGAACTTCCCCCCCCAAAAAAATGTAAGCTGTAGCGAGTTTTGGTTTGCTTTTAGTACCTTAACCAATGTGGCCCTTTTCGAATGACAATTTCTTTGTTCTTCCTGTACTGACAGGGATTCCTTGCTGAGGGTTTGCAGAGGACATCAGCTGGCCTGGGCAGTGTATGCATCAAACTCTATCCTCATCTAATTTTGTTATGTGCCTAAATAGTTATTGGGCATAAAGTAACATCGATCACCGTGACACCATCATGTACCAAATTTTGCCTCATTTAGCCCGATCAAACTTCTTCATATAGTCAATAGCTTAATGGATATGCCACTTGATCAGAAATAAAATCATCGAATTGGTTCGCTACTATATTTTATTTGGCTATCTAAGGCTTTAGCCTTGATTTGGCTTTATTATTTATAGAAATCATCGAAACTCTCTAGCCATCTTTGGTGAGAACACGCATAGGAGTGGAAAAGCAAGGTCTCTCGTGTTTGCCCAAAAGGATTTTTCTAGTTTTTAAACAACTTTACATTTTTCAATTCAGTTATTTTTGGTTGAGTTCAAGCAAAGGAATAATACCTTCATATATCGATAGTTTTGTAGTGTTTGATTCACCCTCATGATTTGCATTTCTTCAAATAGAGTATTTGTATGTAGCATTTCTTTAAAAGATCTTGTCTTTGCTCCCCCTCTACAATAACACCATAAAATAAAAGATTAATGGATTTAATAAAAATAAGTATTTAAGCATTTAACTTTCTACTAGTCCTACTCTCTTATTGTTCGATTAACGTATATGTAATGTTTTGTTTACAATGAATGGAGAGTCTAGGAGGTTCAGCAATTGTGCTTTTATTTTGGCTCCACTCAAGAGGATGTCGAACACTGAAATTCTTAAGTTTGAGATTTCGTCCAACCAACTCTAATCCTATTGGATATATCGCCTTTAAGGATCAACATTCCAAACCATATAACATTTCAGGTCTGATTGTTGCCTTGTAAAATTTACTCTCTCCACTTCATCCAATCCACTCTAATCCTATTGGATATATCGTCGTCTATCTCTCCATTCTTCTGTATTATTGACTCAAGATACCGAAAACAATCACATTGTTGTACTTCTTGGCCATCAATTGTGAAATGAGCTTCATTAATTTTCATTAAAATTACGTTCTGTATATTCTATTTTACCTCGACTTATTTTTATGCCCTTATCTTCCACAATTTCAATTTAGTATATAACCCCATTCTTGTTTCATCTGCAGGTAACATACACCACTGTACTTCTTTTTGAATTTTAGCAGTGAGTTTATCATTGACAAGAGTAAAAAGATATGGGCTTAAGGCTGTCCCTTGGTGGAGATCATCAATGTTTCACCCTGCTTTAGAACAATTAATTTTCTTAGCTACCACTGTTTTGAAAATCAAACATAGAGCCATATAAGTATACTTTTATTGTTTAATTGTTTACTCTAAACATCTATATTATCAATTGCTTTTGAACTGCAATATCAAATTCAGATATACTTCTATTGTTTTAATATTCAAGCACGTCCTAGATTCTTCTATATCCTTTTTTTTTTGGTAAGTTTTGCACTTTCCACTCCTGCACCTGAATCTAATGCTGCACCCCGCACCCGTTCCCTGAGTATTTAATGTTTCTTTTACATTATTAACTGTTGTTTATATTATTATCAACTGCCTCTGGTGTTTCTAGTGAAGACTCTGAAATGTATTACTTCTTTAGTGATGGAAGTTTGATCAGTAAACTCGTTTTACTTGATGCGTATTTTTCTAAGGTCTCTTTCACATCTTCTAAATTTTTTATATCAAGTTATCATCTGTGGCCTCTGGTATTTTCAGCATTGACTCTAAAATGTACCAACTTCCTCAAGAGTGGAAGTTTGATCAAGAAACATGCTTACCCTGACGAATCTGTTAGTTTGAGGCTATTCATGTTGATAGAGATTGATTGCTGTGCACAATATAATACATCACTAGTATAACCCATCGTTAGAGTTCAAATGGTGACTTCTAATTTGAACTTTATCATTTTCAGGTAATCATTGATTCACAGCCATTGACTGTTTCCATACTTGCAGCTGTGTTGTTTGGTGAATCAATTGGCACGATTGGAGCTGCTGGGCTTGTGCTTGGAGTTGTTGGGCTTCTACTTCTTGAGGTTTACTTCATAAATCTGATGACCATTTTCTTCAGAATTGCATTGTTTACATGTATAGATGGAAAATGTTTTGAAGCCCGTATAAGGAATTCCCTTGCAGACACAAGACATGTGTGGAGTCCATGCCTGTACGGGGTTCCACACCCACCTTGAGCCTGCATGGGAATCCTGTATATGTGCTCCATAGCATTGCTCAACAGGCACTATCTTCATATTCGAATCACAAATAGTTCTTCACAATCCCATAATTCAGGTGATCGGATAACATTGACCAAATTAGATTCATCATATGGATACGCATATGCATCGGAGTATATTCAAATTGCATAGTTGCAGTACTGTATTGTAGGGACCAAATTGACATTTTCGATTGTTAATGTATAGAGATGGATCGGGTTCTATGTACAGTTGGGTCGGGTTGTAGATGTATTGATGTACATATATATTGGGCTTGTCCCTCAATGAAGGATTGATTTTTCCATTCTCTCCAAACCCTAGTCGTCATCTCCTAACATATTAGCAGAGCTGGGTTCACCGTCTCCCTCTCCCGCTCCCGCTCCCGCTCCGGGTGCTCCCCACCGATCGTGCCTTGCCACGCATGCTACGCATGAAGGGGAGTGTTAACAGATAGTCCCACATCGGTGAGGGAGGCACTCATCACCCGCTCACTAATTTTTTCCTCCACCTCTCTGTTAGTGCTACGTGCCTACTCCGATGCAGATTGGGCAGGAGATGTAGCCACTCGCCGTTCTACTACCGACTACTGTGTGTTCCTCGATAATTCCCTCATTTCATGGCGCAACAAGAAACAGGAGTCTACTGCTCGGTCCAGTACCGAAGCCGAATATAGGGCTATGGCTTCCACCACCGCAGAGATTGTCTGGCTTCTCCGCCTTCTACTCGACCTGGGAGTTGTGATATCCGGGCCCACGCCTCTCGTCTGTGACAACCGGAGTGCTATTTAGATTGCTAGCAACCCGGTCTTCCACGAGCGGACAAAATATATCGAGGTTGACTGTCACTATATTCGCCAGGAGTTTCTCGACCACGCCATCTTCTTGCCCTTCATTCCATCATCGGAGCAGACTGCTGATTTTCTTACGAAGTCTCTTACGATTGCTTGCTTCCGGTATTTTATTGGCAAACTCTTGGTACATAATCCACCGTGAGTTTGAGCGGAAGTGTTAATGTATAGAGATGGGTCGGATTCTATGTACAGTCGGGTCGGGTTGTACATGTATTGATGCACATATATATTGGGATTGTCCCTTAATGAAGGATTGATTTTTCCATTCTCTCCAAACCCTAGCTGTCATCTCCTAACATCGATTACTAGACTTCATTGTCTATTGTCTTCTCTTTGACGGGTGGTATAATCCTGGATCTGCTGAGTTGGCTTAGATGCTGAACGTGAGAAGAAGATAATTATGGTGAAAGTTTGAAAAGAGACGCCGATAATACATAGAACTAGGATTTAGCAATAAAATCCTTAGATTATTAGATTGGAGCTGTCATTTTGCTTGAGAAAGTTCGGAGCCAGATGTTTATATAACTGATAAAAGTCTTAAGCTTCAGCGGTTGCTTTTTGTGCTAGAATATAATATCATTCATTATCCTTTGTTCTTAATATTTGACTTGAGATGAGGCTCATTTTTCTTCCTATTCAGTTTTATATTTGTTCCTGGCTTATAAATTGCTTTTTTTTGGGTCCTCAAGTTTTGCCATCTACATGCATTTGATGCAATAACATGCCTGACCTAGTGAGAAGAAAACTTCAAAGTTTTTATGGCTTATGGTGAAAGGTTAGGTATGGTTTCGAGAAGCCTTCCTTCTGAAGATGCTAGAGGTGCCATTCTGATTGGCAAAGGGCTGGGAGATCTGCAGTCTGCTATTTTATTGGAGCACATAGTTACTGGATTTTATTGTTGGAGAAAACCTTGATGGTATGTCCGCTTGAACTTGAACCGAGATGGGAAGAAAGAGTTGCCATTCCTTTTGTGTAGGAACCAAGGAGCTTGATGTAGATGCGATTTGAGTTATCCTTGGAGGAAGTATGTGACTTGTCTTGATTTTCGGATATATGATGGGTGCTTGGTTGTTTTTCATAGCTGGAAGTAAGTGTGCCAAGTATGCCGCTGATGAAGGATATGCTGTGAGGGCTGCAATATGGATAATTTTTTCCTCACTGGAACTACATCTGTGCTCTCAAAGAATCCTGAGAAGGATAGCTAGCATCGTTAGTAATTCATTGTACACGGATTTCTCATCGGAAGATATTGATTATTGTTTCCTTGAGTTAGTATTGACGTGACTGTAGAACCTAACCATATTGCTAACTCTGAAAGGATCTTGTTCATTTGGAATTGAAAGTCTTACAAAATAGTGTGGGTCAGGAAGATGATGCTGAATGGTCGGGGCTACTAAGCAGCAGGTTGTCATCTCACAGGAGGTTTTCAACATCCCTGATTGTGTTCAAATCTCAGGGCATGTATCGCAGGCTTCGCATCATCATCATTCAGAATTGTTAGTGATAATGTATAGCATTGAGATACAGATACCCGTAGATACCTGTATAGGATACCTCTTTTCTTCTTTTCTTGTATCTTTATATATTTGGCCCTTGGCCTAATGAGAAGGCTTATCCATTCTCCCAAAACCTAGCCTCTCTCTCCCTCTCTCTCTCTCTCTCCATGCTAGGTCATCATCGTCACATGGTATCAGAGCTGGCGTGAGATCCGGATCCGGATCCGACGTCAGCTCCTCTCCTCCGGCAGCCCGACGTCAGCTCCTCTCCTCCGGCGTCAGCTCCGGCGACCCTGAACCCTGCTCAGATCTGCTCCTCTCCTCCGGCGGCCCGACGTCAGCTCCTCTCCTCCGGCGTCAGCTCCAGCGACCCTGAACCCTGCTCAGATCTGCTCCGGCGCGAGCAACCGGCCGCGTCAGATCCGACCCTGCTCAGATCTGCTCCGGCTGCGTCAGACCTGCTCCGGCCGCGTCAAATCCGGCGCTCAGACCTGCTCCACCTGCTCCGGCGCTCTTGAGATCAGATCTGAACCTCCATCTCAGATCCGGCCTGCCGCGTCAGATCCGGCGCTCAGACCTGCTCCACCTGCTCCGACGCTCTTGAGATCAGATCTTGAGATCTGAACCTCCATCTCAGATCCGGTCTCTTCCCTGCCTCCATATCAGCTCTTGAGATCAGATCTTGATATCAGATCTTTCAGCACCTCCGAGTAGGCAGCTCCGGAAGGGGGGAGATCAGCACCTCCAGCGCTCTTGAGATCAACTCTTGCACTCCTTCCCTTGAAATTAGATCTGTCCCTTAAGATCAGATCTTGTTTCGTCGTGAGATCAACTCCGACCTCCGGGCTCCGAGTGAACCGCCATGGCCGACTCCTCCTCTGTCGATGCTCCTCCTCCCGTGCCACCACCTCCGAGAGCCTCCCGTTCGAGTATACTCGCGACTTCCTGCCGAGCTCGACGGATTTTCCTCTCGCCTCCTCCGCCGACTGGGAAGCATGGGCAGCAACCGTTCAGACCACCCTTCTCGGACGTGGCCTTCTTGGACTACTCGACGGCACCACCACGGCACCGAGTCAGGCTTTCCCTGCTGCCTTTCAAGCGTGGCGCCTTCGTGATGCACGGGTCGCCGCCTATCTTGTCGCTTCGGTCGATCGGACGATGCGTGCTGACCTCGCCGCTCTTGGAGCATCCGCAGCCATATGGCGCTCCTTAGTTGAGCGTTTCGTGGAGTCTAGCGGCGCCGCGAGTATGCCCTCCTCTCCCAGGTGCAGTCCGAACAACAGGGTGATCGTACGATCCAGCAATTCCATGCGCAGATGCGTGGTTACTGGCAGGAGCTTCAGTCACTGGTACCTTCCGTCCCTCTCGAGTGCCGTGCCGCTCACCAAGCCTTTTGGGAGCGCCGTTAGCTTTATCAGTTCCTGATGGCCCTTCGACCAGAATTTGGCCCACTTGCTGGCGCACTGATCCACCGAGATCCACTTCCACGTTTGGATGCTGCTATTGCTGAGTTCGTCGCCGAAGAGACCAGGCAGCGTACCATCGCCATCAGGGCTACTCCTCCACCCTCCAGCTACACGGGTGTCCTTGCTGCAGCCCTAGCTGCCTCTTTTACTTCTGCTCCTGGTCGTGATCGGTTTGTGTGCACTCACTGTCACAAACCAGGTCATGTTGTCGCTACCTGTTGGAAGCTGCATCTCGAGAAGAGGCAGGGACCCCGAGGACGTGGTCGACCTGTTGGCTCTACTGTTGCTGCTGCTACTGCTCCGTCCTCCCCTCGCACAGTTCCATCATCACCTCGGGGGTTCCTTGGACGCTCCTGACATCACCCAGCTCCTTCAGCAGCAGCTTGCACAGCTTCAGTTCCTCCTAGACCAGCAGGCGAGCTTCAGCCCCGCCGAGGCTTCCAGCGCCTCCAGTTCCTCTGCTCACCTGGCCACTCCCGGTACCTTCGCTACTTGGATTCTGGACTCTGGGGCCTCCCATCACATGACTTCCAACGCTTCCTTACTTACCAATTGCCGACCGGCACCGCACATTCCATCGATACACACTGCAGATGGCTCTTCTTTAACCATCTCGCAGTGTGGATCGATTACCGCCACCACAGAACCAAGCGGTCGTCTCTCTTTACCCAATGTGTCGCATGTCCCCCAACTTCGCATGCAGCTCATCTCCATTAGTAGCCTTTGTGACTCTAGATGTGTCCTGACCTTCTCCCCTTCTTCTTATGTTGTGCAGGATCCACATACCGGACGGGTGATTGGCGCTGGTCGTAGATCAGGCGGGCTATACCACCTCGAGCATCTCCATCTTCCCATCATTTCCCTTCCTGGCGTCTGTAG
Organism: Chamaelirium japonicum; assembly: GCA_947650365.1. NCBI lineage: Eukaryota > Viridiplantae > Streptophyta > Magnoliopsida > Liliales > Melanthiaceae > Chamaelirium > Chamaelirium japonicum. Next base: position 25,981,061 of record OX393549.1, read on the forward strand.
CCTAGCTTCTCCTGATGCCGGCTTGTGGCACCGAAGACTAGGTCACATTTCTGAGTCTCGACTTAAGAGCTTAATGCAGACTGGAGCTCTAGGTCATTGTTCTTTTTCTTCTTTATCTACATGTACCGGTTGTAAGCTTGTCAAAGCTACAGCTCTACCTTTTCCTTCTAGTAGCTCTCAGAGTTCTGCTCCTTTTGACTTAGTACACTTCGATATCTGGGGCCCTTCACCTCTTCCTTCGATGTGCGGCTATCGCTACTATATCTCTTTTATCGATGATTTCAGCCGATACACTTGGGTCTACCTTCTTCAGCACCGCTTTGAGGTTCCTCAGGTCTACCAGACTTTCACCTCGATGGTCCACACACAGTTCGGTGTCGCATTAAGACATTTCGGTCTGATTGCGCCCTCGAGTACCTCTCCACTGCTATGCGGACACTTATTCAGTCCCATGGGACCCTATTTCAGCACTCATGTCCTCACACACACGACCAAAACGGAGTAGCCGAGAGGAAGCACCGTCATATCCTTGAGACGACGCTTGCTCTTCTTCTCTCTGCTTCCGTTCCGCGCACTTTTTGGGCTGAGGTTGTCTTGACCTCAGTCAATCTCATCAATATCACCCCTTCTTCTGTTTTTCCGGGTGGTGCATCTCCCCACGAGCGTCTTTTCTCTTCCCCTCCTGATTACCGTCCGCTTCGCACCTTCGGGTGCACCTGCTTCGTCCTCCCACCCCATGAATGCACGAAGTTGTCCGAACATGCAGTTAAATGCATCCTCCTAGGCATCAGTGCCGAGCACAAAGGTTACCGTTGCTATGACCCTTTGACTCGTCGCCTTCGCATCTCTCGACACATCTCCTTCGTCGAGGATGTCCCTTACTACTCCACTGCAGCCCAGGACCTCACCTTCTTGGAGACTCCTATCACCCTGTCTCCGACTCTCGAGCCCTTTCCATCACCCCTTTCGTCCAGCTCCACTTCTTCTCCTGTTTCCAGTGATTCTTCCACAGAATCTTCCTCCGTCCCCTCCTCTCCTCCGGCACCGATTGATTCCGTTAGCCTTCCTCATACTCCCGATACTCATGGTACTCCGCCTGCTATGCCCAGTCAGACGTCCCCGGTCGTGGATCCTCGCCCGCCGCCCCGCTATCCTCAACGCGAGCACCACCCACCTGATCGCTTCAGCTTTAACTCTGGCCCACCCGACCGTTTTGGCTTTGCCACGGTCACCTCTTACTCGCCTCATTTTACAGCCTTTATTGCAGCCCTTCACACAGACCAGGAGCCTCGATCGTACCGGGAGGCCGTCCAGTCCCCTCAGTGGAGGTAGGCCATGAGCGAGGAATTTCAGGCATTCGAGCAGACTCAGACTTGGGACATCGTCCCCCTTCCTGCTGACATTGAGCCTGTCAGTTGCCGGTGGGTCTACAAGGTCAAGCGGCGACCTGATGGTTCCATCGAGCGACACAAGGCTCGGTTGGTGGCCCGTGGCTTCACTCAGGCCTACGGAATAGACTACAAGGAGACTTTCGCACCCGTAGGTCGGATGACCTCCGTTCGTACACTCCTGGCAGTTGCAGCAGTCCGCCGATGGCCTCTTCTCCAGATGGACGTGAAGAATGCCTTTCTCTATGGCGATCTTTCAGAGGTCGTCTACATGCAGCCACCCCCTGGTTTGCATACTCCTCCCTAGCATGTCTGTCGCCTCTGTCGTGCCATCTACGGGCTCAAGCAAGCCTCTCGAGCTTGGTTTGAGTGTTTCCGACGAGCTGTTACCGAGATCGGCTACATTGAGAGCTCACAAGACCACTCGCTTTTTGTGCGGTCATCTCCTCAAGGCAGGGCTATTCTCCTATTATATATCGACGACATGATCATCACAGGTGATGACTCCGCTGCCATCACTTCCCTTCAGCAGCATCTTCGGCGTCGGTTCCAGATGAAGGATTTAGGTCCTCTTCGCTACTTCCCTGGGCTAGAGATTGTCCACAGTGAACAAGGAATTTTGCTATCCCAGCAGAAATATACGGCTGACATCCTTAGCCGAGCTGCCCTTTCCGATGATCGCTCTGCCGTCACCCCTCTCGAGCTTCACGTGAAGCTTCGTCCCACCGATGGTGAGCCCCTCTCAGATCCTACTCGGTACCGACAGATTGTTGGCCAGTTGGTTTACCTCTGCATCACCAGGCCTGACATTGCTCACGCCGTTAGCATCATCAGCCAGTTTGTCGAAGCCCCTCGCTCTGCTCACTATGCTGCCCTTCTTCGGCTTCTTCGTTATCTTCGAGGCACCATCACCCGGTCGCTCCTCCTATCATCGACTTTACCTCTGGTCCTACGCGCCTACTCGGATGCCGACTGGACTGGTGATCCGACCACTCGTCGATCGACTACCGGCTATTGCCTATTTCTTGGAGATTCTCTCATCTCATGGCGCAGCAAAAAGCAGAGCGTTGTCTCTCTCTCCAGCACTGAAGCAGAGTTTCGAGCCATGGCCTCCATTACCAAAGAGATCGTTCACTTGCGACGACTTCTCAGAGATCTAGGGGTTCAGATCTCTGAACCTACAGCCCTTCACTGTGACAATCGGAGTGCTATACAGATTGTCACGAACCTGGTCTTTCACGAGAGGACGAAGCACATCGAGCTCGATTGCTACTACTCTCGCCAGGAGTATGAGACCGGGACCATCTCTCTCCCATTTGTTTCCTCCGGAGAACAGATTGCCGACTTCTTCACGAAGTCACATCCTGCTCCACGTTTCCAGTTTCTGCTTAGCAAACTCATGGTGCATGACCCACCTTGAGTTTGAAGGGGGCTGTTAGTGATAATGTATAGCATTGAGATACAGATACCCGTAGATACCTGTATAGGATACCTCTTTTCTTCTTTTCTTGTATCTTTATATATTTGGCCCTTGGCCTAATGAGAAGGCTTATCCATTCTCCCAAAACCTAGCCTCTCTCTCTCTCTCTCTCTCCATGCTAGGTCATCATCGTCACAAGAATATTGTCTGTAAAACTGTTGGTTTCAATGCATTGTATCTTCAAGGTGATTGTGGAGATACCAAAGGTTTAGAGCTCCCTAGAGAGCCCTTTTCAGTTTTTATTGTGATTGGCTAGAGGAGTTTAAGTCAGGACAAGCTTCAGATGAGAAAGGGAATTGCTTCAAAGCAGGGGCTGTTTTGCTCAAACTGATTTGAGGCATTGGGATCAGTTGTCATGGATCAGATAAAGCTGACCCTGAGCACCCTCACTTAAATCTGGTTCCAGAGTCTCATTTCATCTATTTCTTTTAGGAAGCATAATTCAGGTTAATGACTTGAGTCACCTGACTGGTGCTTTGCCAGTTGAGCCAGTGTCAAATCTTAGTGTTGGCCAATTCTTGGGATGCTATTGGAGACATGATGATTCGGTGTAGCATTAACCCGTTATCGAGGAAAGTATTGAGATGTGAGGATTGTAGAAATAAACTCCAATAAGCCTGTCCAAGGAATAGCATTCGACAAACTAAAGATAATCAGATAAGACAGCATTGCCCAGTTTGGAAACGTGCACAATTAAATGAGGGATCAACTAAGAGGGATGTTAGGGGTAATACAATTCTTGACCCAGAAAATTCCAAAAACTCTTGAGGTGGTTTGAGAAACCACATAACTCTTGCTTCGGATTCTGTAACAAGAAGTTGGAACCTTTTGGTGGTCACGAGTAGCCAGTACAAGAGTTGTAGTTGAGGTAAGATGTCGTCCAAATCTATTGAATATCAATAGTAAGTAGGGAAAAAGTGGACCAGGGAAATAATTTACATGAACAAGTGTGACAGTTTCAACTAGGGTTAGCCTTGAGCTAGTTTTATCAATTATGGAAATGCTTAACTTGTTGTACAGCTGGGTTATTGTCAAGATTTGGCACTTAATGCTTGTGTGTGCATGTAGTGTGAGATATCCTCTTGTTAGATACCCTCACGCCCCAAAACCCGGGTCATAAGGGGAGGTCCATGGAGGGTATATTAAGCAGGTGATAGGTTCCTCTTTTACCGACGTGGTTCTCGCCGGTGGACTTCCTTAACACCCCCACCCCCCTCTCAAGCGGAGCACACGGAACGAGGTACAATCGAAAGGGGCTACATCCAGAAGGAGACGGTGAACCCAGCTCTGATACCATGTTAGATACCCTCACACCCTAAAACCCGGGTCGTAAGGGGAGGTCCACAAAGGGTATATAAAGCGAGCGTAAGGTGCCCCCTTTACCGATTTGGGACTAGCCAGTGGACTTCCTCAACACCCCCTTGCAAGCGGAGCACGCAGAGCGAGTCACAATTGGAAAGGGCCGCACCCGAAGGGAGACAAAAACCCTAGCCGTCATCTCCTAATATGGTATCAGAGCTGGGTTCACCATCTCCCTCCGGGTGCGGCCCCTTCCAATTGTGCCTCGCTTCGCGTGCTCCACTTGAGGGGGGTGTTGAGGAAGTCCACCGGCTAGTCCCACATCGGTAAAGGGGGCACCTTACACCCGCTTTATATACCCTCTGTGGACCTTCCCTTACGACCCGAGTTTTGGGGTGTGAGGGTATCTAACACTTCTATCCCAAAACCTAGGTGTTGAGATGAGATCCCATCATTCATGTAAGGATCATTTCCACACTCTACTTTATCGAGATGAGACTAATCCTCCAACACTCCCCATCACATTTAGGCCAATCTTTTTGTAGTCCTTGTCACGTGGACGATAGATGTGTGGAAGTAGGTGAATGATACGATTAGGCTCTGATACCATGTGAGATTTTCTCTATCCCAAAACCCAGGTGTTGAGATGAGATCCCATCATACATATAAGGATCGTTTCCGCCCTCTACTTTACCGAGGTGGGACTAATCCTCCAACAAGAGGTTGATGGTATCATGGGTTACTCATGTAAACATGCTTGTGTGAAATTATTATAACTAGAACCATTTGGGGTGGGGGATATATCAATTTGTGACTGGGAAAGTTCATACTAACACCTCATGTTTATCTATTTAAGTGTTCACTGCAGAAGTCAATTTTTTCTTGCTACTAAAATTTCCAAATTAGGCATATTGCCACAATTACATTTGGGCTTGTAATATTCCTTGGCTTTTGGATGTAACTGCCTTTTGACACTAACTGAGGATTGAGTCCTGAGATCTAAATATCTAATTATAGCTGCTATTGATATCTAAGAATCGCTGTCACCTCAATGCTTTCTTCCAGTGAGTTGAGTATATAGAACAGGTCAACGAGCAAGATGGTCATGACCTAGTTGATAGCTAAGAAAGTGATAGAGGAGAAATAGAAGATGGAGAAGAACAGGGAAAGATGTATTTATTTTGCCTTTTAGCTAGGAAGCACCAATACGGATACGGGGATACGGATACATTGATATGTGGATTTTTGAAAAACTAAGATACGCAGTACGACAGAGATACGCATGTAATTTATTATATATATCTATATAATTAAATATAATATTTTTTGTGCTAGAATATGAATAGTGAATAGTTTAAAAATTAAATATGATTGTTAATGTACATATAATGAGTCGGGTTTACTGTAATGTCGGGTCGGGTTTACTGTACAGTCGGGTCGGTTACATGTACATATATTTGGGCTTGAGTCTCTCAATGGAATCATTCTATTCCTCTCCAAACCCTAGCCGTCATCTCCTAACATGGTATCAGAGCTCTAGGGTTCTCCCGACGACGACGACGGTCCTCCGGCTGCACCTCCTCCGGCCTCCCTCCTTCTCCGGCTGCACCTCCTCCGGCTGCACCTCCTCCGGCTGCCCCTTCCCGCCGGCTGCATCCACTCCCGACCCACCGCCCCTCTTCTCCGGACCCCCTACAGCCACCGGCCCCCCCTCCCGGACCCCCTACAGCCACCGGCCCCCCCTCCCGGACCTTCTACAGCCACCGCCCCCTCCTCCCGGACTCCCTACAGCCACCGCCCCCCCTCCCGAACCCTCTACAGCCACCGCCCCCCCCTCCCGGACCCCCTACAGCCACCGCCCCCCCCTCCCGGACCCCCTACAGCCACCCCCCCCCTCCCGAACCCCCTACAGCCCCCGCCCCCCCCTCCCGGACCCCCTACAGCCACCCCCCCCCCCTCCCGAACCCCCCTTCAGCCACCGGTCCCCCCTCCCGAACCCCTTACAGCCCCTGCCTCCCTCCCGACCCCCTCCCGAACCCCTTACAGCCACTGCCCCCCCTCCCGACCCCCTCCCGAGCCCCCTACAGCCCCCGCTTCCCTCCTACAGCACCCCCCGACACCCCCTGACGCCCTACAGCCTCCTCCATGGCCTCTCCAGCCGTACCGTCTGTCGTTGTGATCTCTCCACCGCTGAAGGCGGTCGCCTTTCAGCTGTCATCGGCCGGCGACTGGCCTGACTGGTCCCTCACCGTCGAGGCCGATCTCTCCAGTCGTGATCTGTGGGGTCACATCACCGGCGAGGATACTCCTCCCATTGACTACTCCGGTTCCTCATCTGTCTCCAGCAGTGCAGCCTCTTCTGCTGCGACTGCTACTACGGCCACCACCGTTGCTGCCCTCACGTGGCGTCGCCACGATCAGGCCATCCGGGCGTACCTTCTGGCCTCTGTTGCTCGTCTACTCCTTGCTCCCATCGGCCGCCTTCTGACAGCGCGCGCGATGTGGGAATATCTCCGGGACCGTTTTCTCCCGCGCGGAGGCGCACGCCGGCATCAGCTCATCTGTGACTCACAGTCTGCCCGTCAAGGGGAGCGTACCATTCAGGATTTCTTCAGTCAGATGAGTGCCTATTGGCATGAGTTGGACTCACTGATCCCGGAGATGTGTGCCTGCCCCCGCTCCAGGGATTTCCAGCGCTACCTTGACGAGGGTCACCTACACCAGTTCCTGGCAGCGCTTCGGCCGGAATTTGCTCTCATAGCTGCCCAGCTCCTGCACCGTGAGCCACTCCCTCGGCTGGAGGATGCTCTACTCGCTTGGGTCGACGAGGAGACCCGCCTTCAGACCCAGGGCGCTCGTCCTCCTTCACTTGCTCCTAGCTCCGACACTGTCCTGGCAGCCGGGTTCTCCGATGAGGCTGTCTTCTGTCACTACTGCAAGGAGCCCGGTCACATGAAGCGCGAGTGCCCTACTCGTCCTCCTCGCAACCCCCGCTGGGGTCCGGATGAGAAAGCATCACGCTGGACTTCGTCTTCACGCGATGATCGACACGGCGATCGTGGTGGACGGAACCGTGGACGTGGTTCATCTTCTTTCCGCCACTTTGGTGGTACAGCGGCTACTGCAGAGGCCTCGACGCTCCCCACTGCTCCCACAGCTCCTTCGCCGCCTGAGCCGGACCGTCTTCAGCGCCTCGAGGAGCTCCTTCTTCGCCACATAGCCTCCACCGGCTCCGCGACTGCGCACGGCTTGTCTGCCACCTCTGGTACTACTGCTCCATGGATCTTCGATTCGGGTGCCTCCTGTCACCTTACTTTTGACTCCACTGTCCTCACGGACTGTTCTCCCACTACCACCCACCAGGAGGTTCGCACTGCGGATGGGACTCTCGTCCCTATTCCACAATGTGGCTCCATCACCACCACCTCTGACCCTTCTGGTCGCCTGACCCTATCCCATGTCCATCATGCCCCCCGTCTTAATATTAATTTGATTTCCATCAGTTCTCTTTGTGACTCTGGCCTGACTGTCACCTTCACCCCTTCTGTTTGTGTTGTGCAGGATTCGCGGACGGGTCAGAGGATTGGGCTGGGCCGTAGGGCAGGAGGACTCTACCAGTTGGACCATCTCCATGTGTCTTCAGTTGCGTCTGTCATGTCTGTCACCTCTGATGCCGAATTGTGGCACAGAAGGTTAGGTCATATATCGAGTGATCGACTCAAAAGCGTATTCCGTTCGGGCGCTTTGGGTCGAGCGTCTTTCTCCCCCCTCTCTGTTTGTACGGGTTGTCGACTGGCAAAGCATCTAGCTCTTCCATTTTCTGCTAGTACTTCCCAGTCTGATGCTTTATTTGACTTAGTTCATTCGGATATTTGGGGTCCTGCTCCTGTTGCTTCTCTATCTGGTTATATGTATTATGTGTGTTTTATTGATGACTATTCTAGGTGCACCTGGGTCTATCTCATGCGTCATCGGTCTGAAGTACCTCACATCTTTAGGAGATTCACCACTATGATACATACCCAGTTTGGTCGGCGAATCAAGACCTTTCGGTCTGATTGTGCCAAGGAGTATCTCTCCTCCGAGATGCGTGAGATTCTTCAGTCTCACGGCACTCTTCACCAGCAGTCCTGCCCCCACACCCATGAGCAGAACGGCGTTGCCGAACGCAAGCATCGTCATGTCCTTGAGACTGCACGAGCCTTGCTTCTCTCTACGTCTGTTCCTCACTCCTACTGGGCTGAAGCTGTCATGACGGCTGTCCATCTTATCAATATCACTCCGTCGTCTGCTCTGTCCGGTGCCACCCCTCACGAGTGCCTTCACTCCAGTCCACCTGACTACTCTCTTCTTCGCACGTTTGGCTGCACGTGCTTCGTTCTTCTTCCTCCCCATGAGCGCACCAAACTTTCTGCGAGGTCTGTTAGGTGTGTTCACTTGGGGCTCAGTCGTGAGCACAAGGGGTATCGCTGCTATGATCCCTTAGCTCGTCGGATCCGTGTCTCCCGTCACGTCTCCTTTGTTGAGGATGTTCCGTACTTTGCACCTGAGTCTCGGGATCTTTCCTTGCCTACTTCGTCATCCTCCTCGCCCTCCTCACATCTCCACATCCCTGTTCTACCCCCGGTTTCTGTTGCCCCATCCACGCCTACTACACAACCACCACCACCTCCTCAGTCTCCATCGCCACCTCCACCACCACCACCACCTCCTCCGTCCCCCATGCCACCTCCACCACCACCCATTACTCGTGTCTATGTACGTCGGTCTGCAGCTCCCCCTCCAGAGTCGGTTCTCACTGGTACTCCCTCGCCTGATGCTGCTGCTCCCTCCTCCCCGGTCGTGGATCCTGCTCCTGTTCGGCGCTACCCAGTGCGCGAACATCACCCTCCTGCCAGATATGACTACTCTCCTGACAGGTTTGGTTACTCTACTTTTCCCACTGACTCTCCTGACTCTTCTGGCTTTTCTGCCATTGTCTCCTATTCATCATCCTTTCAGGCCTTTCTTACTGCTCTCCACACTCATCGGGAGCCCCAATCGTACCGTGAGGCAGCATTATATCCAGAGTGGCGACAGGCCATGTCAGTTGAGCTTGAGGCTTTTCAGCGGACCCAGACCTGGGAGTTGGTGCCTTGTCCCCCCGGGGTGGTGCCTGTTAGCTGCAAGTGGATCTTCAAGGTCAAGACTCGACCTGACGGATCCATTGAGCGGCACAAGGCTCGCCTCGTTGCTCGTGGCTTCTCCCAGGAGTATGGGATTGACTACGAGGAGATGTTTGCTCCAGTTGCTCGGATGACTACTGTGCGCACCCTCCTAGCTGTGGCAGCTGCTCGAGGGTGGCCTCTCCATCAGATGGATGTCACCAATGCGTTTCTACACGGTGATCTCTCCGAGGAAGTCTACATGGCTCCTCCTCCGGGCACTTCAGTTCCTCCAGGACACGTGTGTCGGTTGCGCCGGGCCATCTATGGGCTCAAGCAGGCCCCTCGTGCCTGGTTTGAGCGTTTTCGCAGTGCAGTTCTGGCTGCCGGGTTTGTTGAGCGTCACTCCGACTACGCCTTGTTCACTCGCTCCTCCAGTCAGGGCATTGCAGTCCTTCTCCTCTATGTGGATGATATGATCATCACTGGGGATGACAGTGCCACCATCGCCTCTCTCCAGCGGCACCTCCAGAGTCAGTTTGAGATGAAAGACCTGGGCTCTCTTCGCTACTTCCTAGGCCTTGAGATTGCCAGGTCAGCTCGTGGTCTGTTGGTCTCCCAGCAGAAGTACATCTCCGACATTCTTACTGATGCTGCCCTTACTGACACACGTACTGCTGATACACCCATGGAGCTTAATTTGAAGCTTCTCGCTACAGATGGTGAGCCGCTCCAGGATGTCTCCCGCTACCAGAGGTTGGTTGGGATGCTTGTCTACCTCACCATGACCCGGCCAGACATTGCCCATGCTGTTGGCATTGTCAGTCAGTTTGTTCAGGCGCCACGGTCAGTACACTATGCAGCTGTTCTTCGGATTATCCGCTACTTCCGGGCCACCATCACTCGTTCCCTCCTGTTTCCCTCCACCTCTCCGTTGGTGCTGCGTGCCTACTCAGATGCAGATTGGGCAGGAGATGCAGACACTCGTCGATCTACTACAGGATACTGTGTGTTTCTGGGTGACTCACTGATTTCGTGGCGCAGCAAGAAGCAGGAGTCTGTTGCTCGCTCTAGCACCGAAGCCGAATACAGGGCTATGGCTTCCACCACCGCCGAGGTTGTCTGGCTTCGCCGTCTTCTGCTTGACTTGGGAGTGGTGATATCCGGGCCCACTCCTCTCTTCTGTGACAACCGGAGTGTTATTCAGATTGCTAGCAATCCGGTCTTCCATGAGCGAACAAAGCATATTGAAGTTGATTGTCATTATGTTCGCCAGGCATTTATCGATCACACCATCTCCCTGCCCTTCATTCCCTCATCGGAGCAGACTGCTGATTTTCTGACGAAGCCCCTGACGACAGCTCGCTTCCGGCATTTTCTGGGCAAACTCTCGGTTCATGATCCACCGTGAGTTTGAGGGGGAGTGTTAATGTACATATAATGAGTCGGGTTTACTGTAATGTCGGGTCGGGTTTACTGTACAGTCGGGTCGGTTACATGTACATATATTTGGGCTTGAGTCCCTCAATGGAATCATTCTATTCCTCTCCAAACCCTAGCCGTCATCTCCTAACAATGATCATGTTCATGATTCATTACATGATTTACATCCAATACAACAAAAAAATATAAAGATAGTGTCGCATTCATCTCTTACAAAAAAAGTAACACTAACAACATTACGCAAGTCTCACATTCATCATCCATTACAAAACGCTAGCAAAAAACATTAACATTTATCATCCATTACAAAATACAAAGTTAGTGTCACATGCATCATCCAAACAACAAAACATGTAAATGATATCATTAAACAAATGGTTACGTATGGAAGTTAGACCCATATCCGAAGTTTCGGTTGGGTTTGGGTTGGCTTTTCGGATTTTTGAAGTATCCGAAGTTAGACCCGTATTGGTCCCGTATCCCCGGCTTATCGGTCTCGTATCCCCAGCGTATCGGTTCCGTATCCTCGGCATATCCGATCTTTCTTTTTTGTTTTTTTAAGTTCCGATACTTCCTAGCTATATCGGATACGTATCCCGCCGTATCGGGCCATATCAAAGTATCGGGAAGTATCTAATACGGGTACGACACCTGTTTCGAAGTATCGGTGTATCTCAGCCTTTTGGATTATTGGGATGATAAAATCCATTTATATTTTGCTCAATCTCTTTACTTTTCCCTACCAATTGGGTATCGAGGAAATTAACTAGTTTTCATTAGAGAGAATGATGATGCCTCTGATTCAAGAAATTCCAACTTGATGGTTTACCTGAGGCCTTGGATGCTTGATGCATTGTTGCTATATATGCTTTATTGTCTTTATGAAGATAGGTTGTATGAAAACTCAAGGCTTGGGGACAGAGGAGAAATTATGGAATAAAAAACATCACTGGGCCAAGGAGACCACTGATCTTCCACCTAAACGAGACCAAAAAGGAGGCTTTCTCAAGAGTGGCTCTTTGAGTCCATACTCCATAGTTGTTGGCTTCTTGGCAGAGGGAGATTTTTCTGGTTATTGGTGCCTCAAGGGATACTAATAACATTAGGTACAAATACGAAAATTCTTTATCTTTCTCAATCACTATTTGAAAAAGATGAATGCTAGAATCATTTTGTTGTGACCAATATATATGGTCAAAGTAAATTTCCCTTAGATCCGTTTTCTTGAAAAAGCTCGAAGGCATCAACAATATTCTAGAAGTCTCGATGGTGATGGGTGATTTTGTTTTCCCTTGTTTTTTTATCGAAGAAGAATAAAGGTTTATGCCATCATGAGGGATATCCAGACTCAATGATTTTGTTAGAACCATGGTTTTAAAATTCAGCTAATATTCGTATGTACCAGCCGGTACATACCGATTTAGGTATGGTATGTTTCAATACTAAAATCGAGATCGAAACCTGGCCGTATCGACAAGTATAGGTCTGTACCGATCGAGTTAGCCAGGTATCGATCGATATTGTCGGTACGAGTCGGTTTTAACAAGAATGGTAGGGTTTTTTTTTTATTTTTTTGACTTGTCTCCCACTTAGTCCACCGCCGCCCCCCTCCTTATCTCTTTCCTTCTCCGGGCTCATTGTTGACCACCAGCACAGTAGCAACAGGCCCAACCAGCCATTGCAGATGGTCGACTAGGCACCCAACTACCCGCATGGGCAACATGCTTAGTCAGCCACCTGCAGGCAGCCGACTAGGCCCGCCGGCCACCCGCACAGACTGTAGGACGAACCAGCCACCTGCAATCATCCAGCCAGTCCTGTCGGCCACCCGTATGAGCCATCGGGCCCGCCGGCCTCTCCTCAGATCATTGATAAGCCTAGTGACGGCCGATCGCTACTAATCCGATCTTTCATGGCTCCGTTCGTAGCCATCCTCCATTCCAAGTCCGGTCAACGACTCGCCGACTCGGTTGACATCGTTGGGTCAAACTCTTGTTTAACGAGGTCCTAGTTGATCCTATCCACCCCAACGAGTACGAGGTACCTATAACGATCCCTCGATGTATTATTTCAGCCTTCCAATTATCCAAACCCGAGAAGTTAATTTTATTTGTCTATCTTGCTATTAGTTTGGTAGATCTGCACGTTACATGAATTTAAGCCATGGATAGAAAAGTATTTTCAGCCTAATTTAATTATTGAAATCCTTTACACTTGCCCAAGTCCTCTTTGATTAATGCTTCCATTAATTATTGAAATCCTTTAGGCTTGCCCAAGTCCTCTCTGATTAATACTGGAAGCCCTAATCTGGGGGAGTTCTTATTTCCCCCTGATCAGAACTAGAAATCTTGCCGTAGGACTACATCCATTCAGTATCCCATAGTCGTTAAATCTAGATTTCTAACCAAGTGTGGATTGGCAAAAATCAACAATTAAAATTGTTCTTTACTTGATCTCTTAATATTTGTTTTAGCATGTTAATGTACATATAGATGGGTCGGATTTACTATACAGTCGGGTCGGATTGTATAGTGATACATGTACATATATTGGGCTTGAGTCCCTCAATTGAATGCATTCTATTCCTCTCCAAACCCTAGCCGTCATCTCCTAACATGGGTATCAGAGCTCTAGGGTTCTCCCGCGCGGCGACGACGACGACAGTCCTCCCCCCTTCGGTAGCACCTCCCCGTCCGGCCTCCCTCCTCCACCGGCCCACCCCGTCCGGCCTCTCTCCTCCACCGGCCCCCCTTTCCGCCGCCCGACATCCCCCCTACAGTCGCCGCCCGATCTCCCTCCTCCACCGGCCCCCACTTCCGCCGTCCGATCTCCCTCCTCCACCGGCCCCCCTCCTTCCCCTACCCCCCCGACCCCCTTCTGCCACCCGACTGCCCCCGGCCCCCCCCTTCCGCCACCCGACAGCCGCCGACCCCCCCCTCCTTCACCCCCCGACCCCCTTCTGCCACCCGACTGCCCCCGGCCCCCCCTCCTCCACCCCCGAACCCCCTTCCTCCACCCCCCGACCCCCCCTTCCTCCATCCGACTACCCCGCCGGCCCCCTTCTCTACCTGCCCACCCCCCCGGCCCCCTCCTCCGCCCTACAGCTCCCCGCCGGCCCCCCCTCCTCCACCCGCCCACCCCCCCGGCCCCCTCCTCCGCCCTACAGCCCCCCGCCGGTCCCCACTCCTCCACCCGATCGGCCCCCCCACCCCTTACCTTAGCCCACCCGCCCCCTCCCCTGCACCCCCGCCCCCTCCTGCACCCCCTGACGTCCCACCGCCCCACCTTCTCCTCTGTACCGAACTGCCCGTCTCCTCTGTACGGACTGCCTCAGACCTTCCTTGTGCCGGTTCGCCTCGTACTTCAGGGATATTGCTTCCTACAACATCTCTCGGCTCCCATACTGCCTGCACACCGTCGCTGATCGTCGAGTCCCTCCGTCTCCTCGTTTTGATGGTATTCTCGGGCCACGTCCCTCCACTACATCAGTCAACTGTGGACGTCGTCAGGGTCTCCTCCGCCATGATGGCGAGATTGTTGCTGCTGCTGATCTTCCTACTCCAGCACCGCCTGCCATCACTCCTGCTCCGTCTCGGTCTTACTCCGACCGCCTCCAGCGCTTTGAGGAGTTACTGTTGCGATACCTCGCCTCCACCAGCTCTTCGACAGATCACGGTCTCTCTGCCACTCTGGGTACTTCTGCTCAGTCTCGGTCTTACTCCGACCGCCACCAACGCTTTGAGGAATTACTGCTTCGGTACCTCGCCTCCACCAGTTCTTCGACAGCTCACAGTCTCTCTGCCACTCCGGGTACTACTGCTCCATGGATCTTCGACTCGGGTGCCTCCTGTCACCTCACCTTTGACTCCACTGTCCTCACTGACTGTTCTCCCACTACCACCCACCAGGAGGTTCGCACTGCGGATGGGACTTTCGTCCCTATTCCGCAATGTGGTTCTGTCACTACTACTTCTGACCCTTCTGGTCGCCTGACCCTACCCCATGTCCATCATGCCCCCCGTCTTAACATTAATCTGATCTCTATCAGTTCTCTTTGCGACTCTGGCCTGACTGTCACCTTCACCCCTTCTGTTTGTGTTGTGCAGGATTCGCGGACGGGTCAGAGGATTGGGCTGGGCCGTAGAGCAGGAGGACTTTACCAGCTGGACCATCTCCATGTGTCTTCCGTTCCTGTTGCGTCTGTCATATCTGTTACCTCCGATGCCGACTTGTGGCATAGAAGGTTAGGTCATATATCGAGTGATCGACTCAAAAGTGTATTCCGTTCGGGCGCTTTGGGTCGAGCGTCCTCCCCTCTCTCTATTTGTACAGGTTGTAGACTAGCAAAGCATCTAGCTCTTCCATTCTCTGCTAGCGCTTCCCAATCTGATGCTTTATTTGATTTAGTACATTCGGACATTTGGGGTCCTGCACCTGTTGCATCCATTTCGGGTTACATGTACTATGTGTGTTTTATCGATGACTACTCTAGGTGCACCTGGGTTTATCTTATGCATCATCGGTCTGAAGTCCCTCACATCTTTAGGAGATTCACCACTATGATACACACTCAGTTTGGTCGGTGCATCAAGACCTTTCGGTCTGATTGTGCCAAGGAGTATCTCTCTTCTGAGATGCGTGAGATTCTTCAATCTCACGGCACTCTTCACCAGCAGTCCTGTCCCCACACCCATGAGCAGAACGGCGTGGCCGAACGCAAGCATCGTCATGTCCTTGAGACCGCACGAGCCTTGCTTCTCTCTGTATCTGTTCCTCACTCTTACTGGGCTGAAGCTGTCATGACGGCTGTCCACCTCATCAATATCACTCCGTCATCTGCTCTGTCCGGTGCCACCCCATATGAGTGCCTCCACTCCAGCTCACCTGACTACTCTCTTCTTCGCACGTTTGGCTGCACGTGCTTCGTTCTTCTTCCTCCCCATGAGCGCACCAAACTCTCTGCGAGATCTGTTCGGTGTGTTCACTTGGGGCTCAGTCGGGAGCACAAGGGGTATCGTTGTTACGATCCCTTGGCTCACCGGATCCGTGTCTCCCGTCACGTTTCCTTTGTTGAGGATGTCCCGTACTTTTCCCCTGAGTCTCGGGATATTTCCTTGCCTCCTGCGTCACCCTCCTCGCCTTCATCACTTCTCCACATCCCCATTCTACCCTCGTTTTCTGTTGCCCCACCCACGCCTACTCCACCTCCATCTTCCCCGCCACCTCCACCACCACCACCACCTCCTCAGTCTCCACCGCCACCTCCACCACCACCACCACCTCCTCAGTCTCCCTCGCCACCTCCACCACCACCCATTACTCGTGTCTATGTACGTCGGTCTGCAGCTCCCCCTCCAGAGTCGGTTCACACTGGTACTCCCTCGCCTGATGCTGCTGCCCCCTCCTCCCCGGTCGTGGATCCTGCTCCTGTTCGGCGCTACCCAGCGCGCGAACATCACCCTCCTAACAGATATGACTACTCTCCTGACAGGTTTGGCTACTCTGCTTTTCCTTCTGACTCTCCTGACTCTTCTGGCTACTCTGCCAGTGTCTCCTATTCACCATCCTTTCAGGCTTTTCTTACTACTATACACACCCATCGGGAGCCCCAATCGTACCGTGAGGCAGCGTTAAATCCAGAGTGGCGGCAGGCCATGTCAGTTGAGCTTGAGGCTTTTCAGCGGACCCAGACCTGGGGGTTGGTGCCTTGTCCCTCCGGGGTGGTGCCTGTTAGCTGCTAGTGGATATTCAAGGTCAAGACTCGACATGACGGATCCATTGAGCGGCACAAGGCTCGCCTCGTTGCTCGTGGCTTCTCCCAGGAGTATAGGATTGACTACGAGGAGACGTTTGCTCCAGTTGCTCGGATGACTATTGTGCGTACCCTCTTAGCTGTGGCAGCTGCTCGAGGGTGGCCTCTCCATCAGATGGATGTCACCAATGCGTTTCTCCACGGTGATCTCTCCGAGGAAGTCTACATGGCTCCTCCTCCGGGCATTTCAGTTCCTCCAGGGCACGTGTGTCGTTTGCGCCGAGCCATCTATGGGCTCAAGCAGGCCCCTCGTGCCTGGTTTGAGCGATTTCGCAGTGCAGTTCTGGCCGCCGGGTTTGTTGAGCGTCACTCCGACTATGCCTTGTTCACTCGCTCCTCCAGTCAGGGCATTGCAGTTCTTCTCCTCTATGTGGATGATATGATCATCACTGGGGATGACAGTGCCACCATCGCCTCTCTCCAGCGGCACCTCCAGAGTCAGTTTGAGATGAAAGATCTGGGCTCTCTTCGCTACTTTTTGGCCTTGAGATTGCCCGGTCAGCTCGTGGTTTGTTGGTCTCCCAGCAGAAGTACATCTCCGACATCCTTGCTGATGCTGCTCTTACTGACACACGCACTGAAGCTTCTCGCTACAGATGGTGAGCCGCTCCCGGATGTCTCCCGCTATCAGAGGCTGGTTGGGATGCTCGTCTATCTCATCATGACCCGGCCAGACATTGCCCATGCAGTTGACATTGTCAGTCAGTTTGTTCAGTCTCCACGGTCAGTACACTATGCAGTTGTTCTTCGGATTATCCGCTACCTCCGGGGCACCATCACCCGTTCACTACTGTTTCCCTCCACCTCTCCGTTGGTGTTGCGTGCCTACTCCGATGCAGATTGGGCAGGAGATGCAGCCACTCGTCGATCTACTACAGGATACTGTGTGTTTCTGGGTGATTCACTGATTTCGTGGCGCAGCAAGAAGCAGGAGTCTATTGCTCGCTCCAGTACCGAAGCCGAATACCGGGCTATGGCTTCCACCACCGTCGAGATTGTCTGGCTTCGCCGCCTTCTGCTCGCCTTGGGAGTGGTGATATCCGGGCCCACTCCTCTCTTCTGTGACAACCGGAGTGCTATTCAGATTGTTAGCAACCCGGTCTTCCATGAGCGAACAAAACATATTGAAGTTGATTGTCATTATGTTCGCCAGGCGTTTCTCGACCACACCATCTCCCTGCCTTTCATTTCCTCATCGGAGCAGACTGCTGATTTTCTGACGAAGCCCCTAACGATTGCTCGCTTCCAGCATTTTCTAGGCAAACTCTCGGTTCATGATCCACCGTGAGTTTGAGGGGGAGTGTTAATGTACATATAGATGGGTTGGGTTTACTGTACAGTCGGGTCGAATTGTATAGTGATACATGTACATATATTGGGCTTGAGTCCCTCAATAGAATGCATTCTATTCCTCTCCAAATCCTAGCCGTCATCTCCTAACATAGCATATAGCCATCCTGCACTAGAAATCTTTTATAGAAAGGAATTTTCTTGGTTTTCCGAGCAAAAGAAGTGCAAAAGCATTAAACTCCAATCTGGTTGCACCAAAGCCTAGAAGCCCTAACCTCCACTTGACTTAGAACTCAATCTTAATCGATTGTTAAGACCGTTGGTATAGTTATGGATTTATGTTACGACTATGATATTACATAGTTGATGTTGCCATAATCAAGGGTAAAAAATTCAGTACCGAACCCCGTATCGACCGTCCAAAAACCAGTACTTCTTGGCAATAAGAGTCGATATGGAGATACGACTCAGCCGGAAAAAGGTGGAAGAAGTCATATTTATAGGGGCTAGGGCTTCTACTGTTGTATAGTACAAACCCATGTGCATAGCCGAGGCAACAAAGGTGGTTGTTAATGGCATTGGTTGTGGGTTAGAATTGTTAGATCAATACAATTGGGACATATTGGGTCTAACTCGGGTGTTTCAGCCGATACGGCCCAAGTTATAACGGTCTATGCCTAGTCGGAACAATATTGATGAGTGTATCAGTCCATGTCTTTAATAAACCGATACGAACCGGTCGATACGACTTGGTATCGGTGGAGTTTTTTAACCATGACCATAATAAAGGTTAGTATGATGATGCATGATCTCTGCAGTTAAGGTAATGAGAACAACTTATTTGGAGTATCTCCCTAAGCAATTCTTCCATGTGTGTGGGTGTGTGTAATGATGGTTAAAAAATTCACATAAATATTTGAAATATTAATCTACATGTTTAGTTTATGATTTTGCTTTTAGACCTAATTTTTCAATCACTGATGTTTATCCTACAGGTTCCTGCACTTTCATTTGATGGAAACTATTCAAGTGTATGGGGTAGTGGGGAATGGTGGATGCTTCTTGCAGCTCAAAGCATGGCAATAGGAACTGTCATGGTCCGTTGGGTGTGCAAATATTCTGATCCTGTCATGGCAACTGGATGGGTATGTTGAATTAAAGAGGTCATGATTTTTGCATAAATGATAGCTGAGGAGAACTTATATGACAACATATGCAACAATGGTCTGATCAATCTAGTAACCCTTAGATTATCTTGAATGATTCTATCAAATAAATTCGTTCTTTAGAAAATAATCAGATTTGGATCCAGAACTAGACAATATAACCTTATTGGATCGAGTTTTAATTTATTTAGATCCCAACCTGATTGGTCCTTAACTGATACAATATGCACTTGCCCTTTATCAGTTACTTGTTAATATTTATTTTGTGTAAATATTTATACTGCAGATGAGACACCACATGTCGTGTTTATTATAAATATCAATCATTCGATTTAAAAGAAGCATTCAAGATAATCAATATGTAAAATATTCACAAAAGGTTAACATTCAAGATAATAAAAACCTAACATATCTA
This sequence comes from Chamaelirium japonicum, assembly GCA_947650365.1. Classification (NCBI taxonomy): domain Eukaryota; kingdom Viridiplantae; phylum Streptophyta; class Magnoliopsida; order Liliales; family Melanthiaceae; genus Chamaelirium; species Chamaelirium japonicum. The sequence continues at coordinate 26,000,498 of OX393549.1, forward strand.
CTTATCTACAAAAGGTTATGGACCCACGATCATCGATTCATATTAGGTGGAAACTATTTAGAACAGAAGGAAAGCCTAACATAACCTTATACAAGGAAACCCTAGATTATGAATTTTGAGAAGCATATTGACATTGTTTTTCATTGAAAGCAACTCTCAAGTTGAACTTTGAAAGATGTTGTGGAGAATATCAAAATAATTTTAAAAGATCTACTTTTGGAGCTAGTTAAAATCTGATAACAGATCTGAAATTGGAAAGAAAAGCAAGAGCCCAATCTGAATTCAATTTCCGGTTTTGGACTTTGTATGGATACACTCAGACTCGGAACGGAGTGAATTCTTACAAGGACTTTGCATACTTTAGTTTTCCAACCATTGGCATGTGAGAATCCTTCACTGTACTACCCATCATTGCTTAGATTCTTGCTCAGGGTGGTGTGATCCAAAGCAGGTTGCTTTTCATACAGCTTTCAGATGTAAGCTTCTTTAAGGTCTGACACTGCTGGAGTTTGCGGTGTTTTCATAGTTTATTATTGATTCTACGCATAGCAGCACTTATAGCTGCAAACAAGCCGAGCCTAGCCAATCATTGGTCTGTTTGAGATCTGCTTGGTTAAAAGGTTTGATGTTCAAGCTTGGGCTTGCCTTGATCAGTAATTGTGCTGAGCCTAGCTTTGGTCAGCTTGAGCTTGGTGCATTTACTAAACGAGCTTAAGCTCCAGGCTTGGGTTTGGCTCGCTTAATATTCGAACAAACTCGAACAAGCCCAGCCCTTACTGAGCTTGTTCGTGAACTCCATACAAAGTCAAAGTTTTGGAGTATACATATTGGTGTTATTCATGCCCTTTATGATCTTATTCACGAACCTATTCACGAGCTTGCTCATGGTCCCTAAACGAGCATTTTCATGAGCTCAATTGAGCTTAGCATTGGTCTGTTTAAGCTTGGCTCATTTATTAAACGAGCCTAAACTCTAAGCTAGGTCTTGGTTCAAATAGTAATCGAACTAGCTCGTTCACCGAGCTTGTTTGCGAGCTGCTCATGAACTCACCAACAACGTAGTTTGTTTGTAGCCCAACACTATCTGATCAGAGCATCATTAAGTTACCATATAGAAGAGGCGTATATGTAGACCTTCACATTTAGCTTTAAATTACAAATGGCTTCTATGTATCGATCTATATGCATTTCATTATTTATTAGTCTAATGGCCTCCTTACTAATATCATAAAACTAACTGCTTGACCAATACTATTGTCATGAAATTTGGTGTTCTTTTTCAAAAAAAAATTGAAATCTCAGAACCTACTCAGAATAAATTTAAAATTTCAGCAACTCTTATCTTGTAAAATAGGTTCACCTGATATTTCCTGCATGCTGCGTCGTCATACTACACAGATATAAACTTCTTACCTTGTTTTGGGTAATTATATTTCACATAATTTTAGTTGATTTAAATTAATTTTTCCCTATTTTTATCCAGCACATGGTAATTGGTGGACTTCCTCTGTTGGTGATCTCTGTACTCAACCATGATCCTGTCATAAGTGGGAGTCTAAAGGAGCTTACATCCGGTGATCTTTTAGCGCTTCTGTACACTTCAATTTTTGGAAGTGCCATCAGCTATGGAGTATATTTCTACAATGCGACTAAAGGTCATGTTCTTCTCTCAATCAGAATCCTTATTGTCTTCAGATCTTTGCCTATGAAATGAGTGATTGCCTTCTAACTATTCTAGAGGACAGGTTTTATTTTCCTATGCTTGATCTATGGTTTGATTGTCTGTTGCTGATATACATGCAGGTAGCTTAACACAACTCAGCTCCCTCACATTTTTAACTCCGATGTTTGCATCAGTATTTGGGTAAGACTATTTGTATTGCAAATATCTTTTGAAAGACGACTATGTCATGCTGCACATGTGAAACAGAATTGCTACTGTTAATGTACATACAATGAGTCGGGTTTACTGTACAGTCGGGTCGGGTTTACTGTACAGTCGGGTCGGTTACATGTACATATATTTGGGCTTGAGTCCCTCAATGGAATAATTCTATTCCTCTCCAAAACCCTAGCCGTCATCTCCTAACATGGTATCAGAGCTCTAGGGTTCTCCGACGCGCGGCGACGACGACGACGGACCTCTCCTCCGGCATCAACTCTTCTCCGGTCTCCGGTCACCTGTTCGGCAGCCCCACCGGCCCACCTCCTCCGCCCTACAGCCCCACCGGTCCACCTCCTCTGCCCTACAGCCATCCGCCGGCCCCCCCCTCCTCAAACCGCCCCCCCTCCGGCCCTCTCCTCCGATTTACAGCCACCCGCCGGCCCTCATCTCCTCAACCCGCCGGCCTACAGCCCTAACCCGCCCACCTACAGCCGCTGAACCCCCCTCCCTCCCCCTCCGATCCTCCCTCCTTCATCCGTCGGCCCCCCCATCCTCCTTCTGCCCACCTACAGCCGACCCCCCTCATCCATCCGACCCTCCTCCTACCTCCTACATACCTCCCGGACCCCCCCCGACACCCTACCGCTCACCCGATCCCCTCCCTACAGCCCACCCGTTCCCCTACAGCCCTCCCGACACCCTACAGCCCACCCACTCCCCTCCCGACACCCTACAGTCCCTCCCGACCCCCCCCGACCCCCCTACCGCCCCCCCCCCCCCCCCCCCGACACCCCCTGACACCCTACAGCCTCCTCCATGGCCTCTCCAGCCGTACCGTCCGTCGTTGCGATCTCTCCACCGCTGAAGGCGGTCGCGTTTCAGTTGCTGTCGGCCAGCGACTGGCCTGACTGGTCCCTCACCGTCGAGGCCGATCTCTCCAGTCGTGATCTGTGGGGTCACATCACCGGCGAGGATACTCCTCCCATTGACTACTCCGGTTCCTCATCTGTCTCCAGCAGTGCAGCCTCTTCTGCTGCGACTGCTACCACGGCCACCACCGTTGCTGCCCTCACGTGGCGCCCCCACGATCAGGCCATCCGGGCGTACCTTCTGGCCTCTGTTGCTCGTCCACTCCTTGCTCCCATCGGCCGCCTTCCGACAGCGCGCGCGATGTGGGAGTATCTCCGGGACCGTTTTCTCCCGCGCGGAGGCGCACGCCGGCATCTGCTCATCTGTGACTCACAGTCTGCCCGTCAGGGGGAGCGTACCATTCAGGATTTCTTCAGTCAGATGAGTGCCTATTGGCATGAGTTGGACTCACTGATCCCGGAGAGGTGTGCCTGCCCCCGCTCCAGGGATTTCCAGCGCTACCTTGACGAGGGTCACCTACACCAGTTCCTGGCAGCGCTTCGGCCGGAATTTGCTCTCATAGCTGCCCAGCTCCTACACCGTGAGCCACTCCCTCGGCTGGAGGATGCTCTACTCGCTTTGGTCGACGAGGAGACCCGCCTTCAGACCCAGGGCGCTCGTCCTCCTCCACTTGCTCCTAGCTCCGACACTGTCCTGACAGCCGGGTTCTCCGATGAGGCTGTCTTCTGTCACTACTGCAAGGAGCCCGGTCACATGAAGCGTGAGTGCCCTACTCGTCCTCCTCGCAACCCCCACTGGGGTCCGGATGAGAGAGCATCACGCTGGACTTCGTCTTCACGCGATGATCGACGCGGCGGTCGTGGTGGACGGAACCGTGGACGTGGTTCGTCTTCTTTCCGCCACTTTGGTGGTACAACGGCTACTACAGAGGCCTCGACGCTCCCCACTGCTCCCACAGCTCCTTCGCCGCCTGAGCCGGACCGTCTTCAGCGCCTCGAGGAGCTCCTTCTTCGCCACATAGCCTCCACCGGCTCCGCGACTGCGCACGGCTTGTCTGCCACCTCTGGTACTACTGCTCCATGGATCTTCGATTCATGTGCCTCCTGTCACCTTACTTTTGACTCCACTGTCCTCACGGACTGTTCTCCCACTACCACCCACCAGGAGGTTCGCACTGCGGATGGGACTCTCGTCCCTATTCCGCAATGTGGCTCCATCACCACCACCTCTGACCCTTCTAGTCGCCTGACCCTATCCCATGTCCATCATGCCCCCCGTCTTAATATTAATTTGATTTCCATCAGTTCTCTTTGCGACTCTGGCCTGACTGTCACCTTCACCCCTTCTGTTTGTGTTGTGCAGGATTCGCGGACGGGTCAGAGGATTGGGCTGGGCCGTAGGGCAGGAGGACTCTACCAGTTGGACCATCTCCATGTGTCTTCAGTTGCGTCTGTCATGTCTGTTGTTGGGGATAGTCAGAAACCACATATCTTGGATAGCCTTGCAAAACACATCTAAGATAGAGTTCTCGAGGGAGCTCGCCCAGGAGCTGGAACCCCCGGAAGCCGAGCGTGCCCCTTTTAAGCTCGCAAGGAGCTCGCCCTCCCAGCCCCTCAGGAGCTCGCTCCACAGGGAGCTGGATGGACACCTTGTATCTGAGTGCAGCTCGCCCCTCCTAGACCCCGCAGGAGCTCGCTCCCCCGTGCTCATCGAATCATCTTGACAGTGGAGCGAGATCCACATTGGGCTGAAGGGACCGAAGGCCAAGAGCTCGCTCACGAGCTCGCCCAAGTTCACTCAAGAGCTCGCCTAGCTCGCGCATGAGCTCGCCTAGCTCGCTCAGGATCTCGCCTAGCTCGCGCACGAGCTCGCCCATGCTCGCACAGGAGCTCGCCCATGTTCGCTCAGGAGCTCGTCTAGCTCGCTCAGGAGCTCGCCCAGACCCCTGTTTATCGAAGAGGTTGCTCCCGCAAGGTCCGACTCTTGATAAATACGGACAAGGGGGCGGAGCAGTGTAGGGCGAGCTTGCCTTTGCTTCCTCCCTGAGACCGCCCAGACTCGAGCATTCCAGAATGGCCACCTGGCCACGACAAGAAAGATTCCCTCCCCCACTCAAACCGTCTGGCAGGCTTGATGACAGAATGTCAGGGCGCAAGTACCAAGGACTGTCAGACCCACGCGAGCCAGATCGTGGGGGTCTAGAAAGCCCTGGAAGAATCTCCACGTGTCGGGGTACGATAGGCCGCCGATTGCTATAAATGCTCACCCCCAGGCTCCATAGTACAGGTTGGAAATCCTTTTCCCTACCACTTTCGTATACCGCAGCTCGCCTTTGTGCCATCGTGACTGACTTGAGCGTCGGAGGGTCTGCGCTCCTAAGGGAGCCAGCCGTTCTCACGTTCTCTTTTCTTTGTCTTGCAGGCAGCCCGCACGGACCAGCGAAAAATCCCCCGAACATTTGGCGCCGTCTGTGGGATCTTCGACTGGTTCCTGCGAGAACACCCACGACCACGCGGTTGAGCGCCGTTCGCTCTCGTAATCCCAACGATGGCTCCGGTGGCAAGGGGACGCAGGCGACCGAGGACTCGTGCCAGATCTGCGCGCAGCGAGCCTCCGGTCGAGACCCCTCAGCCCCCGGTCCCGCTCAGTGACCAACTCTTGTTGGAGATGTTGGCCACCCAGCGGGCGATGATGGAGGAGCTGACACGATTGCGTCAAGCTCCGGCGGCCAGCCGACGATCTGGGCCGGCGAAGACGGCGTCTCCGGTGCGACCACCGGCGTCAACATCGCGCCCTCCCACGGTCGCTCCGGCGCGGCAGGTTTCCCATCCGGAACCCCCAGTCGGGAGAGCGGCTGCGCGAGGGGTGCCGGAAACCCCGCTCACGAGGTTGCAGAAACTAGTCACCCAGCGATCTAGCAACCAGGCGACCTCGCGCGCGACCATCCCTTGCCGCCGTAGCCGGAGCATTGATTCTGACGGATCGGAGGAAAGGTCTCTAGAGCGGGACCGCGACCCGCGCCATCGGCGACAAGGGAAAGAGCCCGCGGTGGAAATACCTTCCGAAGCTCGCGAGGCAACGTCCTCCCACAGGCCAACTGACGCGTTGAAGGAATCCGCGGGTGGACAGCAAGGAGGCCGCCGAGCGGTTGCCCCCGAGGGTCACCGCGGGGTGGGACCGACCTCGCCACAAGGGAGCGTACGAGACCGCCTAGGACCTGCGCAGCCGCCTCTGGGAGTTCTCCCCGGGCACTGGCAGCGATCTAGTGCGCCAGTAGATTTACTGGAAGACCTCGCCGCCCACGAAGGTAGCTCGCCTTTCACCAGCGAGGTCCACCAAGGGGGTTTTCCGCACCACTGGACCCCCCCGAAGTTTATATTGTTCGACGGGTCGCAGGATCCCGTTGACCATCTCTTGGCTTACAGAAAGCTCCTGTTTTTCCGGGACCAAGACCACGTCTTGTGCCGAGCATTCCCGAGCAGCTTGACCGGCTCGGCATTGAACTGGTTCCACAAGTTGCCGCCCGGCATGATCCCCGACTTTCCAACTCTCTCTAGGCTATTCCTGGAGCAGTATCGCTGCAATAGGCAGCCCCCGAAGAGAATCGAGTCTCTGTTTACCTTAACCATGGGAGCCCGCGAGACGCTCCGGTGCTTCGCAACGCGATTCCGAAGCGCCTACCTCGCTCTGGAAGACGCGGCGGGCCAAGATCGTACCGTGGTGAGTGCGTTCAGAAGCGCCCTCCCCGAGGGTTGCAAGCTTCATGACGCTCTAGTGATCAAGGACCCTCGCACGATGGTTGAACTATTTGCCCTGGTCCAGCAACACATCAAGCTCGAAGACGCTGTGCTAGACCGGAAGGGAAAGGCAGTCGAGCAGCGACCTCCTCCGGCCCCGCGACCGCTGGTCGTTAAGGCCGTGGAGAGAAGGGAGGTGCCCCTGGCGGTGCCTTTGCCTGGACTACCCGCTGTTCCTGCTGAACAGCCCGCTGAAGCCCCCGCGGCTGCCGCTGGAAGGCCGGCGAACTGGCGCCTGCCTCCAGGACCCGGGGAGCGGGACTTCACCGTGCTAACCCACTCGCCAGGACAAATCTTCCATCAGATTCGGAACGAACCTTTCTTCCAGTACCCGCCACCCCTGCAGGTCGGAGAGCCTGGCTCTACCGACAACTCGCGGCGGTGCGCTTTTCATCGAAGCCCTGGGCATCACACTAACAGATGCCGGGCTCTCAAGAACCACCTCGAGGATTTGGTCACCCAGGGCCACTTGAATCAGTTTATTTCGCCTCCAAGGAGGTTCGAGGTGGTACCGGCACGGGCTCCTCGGGAGGGAGATCGCCCGGGGCCCGCTGAACCCGCCCTGCCTCCGCCTCCCCCGGGAGGACCGGCGATCTGCCATACCATTAGCGGGCGGCTGAGCGGCCCGAGATCCAGTAATGAAGCCCGCCGACGAGTCAGGGAGATGGAGCGGGCACAGAAGGTATTTTCCGTCTCGCTAACTCCTACTTTGCTACAAGCACCAAGGGTGGAAGCCCCCGATTTTCTCTGGTTTTCGGAAGATGACATGATCGGGGTCGTTACGCCCCACAATGACCCTCTCGTCATACGCCTGATGATGGCTAACATTGAGGTGAGGCGAGCTCTGGTCGATTCGAGGAGCGCCGTTGACATACTTTTTCTGTCGGCCTACCTGCGAATGGGGTTGAGACTTGCCGACCTGTCTCCCTCGACGAGCTCCCTCAGTGGATTCACCGGCGAGGTCGCCAAAGTGGCAGGAGAGATAACCCTTACTGTGACCGCGGGCCCGGAGGCTCGCCAAGTCCGCTTCGCGGTAGTGGACGGAAGCTCCGCGTTTAATGCCATCCTTGGGCGACCTTGGCTGAGGCAAATGAATGCGGTATCTTCACCCAACCATCAGGCCCTCAAATTCCCGACCACGAGCGGGGTCGTAGTTATTCGGGGTGATCAGGTAGCCGCTACTCGATGCGAGCAGGATGTTCTTCACCTCATGGAAATGGAGGTCGCCGAGGCCAAGAGGCCCGCACCCTCCTAGCAATTACCGCCTGCTACGAGCGAGCTCCTGGGGAGCCCGCTGGGGGCCTCCTCGCCTAAGTCCCCTACTCCATCCTCGGGTGGGAGCGGTGTGGATCTTAAGTTGGAGGAAGGTCGCCCGACAACCCCCAAGAGAGGAAGTTTTCCAATTGCCGAACCTCTTCAAGAGGTCGACATTGGCGGCAAAGAAGGGCCAAGAGTTGTTAGCCTCGGGACCTCGCTAACCAAGGGCGAGGTCCTGGCCATAACCAACTTACTCAGGGAATACCGTGACGTATTCGCCTGGAGCTTCGCGGACATGCCAGGGATTGACCCGGAGGTCGCCTGTCATCGTCTGCACACCATGAAGGAGTTCCCGCCGGTCAAGCAGAAAGCTCGGCACATACCTGCTGCGAAGTCCGTTGCAGTAGCGGCGGAGATAGACAAGCTAGAACGAGCTGGCTTCATCCGCGAGGCGCACTTCCCCGAGTGGATCTCCAATATCGTGGCGGTGCCTAAGAAGAGCGGAGCTGTCAGAGTGTGCATTGACTTCTCCGACCTCAATAAGGCATGCCCGAAGGACGGTTTTCCTCTTCCGAGAATAGGCGCGCTGGTCGACGCAGCTGTCGGGTTCCGGGCCCTGTCCTTCATGGATGGATATTCTGGGTATAACCAGATACCTCTCCACGCCGACGATCAGGAGAAGACCGCCTTCTACTCTGGAGCGGGCTACCAGAAGCTGTACTGCTATCGAGTGATGCCGTTCGGACTTAAGAACGCTGGAGCGACCTACCAAAGGCTAGTCACTCAGATGTTCAAAGATCAGATCGGCAGAAACGCTGAAGTTTATGTAGACGACCTCCTGGTGAAGAGTCGGGAGCGAGAGGGGCATGTTGCCGATCTCCGCGAAACCTTCGAGATACTGAGAAAGTACCAAATGAGGCTAAACCCGGCGAAGTGCGCATTCGGGGTGACTTCGGGGAAATTCCTCGGGTACCTGGTCACCCACAGGGGGATCGAGGCCGACCCTGGGCAAATCCGAGCACTTGTCGAAATGCCCGCACCAAGAACCCGGCAGGAGGTCCAGAGATTGAGCGGGCGAATCGCCGCGCTCAATCGGTTTATATCCAAATCCTCAGACAATTGCCGACCTCTTTTCGAGCTGCTGCGAAAAGGAGCGAGCATTTGTTGGGATGAAAAATGCGAGCGCGCCTTTCAGAAGATAAAGGACTATCTGGCGAGCCCGCCGATCCTAGCGGCACCAAAAGATGGCGCCGAGCTCGGCGTATATCTCGCGGTCACGGAGAATGCAGTAAGCGGGGTCCTTGTAGTGGAAGAAGCAAAGGTAGAGCGACCTGTCTACTTTGTGAGCCACACGATGCTTCCCGCCGAGCTCCGATATCGACCAATCGAGAAGGTCGCATTGGCCTTGGTCCTTACCGCGAGAAAGCTTCACCCCTACTTCTCGGCGCACACCATCAAAGTCATCACAGAGCACCCCCTGAAGAGCGCGCTTTCCAGGCCTTCGGTAGCCGGCAGGTTGTATCGATGGTCTGCCGAGCTCGCCGCCTATGGTTTGGAGTATGTCCCTCGAGTTGCTGTCAAAGGGCAGGCTCTCGCCGATTTCTTGGCGGACTTCCCCATAGAAGAGCCAGTCCAGTACCAGGAGGATGAGCCAACTGAGGCACACCCTGGGAAGGCGAGGTTCTTGGACAACCAAGGCGAGCTTCCTCCAGCTGAACGTTCAGAGGTGGCGGGCTGGGAATTATTCGTCGATGGATCCTCCAACGCTTTGGGGGCTGGGATCGGGGTCGCACTGATCGCCCAGTCGGTACTTCTGGAGAAATCAGTCCGGCTGGATTTCGCCGCTACCAACAATGAGGCGGAATATGAGGCGCTGCTGGCTGGTTTGGAGCTCGCTCAAGAGGTAGGCGCCAAACGCTTGAAAGTCTTTAGTGATTCCCAGCTAATTATTTGCCAAATCAATGGGGAGTACGCCTCCCGGGATGCACGAATGGCGGGCTACGTAGATCTAGTAAAGGGCAAGGCCGCGGAGTTCGAAAAGATCTCTTTCGAGCAAATTCCGCGAGCCGATAATAGGCGAGCTGATGCCTTGGCAAACGCCGCCTCCCTGCTGGGAACATCAGAGGCTCGCCAGATTCTAATCGAGGTCCAAAATCAGTCTCGGCTCCAAATGATGGAGCCCGCTGTTAACCAAGTTTCTGCCGACGTATCACCCGGCGGGTGGACCGCTCCCATTCTTCGTTTTCTTCAGAAGGGCGAGCTTCCAGAAGGAAGAGAGGAAGCCCGACGAGTGGAGAAATGCGCTGGTCGCTATCTCATTCGCTGGGATCGCCTTTTTCGAAGATCCTTTGGCGGGCCAAATCTCCGTTGCGTCGAGAGCCCGGAAGCTGAAGAAGTTTTAAAGTGCATTCACTCTGGCGAGCTGGGAAACCACGCTGGTGGGCGGTCTCTTGCTGCGAAAGTACGAAGGCAAGGATACTGGTGGCCCACTCTGGAGCAAGACGCTTTGAAGGTCGCCCAGAGGTGCATCCAATGCCAGAAGCACGCCACCACGAACCATATGCCCGCAGAAGAACTGCATCCCCTGGCGAGCCCCTGGCCTTTCCAGCAATGGGGGTTGGACATTGTGGGACCTTTCCCTGTGTCAGCCCGGCAAAAGAAATTCATCCTAGTAGCTACGGACTACTTCACCAAATGGGTGGAAGCGGTCCCGCTAGCTAAGATTGGCGAGAAGCAGGTAAAAGACTTCCTTTGGAAGAATATTTTTTGCCGGTTCGGTCTGCCTCGGGTACTTATCACCGACAATGGTCGCCAGTTCGACAATCGCTTAATCAGAAGCTTTTGTGTTGAATATGGAGTCGACCTAAGATTCTCTTCCCCAAGGTACCCTCAAAGCAACGGGCAGGCCGAAGCAACGAATCACGTGATCTTGGACAACCTAAAGAAGAGGCTGGAAGGGAAAAAAGGATTGTGGGAGCAGGAGCTCGATGGAGTCTTGTGGGCCTATCGCACTACTCCACGTCGCTCAACTAACGAATCCCCTTTCAGTCTCACTTTTGGTTGCGAAGCCGTGCTACCCATAGAGGCCGAGCTGCCCACTGAAAGAAGGCTTGCGTCGGCGGAGGTCGACAACGACAAACTGCTCGTCGACTCCCTTGATCAGCTCGAAGAAAGACGAGAGCGCGCCAATCTACACCTCGCCGGATACAGACAAGAGATGAAGCGCGCCTATGACAAAAGAGTCCGCCATCGGGCATTTAAGGCCGGCGATCTGGTGATGAGAAAGGTGTTTGCAAACACGCAAGAGCCTAATGCAGGAAAGCTCGCGGCGAACTGGGAAGGCCCATACATAATACACGAAGCAGGAAGCTCGGGGGCTTACCGGTTGATGACCGCTGGAGGCGACCTGTTAGAGCGACCTTGGAACGCTCTGCACCTTCGCAAGTTTTATGCCTAGAGAAATTTTTGTAAATCATCTTCTGAAGTTATGAATGAACGATTGAGGTTTCAACAATTTAGCTAGGAAGCTCGGCGCAGACAGAGCCCGCATGATCTATAGTGTACAGTCCGCCGTCGTGCGGACTTAAAGCAAGACCGGGATCCTCAGAGGCAGCCAGTGGGCGACCTTGAGCTTCCCGGGGCAGTCCGCCGTCGTGCGGACTTAAAGCAAGACCGGGATCCTCAGAGGCAGCCAGTGGGTGACCTTGAGCTTCCCGGGGCAGTCCGCCGTCGTGCGGACTTAAAGCAAGACCGGGATCCTCAGAGGCAGCCAGTGGGCGACCTTGAGCTTCCCGGGGCAGTCCGCCGTTGTGCGGACTTAAAGCAAGACCGGGATCCTCAGAGGCAGCCAGTGGGCGACCTTTAGCTTCCCGGGGCAGTTCGCCGTCGTGCGGACTTAAAGCAAGACCGGGATCCTTAGAGGCAGCCAGTGGGCGACCTTGTGCTTCCCGGGGAAGTCCGCCGTTGTGCGGACTTAAAGCAAGACCGGGATCCTCAGAGGCAGCCAGTGGGCGACCTTGAGCTTCCCGGGGAAGTCCGCTGTCTAGTGGACTCTAAACCTAACCAGGATCCTTCGCGTTCACCTGCCATGAACGGAAGCATCCTGGCGCTGGCAAACCCCTCGAAGGGCGAGCCCGCCAAACAGGATCATCGAGAGAAATTAACCGGGCAGGGGGCAGCTAGCACTTATTAGTTTCCTTTAAAAATAAAAATGGTTTAAGTCTCTGAGTGTAGGGATGTTTTTGAAGTCTTTTGGTTCGCTTAAACGTTTTCCGGGCTCAGAGACTATTGAGTTTTTGCGAGCATGCCGAGTTTTTCGTTTGCATATACTTTAAAATAAAAGGTTGAATCGAATTAGCTGCCTCGCCCGGGGTATCACTCTCGAGATCGCTGCGAACTCCTAGAGCGGACTCATAAGTGGCACAGAGAGAGAAAGAAACATAGAGACGAGCTCAAAGAGAACATTTCATTCATTGTTTAAAATTACAGCAGGGTTACAAAAGAGATCCTAGGCTGGGCCAGCACCCGTACTGTCGTCATCACCGCGCTTCCTCTTTTTCGACCTTTCGGCCCTGTACTTCTCGATGGCATCGAGTGCGCCTTTCCGAAGGAGCTCGACGAGATGCGCCTGGAGGCGGCTTTGCTGAGAATGGAGGTCTTGGAGATGCGTTTCCCTCAGAGACGCGATCTTATCCCTAGAAGCCGCCAACTGACGTCGAAGCTCGGAGATTTCCTTTTGGGCGGCCTCTTCAGCTCGACGGGCCCCTTGCATATCGGATTGGGCGCGGTCGCGGGCGTCCTCAGCCGAAGCTAGCGTGGTGGTAAAGGTGGCGGCCCGCTGGCGCAGTTCGTCAACCTCCGTGTTAAAGGAGGCGACCTGCTGGCGCAGCCGGTCCACTTCAGCCTGCAGCTCGCCCGACCGGTCCATCTGGCGAATACGGAGGATGTGCTCGTCTACTCTCCTCTCCGAGTCATGGAGAGTGTCATCATAGAGGACGACGGTGTCCCCCGCGACGCCCGCGACCTCGTCGGCGAGAGCCCGGCTGACGCGCTCCACCTACGGAAAGGGAAAACAGTTGAGAGTTAGAAGTTAAAACAGGGGTTTGGGACAAAGAAGTATGAAGGTAATCTTACCTCGAGGAGTCGGTTGATGAGAGCGATGTAGGGAGTCCGGGCGAAGATGTTGCGTCCCAGGATCTCCCGCATGAAGAAAGGGGCGCGCTCGGGATCGCTAGAGGAGGAGCCCGCTTGGCTCGCCTCGGTGGGAGCAGCTGGAGGGGGCTCACTAATGACAGCAGCGGCGGGCTCGGCCCCTTGAGCACCGGCAACCCCTTCGTTGATAGGGGAAGGCACGGCGGCTCCCCTTCGCCCAGGCAAGTCCGGGTCCGAGGCTTCCGGGCTGGAGCACGGAAGGTCGTCCAGGATGGCCCCCAGGTCCGGAGACCAGTAGACCAACCCGCCCAGCTCCGGTAGAGGAGGAACCTCAAGAGTGGCAGGCGTGGGCACAGGCGCGGGCGCGCTAGGGGCCATAGGCGCGGGCTCGGACGCGAGCGCGCTGAGAGCAGGCGCAGGCGCGAGCTCGGACGCAGGCGCGCTGATAGCAGGCGTAGGCGCGTGCTCGGGCGCGGGCTCGGGCGCGGGCGTGCTAGGCGCGGACTCAGGCGCAGGCGCGGGCTCGGGCGCGGGCGTGCTAGGCGCTGGCTCGGGCGCGGGCGCGGGCGTGCTAGGCGCGGGCTCAGGCGCGGGCGCGGGCTCGGGCGCGGGAGTGCTGGCAGGCGCGGGCTCGGGCGCGGGCACGGGCTCGGGCGCAGGCGCGGGCGCGGGCACGGGCGCGGGCGCAGGCGCGGACTTGGGTGCGGGCTCGGGGACAGAAGGCGCGCTGGCAGCAGAGGGCGCAGGCGCGGGCGCGGGCGTGCCGGGAACAGGCGCGGCCGGTGTTGGTGTCGCGCCCGGAGCGAGCGGAAGGGTTGAGCCCGCCGAAGCTGGTCCCTCGAAGGGCGGGGGAAGCCCCGCAGTTGTAGCCGCGGGCTCATCTTCCGTAGCCCGCTCCTCGTCGTCTGAGCTGGAGGTCGTGCTGAGATCATCGTCTGATCCCAAGCCCGCCTCCGCGAGGGCGGCCTTCCTCCGCTCTTCGAGGGCCTGTTGGAAGGCTTCGCGAGCCTCCCGAACAGAGTTGTCCTCTCCCGATGGGCGGGCTGAGGGGGTCTTCTTCTTCCTCGCCTTTTTCTGCGAGGCGCCCTCCTCTGGATTCATCACCGCAACAAAGAGAGTTTTAGTCAAGTCGCCAGGGAATCCGCGCATCAGCACTTCAGCCCCATTGGGGACTCCACTTCCGCCATGCTGAGAAGAAGCTCGACGCGCGGATCCTCGGGCTCGACGAAGGAAATACGACGTCGCCGAGGCTCCGGGATTGGGGCCCTCGAAGGGATAACAGAAAGAGTTGTCGCCTGACCTGGGGCTGCTTCGCGGGCTAGTGGCGGCGGTGGCGCGACATCCTCCTCGTGGAGCATCTCGAGGGTGTCCTTGTCGGCGACTTGAATGGGGGAAGCCCGCTTCTTCCCTTTCTTCGCCAAGGTCGCCGCCGTGGAGGTCGAGGGCGCCGCCGTGGAGGTCGTGGCAGTGCGCCTGGAGACCGCGACCTTCTTCCGCATCACCTTCTGCCGGGTGGTGACGGTTCCGGTCCGGAGATCCTTCCAGAGGAAGGAAAAGTCCGGCGGGAGGACCTTTTCGAGGGTTCGACCCCCGAGGAAGTCCAGAATCGCCTCATCGAGCGATCTCTCGCGGGCAGCGGCGATGCACTTCTTCCCCTTTGGCCGGTACTCCGCGATCTCCTTGAAGACAGGGAGAGGCGGTCTGCCAGGAAGAGAAGGGACGCCAGCTTGAGGACCTCGCCAGTCGCCGTCGATCACGAACGGATACTGTTTCCAGTATCGGTCCTTGTTCTCAACGGCGGTGAACGGAAGTACCTCGCCAGTGCGACCAGTGAGATAAAACTGGCCGCAGCCCGCCTCGATAAAGGTGGTCCCTGGCTTGAGGAACCACTTCTTCAGGAGGTAGGCAAGGGGGATCCTCACGTTGAGGGCTTCCTCAATTCGAGAAAGCCCGTAGAGGATCCCCCATGAGTTTCCTGGAAGCTGAGCAGGGCACAAGCCCGCCAGTTCCAGTAGCTCGCTGGTAAGGTGGTTCAGGGGTAGCCGGAGCCCTGACCAAATCTGCCCCACGGAGACCGCCGTACCGGAGAGCGGCCTCCCCGAGCGCGGGAAGGGCAGGATGGCGAGCTCCTGAGGAATGTTCGCCGCGGAGCGTAAGCTAGCAGGGATCGGCGCCCCGCCGATGTCATTAAACCAGACAACGGCGGGCTCCCTTGAGGGAACCTCCTCGATGCCAGGTTCAAGCACCGAAATGGGGGCAACGTTGAGAGGTTCCTTATGGGAGGAAGCAGCAGCAGCAGCAGAAGAAGCCATAAGAGCAAGGGGGTGTGAGCGAGCTGCGAGCAGCGAGCTGAAAGCAGAAGGCAAATAAGAAAGGGAGAGCTGTTTTTTTTTACGCAGCGGTAAAAATCACCCCCCATCCCCTATTTATAGGCAAGTAAGAGACAGGTGAATCGATCCGCAGTTAATGCCCGAGCGCGCGCGGCGAGGCGACGTGACGGCGATCGAAGCGACAGCTCGCCTCTTTCCAATCGTCGAGCGCCACGTGGACCACGCGTGGAAAAAGCTGCGCCGGCGCCGACACTATCATTTACTGACAGAAGAAGAGCGAATGAGGAGGAGACACGTGTCTCGCGCCGATCGGGATCTAATGATGAGATTCGTCGTATCAGCGTTGAGCCTCGTGCCGCATTTAAGGTGAAGCGACCGATGGAGATTTGGTGCGATACCCAAGTCACAAGATCGCTCGCGGTAGGTGCCCGCAGCTCGCTCGAGGCAGACCCTGACTGCGTGCGACAAGCTCGCACCGGAAGGAGATCGCTCGAGGCTGACGCTCGCGGCCCGCCCAGCGTTTGTGAAGTACTGGCAGTCAAAGCTCTCGGCACAGACCGCCTACGGCAGGCGCCCAAGCTCGCCCGAAGCAGACCCTGGCCGCGTGCGACAAGCTCGCACCGGAAGGAGATCGCTCGAGGCTGACGCTCGCGGCCCGCCCGGCGTTTGTGGAGTACTGGCGGTCAAAGCTCTCGGCGCAGACTGTCCGCGGCAGGCGCCCAAGCTCGCCCGAAGCAGACCCTGACCCCGTGTGACAAGTTCGCACCGGAAGGAGATCGCTCGTGGCTGATGCTCGTGGCCCGCCCAGTGCTTGAAAAGTACTGAGTCAAAACTCTCGACGCAGACTGCCCACGGCAGGCGCCCAAGCTCGCCCGAAGCAGACCCTGACCGCATGTGAGGAGCTCGCATCGGAAGGAGATCGCTCGTGGCTGATGCTCGCGGCCCGCCCGGCGTTTGTGAAAGTACTGAGAGTCAAAACTCTCGACGCAGACCGCCCGCGGCAGGCGCCCAAGCTCGCCCGAAGCAGACCCTGACCGCATGTGAGGAGCTCGCATCGGAAGGAGATCACTCGTGGCTGATGCTCGCGGCCCGCCCGGCGTTTGTGAAATACTGGCAGTCAAAGTTCTCGGCGCAACCCGCCATCTACTATCTCCGCCCGCCAGGAAACTGTTGCAGCAGACATTGATATCAGGCACATTACCAGGGATAGGAGCTCGCTGAGACTCCTGAGCAAGCGTCGAGTATCCTCGATCACTCCCTCAGGAGGGGGTAATGTTGGGGGTAGTCAGAAACCACATATCTTGGATAGCCTTGCAAAACACATCTGAGATAGAGTTCTCGAGGGAGCTCGCCCAGGAGCTGGAACCCCCGGAAGCTGAGCGTGCCCCTTTTAAGCTCGCAAGGAGCTCGCCCTCCCAGCCCCTCAGGAGCACGCCCCACAGGGAGCTGGATGAACACCTTGTATCTGAGTACAGCTCGCCCCTCCTAGACCCCGCAGGAGCTCGCTCCCCCGTGCTCATCGAATCATCTTGACAGTGGAGCGAGATCCACATTGGGCTGAAGGGACCGAAGGCCAAGAGCTCGCTCACGAGCTCGCCCAAGTTCACTCAGGAGCTCGCCTAGCTCGCGCATGAGCTCGCTTAGCTCGCTCAGGAACTCGCCTAGCTCGCGCACGAGCTCGCCCATGCTCGCACAGGAGCTCGCCCATGTTCGCTCAGGAGCTCGTCTAGCTCGCTCAGGAGCTCGCCCAGACCCCTGTTTATCGAAGAGGTTGCTCCCGCAAGGTCCGACTCTTGATAAATACGGACAAGGGGGCGGAGCAGTGTAGGGCGAGCTTGCCTTTGCTTCCTCCCTGAGACCGCCCAGACTCGAGCATTCCAGAATGGCCACCTGGCCACGACAAGAAAGATTCCCTCCCCCACTCAAACCGTCTGGCAGGCTTGACGACAGAATGTCAGGGCGCGAGTACCAAGGACTGTCAGACCCACGCGAGCCAGATCGTGGGGGTCTAGAAAGCCCTGGAAGAATCTCCACGTGTCGGGGTACGATAGGCCGCCGATTGCTATAAATGCTCACCCCCAGGCTCCATAGTACAGGTTGGAAATCCTTTTCCCTACCACTTTGGTATACCGCAGCTCGCCTTTGTGCCATCGTGACTGACTTGAGCGTCGGAGGGTCTGCGCTCCTAAGGGAGCCAGCCGTTCTCACGTTCTCTTTTCTTTGTCTTGCAGGCAGCCCGCACGGACCAGCGAAAAATCCCCCGAACATCTGTCACCTCTGATGCCGACCTGTGGCACAGAAGGTTAGGTCATATATCGAGTGATCGACTCAAAAGCGTATTCCGTTCGGGCGCTTTGGGTCGAGCGTCTTTCTCCCCCCTCTCTGTTTGTACGGGTTGTCGACTGGCAAAGCATCTAGATCTTCCATTTTCTACTAGTACTTCCCAGTCTGATGCTTTATTTGACTTAGTTCATTCGGATATTTGGGGTCCTGCTCCTGTTGCTTCTCTATCGAGTTATATGTATTATGTGTGTTTTATTGATGACTATTCTAGGTGCACCTGGGTCTATCTCATGCGTCATCGGTCTGAAGTACCTCACATCTTTAGGAGATTCACCACTATGATACATACCCAGTTTAGTCGGCGAATCAAGACCTTTCGGTCTGATTGTGCCAAGGAGTATCTCTCCTCTGAGATGCGTGAGATTCTTCAGTCTCACGGCACTCTTCACCAGCAGTCCTGTCCCCATACCCATGGACAGAACGGCGTTGCCGAACGCAAGCATCGTCATGTCCTTGGGACTGCACGAGCCTTGCTTCTCTCTGCGTCTGTTCCTCACTCCTACTGGGCTGAAGCTGTCATTACGGCTGTCCACCTCATCAATATCACTCCGTCGTCTGCTCTGTCCGGTGCCACCCCTCACGAGCGCCTTCACTCCAGTCCACCTGACTACTCTCTTCTTCGCACATTTGGCTGCACGTGCTTCGTTCTTCTTCCTCCCCATGAGCGCACCAAACTTTCTGCGAGGTCTGTTAGGTGTGTTCACTTGGGACTCAGTCGTGAGCACAAGGGGTATCGCTACTATGATCCCTCAGCTCGTCGGATCCGTGTCTCCCGTGACGTCTCCTTTGTTGAGGATGTCCCGTATTTTGCACCTGAGTCTCGGGATCTTTCCTTGCCTACTTCGTCATCCTCCTCGCCCTCCTCACATCTCCACATCCCTGTTCTACCCCCGGTTTCTGTTGCCCCATTCACGCCTACTCCACCACCACCACCACCACCACCACCACCTCCTCAGTCTCCATCGCTACCTCCATCGCTACCTCCACCACCACCACCACCTCCTCAGTCCCCCACGCCACCTCCACCACCACCCATTACTCGTGTCTATGTACGTCGGTCTGCAGCTCCCCCTCCAGAGTCGGTTCTCACTGGTACTCCCTCGCCTGATGCTGCTGCTCCCTCCTCCCCGGTCGTGGATCCTGCTCCGGTTCGGCGCTACCCAGCGCGCGAACATCACCCTCCTGCCAGATATGCCTACTCTCCTGACAGGTTTGGTTACTCTGCTTTTCCCACTGACTCTCCTGACTCTTCTGACTTCTCTGCCAGTGTCTCCTATTCACCATCCTTTCAGGCCTTTCTTACTGCTCTTCATACCCATCGGGAGCCCCAATCGTACCGTAAGGCAGCATTACATCCAGAGTGGCGACAGGCCATGTCAGTTGAGCTTGAGGCTTTTCAGCGGACCCAGACCTGGGAGTTGGTGCCTTGTCCCCCCGGGGTGGTGCCTGTTAGCTGCAAGTGGATCTTCAAGGTCAAGACTCGACCTGACGGATCCATTGAGCGGCACAAGGCTCGCCTCGTTGCTCGTGGCTTCTCCCAGGAGTATGGGATTGACTACGAGGAGACGTTTGCTCCAGTTGCTCGGATGACTACTGTGCGCACCCTCTTAGCTGTGGCAGCTGCTCGAGGGTGGCCTCTCCATCAGATGGATGTCACCAATGCGTTTCTACACGGTGATCTCTCCGAGGAAGTCTACATGGCTCCTCCTCCGGGCACTTCAGGTCCTCCAGGACACGTGTGTCGGTTGCGCCGGGCCATCTATGGGCTCAAGTAGGCCCCTCGTGCCTGGTTTGAGCGTTTTCGCAGTGCAGTTCTGGCCGCCGGGTTTGTTGAGCGTCACTCCGACTATGCTCTGTTCACTCGCTCCTCCAGTCAGGGCATTGCAGTCCTCCTCCTCTATGTGGATGATATGATCATCACTGGGGATGACAGTGCCACGATCGCCTCTCTCCAGCGGCACCTCCAGAGTCAGTTCGAGATGAAAGACATGGGCTCTCTTCGCTACTTTCTGGGCCTTGAGATTGCCAGGTCAGCTCGTGGTCTGTTGGTCTCCCAGCAGAAGTACATCTCCGACATTCTTACGGATGCTGCCCTTACTGACACACGTACTGCTGATACACCCATGGAGCTCAATTTGAAGCTTATCGCTACAGATGGTGAGCCGCTCCAGGATGTCTCCCGCTACCAGAGGTTGGTTGGGATGCTTGTCTACCTCACCATGACCCGGCCAGACATTGCCCATGCTGTTGGCATTGTCAGTCAGTTTGTTCAGGCTCCACGGTCAGTACACTATGCAGCTGTTCTTCGGATCATCCGCTACCTCCGGGCCATCATCACCCGTTCACTCCTGTTTCCCTCCACCTCTCCGTTGGTGCTGCGTGCCTACTCAGATGCAGATTGGGCAGGAGATGCAGACACTCGTCGATCTACTACAGGATACTGTGTGTTTCTGGGTGACTCACTGATTTCATGGCGCAGTAAGAAGCAGGAGTCTGTTGCTCGCTCCAGCACCGAAGCCGAATACAGGGCTATGGCTTCCACCACCGCCGAAGTTGTCTGGCTTCGCCGTCTTCTGCTTGACTTGGGAGTGGTGATATCCGGGCCCACTCCTCTCTTCTGTGACAACCGGAGTGCTATTCAGATTGCTAGCAATCCGGTCTTCCATGAGCGAACAAAGCATATTGAAGTTGATTGTCATTATGTTCGCCAGGCATTTATCGATCACACCATCTCCCTGCCCTTCATTCCCTCATCGGAGCAGACTGCTGATTTTCTGATGAAGCCCCTGACGACAGCTCGCTTCCGGCATTTTCTGGGCAAACTCTCGGTTCATGATCCACCGTGAGTTTGAGGGGGAGTGTTAATGTACATACAATGAGTCGGGTTTACTGTACAGTCGGGTCGGGTTTACTGTACAGTCGGGTCGGTTACATGTACATATATTTGGGCTTGAGTCCCTCAATGGAATAATTCTATTCCTCTCCAAAACCCTAGCCGTCATCTCCTAACAGCTACAATCGTCGTCGTCGTGATCCAAGTCTCATCCCATCTAGATGGGGTCTTTTTTTTTTGAAAGGCACCATCTAGATGGGGTCGACTGGAGGAAAGATAGACAAGAATTCCTGACAGTCTGTCAACTTGATGGCAACCCTCTATGGTTTGTTTCGAAAAACTTAGCAAGGCAACTTGGCAAGAGAGAGGCATGCTAGGTCGGTTGGCGGGTATTGAACCTTACATTATTGGTTACACTTTAAGCACATTCACCCATAGTTACCAAGTCGGAAAACGGGAAAAAAAACGGCAAGGGAAAAAATCGGAAAGATACGATAAAAACGGAAAAAACGGAAAAAAAAACGGAAAAACATCGGAAAAAACAAAAAAATTCTTAAAAATTATACCAAGTATGTATATATGTCATTCTCCAACATTAAGTAATCAAAAGTTCAAAACATATACCATATGCGTTTATTAAGCACGAACCAAATAAACCCCGAACCCAATTTAAACCCGGACCAAACCCAACGCGTTTTATACGTGTTTTATACACGTTTTTTCCGTTTTAAACGCGTATAAAACGAGTACAGAAGTTTTTTTCAAAAAAACGAGTTTTTTTTTCTGTTTGCTACGACTTCGGATCGATACGCGTTTTTTTCAAAAAAACGCTTTGGTAACTATGCATTCAACCAGCGAGCAGCCCTTCAAAGTTCCTCTAGACTAGGAAAGGGCCCAGACGAAGAGGGTTGAAGGTAAGATTTTAGATAGAGAATTGCATTCATCTTTGCGAGACTGAATTGCTAGCGTTCAGTATTTTCTCTTGGGTTTCAAGTTATAGCATGTTTGTGAAGGCGCCATCAATGCATGCTATATGCGGAGCATATCTTTACTATAATATGAAAACGGAGCTTAGGAGCCATGGTCTTGCCATGTGGGAGCGAATACCGAGCCCCGTGGAGTCCCCCTATACCCCCACAAGAGTCGATTCCTTCAAAGGTGCGAATCACGGCCAGTTGTTATACATCAGATGACTGAATGGAGCCCGGGCATCGCTCCAGAGTTTCATACTAGTAAATTCACCTAAACCTAGGTATTCAAACGTCGCTCTCAGAAAGACGTTATTCTGTAGAACCTTTTTCGTTATTATATGTGGGTTCCAAAATTGTGAATTATCCCCAGGTTCCTGTATCTCGGCGAGACATTCTCCCCTTTGCAACTTGTCGGCGCTTTAGTGACCGTCGCGGCTATTTTTATGGTCAATTACCGTGATGTCGCCGATGAAACATGAGGGTATGTAGCTACTATTTTTGTCGGTACTATTAATGTGTTGTGTGGAATAATAATTGATCGAATCAGGTCTAACTAATTACATATGCATCCAAATAGATGGGGAAGAGGAACAAGGAGAGATGACATGGATTGAAGGCCAGATACCCTACAATTTTTTTTTCTTTTCAAAGTGATCAGTGAAACATTGTCTGAAGTTCATTGCTGGTTGAAGGATAAATTATTGGCTCAGAGAGAGAGAGAGAGAGAGAGAGAGAGAGAGAGAGAGAGTCATCTTAATGCTTTTGCAAGAGGAGCAATATGTAATTCTTCTTCAAAGTTCGAAGTGATCAGTGATGGCATACTTCGCCTGTGCGTTCGGATCCAATCGAGCTCCGGATAGCATACACATTACATTTTTATGTTTATACATTGAAAATGGAATGATGTACAATGTTATGAACTACTCTGGTAATTTTTTGTGAAGCAAGTTAACGATTGAGATAAATGAGTAATAAATCTGAGGCCTATAGGTTTTTTTTCTGTCGAATGTTTGTTCGGCAGTGCAGTAAGATTTGGTTCCTGAATTCAAGTTAGCATGTAGTTTCTTATGGAGTTGTCAAAAAAAGGGTATTGATGGCTTTTTTTTGTAGGGTTGCAACTTGGGCGGGTTGATCCCGAGCCCAACCCGACTTTGGGTCAGGTCTGGGCTCCTTTTACCAAAAGGACGGGTTGGGTTCGTGTTGGGAAAAATCAACCTAAACTACAATTGGGTTTGGCTTGGCCCAAGGGGTCAGGCAACCTGACCCAACCCGAATCCAAGTTGAGTGGAACATGTCAACTTATGGCCTCATAAATTTTATTCTAGAAATGAATGGATCCTGTTCCCAACCCTAAAAGAGCCACAAACCATCAGATAGTGGCTGTAGGAGACACCTTAGTGGTAAGGACTAAGGATAAAAATAAAATTTCTTAATATATTTTTTAAAAATTTAAAATTTTGGACAAGTAATAAAACAATTAAGCATTATCCGAACCCACACAACCCGACCCAACCCACCAACTTGCACAAACCCGAGTTTAACCCACCTTGGAATTTTTTTCTGAGGTTGAGCTTGGGTCAGGCATCGCTGGTTGAAGGTCGGAATGGGCTTGGGTTTGCCTCCAACCCGACTCAACCCGCCCGAGTTGCAGCCCTAGTTTCTTGGATGACTACATGTTAAGACTGTAATATCAAGATAGTTGTGATTAATCCATTGTTGACGAAGGTGGAATACGGTTGCAATGCGTCCAGTCAGCAAATTCCTCTCTCTCTCTCTCTCTCTGTGTGTGTGTGCGCGCCACCGATGTGGTGGACCAATCCACGGACACTCGATTATCCTTTTTGATCAAGCAGAAGTGCATTTTTCTTGGATCTTAACGTTTGATCATGACTCATTAGACTTGATTGGGCCATGTAATGTTATTAGTTATTGTGATCCACACCATCATTGAAATCTACTGTATGAGCAATGCTAATGCTATTCAGCCATCCAGTTTTCCATCCAGATCATGCCATCCTGACATGCACCTGATCACCCTTTTTCCTGCGGCGCTGTGTGTGATTCACTCATCACAGGACTGGGTGCAACGGACGGCTGTGATCATGTTTCACATGGCCCGATGTGGATGGACAACAGGATGTCTGTAAAGTTCATCAAAGATACATTCTAACGATAGAACTACCAAACAAACAACATAAACAATTGTGCAGGTACATATAAGTTCATTGCATGGATAAGGAGTCAAAAATGCAAGAATGCCCTAATTGCAGTACAAAAAAACAAAGAAACAAGCAGACAAATGAAGGAATTCATTACATCCATAGTGGTTTGCGAGGCGCGCCTTGACTAATTGTCATTTTTATTTGTATCTCGTATTTTTCCGACCATGTGCCGACCCTTCTCCTCGATGTGGCGTCTCTTCTGTTCAAGCTTCTCCCCCATCTTCTTTCCTATATCCATCATCCTCAACTTCCTACCAGATTTCTTCGGCTTCACACCCGCATGTTCCTCCCACATTACCATTGCCCCTAACGAAATCTCCGCAGACTCCTCTATGCGCTGGTTGCAGGTCCCTTCTGCTTTGTCAACCTTCGGCGTGTTCATCTCGGATGACTGGTTCGAAGAACCGCCTTCTGCACCATCAATCTTCGACGTGTTACTCTCGGGTGACTGGTCCAAAGAACTGCCTTCTGCTCTGTCAATCTTCGAGGTGTTCCTTTCAGGTGACTGGTTCAAAGAGACTAATGCAAGCGCACCAGTTTGAGGGGTGAGATCAGGTAATGCATCCTTTATTACA
Source organism: Chamaelirium japonicum (assembly GCA_947650365.1). NCBI lineage: Eukaryota > Viridiplantae > Streptophyta > Magnoliopsida > Liliales > Melanthiaceae > Chamaelirium > Chamaelirium japonicum. The sequence goes on from OX393549.1 coordinate 26,024,732, forward strand.
TCGATGGTTTTATCGAGAGTAGCACTCGAATCTGACTGGGACTTGGAATTTTCAGTGAGGGGTTTTTGCGCATGGAGGGTCGTATCCGCCCATATATATGGTGCATCCTTTCGTTGAACCCAATCATCTTTCCCACCTAGCATCCATGGGATACATATGCACTCAGAGTTTGGATGTACCAAGTTCTCACGGATCGCATCCTGCGATGAATACAACCATTTCACAATCTCATTACCTTCACATCGTTCATGTGATGCATTTTAAGAAAATCGCCAAGAAAATTAGATTCTTAGAGAAAAGGAGTAGAGAAGCCATTTTACCTTAAACTGGTTGATGATAACCAAAGCAATGCGGTCGGTCACCTTTCTTTCCCCGTCAACAGAGTCTGACTCCAACCTCAAATCTATTTCAGGCATCGACGTGAACTCAAACCATAACTGATCAGAAGGAGGCGGCATCATACGTAGCTGCACTGTCCCTCGAAGCGATGCAACCTTTATTGCTACAATGGCAGGCACCTTTCACGAGAAAGCCACAGCTTAATACTATATACGCTACTTTGATTAACAATAAGAACATGTGATCCATAAGATATTATCATTTTATAATATTAATGAAGAAAATAAAAAAGATGGCAATAAGACACTCATAGTCTAGTTTGATGCCTCTTGCATTTGTACCTACTTGAATGCATTCAACGAACTGACGTTCAGATTCCTTATAGAAAGAAATAAAATCATGCGATTTATCATGGAGTAAGTATTTCCCAATACAATCTCGTTATCACTTAGACCGGTAATTATCAAATGTGATAAAACTGTGAATTTCATAGAAAAAGATACATCTCTATGTAGTTCAATCGTAGTGAGTCTTTACATTCCTTGCCTAGCTCTCAACAAATTCGGAATTTGAGACCTGCTTACTTTCGACCTTGTACTCATGACTCATGAGAAATATCGAGCGATTATACCATTTCACTAAATAAACCACATTTATTCTTATCTACCGAATCTCAAATTAATCAGTGTACGATATTAAATATTAATAACACAATGCAAATATGTACAAATTCATTTAGAACAATAAGAACCAAAGTATACAACCAAATTATTATCCACCATCTAAGAGTTTAGAAACTTAATATATTTTCACCCAAACAATCAAAGCACAGCAATATTTAACTTTCTATGAAGTTCCATACTGTTGTTTCCCTCATTCGAAGATATATTCGATACTGTTTGATTCAAAGTCTTCTAGGAATTCCAATGGTACTTTACAATCAAGGATTCCTTTTTCTTTAAATGTGTCATTTATATATTTTGGAAAGCAATTTAATTCATTCTCTTAATGATGTAAGCACCATATACAGTATGGATGAACTACAGACAATGCCCCAATATTTCTTTAGTAAGAAGTAAAGCACTCCCATGTACCAAATTATCTTTTATACAGTAAATACAAGGGTGTTTCATGAATCCACATTAAAGCCACTATCAAACTCATAACTCGCAACTCTCATATCACCATGTACGGAGTTGGATTTATTTATCCTACTACATTATTTATCCATATCATGGGTTACTATCGTTGTCAAGGTGAGCTCTTCATCAAGAAGCCTCTCTCTCTCTCTCTCCACTTTTCTCCCTACACATGTCATGTATCTAACGACAAATGTAAGCCTAATATCATGAAAACATAAATAGACAAAATATATACAGACCTGTGAAACAGGTTCAGCAATAGAGCTTTTTTTGGCCTTCAACTTTGACAAGCAAGCCGACCCCCAAGTAGTGCCTTTTGATTGTTTAAATCGATCTGAAAGAAAATCAGCAAGTCTTATACGTATTGCAAGCCATAATATGCATTTAAAGTTAACTTGGATACAAAGAGTCTACTGATGAACAAGTATTTGTATGCTCAGGTATTATGTCAAGGGTGCTAGTTCACAAAAAGATGACCTAGAATATCACAGGGTGTGCTTGGTTGCCGGTAAAACACAGAAAATGAAAAGAAAAAAAAAACACTAGTTTTCTTGCAAAACTGGGTGTTTGGTTGATGGAATGTGTGGTCTCCACAGGAGAACAATTTTCCTGCAGAAACCAGTATAAATTAAAGAGTTGAAGGATCCAACAATCATGAGATTCCAAGATACAAAGTAGACAATTCATGAAAACAGAATTGAAAATAATGCACTGTGTCATGACAAACTTTGTATGAACATGTATAAATTACAGAACAATAAGGGTCATCATCATAAACAATCAGTCTTATAGATAAGTTTGGGATCGGTTACAGAACACAACTCAAATCAAGAAATATCCAAAAATAATTGAAAAAAGTTTTCCAATTGATTATCAACAAACCCTTTAAGTATTGGTGAGAATTTCTCACTAAGGCAGCTTTTTGCAAGAAAGGGCTAAAGCAGCTTTTTGCAAGAAAGGGCCTACCATGAAACCTAGAAGTGCACAACCTTAGTACGAAGAACTTATATATTAATTATGCATTTTAAGCTCATCCCTCTGGGGAGAAACCCTCAAGGATCCACTTAACAAGAAAAGAGACTTGAAGGGCAAGGTTTCCTTCCCAAAAAAAAAAAAAGAAGGCAAGGTTTGATACAGACCATAATTTATCTTTTAGGCATCTATATATAACATAAAGCAAACCCTCGGCTACTGTGGCGCTACAGAAACCATTTTTTTAAAAAAATTTGGATGGTCCGAATTGTTTTCTCTATTTTGTTGTAATGACGTTACATATGAGGTGGGCTTTGCCCAAAGCTCTAAGGGGGAAAAGATCGTAACAAGAACATGGCTCGTGGGAACACGAAGAGGAGCGGGGAGGGGGGGGGGGGTTCTTCCTCTTTCCCCAGGCCTCACCCGGGGATCGGACTAGTAAATTATAAATCAAAAAGGTTCAATTGAAGAACAATTCCCTATAATGAGGTTTAGGTTTTACTTTTCTTTTAGAGATTAAACAAGTAGTTATAACAGTACTGAGTTATAAGGGAGTATTACCATAACGTCTTCGCGTCATGTCAACTTCATGTAAGGCACGACCTCAACTAGAAATTTCCAACTTGGACACAAAATGAAACTACAGTTTTGACTGCTAGATGAATTATAGAATTTAAAGAGCAACAAAATCAACTAAGCTATATGTCATCAGATAGCCCATAAATTGATTAGACATAATTAAAACATAGGAAATTCAGCATATGCTCTTGTTCGACTCTATAAGGCAAGTTGCCATGTTGTCAATGAAAACTAAACTTTATAAAGAAGCTTCAAAAGCATTTTCCCAACTTGGGCATTTGATGAAGAACCACATAATGTCGCCTTAACTATTAGCCTACATTTTAATTATTTTTCTTTTCTGGTAGGTTATGGACCATAAATATGGTTACCAATAGAGTACAAGGTGAAGGGATGTTTGCACATCAAAACGGCAGATAATAGCTATCAACAATAATAATCCACACCCTCAAACCTCTAAAGGAGTCTTCGGCATTTGAAACTGAAGTGTTGTACAACTTTGGTAGACTCAAGATAATGCCTTCACAAAAGGAACAAAAACCTCTAGCAAACATGAGAAAAATAATAATGCAATGAATATTACTTGCAGTTTTTAGGAACATAACCATCTCCTTCGTCGACGTGCGTACATGCGTGTATGGGTGGCCTGATGTCCCCATCACACCTGCAGTATACATATTGATCATAGATGTACATATTTACTTGCATGTATGGATTTGTTAAAAATATTGAATAAGTGATGGTTCCTTGGCTATAATAACTTGTCATTTAGGTAAAAAATGTGAAAGATATTTACATTTTAAGTGATAGTAAAAGCACCATGTCTGTCTAGTAATCATTATTGAAGAAATTCTAAGATACCAACAAAACCTTAAGCAAATGGAGTGTGAGGATAAAAAAATTACTAGGTTTACAATACAATAAACTGGACTAACAAAAAATTACAAGTCATGATACCCATAGACATGAATCATGATGCAATGCAGCCCTTTAGGCATTTAAGGGGAGGATTATAACAAATATGTTATAATTCTAAACTCACCTGATTTACTGTCTTCATCTTTATTCTCCATTACATCCCCGGAGTCGTCAGACAGGTTCAACTTCTTTCCATAATTCCCACACGCCTCATGAAAATCTGAAATTACCTCCGCACCAGAACTTGGTCCGAGATTTGTGCTTTCGATGCTTTCTTCCATCTCTGGATCACAAAGTCTGGCCCTTGTTTGGATATCAAGTATTAAACCACCAGAATACTCGATATCGACTTCAACTTCCCATGCCTCTTTCATGTCCAAGGAGAGTACTTTTATATTATGGATGCAAGGTGGAAGATCTCCAAGGTCCAAGCGAGTACATGTCAATTCATCAACGTAATGAGAATCCCTCATATCCAATAAAGCTCTCTACTCAAACAAAAAGAAGGAACACTAATATCAGAGTGGTGTACATCAGTAAAAAAAGCAATAGAAAGCGCAAATCATGCGAACAACCTGAATATGTTCTTTTATGATATTGTTTATCTCCGGGCTTTTCTTGGCATCAAAAAAGAGCCTCCAAACCAGTAAACTCCAACAAAGTGTACCCTCATCGCTCAAGTACTTATTGTCCTGAACTTGATCAGGAAGAACGTGAAGCAGATTTTTGTTACCCGAATAAGTAGTGGAGGGTGATGCAGGTTGCACCAAATCCGTCAAGCAGCCACTTGAAGGGTTAATTGGTGAAGATTTTACAGAACTGTTTACGACTGGCAAATTGTCAACAAACTTTCCCTCCTTGTGAGTGCTTGATGACTCCAAACTTATCTTATGTTCAGCACCGTTCTTAGGGACCTTCTTTGAAACTCTTTTCAAGAAACGGCGAACTTTCGAAGAAGGTTTCTTGACATTATTGGCTATGTATGGAGTGTTAGTGTCATCGGGTAATGCAGAGGATTTAGGAAATGAAAGATATGCAGCATTTACAGATTTCAGATAACGGCCGAACTCATCACTCAAGTTGAAATACTGGTTTTCCTTGTCAGGACAGGAGGCAAGACAAAGTGTATGATACCACGATTCCTTCTTCCGAGAAGTGTCAAGGTATAAGTAACATATTTTGCTTCCCTTGTAAATCTCCGAGCTCTTGTTTTCCAATTTGATGGGGTACCTTTTGGACCTATAATACAAGGCAAAGATAAAAAAAATTGATATCGTCAAAAGCAATAAGAAGATTATTTATGGTTAAATAGCACTCAAAAAATAAACAAAGCCACACTAGTCTAACAGAAGAAAACAAATGCATATGGTTAGTAACAATATTAAATATACTTAGCAACATAATATGAAACCAACGTATCATGACACCTTAATCAACTTTAAACGGAAAAGAGCACCCTTTACATGGGTTCTTACCACTTCCGTGGATATCGATCTGAAGCAGAAACCGATACTATCTTACAGCCCGAAAGTTCGATAAATGATTCAGAACCATCATCATCAAACAAGATCAGGGAGCGATCTTGAATCTTTGCGTATTTCTTGACAGGGTATACCTCCACTAATTCCTCGTTATTTTGCTCCGTGGTCACTTTCGTTGAAGATACATTAGAACTAGCTTTCGGAACCTTTTCTGATGCTAACACCCAAACAATTCCCTGATGATCAAAGAGAGTATTAAAGGTCGAAAATACAATCACAGATGGTAAAACTTAATGATGTCATAATTAACATTACTTAACAAGTACATACATCAACCATGTGATATAACTACAAAGGTTAGCTACAGTGGACTCTCAAGAATTATTGCCATTTAAAAACATTAAAAGAAATATTAACGGATCTCTCTCCAAAAAAAAACTTTCATGATCTAAATCCTCTCTCTCTCTCTCTCTCTCTCTCCAAAAAAATAAAAAACACTTTCATGATCTAATTCCTTTCATCTTCTTGTTTCCCTCAAAATTTTTTATCTTCATTCAGATATCCTCAAAATACCCAGATATGCAAAAGAGGTCAAGGTCCTTTAACCACATTGGTCATGATGACTCTAATAAGAGAACCCATTGCAAGCACATAACGTGCTAGTTGCAACAGTTTAGCATACCTTCTTGTTGTGTGCATGGGACTGGGGCTGCTGGCGGTCGACATCAAGCTGATCATCGGGCTCTCGGTCGACATCAAGCAGTTCATCGGGCTCTCGCGAATCATCGGACTTTTTCTTCGGCCGGTCGAAGGGGGAGAGCAGGAAAATGGTATGGGCTACCACAGCAAACAGCACCCCCAGCAAGAAACTAAGGAAAACTGCAAACATTGCATGACAAAGAAGAGAGATGATGGAAATGAGCTGAGAGGAGGGGACTAGATAGGGAGAGAACAGAGAGTTAGAGAGAGAAATAACAGATGTTATGGTTAACAAGATTTTATTTTATTTTTTTTTGGGAAGGGTAACAAGATTTCAAATTCACGAAGATCTGGGTTTTCAGTTATTGGATCTCATTTTTTTTAGAAAATTAGAAATTTGGAGGGAAAAAAACTCCGTTTGCCAATCCGGCGCTGGCGAGGAGAGAGAAAAATCTGTTTTTTTTTCCAGCACAGCCCTACCGATTCGGGTTTATTCCCTCTAACCACCTCCCTCCTCCGTCTCCACCCCAACGGAGTAGGGAGGTTTTACCCTATCCCTGATTCCCTGCACCGAAAGAGAGGGAGTGGTGGACTGCCGTCAACCCACACCCTGATAGGCAACCAGCTCGCCGGTTCAGACTTCTTCGCCCGCGACGCCTTCCGGCCGGTGTCGACACCAATGTCAGCGGAGGCGGCCACGAGAATCGCCGTCGCGGTTCATGAATTCGGGAGCGCTTCGCCGAAGCTCCGCTCCTTGGCGCCGCGGCGGACCGGGGCCTCCTCTCGTCTCCGCGGCACTTTCTCACCTGCACGGCCCTCCACAACCCCGACGTCCGCATCAAGGAGGAGGGCCCGCCGGAGACCCAGCGCGACGACAGAGGTGTCATTACGATCAGTTGATAAGCGGACTACGTTGCTGATACAATTTTTGATAAGCGGACCACATTAGGATCCGATCAGACGCCACTTCAATGCCCGCTAGCGCTCGCTTTCTTCAATCACACTCGTCCGCTTCTCAATCAGGCCCATCCGCCGATGACATTATGTCTCACCATAATGCTCCTCCTCCATCCAGACACTCACACAAGACAGTATCATTATGGTCCAACGAACCAACTCTTAAGGAACTAACCATAAGCCCCCAACTCGGACATTATTTAACCACCATCTTTAGCTCTCAAACTAACCCTCAAGAAGACTAATGCAATCTTCCAACACAGACATTGTTCCGTTCCGGTACGATCCATCGATCTCGGACCAACCCACAGGATGACTAAACACAAACCCCCCAAAATAGGACATCTTCTATAGATTGATCCGCCGATGCCATTGAACCGCCCAGAGGAAGAGTGTACAAACACCTCCACCTCTCCTCCAAACCCTCCTCTGCCGACATGATTGGAGCCGGGATTTTATATTGGGAGGGGTCAAAGCATAATAATTTCATTTGGGGAGGCCGAAGTATAAACTAAATTTTTTTTTGTATGCTAAGACTCAAGACATATACTATATAAATTTTTAATAAATTTTTAAGCATAATAATTTCATTTGGGCATTCCATTGTGGATGTTGCTCCATGGCAGGGGATTATGTTCGTACCTCCTCCCGGGTTCTCGCACCTCGGTGTCTGTCCTCTCGACTTCAACCCTTCTAGGATTTCAATAATCGTTGTTACGTCATGCTCCCGCCGTCTTCAGCCCATACGTTGCGCTGCTTGCGCACCTTCTTTTATAGAGGCTCCCAAAACCAGGTTCCTCCACCCTAAGCAACAATGCTTGTGTACGTCCCAAGCAACCCTAACGGACCGTACCGAAGATGGGCCGAACTCATGGGCCGCCAAAACCCAACAATACGCCAGTTCTTAAACTCCCGTGTGGACCCCACTCCCCCCTTGAGTCTGCACGGGACAAAGTGTATACGGGCTCTGCATCATTTTCCTTCATTATCTGTCCTCATCCATTCTGATTGAAACCTAGCGACAAGCAAGAGAATAAGAGGCTTAAATCTCTTCGTGTTTCTGGTTTGTAATCCGAGCAATGCACGGAGCTGTAAAAGAAAAACAACATCAAATATATTTTGTTCTACCTATGCAATTAAATCCATATTAACTTCTTTGAAGAAATTGGTTCACTCTATCCTTGAAAATTAATAAAATATTATGATAGGAAAAGATGAGATACAATTAGTGTGCAACTCGGGTTGGTTTGGGTTAGAGCCAATCCGAAACCGAATCAAATTAGTTCGATTCTACTATATTGAAACCTGAACCAAACCGACTTGGTCAGAGACCTGAACCAACCCAACCCACACTAAGGCCGGATTAGTTCGGGTCGGTTCTCGAGTTGGTAGTTGATCTAAAAAAATAACAGGCATCCGCTATTTACTAGCAAGCAGAAGATCCATATTGGTTCTCTTGGTAGTTGGTTCAATATTAGCAAATAACTAACGTTTACGCGGGTGCTAATGTGATCTATCCTAAAAGCCCAAACCCATGACATATATATGTGGACAAATATATAGAGTTCGGTTCTCGGGTCGGTCGGGTCTACCCGAGCCCCAATCCGGAACCGGCCTATCTTTAATCGGATCCACAAAACTTAGAACCGAACCAACCCATTTAGTCTAAATACATGAACCAACCCGATCCATTTAGGTTGGGTTGGATCGGTTCTCGGTTTTACCCGACCCAAGTTGCACCCCTAAGATGTACTAACCTTTATTTGTGCGAGGGACATGTGACAAAGACTGCGAGACGTGAGATAAATTGCCTTTTAACTCTGAAGGGATCCCATTGCTCAGAATGTTGATGTAGCTGTAGGAACTGAGAAAACTGCTAGGGGGATCATCATTCGAGACTACAAAAGCCAACTAATATGCTGTTTTGGAGCAATCTCTCATGGTTGCACTCCGTCGGACGCAGAAGCCAGTCCAATGTTGTTGGGTATCAGAACCCTAATTCGCATCAACATGAACAATGTAATGCTGGAAAGTGATAGCTTAACAGTCATCACACTCTTGTTTTTGTATTTTTTTTGGTATTACGAAAGGGGGGTCACTGGACCACCGGGAGGCCCCACGGTCTGGCGCAAGCAAGAACAACCGCACACCGGCGGAGAAAAAGACATACGGCCGAACAACCAACACCACCTCCACCTAGAGGAGGGGGAACCACAGCACAACACATCCGCACACAGGCGGCACAACACAACACAACACATCCACACGCAGGTGGCGAACCCCGGACACCGCTCACCGGCGGGAAGGGAGGAAAGGGGGAACCGAAATAGCATCCAAAATTAACAAAAATACATCAAAAAGAAGCGAACATCTACCATCTCTGGCCGCCTGGTGAGGAAGATAAGAGCCACATCAACTTCCGAGCTGCCGTCGACCACCGCCGCTAGGAACCGCTCACCCACTCCAAGGAAACGGTCTGGAAATCCACCGATTGAGTACCTCCACGTCGGGGCCAAATCCGACGGCTCCAGCAGCTCTGGGCAAGAGATCGGCCTCGGAGATTGCACGACGAACGGTAGTCGGGCAGAGGAAGGCGTCACGACTCCGGCTCAACGACGACAAAAACCGACCGCCAGAGGAAAGGAAGGGGGAAAACAAATCCTTCCGATAGCAGCGCGGACCGAAGGCTCGGCCCCCTCGAAACCGTCGGCTGCGGCCGAGGAGGCCGAGCGAATCGCAGCGAAACCCTAACCCTAGGGGCGCGAGGGAGAAAAAAGAGCGGCGCTCGAGATGAAAGGGAGAACCTGCTATTACTCATGACTTTCACACTCTTGTTGGAAAAGACTACCCCTCCTCCTTGGAAGATCCACAATCTAATTGTGGATTGCAGTAGACTCCTCCCTCCCTTTCCCGCTAGTGTGCCGACTCACGTCAAAAGAGACCGCAACCATGTAGCCCATTCTCTAGCCAAGTATAATTTAGTCCGTAATGAATCATTCTTCTTGCAAAGTACTCCAGACTGTACCTCCTCAATACTTAAAAGAGGAAAGTTGTAACGTTGCTTCCTTAGTTGATTTTAATGAGATAACCACTTGCGCCGTTTCCTCACTTAGGGCCTCTACCTGGTACTACTGGCTCAGGTCAACCTATTGGGTTTGGTAACCAGTAACCATGTCGAACCTACGCAGGATCCAGACGGGTTGGATGTGATGTGCCGCAAAAAAAAAAAAAACATTTTACTAATAAAAAAATGAAATTTTAACATTAACAAATTACAACAATTGTTTAAAAAATCTTATAAAATAATAAATTTAGTACAAAGGGTACGTAGAAAAGTTTTAAAATTTTGATTTAGGGGTGGTCAATTCGCATGTTTAATAGGCGGGTATAAAAAAAAAACTAACCGTGCCTCTATTTCAATAGGAGGGTATGAATTGAATTTTTTTTTACCCTGTTCGCCAGTTGAATAGGCGAGCAAGGTTATTGTTTTATTTTGCCGCTCATAGAACATGCTGGCATGAAAAAGTCTTATTTCAACATGTCTGCCAATTAAATAGGTGGCCAAGTTTTTTTTTATAAAAGCCGCTAGTTGAATGGACGAGATTTTTTTTCTTTAATGGCCAAGCTAGTTCGCAGATGACAGCCAACGACTACTCAGCCTCTTATATATAGATCCAAACAATTGTTTGGCAACCTCTCTTATCCACACATTCTCTTCTGCTCTCTTGATGTGCACACCGAATTAGTCTCTCATTTTCCCATATCCTCCATATGGGATCTCAAATTCTGGTAATATATCGATACGACAGTTATGTTCAAGAAATGATGTATATCGGAGGAAATGCTATAATCATTGCACTTGGACCGAATAGTATATTGCCGGAGCTTCAAAGTTTAAAGTACTGTTGCTTTCGTATGTAGTCTCCCTCCCGGCTTCGTATTGAGGTCAAAATATAGAGTTAGCAAGAATAATTCATATTTAATAGAGATACATGACAACGCACTAGCCGCCTACGGCAATATTAAACTTTTTATTGAATATCCACAAACTCATATTATCAATCATTATAATAGTTGCCAACCGACTGATTTTCATCATGGTGAGCCTAGCTCATCTGTACTCTCTAAAAATGAGGAATGTAACTTTACTGTAATCCCTCGTCAAGAGCATGACAAAATAGGACCTACTAACGCTACATTACAAGATAGCGATGCGGCATTAGAAGGTAGTGACACTAGTTATGATTCATCAACTAAAGATGTGAATGTGATATATTTTGAAAAAACCTATGAAAATAAATACGATTTTAGAAATGTCTTGTAAGATTTAACTATTAGAGATAATTTTGCGTTAAAGCACAAAATTAATAATAAAGAAATTACTATAAATTATGATGTAGATGGATGTACTTAGTGTTTTTATGCAAAGCAAATAGATAATGGTGATTTTTTTAGTGTTGCTATATTTAACACTTTTGCATTCATGTATTAGTAGATAAATTATGGAGAGTCATTCTTAATCATCATCTAAATGGATAAAATCTAAAATTATTTTTTTTGGGATTTGATGATTAGGGATAGATGTTCATCTTTGGAATTTGAGGATTTGGGAAAGATGTTCATCTTCTTCCTCCTAGGTGGGTTCCTTCCTCACGAATGAGTTTCATCTTCTTCCTCCATGTTTGGTTCCTTCATCATGAATGAGTCTCATCTTCTTCCCCTCAAATGGGTTCCTTCATCACAAATGAGTTTCATCTTTGACTCACGAATGAGTTTCTTCATCCCTAATGGGTTTCATCTCTTCTACCTTAATGGGTTCCTTCCTAATGAATGGATTACTTCTTCCTACGAATGGGTTTCATTTTCTTTATTATTTTTTCACCTAAATGGGTTCATTTTCTTATTCTCGAATGAGTTCTTCGCAAGTGAGTTGCATCTTCTTTCTAACGAATGAGTTCTTCCTTACGAATGGGTTTCTTCTTCATCCTCATGATCCCTCATAAATGGGTTCTTGACACTTGATTTAAACAAGATGATGAAGTTCTTCATCATGAATCGATTTTTTAATACCAAATTTAGGAATTTTTTGTGTAGCGGACGAGACGGAGCCCGATATAGAGAAGGGGCGAAGATGAGGATACGTGGCCCAGCGCCACAGATTTTCAAAATGTCAGATCTCATTCGGTGCATCCCATACTGCATCAGTCTGATACGGTACAAACACACAGAAAATCACAGACAATAGGGATACAAGATTTTATAACGGTTCACCCCAAACGGGGCTATGTTCTCTCGCTCCGACAACCACTTCCTCCAAGAATCCACTATGAAAAGATAAATATGATTACACCCGACAATTCTATATTCTCTCTAATAAACCCTCACATATCTCTCCACCACCCATAATGACCATGCACATCAACGGAGACCAAATTATCTCCAACATATGACAATGGTCCTCTGAAAAATCACCAAATAGAGAAAATCAAAACTGAACATGCTACATGATAGATGGAGAAGAAAGCTTTACCTTTTTTTGCTCTCTATCTTCCACAGATCTGACTAAACGGATCACACATGACAATCTTAGTAGAGATAACCCTTACGGGTTCCATAAAAGCTATGATCTAGATGCTCACCGGTCACGATCTATCAGATCCAGTATCATCGTAGCACCACAGATCTCCCAATGACCTTGTACTCCTCATCTCGGATCGCCCCTTCATGCCCTCGATCTTCACAACATGGCCTCGCTCTCCATGGCTCAGTCACTATGCCTGAAGGCATCTTCCCCGAAAATGGGGTCTTCTATGGGCTTTTCTTTAAGTAGAATTTCTCCGGGACCGGTCACCAAGAACCCACAGAGCGGTGCTCCAACAAGGCATTGTGAATGTCACTTGTTGGGTCTTTAACGTCCCGGCCTCCCCCGGGTTCATCTTCTCCATAAGAAGCTTCACCAAGAGCCGTCACCGAAATCAATTATCTCTTCTAAAGGATTGATAAAAGATTGAGCAAGGCTATGTTCCCCATAACCCTAGACCCCTTTATATATTAAGGGACTAGGTTTACATAATCGTAATCCTGAAATTTTAATCAAACAGCTCCAAAAGAAAAGTTCACACGCATATGATTGGGTTGACTTGTTTTTGCCACACAAAGTCATGCACACGACTTTCCTGCGCTCGAACTCGTCGAGCAAGGAAATACACATCGATAATTTTGACATGTCATGCGCACGACCCAGGGAGAAGGTGCACACGACCTGGCCGAGAGGTGGGTTTGACTCGAACCATCATCAACAATCTCCACCATGGTAAAATGCCATAAACCAGACGTCTATACGTCGTCTTCAAAGCACTCTGATAGTGCCAAACAGTATCGTACCGGTATCACGGACCCGCTTCTTGATGGTGCTCCAAATGGCACTTTGATGGTGCTAAACGACCCCTCCTTGGTGTCCTGAACACGTGTCCTGAAGGCGCGCTGAAAGCCCTCTAACAGTGCCTGCATCCAAACATGTCTCGTATACCTCTGACTGGTATATGCACCCAATTGAATACCGATAGCCGACCATCGTGTCTGATGATCGCCTATCCAACCTCTAGTGGCCATGACGCCTGAAGTCTTCTCCGACGTCCAAACGAGCTCCACCTCAACCGATGTCGCTCTACCATAAACATCCAAAGTCTCCCCTGACATCCAACAATCTTCACCGCACCGATGGACTTGTGCCAGCAGGGAATCCCAACGGATCTGCTCGTATAAAAAGAAGAGAGGATCTGATGATTTCTTTGAGACTTATAAAGATAGATTAGTTACCAAGGGTTATACCTAGAAAGAAGGAATCGACTTTGACAAGACCTTCTCACGGGTAGCTATGATTAAGTCTATTCGGATCCTTCTATCCATTACAGCCCATTACAACTGGGAGATCTCACAAATGGATGTCAAGATAACATTTCATAACGGGGATTTGGAAAAAGACATATATATGATGCAGCCACCAGGTTTAGAGTCAGAGGGTTAGGAGAATCTAATTTGCAAGTTATAGAAGTCCATTTATGGACTAAAGCAAGCATCTAGAAGTTGGAACATCCATTTTGATCAGGTGATTTATTTATATGGATTTACTCAAAAGGAGGATGAACTATGTATGTACAAGAGGAGTGACAAAACTACAGTGGTGTATTTGATACTTTATGTAGACGATATTCTACTCATTGGGAATGATGTGAGAACATTGTCAACGATAAAGGTCTGGTTATCAATACAGTTCGATATGAAAGACCTAGGTAAAACGAGTTATATTTTGGGGATCAAGGTAACACGAGATCATCGGAACAGGGTTCTCTCGCTATCACAGGCTGCATTCATAGATAAGGTTATAGCCAAATTTGACATACAGAACTCCAAGAAGGGTTTTATGCCATTCAGACATAGCGTGAAACTGTCTAAGGATCAATGTCCTAAGATATCCGAGGAGAGAGCAAAAATACAAAATGTACCTTATGCTTCGATGGTAGGTAGCCTAATGTATACTATGCATTTTATGAGACTAGATATATGTTTCGCAGTAGGCATGATAGGTCAGTTTTAAATGAATCCGGATCCAGCTCACTGGACAGCTATGAAGTGTATACTCAAATAACTTTGTCGGATGAGGGACTATGAGTTAGTTTACATTGTACAGGAACTAACGCCGATTGGATATACAGATTCTGAATGTATGTTAGATTTGGAATCCAAAAAATTGACATCAGGATTTATATTCATATTAGAAGGAGCAGTGGTTAGTTTGCAGAGTGTGAAGCAGAAGTGCATCGCAGACTCTACCACAGAGACTGAACACGTTGCAGTATGTGAGGCAGCAAAAAGGCAGTATGGCTCAAGAAATTCCTTCTGGACTTGGGATGTGTACCAGAGGCCCAGTCACCTATTGTGCTTTATTGCGATAATTATGGATCAGTCGCACAAGCCAAGGAGCCAAGGCACCACCAGAAGGGGAAGCACATCGAGCGTAAATTCCACTTGATTAGGCAGTTTCAAAAGCAAGGATGAGTAGCAGTAACATAGATTGCATCTGCAGATAATATTGATGATCCTTTTACAAAGGCGATACCTACCAAGGCATTCGAGCGATATGTGGACGCAATGGGAGTCAAAACCGTTTTGCTAAGCTAGACCAAGTGGGAGATTGTTAGAATTTGTGTGTTCTAAGCTTGTAAAACTCTGAGTTTTGATCTAATAATAAAGGATGAATATTAGTCTATGAGATACATGTTGGTACATAATACAATTATGTGTTCTTATTAGAACAAAGAGCCATGGCTACATGATAATTCACTGAGTCGAAGACTAAATGGGTTGGTCCTATAAAACCTAAATTAGTTTGCAGCTATGATCAGGTTGGTCTCCTAATCATGATAAGCTATTGATGATGACAGTGCATGGGGAGTCTTCACTATAGTCATCACCAAGCACAGTATCTGTGGCCAAACAAGAACCAACACAGTGCACAGATCAGTGAGTAGACACTGGTGCACTAAGCCATGTTTCTGCTTAGGGTAAAACAATCCTAAACCCTAAAAAACTATGTTTGGTGGGCTAACCAGTTGTGTGGTGCTTTGGTGCACCAAATTGTAAGGATCTAGTTACGAAATCTAAAATCAAGGTGCATTCCTTGATCTGACTTACATCATACCGAATCCAGGCTTGGTGGTTATCAGTTGGACTATTGACCAGGTTTGATTACTCGATGGGATAATCAGTGGTACGATATAAGCAAGAGATCTGGAAGGAACCAAGTCATATGAGCACTTAAGTCTGATGGTGTTCTCTATTGCCCGAGTCATATTAGGGTACCAAGTGGATGAATAGTAAGTTTACCATAACTAAGCGAAGAGCAGGGGTATGCGAGAGAACATAGTAAGTCCAGGGGGAATAGAGTAAAACCTGTGTCGCACTCTAGGTGGCTACGCAAGTTAACTCAGACTCAGGGGGTCGATGGTACACTCGGATAGTGCGTCGACCGAGTCCGAGTTGGAAGCTATGAACCTTGGTCCTTGAAGGTTCCACCTTATCCATATCTTGTACAGTTCTCGAACTATTTCCTCGATTCACGAGGTGAAGTATTCAGTTCGATTAAAATACGTTCCGTGTGTGCTTCGTACTAGTGCACGGTAATTGAGTATGCTTGTGTGTGCATTAGGATGTAAATCCAGAGCAGTGCGGAGACACACTAGGTCATAACCTAACTCAAGTGATGGTTTGTAACATAGGTGCGATCCACCGGTACATGTTGCAAGTTGGCCGAATGACTTTACTAGGGGCACCCATTGGTGTTCACTGAGGGCACCCTAGTAATACTGAAAGCACTAGTCATAATTCACTCAGGAGCGTCATCCGAGTTACTGATGTGAGGGGCAACCAACTAGAGGTGTGGGGGTGCCATGGGAAACCAAGGGCACCACCACACACTGGGTGGCCGCCCCCCATATGTGGACTAAGGTATGGCCGCCCCCCTTGTTTCTAGGGTTTGCGCTTGCAAACGTCAAGGAGAGGGGGGGCCGGGTATAAGGGGTTTGACCAAAGGAGGGCTGGCCTCTAGGTTCAGTAGGGTCGGCCTTCACATAGAAATGAGAGAGAGAAGCAAGGGTCGGACCTAGCTTCAAGGTGTTGCTAGGGGCGGCACCTATATGAGAGCCATGAGGGAGGAGGCCGGCCACACATAGTGTGCACAAGCCCTAGCCAAACACCACCCCTCTCCTCTCTCTTTATCTCTTGTTTCCTCTCTCGTATGCACGCTTGGACTTCATCCTCGCTTGATGAATCGAAGGTGGAGAAGGGTCGTTCCTCGGAGGCACTCAGAGATCCGAGAGCGATGTTCTGTACAGCCACTACAACAAAAAAGACATTTTCTGACAGTTTTTAACTGTCAAGAAACCCATTACTTGATGTTTTTTTTAATGCCAAATTCTGTCAACTATGCCAGTGTCAAGAAAAGTTAGGAATAGTTGACGGTGTCAGAACTGACAACTATTCATTGTTACTTGACAGTTTTTTATTTTTTTTGTAGAAAAAAAATCTGAGGTTCTCTATAAAACCGTCAAGTATAAAAAGTATAATTGACGGTGAATTTCAAAACAGTCAAGTATTCTTGTACTAAACCGTCAAGTAATACTGAAATACTTGACGGTTGCATAGAAAACCATCAACTATACTCTCACTTCCTTGATGGTTTTATAACCAAAAGATAAATACTATCAAGTATTGTGAAGAATACTTGATGGTAATATAGAATACCGTCAATTATAAGTAATCATTGTTGACAGTTTTTGTAATAGTTGATAATTTCTTTAAAAATAATATCCGCCTATATTCCTTAGTAATTGATGGTTTATTAATACACATGTATGTATCTGGGCGCACTTCATAAAAAAGAGTTTCATACAGATTAAAACTACTACATAGAAAAATTAGTCAATTCAATAAAGAGATCAATTAATGTTTTATACAAACCACTCCAAACGTCTACCTATATAATGAACTTCTGAATTAATTACAGCAATTTACACAATAATTTTTCAATTGAAAATAGGATAAGTACATAGAGGGGAGCCAAAAAAACTACGAAATAAAAGTGAGCGGGGAGCCCCCGAATCATGCATCTCAATGCTAAGTCTGGCTCAGTGGTGGTGGTGGTGGTGGGGTCTGCAGCTCAGCTGTTGTCTTTCCACTGGCGACCTGAATCACCTCTCCGAGTGTCAAGTCGAGCACGGTGACTCGAGTACATCGAGCGGTGTAAAATCCTTCTCGTTTGTGGCATTGATGTCCATTAGCCCCCGCTTGGCCAGAGCAGGTTCACGGTCTGTGGATCAGTTTTAAGTGTAGGTAATCGTACGTCGAAATAAGTTGATTATCAGAAAGAAATTTAGAAATACGTGGTTTACCTGGAATTGTTTTCGGGCTACTGCAACGTGCAACACTGTGTTGCCCTTCTCGTAATCCTTCAAGTTGATCAACTCATCATCCTCCATTTTTTCCACTAAGAATTTAGGAGCTTCTAAAGAGTTGGATTCCACAGCCAAGTGAAGGATGAATTTCCCTCGGTAGGTCACGGCTCATGCGGATTCCGAGATGGCATCCATTATGAAGTCCCTTGAAAGAACCATCCATAATGAAGAGTTTATTCTTGATGATCTCAGATATCTAAAGAAATAGATGATAAAGTGAATAAATATTCGATCGGAAACAAAACAACATATTTAAGCATAAATTTGGGTGGAAGAATATTAAAACAAAAAGTTTAAACCTTTATCTTATCATGCATGCAGAGATATAGTGGCAGCTCGTCCTTAGTTTATTATGCAACCAGGACTCAAAACTACTTTTATAGACATAACTATACCTGTGAGTATTGAGCCACGATCTCTATCACCACAAAAAAATTTGTAGGGCCGAGAGTGCCTCGGTTCCATTAAGGCATTCGGCCCACTGCTGGCCCTCAGGAAAGACTCGACCCCCTTCAGTCCACAACTTGACAAAGATTAGATAGTACGTGTAGTCAGTTGAAGACTAAGCAAAATATCATTCTTCTAGGAAACCATCTAGTATAGCTAAAACTTTCAAGCAATGAGATTCCTTGAGCATGATTTGAGCAACCCTAATCATCCTGCTTGTGTAGCCTCTTTATGCTAATTAAATATTAATCCTTAGCACCATTAATATCAGTTTATACCCAATGAGATGGTACCGATACCAACATTGTCGACAATTGTGGTAATAACATCATTACCACAAAAATTACTGTTGAAAATGATATAAAAATTCAAAAAATCTGATTGCGGTTGTTTATTCGACGACAATCAATCAAATGAGGGGAATATTAGTAGTACCTTGCCAAACGGTGCCACCAACTGCTGAAGAGCTGCAATCCTGTCTCCCAACTTCTCCTTCCCCACTTGATTTGCACATCTCCATGTCAATTAGAAGGGATCGAAAACGAAGGGACAACAACTGATCTTTTTCTTTTTCTTTTTCTTTCAAGGGAAGTGACAGCAACTTGGCATTGGTTTCCTCTGGGCTTTTGGTTGGCTTGTAGTCTAAGTGCATTCTGTTAGGAAGGAAAAGGAAGAAAGCAGTTCCCGAAAATTTCTTAAAAAAAAAAGAAAGAAAAAAGTGCACCCTTGACATAGCGATTCATTCTGTACACAGCATATTGACGAGGAATCCTTTTATTCTAAAAGCCGAGGATCACACCACTGCAAATTCCCAAATTTTCTTTTGACCCATGCTTGATCTGCAAATTGAAGAATGGTACAGATTACAGTTTGTTCACAAGTTCGAAAGAGGTAAAAAACAAAGAACACGCTACGATAATAATCTTACCATTTTGCTGATAGCAAGTATTGAATGCATTCAGCGACCACATCATGAGATGTAACAGTTGGAAGATTATACGGAAGAAGCAACTCAAGATGGCCACTTGGGTCAAAAGCATCAATTGTGGCAACAATAAATCTCATTTTTATATTTTGCAAAAACTCCTTAGGGAGTTCTAGAATCATAGCAGCTGCATGATTGTGTCCTGTAATGTAGTATATCAATGTCCATACCAAATCTAGGGCTGCACTTGCACATGTTTGATTCATGGCTAAGACAGTCTCAGCCAAATGTTTTGCCACACTGAGAGCAATGTCGTTCTTGCCAAGTTGCCATAATGCAACCGCATATATTTGAAAGCCATGGCTATCAAGCAAACCTTTGAAAATTAAAAAATAGATTGTTAGCAAACAAAAACAAAATATTAAGACATATCCTTATGAAAACTAAAAAATTAATATGGATGCAGATCCAGTTCAGAAACCAATGCCAAGTTGCTGTTACTTCCCTTTATCTTGGACTTAGAGTCAAATTAATAATCTCATTAGTTTGACCCTAATTCCTTTCTGGTTTTCCTTTCCTCTTACACCACAACAATATATCCCTCGATCTTGAAATCCTTTCAAACTTGTGCAGAAGGGTGTGAAGTGTACTAGCAGACCCACCTTATGGTGGCCATTGGAAGGTCCTTGAGTTGGTTCTTGGCGATGGCTAATTAATCCAAAGGGGGTATCTTCTATCATCATGGTTAAACCCATGGCCTTCCAACCTAATCACCTCCAAGAGTTACAAAAAGAAATTGTTAGACTATGCATATATAAAATATGATAAGATAAATAGTATACCATTTTGACAGTCTTGTCTAAACTAGAAACAAATGAAAGTATATCAATATTAGAATATATATTTAAAAAATGCGATGGGTAAGACCTTAAAGAACACTGCATGCAATAGAAAACGGACAATAAAGTAGAATGAAAGAATGGAGACAAACAGATATGAAGAAGATGAGAACAATTGGGGTCAAGGTCAAACCCCTCCCTCACAATCGGAGGGAATTCTAAAATAAAAACAACGAAGCTAATTTTCTAGAGAAGGTTCAATCTATGAATCATGGAAACATGTTATTTTACGTCTTATGAAAAAATATGCAAGATATTTAATAAAGAGGAAATCATAGAGTGTCCAAAGTTGTCCCAAATATAATCCAAAGGAAATCATAGAGTGTCCAGAGTTTTTCATCAAAAATTTCGGATGCATATCTTATATTTATATTCCATCTCAACATAGAATAAAATTTGATAAAAAGACACAAATTATGTGCACATATTGGAATAACGAAGAATTCAAGGCATATCAGCTTCATAATCAAAATTCATATATATAAGCTAGATATATGATTTTTTATGAAATGATACATTGGAATTGGGATGGACAAAGTATTCAAATGCCGAAGGCATTCAGGAGAATTAAAATTGAAAGTTTGGGCGTGTCTTAGTCCTATAGCTAAAAATGTCACCGATTTGAAGATTGGGCTTCCTAAGGGATCACCTCAGGGATAATTGGAAGCTTGGGCGTGTCCTATAGCACGAAGGTAAAATTGGAGTACCAAAATTCACTCCTTAAAATTGGAGTACCAAAATACCTTAAGTTGTACCTCCCTTAATACTGGATGGGAGGATATATTTTCACCCATGTTAATGTTTGAGCTACTAACATCAGACTGGGGTGTAATAGGGGCGGCCATATGCTTCAAATAATGATTTTCACTTCTCAATTGTTTTAATTCTGCCGACATCTCTTGCAATTTAGTGTTTTTTTAGGGACATGAAAGTAATGTCCTAGTGTCACAAAACCTCCAACACCCCTAACTACCAAATGCTATAGTGAGGATGTCATTAGGACCTATAGTGGATACGGTCCCATCTTGAGTTTGCTGCTGGTTGAGATCATCCTATTGGAACCCCCCGACTGTACAGTTGATTTATCTATACTACTCTTATAAAGCTGAGGCCTTTAGTGCGACGTGAGCCTTTCCATCACCTCGCTCTTTTTTAATTATTTCTCTCTCCTTTAAATTTTTATATATTTAATTTCTTTTTCTTTCTTTCTCTCCACATAATGGGGAAGCTGTGTCGGATATGCGATTTGATCAGGCAACATCGTAATCGTTCGTTAATTACATGGGATTAGTACTGGTTTTTTTTGTATAGTAGGGATTCTAGAATAGATTTTTAAAATATCAAATAATATTAAAAGAATGCTAAATCAATACAGCACAATATATTGTCATAATGTAGATTAAGAAATCATAAAACATGATCTTACAAAGTTTAAGAAATGACATATTCATGGCTGTACAACATAGAATAAAACTTGCCGTCAACCCCTTGTGTCGGTAGAGCACTCGTTGGGCCCCTCCGACTACCCGGCCACCAACCACATGGCCGATGGTCGTGGACAACCGCAAGGGAGAGGGCAACAGTGGACTCGGCAAAACCCAAAAAGAAAAGAAAAGGAGGGAGGAAAGGGGAGTAACTCACCTGGTCGAGTTTCTCCTCACCAACGGCAGCTCCTCCTCCCCCAATTCCAGCACTGGCGACTCCTCTCGAGCTCTGGTGAGCTGCCCTCGGTCCACCAAAGAGAATAAGAGAGAGAGATGTGAGATCGAGAGGGAGAGGGAGAGGGAGAGGGAGAGGGAGGGTGAATAAATGGTGGCATGGGGATCGGGTTAGCTAGGGTTTCTTTTAAAATGTATGGGGGCCGGCTGTTGAAGGGATAGAGGAGATAGGGAGATAGAGAGGGGAACGGTGAGGGGATTTCGGGATTGAGGAGGGATCGGGGGTTAAAGGGATAGAGATCGATTGAGAGGGAGGAGGGATTGGGGATAAGGGTGGGTCGATCTGATGATCAGGTCTCTCAGATCTGATGGCCGGTTAAGAGGTAGTGGTGGGTTGTAATTAAAAGGTTTTGGTGCGGATCGAGGGGGGCACAGCTCTATCTGCTAATCGGTTGTAACTAATTGATCAAGCTATGGTGGGGGAGATGTGGCAGCTGGGTGGGTGTAGGGGTGGCAATGGGTCGGGTCGGGTCGGGTTGAGACATAGGTATAAGGGCAAACCACCCAATCCGAACCCGACCAGTTTAATAAACGGGTCAAAAACTTAAACCCAAACCCGACCCGCCTAATAAACGGGTTGACCCGACCCGACCCGACCCAGTAAACAGGTCGGGTCGGGTTGGGTTGGCTCAGGTTGGGTCAACAAAACCCATGTAAACTTGCCGGGTTGGGTCAAGACAAGTCGGATTTGGTCGGGTTGGCTCGGGTCGGTCGGGTCGGGTTGGCACGACCCATTTGGTAAACGGGTTAATCGGGCTATAAGTACAAACCCAAACCTGACCCATTAAATAAACGGGTCAATCAAGTCGACCTGTTTATGACCTGAACCTGTTTAGGCCAAACCCAAACCCGCTAACTTCGGGTTGGGTTGGGTTCGAGTCGGGTTGGCGGGTCGGGTCAAGGATTACCACCCTTAGGTGGGTGGTAGTTGTGAAATGAACTTTCTAATCCTTGTTTCCATGCGTTGGATCGGACTTAAGCGGTGTAGATTGAAAACTTTAATTTTCAACCGGTACCGCTGCATCGGTACTCAACCTAGTTGAAAATGATACAGACCGTTGAATCCTGATCCCACACATGGGAGCAAGGAATATAGGAGCTAGAATATAGGCACCCAAGAAAAAAGGTGACCCGAACCTAGGGCTGGCAATTTTGGACCCAACACGGCAGACCCGACACGAAGTTAGCAGGTCTGGGTCAGGGTAAAACAGGTCAGGTCCAGGTTTAGGGTCTAGACACGGTAGACCCAGTAAGACCCGTTTAAAATTCAACGGGTCGTGTCGGGTCGGGTCTACCCGCAATCCGATATTGTATTATATAGTACCAGCGGGTCTATCGGGTCAAGTCGGGTCGAGTCGGATTGGGTCGGATCGGGTCAACTGAATAGACCAATTTGGTAAACGGGTCTAACGGGTCTTATCGAGTCTACCCGTTTATAAACAAGTCGGGCATGGGTTTAGGATCTAGACATGATTAGTTAAACGGGTCGGGTCGGGTCTAGGGGTTTTGGACACGACCCAAAACTAGACACGACACGAACCTGACCCGACCCGACCCGTTGACACCCCTACCCGAACCCCAAAACCTTTTT
This sequence comes from Chamaelirium japonicum, assembly GCA_947650365.1. Classification (NCBI taxonomy): domain Eukaryota; kingdom Viridiplantae; phylum Streptophyta; class Magnoliopsida; order Liliales; family Melanthiaceae; genus Chamaelirium; species Chamaelirium japonicum. The sequence goes on from OX393549.1 coordinate 26,048,411, forward strand.
TAATGACGGTTAGGCTTTATCGACGGTTCTGTAATAAATGTCAAGTAATAACACCTTTATTGACGGTTTTGTTATCTCCAAGTTAACTTTGAGAATTAGATGATAGTTTATTTAAAAATGTCAAGAAACCATGAACCTTTCTTGAGGGTTTTATATATACTGTCAAGAAATATTAAGATTACTTGACCTTTTTTAATAAACGTCAAGTAATAAACTTCTTTCTTGACGGTTTATTACGAAACCGTCAACTCATCTAGTTCCTTCTTGGGCTTTATATTTGGACCGTCAACAAAACCATCTTTCTTGACAGTTTACTTAAAACCGTCAAGAAAGGCTAAAATCAAAGCGTCAAGTAAAGGTATTTTTGTTGTAGTGAGCATGTGAAATCGGGTGAACGAATAAGGCTTCATCCTCTCGCATATTATCGTCCATCTTCGCGGGAGTTCTTTCGTCTCCATCGACAAAAAAGACAATCCTCTACGGTTAAAAGATCCGTACGAAGGTATGCATCATTATAACTCGTAATCTAGCGTAGTCTCTAATTGCATACATGCTAGACATTCGATTCACTAGATTGACCTTAGGACGTTCGTCTCATGTGTACATACGTGCACGCACATTAGTTTTGTGAAAGTTTTATCATGTAACGTACACCACACACGGTTTTTCGACCAGTAAATCACTTTCGTTGCGGGCCTCTACCATAGGATTTTTCCAACAGAACATACAGCTCCACCTGTCAGCACTTGAGTACGCCATTTCCATTGTCAACAAGTCACCATCACACTGAGTTGCTGAAACATCAATCGTGTAAATTAAATAACTAACTTCCGCTATCAAGAACACTGAAATCTCGGCAGATCATGAGCTGTCGCCAAGATAACCCCCCTATCAGATTCCATATCTGATGAAACATGATATATAGCACTGAACTTGACCCTATTGCTAGCCGATACTTGAAGCATAATCTTTCGGCTATGCTCCATCTTTCCTCTACAATCTTGATTATAGTGCCAATGACTTCTTGTACTCTAAAAAAGAGATCCATCAGAAGGATGAACTCAAACTGTCACTTCTCCAAGACCGATAACATCAGACCCACTTGTGTTTTGTGCCATCAAGATCTAACCAAAAGAAAGTTTTTTATGTTATTCTTCCAAAACTTCAGTCAGTGCTACTACCAGTCGCTCTGTAACAACTCGCCCGAAGCCCATCGATACCTACACCACCATTTGTCGCGACCTTGTCATCTCATTCATCGGTGGCTGGATTAGTTGTCCATCAATGACTCCGCAACGATACTCTGAAGAAGTAACCCAAAGCTTTGATACCAAGATCATTAGAATCAGATAATCCCATACCAAACCTGGCTTTGGATACAAGTTTGTTGCACAGCGGACGAGACGGAGCCCAGTATAGAGAAGGGGAGAAGATGCGTATACGCAACCCAATACTGCAAATCCTCGAAATGTCAGATCTCATCGGTGCATCTCATATTGCACCGGTCTGATATGGCACAAGCACATAGAAAATCACACACAAGAGGGACACAGGATTTTACAATGGTTCACACCAAGTGCGGCTACGTCCTTCCTCTGGTAGCCACTTTCTCTAAGAATCTACTATGAAGAGATAAACAATATTACACCCGATAGCACTACATGCCCTCTAACAAACCCTCACATATCTCTCCACCACCCATGATGACCATACACATCAACGGAGACCAAACTATCTCTAATATGTGCCAATGGTCCTCTGAAAAATCACCAAAGAGAAAAGTTCAAAACTGAACATGCTACATGATAGATGGAGAAGAAAGCTCTATCTATTTGTACGCTCTCTCTCTCCTACGGATCTGATAGATCTGACTGAATGGATCACACATGATAATCTCCATAGATATAATCCTCATAGGTTCCACAAAAGTCATGATCTAGATCCTCACTAATCTTGATCTGTCAGATCAAGGAGCATCGTAGCACCACGGATCTCCCAATGGCTTTACACTCCTCCTCTCAGAATCACCCCATCATGGTCTTGGTCTCTGCAATATGGCCTCACGCTCTATGGCTCGGCCACCATGCCCGAAGGCATCTTTCTTGCCGGGGGAGGAGCATGCCTTGCTCCTCTCCCGGGCTCAACTTCTTCATGAGAAGCTTCATCAAGAGCCGCCACCGAAATCAATCCTCTCTTCCAAAGAATTGATCAAAGATTGAGCAAGGTTATGTTCCCCAAAACCCTAGACCCCTTTATATATTAAAAAAAATGTTTACATCAGCTTAATCCCGAAATTCTAATCAAACAGCCCCAAAAGGAAAATCTGAATCATATACGATTGGGCTGACTCGTGTCTACTAGACAAAGTCGTGCGCATGACTTTCTTGCACTCGACCTAGTCGAGCGAGGAAAGACGCGTCGATAATTTTAGGCAGTCACGCGCACGACCTCTCCAGGTTGTGCGCACGACACCTGGACATGTCGTGTGAGTAACCCGGGGAGGTGGTACACACGACCTGACTAAGAGGTGGGTTTGACTTGAGCCATCATCAACATTTTCTTCATTCTCTTCTTCAAGATTGAGTTTGTTGACAACAAGGGACAAAATGGTCCACTAGAAAACCTAGGATAGTGGAATAGCTATCAAATAGGTTTGAGTGACGGAATAGGACGGTTTGGAAGGGTAAGTCTAATTACAAATAAAATGGAAGGATATACTAATTACCATATGTATTGGGGGGGGGGGGGAGGAGTCTAAAAAAACCCAAATATAATTTTCCCTCTCAAACATATATGATGCGTTTTAAAACTAGTGCATGCCCATGCCTGTCGGTATTGCAATGGGCAACCTTCGGCAGCAACACACCTGTCGGCACTACAGCGAGCCGCTTCGGCGGCAACACACCTGAATGCCTTCGGCAACAAAACACTTTCGACGATAACACCGGCATTCATAGGGATACCCATTTCCTTACCCGTGCCAATTGGCACGAAGCGGGCGCCTTCGGCACGACCAACCCCCCTCCCTTTATAATCGATCAATCACAACTGTCTCTGTTTGAACGGATTCCTCGAGATCGACTCGATGGTTTGGGGCAGCCAAAATTTCAGCAGGCGGGTTTATAGCCAGTGATGCGAACAACGATCACGGAATGAACGGTCAGGATTAATGCAGTTAGAATGGGCCAGGATTTTAGGGGTTTAGTGCAGTTTAAATGGGTTGGGATTTGAAACCAAGGAGAGATCATGCGTTGATTTTTTGAACGAATGGTTAGATCTATTCGGTTCATTTTTGTCCAGTCAGCTTGTCAGCTTTTTTGTTCCGTTTTGTCTAGTCACCGCAAAATCGACATCCCTTTTTATATAGATTATGAGCTGCTGCGAATCCCATAAGAGCTCCATAGTTAAGCGTGCTTGGGCAAGGCAATACTAGGATGGGCGATCTCTTGGAAAATTATCGTGCAAGCACGGGAAAAACGGACAATATCCTGTCTGTCTGGGTCGGTATGTTATGAAGATCTATATAACATGGCACGATAGTTTTGTGCTGACTAGGACAAAACAGAACCAAAAGCTGACTAGACAAAACAAACAAGCTGACTAGACAAAAAAAATTCAGCTGACTAGACAAAAAAATTATGAGAAATTTCCTGATTATAACTGTTCCCCTCTCTCGTATGATCACAGTCATTCCCCTCGAAATCACCAGCCACTAGATCGGGAGAGAGAGAAATAAAAGCAAAGATAAAATTTGAAGAGATTTTAGAAAGAGAGAGATCGATCGGGATAAGAGAGAAAGGGGGGCTGATCGTAGGAAAAATAGGAAAAAAGAGGATGGCGAGGGGTCTCGAACGGGACTGGGTTCACGGACGGCTGTGATCGTGCATGAGAGGATTAGATAGAGAGAAAAAGAGAAATATGGAAGGGGAGTCATGATCGGAGAGAGATTCGATCGGGATAAGGGAGAAAGGGGAGCTGATTGTATGAAAAATAGGAAGAAAGAGGATGGCGAGGGGTCTCGGACAGGATTGGGTTCACGGACGGCTGTGATCGTACATGAGAGGATTAGAGAGAGATAGATAGAGAGAGAAATATGTAAGGGGAGTCACAATCGGGTCATGCATGAATCTCGCTCGGGTTTGTTAGCGCTGGTTTTGCAAGAGAGAGAAAAACGAGTATGGAAAGGAATGGATGTGATTAAGAGAATAAGGGGGCATTTAATTGGTTGGGATTTAGAGAGAGAAAATGATAGCAGTGCATGCATGAGAGAAAGGAGGGCTGATCACAGGAAAAATAGGAAGAAAGAGGATGGCGAGGGGTCTCAGACGGGACTGGGTTCACGGACGGCTGTGATCGTGCATGAGAGGATTAGATATAGAGAGAAATATGGAAGGGGAGTCGCGATAGGGTCATGCATGAATGCATGAATCTCGCTCGGATTTGTTGGTGTGGTTTTGCAAGAGAGAAAAATGAGTATGGAAAGTAATGGATGTGATTAAGAGAATATGGGGGGCATTTAATTGGTTGGAATTTAGAGAGAGAAAGGAGAGAGAAAATGGTAGTGGTGCATGCATGCGTGGCTTAGTGAGAGAGACGTGTATTTGCTTGTGCATGCATGGGATCCGAGCGGCTAAGATCTTGTATGGCTTTGAGACGTTTGATTAGGTTGGGTGGGAGGGAAATAAGAGAGAATGAATGGGTTCCATGCATGCATGGCTGTCATGTAGTCATGTACAACTGTGATGGGTTGGTTATTATGAAATGGATGGTTATTATTGGATTTTGGAAAGGATGGAAAGGAAAGAGAGGGAGAGTTATAAATGGGATTAAAGAGAAAATTTAAGAGAGAGAAAGGACGGAAAGAAGGAATAAAAGGGGGTGGGGGGGGGGGGGGGGGTTGCATGCATGGGTTGTCAAGGAAAGATGTAGAGAGAAAAAGAGAGACAAGTTGTTGGGCCAAGTCGGACCAAGCGGCTGACTTTCGAGTCGGGTCCGAGTTTCGGATTTGTGAACACTGATGTCAAGAAAGTTAGCTGAACTATCCAAGTCTATTAGAGACTATCCAATGGATAATCACGTATCTCACCTAGCATTGTTCTACAAGCGATTAAGAGCTAACATAGACTGAAATAATGTTCTTCCGATATATTTTTAGAGTAATAATTAGCTAATTATTTTCTTATAAAAATCTCAAAACATTGCAATACTATACATATTCATTTTAGGTTCCCTTTTATGCAATTAGTTTTGACCCTGCAGCTTCTAAGTGTCTCCTATCTGATTACTGTTTCAGATTTAATCCTCTTCAACTTCTTTTAGACTGCAAGAAGTATATTCTGTTTTGGTCATCCCAACAGTGCCATATAATAACTGCTAGAACACCACCAAACATATAATGGGGCATTTCTCTAACCCTTTCTTCCCATTACCTCTCTCTTAATCCACCCCAATTTTGAACCTATTATAAAATTTTGATTTTTTTTTTTGTTATATTTATTCCCAATCAATCACAGAAATGTCAACAATCCAAGTCTAGATCTAATGCGATGACAGGGTTTTGGCCAACCTCATATGGGGTACCATGGGTTTAGTAACAAAAAATGTCAACCAAAAAGTTCATGAAAAACCCTATCCACTAGGACCACGACTCGGGAGGTCTACAAGCTATAGAAGTTTTGGCCACCCCATAGATTGATTCTTGCATCTTAATACTTTTAGGCTGGGCTTGGTTCTCTTAGGTTTTGGTTGTGAAATCCCATAAAAACATTGAGTAGCTTTTACATGAAAATGGGCCTATTTTTTGAAAATTTTAAATTTCAATGAAAACTAAAATCACATTCGGCTCATCCACCGAGGTGGGGCCGTAGGAGCTGAAGGCGGCCGCTTAGGTTATAGCGAATGTCCCAACAGTGGCCGTTGTTGGTGGTGTCGGGGTTGTTCGTCCGTCGGGGCAGGGCCGTTGTACTTCATACGTTTCATTAATAATTTTTCTCGATTCGCATATGTCTACCTACTTTACAACAAGTCAAAAGCTCGGAAGTTTACAACAATTGTCAGGCGAAGGTTGAGAAGTTCAATAGGATGGTCAAGCCGCCCATTCAGACCGTAGTGGAGAATACTATGGAAGGATGGACCATGATGGGGAAAATCAATGATCATTCTATGAGTACATAAAAGAGCCGGGAATTGTATCTCGTACAACTCTAGGCATTTCTCTTTGCCTAAGAATTTTTGAGAAGAAGCTTTAAAGAAGATAGTTTACATTCTAGTCTGTGTACCTCCAGATACCCCCTTAAATAAGTGGAATGTGCAGCTTTACAATCCGGATCTCAAGTAGTTGGATTTTCGGATTGCACGATATCATTTCATCGGGCTATCTGAAAAGATCCAATGGTTATAACATTTACTGTCCTTCTAGACCAGTAGAAACACAGACATAGCCAAGTTCCTACAGAATGTCGAATTTAGTTTGGAGCCTTTTATAACCAGACATCGGTTTCCAATAGGGCTGCAACTCGGTCGGGTTGGGTCGGGTTGCAGGTCAACCCAAGCCAAACCCAAGTAGTAAAACCCCCAACTCTAACCCAACCCAACCTCCAACCTGAGATGCCCAGCCTAAGCCCAACTCAAGCAAAAATTTCTATGCTCGGGTTGGGCCAAGTTGGTAGGACGGGTCGGGTTATGCATGTTCGGGTATACTTATTGTTTAAAATTTTACCATTTAAAAATCAAAATCTAAAAAAAACTTATACTTGCTAACACTACCATACAACTTTTTTTACATTTCTATCCATGCAATTTACTAGATCATTAAATAATGCCTTTATTTGATAAGAAAGAAACAAATAAATAATATGGGACTAGGTGAAACAAATGAATGTGACTGTGACCCCTCAACATATGAGTACTCGGGATGGTTATGATTGTTACCTATACTCAGGTTGGGTTGGGTTGCCCGACCTCTCAACTCAAGCCCGATCGAAATTCAACTCAGGTTGTATTTTTTCAACCCTAATCCAACCCAATCTTCAAATACATCAATCCAAACACACCCAAAATTCGAGTTGGGTCGGGTCCAACCCACCCAAGTTGCAGCCCTAGTTTCCAGGAAGATCTCTCTGAGTTTCCCAGCTCTGCTCCGGTTATATCTCTACAATGGTAGAAGTAGCTGCACTAGTTTAGGAGGAATCTACACAATGATTTTGGTTAAGAGATCCCACTTTGAGAGAAGAGAACCCGCAATCCTACACCCCGAAGACAAGAAGAAAATCATTCCCGAAACCCCACCGATCTTCAATGGTTTCCTCTCCCTCTCCCTTGGTGATGGCTACCTTCTAATCTGTCCCTTAGGTCTCTCTTGTGCCTTTGAGATAATCCATGATACCCTATGTTCGTCCTAGGACCTCCCTATTATAGGGTTACATTCATATCCGACTTGGGGAAAGAGTCTCACGAGAAAACGCAGGCTAAAATGCATCACTCGCGTGCTGCCAGTCACAGTCATACGCACAACTTGGGGAGGTCGTGCGCACGATCTGATCTGTCTTCTCGCCCGACTTTTCTGTCAATACCAGTCGTGCACACGACTTGACAATCGTGCACACGACTTGACAATCGTGCACACGACTTGACAGTCGTGCACACGACTATTGCTGGCCGACCCTTCCTTGCTCCCGAAGCACCGTATTTTGTCGTTTTTTCGCTCACGAACCTTGGAGTTGTATGCTGCTTGTTTGGAGCCACATCTTCAACAATCTCTATCTTGGCTTCATAACAAGACGTGAGTATCTCCATGGACCGAATCACCATCTCTTTGCACCGTAAATCTATTTCCTGATCATCGTCGCCGCCTTTGCCCCGCACTGAGAGCCCAATCACCAAACTTGATGATTGTCCAAGTCTTTTGACTTGGCCGACCTCTTGATCAATCTCACCCCTAAGTGTGCTCCACCTGCACCCTTATTCTTCACCGAACACCGTGCATCCGCCGCCCTCTCTCGACTACCATCATGATCAAGGAAGCTCCAACCGTCGCCCGTCGATGACTCCGCCATAAACCACAGCCCTTGATTCGCTCTGCGACGCTTCCCGCACCCAACGCTCCCGAGCTGTTGCCCGTCGGCCAATGCTTGAATATCTTCTGCACCCTGTAGTACCATAGGTGTGTCTGCAACTGATTCCGCCTCCACCACGACCATCGTCACCTTTTTCCCGTCATTCGTCGATAGCCACCGCACCCTACTAGACCACAGGTGTGCCCGCAGTCATGCCTGCTACTATCATGCCCGTTAGTGCCCACATCGCCCATCAGAGATCTTCACTGGTGCCTATCGGCACCTCCACCAGTTTCTCATCGGCAACCCACATCAGTTCGCCCGTCGGCAACTTAACACGATATCGTCGGCGACTCTTGTTCCATTGAGATGCTCCCCTTCAACACAGGCACCCACACATATCATGCCATCACGGTCTACCACTACGATCCGTCAAGCTAGGGAGTAGGAGCCTTGACCACACCCGCCTCCCGGCTAAGGCCTTCGGTATCTTGAACCACCCTGAGGGAGGAGGTGCTCGACCACAACTCCCTCTCGAAGACTCCTTCAAAGACCCGAACCTCCTGGAGAGCATTGGACCGTGCCTCTCCTAGGGCGCCGGCCGTCATTGCAACAAGCCTCCCCGGACGAGGTGCTATACTGCAACCTCTCCACGAGCCTCCGGCTTCCTTCTTGAGTGCTGCTCCCGGGTTCACCGTCGCACCTTGTGCCACGAGTGTGTCTTACCCCCTTTCCTCGGTCTACCTTGCTCTACGCTAACAAACAAGAGCCTCCATGGATCCCCCAACAATAGCTATGATACTAATTTGTTGAGATCTGAGGTCCTCGTATAGCACAATGAGCCCAGAAGCACCATGGTGGAGACGACCCCTCGACAAGATCGAGAGTATAGAAAGAACAAGCAGAACACCCAAGAAAATTCCGGCAACGACCGATCGATGGATTCACTAGTATGGGGAAAACCCGAATACAATTGCAATTGTCTCTACCCAATCCCTCATACACCTACAAAGAGATCCTATCTTGAGAGAAGAGAACTCGTAGCCTTACACCCCGAAGACAAGAAGAAAACTCTTCTCGAAACCTCACTGGTCTCCAAAGCTTTCTTCTTCCTCTCCCTTGGTGATGGCTACCTTCTAATCTCTCCCTTAGGTCTCTCTTATGCCTTTGAGATAATCCATGATACCCTAGGTTCATCCTGGGACCTCCCTCTTATAAGGATACATTTGTATCTGACTTGGGGAAGGAGTCCCACGAGAAAACGCAGGCCAAAATGCGTCACCCGCGTGCTGCCAGCCATAGTCGTGTGCACGACCTAGGGAGGTCGTGTGCACGACCCGACCCATCTTCTCGCCCGACTTTTCTATCGATGCCAGTCGTGGGCATGAGTTTTCCTGGCCGACCCTTCCTTGTTCCCGAAGTTCTGTCTTCCGCTGTTTCTTCGCACACGAACCTTGGAGCTGTACGCGTCTTGTTTGGAGCCACATCTTCAACCAGACGATCCAGTGACTTTTCAAGAAGCTATAGAGGGCAATGAATCTCAACAGTGGCAGGGGTCCATTAGAGAGGAGTTATAATTAATGTAGAAGAACAAAGTATGGGAGTTAGTTCAGTTACCTTCATATTAAAGAGCAATTGAGTCCAAATGGGTCTGCAATAACAAGAGAGATTCAATTAACATAACTGAAAGGTTCAAGGTCAGATTGGTAACTAAAAGCTTCAAGTAGCAAGAAGGTGTTGATTATAGCAAGACCAACTCTCCAGTTTCTTCAAAAGACTCGTTGAGGGTTATTATGGTAGTGGTGTCGCACTTTGATCTTGAGTTGCATCAGATGGATGTGGGGACATCACTTTTGAACAGTAACCTTAAAGAGGACATTTACATGTCTCAACTGAAGGGCTTCGAGATAAAAGGAAAGGAGTGACTCGATTGTCGGCTTAGGAAGACTGTCAATAGACTGAAGCAAACATTGAGATAATGGAATCTTAAGTTTGATGAGGTGGATTCTAGTTGTGGCTTCAAAGAGTGTTGGTGATCGGTGCATATATCTTGAATCCAGTGGGGGAAAGTTCGTCATTCTTTTCCTTTACGTGGATTGCATCCTTCTTGGAAGTACTGATATTCACTTGCTCTATAACACCAAGCATATTTTATCAAAACATTTTGACATTAAGGACATGGGTTAAGCATATTATGTCCTTAGGGTAATGATTTTCAAGAGGTATGGTATGAACCAGTGTACTCCTGGCGAGACTCCAGAATTGAAAGGTAATAATATATCCCATGATGAGTATCAAATAAACCAAGTTGATAGGAATCAGTTAGATGTCAATGAGTATGCTTCTGTGGTTAGCAGTCACATATATGTCACAATTTGCATTCGATTAGTCATAAGCTTGGTTGTTGGCATGTTGGGTTGGCATCAGCAGAATCTGGATATTGCCAATAGGAGAGCGGCGAAGAAGGTTTTAAGGTATCTCTAATGCACCAAGGAGTTCATACTGAACTACTAGTAATCTGATGATCTCAGGGTAGTTGGATATTCAGATTCATACTTTGCTAGGATACAAGGATTCATACTTTATATCTTTCTACTTGTTGAGGGAGCTATTTCCTAGGAGACAACTCCACCAACACCAACACACAATGGGGATTAGCTCTAGCATGTGAAATATGAAGACAACACACACACACACACAGTGGTGTGAAATATGAAGACAACACACACACATACAGTGGTGTGATGAAGGATTTACAAGAGATAATAAGGGGTCTCTGGATCGAATCCACTATCCCCAAGCTCCACATAAAATTCCTCAATCAAATTACATTTAGCAAAGCTTCATCACAAGGATGCATGCTACAAGGATTTGCTAGGTGGTGATGAAGCTTTACGACATGCAATTTGATTGAGGAATTTTATGGGGAGATTGGGGATAGTGGATTTGATCACGAGACCCCTTACTGTCTTCTATGACAATGATGCAGTCACTCGGCACGATAAAGAATGAAAAGCTAACCATAATTAACAAACACACATCAATATAGTTTGTTTGAAGTTTCATGAGGGAATTGTGGAGATTCCTCATATCAATATGGAGTTGATGGTTGCAGATCCCCTCATGAAGGATTTTTGCACCCAAAGCCTTCAAAGAGCACCTGACTCTGATGTTCTTAGTGGAATCATCGTCTCTCAAGCACTAAATGTGGCAACCCTTATTTTTGTTTCTAAGTTGCTAGCCCTTAGAAATTTCTCATATTCAAAGTTTTTTTACATTAATCCATGCATGTAAAGTTTCCTGGAGTAAGGTGATACTCAGCTTTACCTGGACTACACATGACTTGTCATTATGTTGGTAAAGTCTCAGGGAAGAGAATGATTGGAATGGTTCACTCAAAGTTGAATTGGGCTAGACATGTTTTGGCACCATATCGAAGAGTCTTGGTTTCCGATGGATGGTTGACGATATTTCATAGGGCAATTTGCCACAGTTTACATCAGACCAAAATGTCGAAACTGACAACTTGTCACTGGTATGAAGTTGGACACCAATGAGAACGAGCAAAAAGAACAAAGAAATAAAAGTGTGCTTCATTTCTCATGCCACACGATAAACTGACATAGCGTACAGAGGTCCGAGTCTTTAGATAGTGGTAACTTTGTGACCATGGAACTAGCCTAGTGCTCCGAGTGCTAGAACATCCATAATCCACTGTTACTGGTGCCAAGGGATGAGGGTAACAATTTTCTAATAGTCAGGGAAGTTTTCAAAATCAATGCGCACTGTGATAGTTTTCAAATATGATGGTTGGCTAAAGTTTTTCAAATGTTTTCAAAAATATTTTAAAAGAAAAAGCCTTGCAGTAGCTCAAAAGGGCCATGTGGGAGACTGTTAGGTTTTTGTGGCCCATAACCAACCGACCGAGGCCCATCACAGAGCCCCATACCCAGCCAGTTGACTAAGCCCCAGTCCTCGTCAGTCTGGGTCTCGACTTATGAGGTTTTGTGATCATCCTTCGTAATCGTGTGGCCATCCTCGCATGTAGGGATTCCTTGATGGAATGGGAAACTCTAATGCACACCTATAAATAAATAGATGAGGGTAGATGTCCCTCTATCCAAGCAATAAAGACATCGCCCGTTCGTCAAGAACATGAGCCTCCATCATTTCCACAAATAGCTTTGAGATAGAGGAAGACATCTCTCCCCAGTTTGTTCATCGCTCTCAAAGATTCACCGTCGATATCGATTCATAGATCTTGAAAAAACATCCTGCCCGCACTCCACTGAATTGCTATGATACTTCCAAAATCTATAGATTTTGTCAATTACTAATTTGTCAACTGGATTCTCCTTAAAACCTAGCTCATTGGAGAAGGAAGAAAAACGAATTTGCTCGATGATTAGAGAGTGAAGCCGCCATCAGATTATGCTCTTATCTTTGTCTGCCATCAGACATGGATACAAGACAATCCTGTTCACTCATTTGCCTTCTCGAGAAGGGCAGGTCAGAATGTCGGAATCCGAACCACCCGTCCCCCAGTCACAAAGATAATCGATTCAGTCGGGAACCATGTACTGAACATACAGACACAACAGAAAATTTCTGTTCTATTCTCAAACTCTGCAAGAGCAACTGTAAATGGAGCTGAAAGCACCCAACACCAGCCACTTTGCAAAATACGCCACAGCTCTCGACCTTCATTGAGTTCTCCACAGTCGCGCAGAGCATGGCCAATGGCGGCGATCAGGATGTTATTAACCAACGGTGGGCGGACTCTATTCACACCTAGTGCATGCTGAAGAAGTTGAAGTCATGGTGCTGAACTCTGAGCTGCTTCAGCCAGGAGTCCGCAGTGCTGGAGAGGGAGACGAGCTTCTCTTCATCTCCGGTCTCGGGGTTCATCCAAAGGCTTCCCTTCATCTTGTAAGTGGCGAGCCCAAAGGGAGTGAGGGAGATGCAGTTGCTCATATCCTTGATTTTCCTTCCCTTTCTTCCGGCTATAGCATGACAGCCGTCTTTCTGGACGGTCTCGGGCATCTGATCTGCGAGAGCATCACCACCATTGAATGGTTACAGAGCATTATCAAAGACCCTTTATACATTAAAAGGGCATTAAAAAAAAAACCCGTAATGAGCCGCTATATCGTAGGTCCCATTTGGTAAGATGAAACTAAATAATAGTAGGGTCAGTGTAGTCAAGGCGCCAAGGCGATGCCTAGGCGATTTAGTCTACCTAGGCGAAGCCTAGGCGAGGCCTAGACGATAAAAATTAAATATATTAAATAAATATAAGTCATATATCTACATAAGTAATTTGTGATTTTATGCATAATAAAATTTAATTTCTAAAGATAGATATGGTCGAAATAATACTATTTGATAATGGGTATGACCCAGAGCGTATAGTAAGCTACAAAACCATTATTATTGCATCAAATAGGAATCATGCGTCAACCACAATGATTATACGTTGCAAATATTAATCACATATCAACAAGAGCAACATAACCCTATCCTAGCCATAAATTCAAACAAATAACATAAGCATAAATATAACCATATTAGATAATCTATTATTTTTGGAACATTTCACAACCACGTATTCAAAAAAAAAAAACAATTAAAATTACTCATCTAAATCACCTAACCATCTACATCATCGTCACTCTTGTATGAATAATCCTTATATGTCTCTCTCGACTTTTTCCTCTTCAAACCTTGAGAACATGGACACAATAGTTTTTTTTCCCATTAATCATGTATGGTGTTAGCCATCGATAGAGCAAAATGGACCTATAAAACCAAACAAAATCTAAAAAAACTCAATTTGAACCCGACTAATTTTTTTTTAAAAAAAAAACCAATTACAAAACTAGGCGCCTAGGTGCCCAGGCAGTGGCTTAGGCGACCGCCTAGACTCCACTGCCCGCCTAGTCATGGCCTAGGCGGTCTGGGGTCCAAAACGCCTAGGTGATGGCCTAGGTGGCACCTAGGCGACACCTTGACTACACTGAGTAGGGAAAATTACACTTTGACCCCCTGAGGTTTATGCTTATTGCACTTCCCCCCTGAAATTTCTGAAATTACACTTTGACCCCTGTAAATCATGTTTATTTGTCAACAAATTATTAAAATCATGTCATGTCTAGTGTTGGACAAGCATGAACTATTTGAAGTTCCTCATCAAATTCTTCCCTCATTGTATGTTTATCTTGCATGGATTCTACGAAAAAATAAACAATCCAGAAAAGGCAAATAGATTGTGGATGTTTCATTTGGTTGAAAATTATAAATCCGCAAGTCTTTCGCATGACCTATATACATATCTGCCAATCCGCGAGTCTTTCACATGACCTGGATATATCCTTAAAATCCATACCTCCTTTACCTCAAATCACATACATCCGCATGTATCCAAGGATCAAAATTACAGTATCACATGATATATCGAGATCCAAAAAACGAGATAGTTCATAAAATATTGTGGTATTTTACAATTTATCGAGAATATTCACCATATATACCATTTCGGTATATGAGAACTCGAGATTTTGATCCTTGCATGTGTCATAGATGTAAGCAGTCCTCAACCAAATAGTCTCCAGACTCTCCTCCCTCTCATGTAAGATAATTAATAAGAGATCATACCATTGAATAACATCAAGTGTGCCACCATCACTGAACCACTAAAACATCAACAATCATTCAAATGCATTGCATGGTAATCATTGTAGACAACATAACCCCCTAATCCCTCTCATGTTGGCTGGCCATTATGCATCTGTTATCGAGATATCACAACAGTTCATGTGTGATCACACCATCGGTAACATATTCACCAAGATCGGATTCGGTAATAATTCGGCTAGTGTAAAGCTTAGCAAAAATAAAAACAAATAAAAATGGAGAAAATTAGGGAAAAGATTGAGTTCGGGATTTAATCGGCTAGGGTGAAATTTGAAAAAGAAAATTGGAAAGGAGGAAAAGATTCAAAAACTTCAAGAGTACATATAGTTATTTAATAATTTGAAATTTTATTTTTAACTTTAAAAAAGTATAGCTCGTCTCACTAAGAAATCATTAGATGCGGTGGACGAGGCAATCCCATCTGAATTGTGGCAAAAGAGACGATGTCAAACCAATCCTTCTAACAAAATGTTTTTAAGTGTTTTCAAGAAAAAAAAATGACCTATATCTAAAGGAGTGAGCACACGGGATTCAAAAGGCCCATGGATCCCTAAGGCCAAGAGGTTATGACATGAAAGCAATTGCATCGAGGAAGTAGAAACACAAACACAAGCAGGGGGAATTACAAACCACCACAGATTCACGAATAACAAAAAATTCAAGAGAATGAAAAAACACCACAATCATGAGACAACGATTTATGTGGAAGCCCCAAATTGGGAAAAACCATGGGCGACGATCGAAAATCCACTAAAACTGAGGATCAACATAAGGTAAAAGCAATCGCTCCCTCAAAGTGAAACAATTCGCCTTCAGGTTTCTCCTCTCAAGAAACGCCAAAATCTCACACAATCCACCCGGTCCCGAAACATCCTTTATATACATACGGTTACACGGTTTCGACTTCTTGTCCCTTGTCGGTATTGAGCCACAAAATCACCAACAGCTTCTGTAAGCTAAGAAATTATTAGTGCTTTGGAGAGATGCCTAACTTCTCTTTAATGATTTCAGTGAATCATGAACAGGTTTCATCGAGTGTCAATCATACATTACTAGAAACAACAAACCAATAGACCACTCACTTTCAAGCTACATACAAAGGACGTCAGAACAATCATGGCATGCTCAAATCAAATACACCTAAAGTTCTTTTGTGAAAATTGATCACAATAGAAATGGAGGGACAGACCATATTTGATGTTGCCATTCACCTACATATGTGTGTGTATCTATAAAATAATCCAAAATAACATACCAAGAGAACATTAAACTACCCATCTACAGACAAAGAACTTGAGAACAAGCATGCCATGGTCAAATCATTATACTGTAACTGTTTTCGGTATCATGGATCTGTTATATTAACGGGAGAGATAAATGGGGATATACTAAAAGAATTAGAGCTGGTTCGATGAAGCGGAAAGGATCTTCGAGGGTGCTATGCGATCAACGCATACCTTTAAAACTCAAGGGAAAATTTTTATAAGATAACAATAAGGCTTACGATGTAGTGTAGTTCAGATTCAAAATGTTGGATCATAAAGAGGACTCTGGCACAAAATATGAGAATGGCAAAAATGCCAGAAACGAGGATGTTGAGGTACATGTGCAGTGAAACTAGGAGGGATAGGTGATGAATGAGTATAGTAAAGGAAGTATAAAAGTAGCACCAATTGAGGACAAAATGATGCTGAATAGATTAAGATGGTTTGGTCAATGTCTAATGGTGATGATAAGAAGGCTTGGGATCATTATGGAGGTATCAAGAAAAAGTGGGTAAGACTTAAAATAACATTGATGGGAGTTGTTAAAAAGGATATCAAATATCTTCAAATTACAACGGAGATAGTCCATAATAAGAATGAGTGGAAAAGAAGGATTCATAACTACGACCCCACTTAGATGGGCAAGGTTTAATGGTTATAGTTATAGTATGTGAAATCCTCTATAAGACCAGATACATTTAAATTATAACAAATATATGAAGATTCACTGAATAACTCAATTAGTACAACCATAAACTTCAACAAAAATTACAAGAATATAAACTTCAAGAAAAGAATTGCTACATGACATTTTTATATGCTTCATGTAGAACTGTAGAAATAGAACCCTGATCCAAAAGTGATGGGAAATAAAGGTTAAACCTACACGAATAATGCAAATTTCCGTAGATAACAAGTGCAACACTTGGATGAACGCTTGATGAAACTATCAAACAACGGATGTAGTACCTAAACTTGGTCCTCGGGAATACTTTGGCTAATGGAGAACTGTCGAAGAAGACCAACATACCTAAGCTTGTATTGTTGGCATTTTATGTCTTAATTAATGTTTGTTAGAAGAAATACGTGGAATTTCATATAAATGTATCCAGATAGAAACTGGAATGTCACTTGGCAATCACAAAACCAATTCTTCCAGATATATTTTTATATATAATATTTGGATTTATATTTTTAACGTTGTGACAACTTTCAATACCAAAATTGAGTGCACCAAACACTCTAGTTACAACAACCATCCGACAACCTATTTTGGCCCATCTTTATTAATTACTACTAGGCAATTTAAAAAACATACAAAGAGGCATTAGGCAGCCTTCTAGTGGGTGACCACTGCGGCATCCAAGTGGTCTGCCAATCCAGATGCCGTTGTTTTCTAAATTATGCAATCATATGACACAAATAGCTTATTTAGTGTAGAATTCCCTAGGATTATTTTTTTTAGATTAGGGTTATTTTGACTTACCACCCAAATATTTAGGTGCTAAATAAAAACACCCCCATTGTTTTCATTATAAGGGTTCACCCTCAAATTTAGCAGTTCTATCTATTTACCATCATTTATCCCAAAACTACCCTGCTTTAAGTTAAAATTAGGGGAGGGGCGTTAAGTCAAAAAAATGAGGGATAATTTAGGTATAAATGCCGAAAAATAAAATGTTAAATCTGGAGGGGGGACACAGAGTTAGAATGTTAAAATATATATATACCTATATATATATATATATATATATATATATATATATATATATATATATATATATATATATATATATATATATATATATATATCTTTGCCACAGAGTTAGACACGTATCTCCAAAACCCTTGATAGAAGTTTCAGAATTTGTTGATTTTTTGTGAGGGTGATAACCTTGCCTTAGATAGCACATTAGCAAAAAATCAACACATTCTAAAACCTATCTATTAATCAAATATTCCCTTCAATTTAATTGGTTAAAATGAACAATCGACAAAGCTTGTTAGATTTGATACACCTAAAGGGTGAATGTGCTGATTTTATATGGATGTGCTATCTAAGGGAAGATGATCATCCTTGCAAAAAATCAATAAATTCTGAACCCTCTATCTAACGATTTGGATGATGTGTGTCTACCTCTGTGGCAAATATATATATATATATATATATATATATATATATATATATATATATATATATATATATATATATATATATTGGTCGGGTTCTATGAACAGTCAGGGGACGGGTTCTATGTTGTACATATGTATTGGGCTTAGTCTCTCAATGAAGCATTATTCCATTCTCTCCAAACCCTAGCCGTCATCTCCTAACATGGTATCAGAGCTCTGAGTTTTCTCCCGCGGCGAAGGTGACGACGACATCACTTCCAGCACCAGCATCTTCTCCGGTTCCTACACCTCCTTCGGCCTTCCCTCTTCATCCCGACCCCCATCTGCCCCCCTCTCCATCCCGACCCCCCACTCCCCCCCCCCCCTCTCCTCCACCCGACCTTAACCACCCGACCCCTCTCTCCTCCACCCGACCCTCACCCGGCAGCCGACCCCCCCTCTCCTCCACTCGACCCCACCCCACATAACCCCCCCGCCCCAGCTCTCTCTTCGGGCCTTCTTCCCTCTAATCCTCCAATCCCCAACCTCTCCCGGCCCCGATCCACTTGATCATCCGTCTCCATTGTGTCTACTACCGTGCCTTTCGTCACCGCGATCTCCCCACCGCTGAAGGAGGTTCCTTTTCAGTTGACCTCGGCCAGAGACTGGCTTGATTAGTCACTCACCGTCGAGGCCGCGCTCTCCAGTCGCAATCTTTGGGATCACATCACTAGTGAGGACCCACCTCCGACTAACTCCTCTGACTCCTCGGTCACCAGTAGTGTCGTTTCCAGCAGTGTGTCGCCTGTTGCTGCTGCTGCCACAACCGACCTTATGTGATGTTGTCACTACCAGGCCATCAGAGCCTATCTTCTGTACTCTGTTGCTCGTCATTCTTTGCACCCATCGGTCGCCTTCCCATGGCGCGCGCGATGTAGGAATATCTCAGAGACCGATTCCTCCCGTGCGGTGGTGCATACCAATATTAGCTTATTTGTGACTCCCAGTCCGATCGTTAGGGGGAACGTATGATTCAGGACTTTTTCAGCCTGATGAGTGCCTACTGGCCTGAGCTGGACTCTCTGATCCCTGAGCGGTGTGCTTGCCCGCACTCTAGGGACTTCCAGCGCTACCTTGACGAGGGCCACCTCCACCAATTCCTGGCCGCGCTTCAGCCGGAGTTCGCTCTCATTGCTGCTCAGCTCCTTCACCGTGAGCCTCTCCCTTAACTAGAGGATGTCTTGCTAGCTTTGGTCAACGAGGATACTCGCCACCGGACTCAAGATACTCGTCCTCCTCCACCTGCTCCTGGACCAGACAGTGCCCTGGCCGTCAGCTTCCTTGACACTTGATAGGCCTATCTTTTATCATTACTGCAAGGAGCCCTGTCAAATGAAGCGTGAATGTCCCACACGTCCTCGCAACCTTCGCTGGGGACCGGACGAGCAGGAATCATGCTAGGCTACTGGTTCTCGTGACGACCGACGCGGCGGTCAAGGTGGACGAAGCCGTGGACGTGGTCAGTCTTCCTACTGTCAGTTCGGTGGTACTGTAGCTACTGCTATAGCGACTCCGGCTTCTCCCATCGCTACCACTGCACCGCCTCCGCATGAGCCAGCTTGTCTTCAGCAACTCAAGGAACTTCTTTGATATCTTTCCTTCGCCGGATCCTCGCCCGCTCACGTCTTGTTTGCCACCTCTGGTACTGTTGTCCATGGATTTTCAATTCGGATGCCTTTTGTCATCTCACCTGTGACTCTACTGTGCTTATTGACTGTATTCCTGCTCCCGCCCACTTGGAAGTCCGCACTGCGGATAGGACTCTCGTCCCTATTCCGCAGTGTGGATCCATTACTGCTACCTCAGATACCACCAGTGTAGTCAAGGCGTCAAGGCAATGCCTAGGCGATTTGGCCTGCCTTGGCGAGACAGTGCCTAGTCGAAGCCTAGGCAAGGCCTAGGCGATAAAAATTAAATATATTAAATAAATATAAGTCATATATATATATAAGTAATTTGTGGTTTTATGCATAATAAAATTTAATTTCTAAAGATAGATATGGTCGAAATAATAATATTTGATAATGGGTATGATCCAGAATGTATGGTAAGCTACAAGACCATTATTATTAAAGCAAATAGGAATCACGTGTCAACCACAATAATTATACATTGTAAATATTAATTACATATCAGCAAGAGCAACATAACCCTATTATAGCCATAAATTCAAGCAAATATCATAAGCATAAATATAACCATATTAGATAATCTATTATTTTTTGAAACATTTCACAACCACGTATCCCAAAAAAAAAAAAACAATTAAAATTACTCATCTAAATCACCTAACCATCTACATCATCGTCACGCTTATATGAATAATCCTTATATGCCTCTTTCGACTTTTTCCTCTTCAAACTCTGAGAACATGGACACAAGGGGGGTCTAACCCTACACGAGGACGTGTAGCCCTAAGGGGGGTGGATTGTGACGACCAAGATCCAATAACCAAAAGCCAAGACTCCTGAGGCTGGAATGCCAAGATGGATGAGGTGAGGTGAGGTGTACAAGGTCACGAGTTAGCCCCACATCGCCTAGAGAGAAGGAGATCCTGAGCTACTTATATAATTTTCCCTCTCAAACATAGAAGATGCGTTTTAAAACCGTACACCGCTACGGATTTCGAAAGAACTCTGTAGTTAAGCGTGCTCGGGCAAGAGTAGTACTAGGATGGGTGACCTCCCTAGGAAGTTCTCGTGCGGGCACGGGCAAAGCGGACAATATCTTGTGTGTTTGGGGCGGATGTTACAAGGTCTCTCGACCTGCGAGACAAGGGAATCACGTGAACGGCTGGCTCCGTGAGTAGTGCAGACCCTCCGACGCTCAAGTCAGTGAAGGTTCGAACCAGGAAAGAGTCAGAAAAATGGGTTTTCTTTCAGAGTTTCAAACCTGTACTTTGGAGCCTTGGGCCGTACCTTTATAGCCCTTTTGCAGACCGCAGGAGGCTGACACGTCGCCGTTCATTCCCGCACCGCCTTATGTGTCAGCCCACATGGGCCCTTAATGAGGCTTGTCGTCTAGCCTATCAAGCGGTGGCAAGAGTCCCCGGGGGGGGAAGCACCGGTCTTGTCTGCGCCAGGTGGATGCTCTGGAAGGCTCTAGTCGGGGATGTTCTGCACTGACACCCTGCCGCGAACTTGGCCTACAAACGTCCACATAGTTCCACGAGAGTGATAGCACCTGTCGATCTATCGCTGCAGGGAGTGCAGACGATCGGCGAGCTGCCCGAAGGTGAGAAGCGGACTCATTCACAAGGGTGCGGGAGATCGGCGAGTTGATCGCGAGCTAAGGGTGACGAATCTTCTGAAGTGTTCTTTGCGCCGTGTTCAAGAGACGACCTCTTCCGCATGCGAGCTGATCGTGTACGGTTAAGGGTGACCTCCTGGGCGACTTGGCCGGGTTGGACAAGTTGGCCACCTTATATTGGGCTTTTGTGCAGATGGTGACCTCTTCTATGGGCGAGCTGATCGCATGTGAAAAAGGTGAGCTCTTGAGCGAGCTGCGGGCGATGCTTGACCGCGGACACGCGAAAAAGGTGAGCCCTTGAGTGAGCTGCGGGCGATGATTGACTGCGGGTGAGCCAATCGTGTGCGGATAGATGGTTGACCGCGTGCGAATAAGGCGAGCTCTTGAGCGAGCTGCGGGTGATAATTGACCGCAGGCGAGCTGATCGCGTGCGAACAAGGCGAGCTATTGAGCGAGCTGCGGGTGATGGTTACTGCGGGCGAGCCGATCGCGTACGGATAAGGCGAGCTCTTGAGCGAGCTGCGGGTGATGGTTGACTGTGGACGAGCTGATAGCGTGCGGATAAGACAAGCTCTTGAGCGAGTTGCGGGTGATGGTTGACTGCGGGCGAGCTCTTGAGCAAGCTGAGAGTGATGGTTGACCGCGGGCAGACTGATCGCGTGCAGATAAGGCGAGCTCTTGAGCGAGCTGCAAGTGATGGTTGATCGCGGGCGAGCTGATCACGTGCGGATAAGACGACGGTCGACATCAATCACCTGCCTGCTACTCGCCATCGAACGGTATGTCACATGCGCGTCCTTTGGGATTCAAGCTTTGCACTTCTGCCGTGCTAGGTGGAATCTTCGGGAGGTTGACCCCTCGATCTTTAGAGATGACACTCCACGGGCGAGCTAATCGCGGGTGAACATGGATATATATGGCAGGCAGGATGATCCCTCGCCTTGAAGGCGACCTTGTGAACTAAGACGGTGAGCTGGTGCCAAGTTTTCGGGTACCATCACCTTCCTTTCCCACTTATCGACTTTATGTATGTTTATTAAACATGATATAGGAGCACGTATAATGAATTATGCATTCATTATATGCATAATTCCACCGATAAACTAATTGCACTGCCATTAGTAGAAGCGCCAATTCTGATTTTTCCATCTACACTTGAAACATCTACCCAATCCCTTCCACCCAAAGCAGAGGAAAGAAGACTGAATCATCTTGGGCAAGTTACAGGTAATATCACCAGATATTACCTGTATGCATTTCTGCAGCTCTATGACAATAATTGTCCTAATTCACATTCGCATTGCAACAACTAATTGGTTACTACTCAACTTAAAGTAGAGAAAATCCCAAAGAGAATAAAAGTTGGCAAGAAAAAGAGCATGGATGGTTTGACCTCAAATATTAACCTAAATAAAACCACGGCTATTATAGAAGTTGGTTTAGCCTTTTTTGCTATATTGAATTCACAAACTACCATTTTTTCATCTTTCTAAAACATGATGGGCATATTTCCAATATTTCGGATATGGCAACGAGGAACAAAAGCAACCCATGAATGACCAGGATGACCTCGACATGGAGATAAGCCCGCCATCGCATATGTAGAAAAAGAGGAAGCAAGGAAGGAAGAACAATTGTTTAACTTTGGCACTTGTAGAAAAAGAGCATGGAACCTGCTATCGAATATGTAGAAAAAGAGGGAGTGGGGTTTGGCTAGGTAACATAATAGAAATCGGACTACAAATCCTAGAAGGTGAGAATTCTGCCTTCAAGAAGGGCAATTTGGTCCGAATACATTACAAAAGGGTATAGGGGATTACATAAGTACTAGACAATCATGTGACTTGCAGGTGATCTGTATATCCTTCAGACTTCTGAATGGTGCATAGATGGAAGGGGGAAATTTGCAAACGGTGCAATGTATAGGTTGTGATTTGTGGGTTTTTAAACTGGGGGGGGGATTATAGTGATAATTGGTCAAACTACAGGGGGTTGTATGTGGAATTTACCCTTTTAATTTTAGGTTATTAAAATTCTTTAACATTATGCTTCATCTTGACTTATAGTTTCTTACATGCACATGTTTAGTGAAGTTATCACTCAAAATCAATGACAGGTTACATAGCTAAAATGGGATAGATCTCCAAGAAAAACTTGTAGTAATTTATGTTAAATATTAAGCGTAATATCATCAAGTATTGAAGAAATAGATGTATGGAAAATAAAAAGAGTTTGCATTTCCTTCCGGCGTACACACACACATACCCTGGTAAGATGAGGAAATAGTATGATAAGTTAGGAAGCACGCATCCAACTCCTTCACATTTCTTTGGTTCGGGATATGGTAAATAGGGTACCTAATTTTCAACAAAAGAAAAGAGGTAAAACACGGAAACAAAGATAAGCGTACAAGTTCATCTACTTTCCACAAAAGGATTTCTAAGAGCAACCAACAAAAAGAAAGGTTAGACTTGTACAAGTAACTTCTTGCTAAAAATATTGCATAACCGCATCCCTGTATCAACCTGCCCAAATCTCGGACCATAGAGTAATTTTGGATAACTGTAGAGATCATTGGTATTCAATGACGGACAGTAACTCCTCTAGTATGCAATGTTCCAACACTTGGTCATGGATTTCCAAAATGATTACCAAGGATCAGTAGCTCTCCCGATCCTTAAAAGAATGCTTATTAAGTTCAAAAGGAAATATGAAAATAGAGCATACCAGGCAACCGACATCCAGCTAGCAGGTGAAAGTTCGGTGCTCTTAAAAGATGTCAATCCCGGATAGTTCCGAGCTAATGCATATACCTAAGCGGCCAATTTAGAAATAAGGATAATAGCATAAAACCATCACAAATAAACAAACTAGGCCTAGACAATAAAATGCACCTTGTCCACAAGAGGTATCCTTCCAAAAGGAGAAGAGCTATCGAAAAACTGAAAATATAAGTGCCCCAATCGCTCCTTTGCAGGCCATGAACCCTCATGGTCAGCCGAATCTCCGGACGCAGCATCCCACGACCTAGACATCTTCTCGCTCTCGCTGTCATCGCTCCAACTCCAGTATTCGCTCTCACTGTCCTCAGCCTCATTCCTAAATCAACATAAGTTAAACTTGGCTCACTTGCAGGTTCCCTCAAACAGGTATCGTCTAAATTGATCATAGCTCGACAAGAGGGATCGATCGGGGACCTAGAAGCAGCAAGTGCTTTGCTGGTGTAGATTTGGATGCCGGACAACGAGGGCACATAGTATTGGACTACTGTCTCGCCATTGGAGAGGCGGACAGGTGCACCAGCGCCGTAGGCGCTCCACTCTGAGTAGCAGCTCCAAAGGTCTCCAAGGCTGAAGAACTCCACCGTGTCCTTGCCGTCGACCGGTTGCCACAGAGTGTTCAAATCTTGAAAGTAGGACTAGATCAACAAAATAAAATTTTAATCTCATCTATTCAAAAGTACAATATAAGTAAAGATGGAAATAACAGACCACATCTAGATCAACAAAATACAATTTTAATCCCATATATTCATCTTTCAATATATATATATATATATATATATATATATATATATATATATATATATATATATATATATATATATATATATATATATATATATATATATATATATATAGGGTCCCGATCACGTGAGAAACCTTTTATATGCGAAACCTACCTAGAGGTTTCAGAATTTGATGAAACTTGGTGGGTGTGATACCTATGGTAAGATGATCATCCTCACCAAAAATCATCAAATCCTAAAACCTTTAGGTGTAATAAATATGCTATTCAAATTAACGGTTTTTATGGACGGTCGATAAACCTTATAACATTTGATGCCCCTAGGGGTTTTAGAATATGATGATTTTTGGTAAGAATGATCAACTTACTATAGGTATCATACTCACCAA
Source organism: Chamaelirium japonicum (assembly GCA_947650365.1). Classification (NCBI taxonomy): domain Eukaryota; kingdom Viridiplantae; phylum Streptophyta; class Magnoliopsida; order Liliales; family Melanthiaceae; genus Chamaelirium; species Chamaelirium japonicum. The sequence goes on from OX393549.1 coordinate 26,073,761, forward strand.
GTTTTATCAAATTACAAAACCTCTAGGTAGGTTTCGCACAAGGTTTTGCATACAAGAGGTTTCTCACCGGATCGGGACCCTATATATATATATATATATATATATATATATATATATATATATATATATATATATATATATATATATATATATATATATATATATATATATTCAAAAGTACAATACAAGTAAAGATGGAAATAACAGGCCACATGCTGGCATTAAAAACAAAAGCTGCCCCTCCCGAACCTGGGCGGAACCTCACTGATACCATTGTTAGATACCCTCTCATCCCAAAACCCTGGTCGTAAGGGGAGGTCCATCATCCACAGAGGGTATATGAAGACACCACTACTTAGCGCGGTAGCCGATGCGAGATTAAACCCAACACAATTATCATCCACATGATCTTCAAGTGAATCAGTGAGGGAAACTGTCCCTTTCCAGACCCATCCATCCAAAATTCCTTATCCAACTCAAATTCCAATGGAGAGATCCCAAGCAAAACAAGAAAAATATATATATATATTTTTTTTGAGAAAGAGAGAATGGGTAGGAAAATGTGGAAGAAGCTATGGGTTGTGGATTCAAACAAGCCCCAAGACCCCATTTTGAAACAGAGATGGCAGATATATAAAAACAGCAACAGGTGATGATCAGAACAAGGAGAGGGAAGAGAGGACCTTTGGAGCCGAGGTCGACCGCACGGATGGGGTGATGGAAAGCAGGAAGCTTTGGAGGTTGGAGTGCCCTCGCCAGTGCGGAGTCATCGCAACTCTTGTGTTGTGTGCTGTATCTTGACTGTATTCCTTCTGGGTTCCCTTCTTTTCTTCAAGACAGAAGGGGAGGAGGATGAGAAGAACAGGGGAGATGAGTCGGGGAAGAAGAGAGAGGCCGTACAACTTTGGGAGTCAACCCATGCTTGTGTTTGTTGAATCGTCAAAATGGCGACGGGGGTCATCAACACTCGATAATTTTAGGAAGCCTGCATTCTACTCCATCAATGCTCTGTTTCTCTCTCTAATCCTTCTTCATTCAAGCCAGGAATTTTGAAGAATAAAAAAAATAGAAGCAAAAGAGTGAGAGAGAGAGAGAGAGAGAGAGAGAGAGAGAGATGACACTTGGATAGGGATTCACGTGGGAGAAGGGGAGAAGGTCGAACAAATTTGTTCCTCCCCTGTTTGCACTCCCAAATCTCTTTTGGATTCTTCTCCTTTTGAAGCGGAAGTAGTTTTCCGGACTTTGCCGGACGGGGAGAGACGAAAAAGCGAGGAGAGCAACGAGGGTCGACGGGGCGAACAGACTATTTTAGAGAGAGAGAGAGAGAGTTTTTCTGCTGTCCGCGGCCTGATCGGACACTGCTGTTGTTGTCAATCTTTAGGGTGTTGATATTTGCACCCTACAAATCTCTAGCACCCATCATAAAAAATAAAAAGATACCTGAAGTGTCCTAGTAGCATCTCGGATATACCTATTGGTAGTTATAATATCCGTCCCAAACATATAAGATATTGTTCGCTTTACCTGTACCCGCACGAGGATTTTCTCGGGAGGTCATCCATCCTAGTACTTCTCTCGTCCAAGCACATTTAATTATAGAGTTTTTACGAAATCCGTAACGGCATACGGTTTTAAAATGCATATTCTATGTTTAAAAGAAAAAATTATATAAGTAGCTCAAGATCTTCTTTCCAGGTCATGTGGGACTAACTCGGTGGCCTTGGACACCTCACCTCATCTATCATGGCATTACAGTCTCATGAGTCTTGGCTCTTGGCTAGTGAATCTTGGTCATCATAATCCACCCCCTTAAGGGCTACATATCTATGTGTAAGGTTACACCTCCCATTACGAGAAGAACCAACTATGATACAATTATTGTAACATCTGCCCTAAACATACAAAATATTGTCCTTGTGTCACCTATCCTAGTACTACTCTCGCTCGAGCACGCTTAATTACGGAGTTCATACGAAATCCGCAGCGGCTTGTATGTTTAGGAAGAAAAATTACAAGATTTTCTTTTCTCTAGGCCATGTAGGACTAACTCGGTGGCCTTGGACATCTCACCTCACCTCATCCATCTTGGCATCGCAGCCTCAGGAGTATGTGCTCTTAGCTCATGGATCTTGGTCGTCACAGTAGTTCCCTATCAACATGTTGCTGGCTGCTCCTGTCCAACATACCATATTGGCCGGGATCGACTGACATGTACCCCACCATGTCAGCCAGATGCAACCAACAACAATGTCGATTGTGAGCAACCAACACGTCTACCGAAATGAGAAGAAAGATAAAGGAGGGTTTGGGGGTGGGGGGGGGGTGGGGGGTTCAGGTGCATCGAACCGACAGCTCCGGTGGGACAATTGGAGTGGGGAGGAGAGGAGGGGGAGGCAAACTCATATGTGGGATGCACTATCAAAATAGGGGGTAATAGTAAAAATAAAAAAACGGACTAGTGTGCGGGGTGTGCATGATTGGTGGGGGGGGGGGGGTTAGTGATTTGGTGGGTGCAAATAGTAGCACCCTATAATAATATTATATATGTGATCAATAAAAAAAAAGAGAATTTATTTCTTTGTTTTATGGGTGGATTATGGGCCTTACTTTTTGAGAAAAAAAGTATATGCATTGAGAGCACAAACAACATTTTTCGGTTAAATACAGCCCAATTACTCAAATTGTAATGAATATTTATGTTGCATGGCGATGTTTTGTTCTTCTATGTTTATAAATTAAATGAAGTAGTTAGAATTTTAATTGAAGCCCCCTTAATTACATTAAACAAACTTAAGTGTTGCTTTCAATTTCACTAGCTTTCTTCTTTCTCTTCCTCCTATCTCTAATTCTACCTCCCCTTGTTAAGCATTTATTGAACTTAATTACTTAATTATATTAACATAGGCCCACGTGCATGAGAGAGAGAGAGAGAGAGAGAGAGAGAGAGAGAGAGAGAGAGAGAGAGAGAGATCTACCAAACCCCTATCAATGCGCCGGTAAAAGATAGATCAAGGATCGAAACTCACCAAAGGAGGGGGGGAAATACCGTGATTTTCAAAAATCCCACGGACTGAAAGGCTCGACACTAAAGAAAGAGCAAGGTCCACCACGATAGAGCAAGAAGGCTTGAAGAAAAGTTCGGTCCACTGTGTCCATACCGGGGGTCGAACAAGGAACCTCTCCACTAGGGCTGGCAACAAGTTGCGTTTGGGACGGATCGACCCTATCCCGAACCCGCCCCATTATATTTTAACACGCCCCATATCCTTTCCAAACCCGCGTCAGGTTTTGAGGGTATTCCGAAACCCGTCCCAATTAGTATTGGAAAAACTCGTGCCCACCCCGCCTCGCCCCGTTTATGCATTGCGGGTCGGGTGGGATTGGCTTCACAGTAAGCTACATATTTAGCTTCTTTGGCCCACCTAATCGCAGCTCTACTTAGAGAAGAGTACAAGACAAATGTCTCCTATATTATGATCACACAGTTATATACACAAGTAAACTTATTATATGATCTTGAGAACCAACATATCAAAGAATAATTAAGATATATAAATATATGATAAATTACATACCTAGGTCGGGGTGGGACGGGACGGGTTGGAGTAAAACCCGAACCCGATCCAAATCCGACCGTGTTTTAAATTCAAATCCAAACCCGCCCCAAATACATTTTTGAGCATCCCAAACCCTTCCCAATTGGATCGGGTCGGGTCGGGTCGGGTAACCTGCTATGCCATCCCTAGTCTCCACCATGGGAGGGAGAGGAAGTGCCACCAGGCCAAGGGCAGGTTGGTTGCCTTTGTCTTTTTATTATAAAGGTTCTAAAGTGATTTAAATATGCTTCAACGGCTGGACAATGATTGCATAAATTTGCTCAACTGTATCTATCTACACTTATTGCGCTCGTGATGCACGTGTGATCGGTTTAGTCAATTTCGAGCTGTTGGGGGTCGTATTTCTCACTTCATGTACCCTAATATCATGCTAATTCTTACGACCACATATACTAATAAGGTTTTCTTCACTATAGTTTTCGGGTCTTACTATTTGCATCTACAAAATTACTAACACCCCCTATCATGCATACATCCCAGTCCGTTTTTTATTTTTTTTATTACTCTTGTTTGATAGCGTACCCAACAAATGGGTTTACCTCCCCCTCCCTAGACTCCCTGCTATCTCCACCCTCCATCGCCACTACCCCTCTTCTTCCTCCTCCTCCTCCCTAGGGCTGGGATTTGGTCCGGACAGCCCACAACTCACTTCCCCCCCGGCAGCCCACAACTACCTGTAACAGCCATATATATATATATATATATATATATATATATATATATATATATATATATATATATATATATATATATATATATATATATATATATATATATATATATATATATATATATATATATATATATATATATATATATGGGTTAGGTTCAATGGACACTGTTTTTGCACTCAATTTTTTACACCGATTTTCAAACCATTAGATAGAGGTTTCAGAATTTCTTGATTTTTTGTGAGCATAATCACCTTGAGTAGATAGCACATCTACAAAAAATCAGCACATTCTAAAGCCTCTAGATTTATTAAATGTGCTCTTCAAATTAACGATTAAAATGAACGGTTTATAAAGCCTTTTAGTTTTGATGTACTTGGAGGCTTTAGAATGTGCTAATTTTTTGTGGACGTGCTATCTAAATCAAGGTGATTATGCTCACAAAAAATCAAGAAATTTTGAAACCTCTATCTAGTTGATTTGAAAATTGGTGTAACAATTGAAATGCAAAAACAGTGTCCATTGAACCTGACCCTATATATATATATATATATATATATATATATATATATATATATATATATATATATATATATATATATATATATATATGAGGAATGGGATGCTGCCTATCAAAGCAGTGTTTTTTGCTGCTTTGATATATTGTTTGACCATCCTAGAAGTTTTGGAATTTGATGAAATTTGGTGAGGGTGTTTTCTAGGGTATGATGATCATCCTCACAAATTTTCATCAAATTCCAAAACTTCTAAGAGGGTCAAATGGTCGAAGCAAAATCTGCAGATTTTAACGGTGACTGCAAATTTTGCAGGTTTTGCTTCGACCATTTGACCCTCTTAGAAGTTTTGGAATTTGATGAAAATTTGTGAGGATGATCATCTTACCCTAGACAACACCCTCACCAAATTTCATCAAATTCCAAAACTTCTAGGATGGTCAAACAATGTATCAAAGCAGCAAAAAACGCTGCTTTGATAGGCAGCATCCCATTCCTCTCTCTCTCTTTCTCTCTCTCTCTATATATATATATATATATATATATATATATATATATATATATATATATAGGAATGCTACAGTGAGCTGTGAGCTGTCGGTTTTGAAAGTGAGTTGCGGGTATTTTGACCCCCCTAGGAGTTTTGGAATTTGATGAAATTTGATGAGGGTGTTGTCTAGGGTAAGATGATCATCCTCACCAATTTTAATCAAATTCCAAAACTTCCAGAGGGGTCAAATGGTCGAAGCAAAATCTGCCAGCCGCAGTCACCGTTAAAATTAGTGAGGATATTATCTTACCCTAGACAACACCCTTACCAAATTTCATCAAATTCCAAAACTTCTAGGGGGGTCAAAATACCCGCAGCTCATTTTCTCCTACCGCAACTCACAGCTAAAAGTAACAGCATAATATATATATATATATATATATATATATATATATATATATATATATATATATATATATATATATATATATATATATATATATATATATATATATATATATATATATATATATATATATATATATATATATATATATATATATATATAGGGCAGGGATACTCTTACTAATGAAATATTACTAATGGAAGTTACAAATCGCCTTTTACCTAACCTAGAGGTTTCAGAATTTGATGAATCTTGGTGGGGATGCTCTCTATGGCAAGTTGATCATCCTCACCAAAAATCAACAAATTCTATAACCTCTAGGGGCATCAAATTTTAGAAGCTTTATCGACCATTCATTTTAACCGTTAATTTGAATAACATATTTGATGGTCCTAGAGGTTATAGAATTTGATGAACTTTTATGAGGATGATCAACTTTCCATAGAGAGCATCCCCGCAAAATTTTATCAAATTCTGAAACCACTACGTTAGGTAAAAGGTGATTTGTAACTTCAGTAGTAAGATTTCATTAGTAAGTGTATCCCTCCCCATATATATATATATATATATATATATATATATATATATATATATATATATATATATATATATATATATATATATATATATATATATATATATATATATATATATATATATATATATATATATATATATATATATATATATATATATATATATATATATATATATATATATATATGGGAACGGATCGGCAGACACCTATTTTGCATTTAATTTGTTACATTGCTCATTCACCGTTAGATCGCAGCTGATCCAACGGTGACTAGGTAGCATACTCGAATATAGTGCAGCCCCCAAGCACGCTCGAGGCGCTCCGTACCGCTCCCGAGTTGCAGCCTAGAACCGTTGGATCAGCTGCGATCCAACGGTGAATGAGCAATGTAACAAATTAAGTGCAAAATAGATGTCTGCCGATCCGTTCCCTATATATATATATATATATATATATATATATATATATATATATATATATATATATATATATATATATATATATATATATATATATATATAGGGGCATGCTATAATCCGGCATGCGGTAAGTGCGGCACCGCACTACAACCGTCTGATGCACTGTTGCGTGCATGCGATGCATACAGCGGGTGCATCAGAAGGCTGCGATATGGTGCCGCACTTACCGCATGCCGCATTATAGCATGCCCCAATATATATATATATATATATATATATGAGGATACGGGGTATAGGCTGGCGGCCAATTTCGACGAAATGGGCAGTCGCCCATTTGATGCCCCTAGGAGTCTTAAAATTTGCTGATTTTTTGTGAGCACAAGGATCTTATCTTATATAGAACACCCATAAAAAATTCAGCACATTCTAAAACTTTTAGGGGCATCAAATGTTAAATTTCAGATTAACGGTTATAACGGACGTTCAATAAAACTTCCAACATTTGATGCCCCAAGGAGTTTTAGAATGTGCTGATTTTTTGTGTGTGTTCTTTCTAAGATAAAGTGCTCATTTTCCATTTCCTCTCTCTCTCTCTCTCTCTCTCTCTCTATATATATATATATATATATATATATATATATATATATATATATATATATATATATATAGGCATGTTATAATGCGACATGCGGTAAGTGCGGCACTATATCGCAGCCGTCTGATGCACCCGTTGTGTGCATCACATGCATGCAGCGTTGCATCAGACGGTTGTAGTGCGGTGTCGCACTTGCCGCATGTCGCATTATAGCATGCCCCTATATATATATATATATATATATATATATATATATATATATATATATATATATATATATATATATATATAGAGAGAGAGAGAGAGAGAGAGAGAGAACTGATCTAATGCGATATGCTGGTTAATGCGATACTCAGCCCGAGCCGTCTGATCAGCGTGAATCAAATGGCACAAATCCTTTCTACCCTGGCTCAAAGGTGTAGCCGTTCGATCGAATGATCGAACGGATGAGATCCGTGGGAAACATTCGAATAGAACAAAAAATCATGATTATTGTGACCGGATTTTTTGTCCTATTCGAATGTTTCCCATAGATGGCTACACCTTTGAGCTGGGGCGGAAAGGATTTGTGCCATTCGATTCGCGCCGATCGGACGGCTCAGGCTGAGTATCGCATTATCTCATCATCTCATCAACTAGCATATCGCATGAGATCAGTTCTCTCTCTCTCTCTCTCTCTCTCTCTCTCTCTCTATATATATATATATATATATATATATATATATATATATATATATATATATATATATATATATATATATATATATATATATATATATATATATATATATATATATATATATATATATATATATATATATATATATATATATATAGAGAGAGAGAGAGAGAGAGAGAGAGAGAGAAAGAGAGAGAGAGAATACGGGGTATGAGCTGACAACCCATTTCCTCAAATGAGCTGTCACCGGCAGCCGTTCGATTGCAATGATCAAACCGTCCAAAAGAACAAAAACAAAAACTGTTTTAATAACTTTTAAAACACCTCTGCCTCTCTCTCTCTCCCTCTCTCTCTCTCTCTCTCTTCACAAGCTCGACCCCCTCCGGCGACCCCCGACCCCGTCGCCCCCCAGCAGCACCCCGAACCCCTCCGGCAACCCCCCAACCGCCTCTGACCACCCTATCCCCCTCTGGCAGCCCTCTGACACCCTCCGACAACCACTCCGTCCCACTCCGCCGACCCCCGACCCCCCAGCAGCTCTGGCAGCACCCTCCGGCAGACCCCCGACCTCCCCGCGCTGATCGCAGCCCCGACAGATCTGTCGGGGTGGACGGGGGGCTGCCGGAGGGGGATGAGGGGCTGTCGTAGGGCGTCAGAGGGCTGCCGGAGGCGGACGAGGTAGCCAGAGGTAGTCGGGGGTTGCCGGAGGGGTTCGGGGTGCTGCCGGGGGAGGGGACGGGGTCGCTGGAGGGGGTCGGGCATGTGAAGAGAGAGAGGCAAAGGTGTTTTAACAGCTGTTAAAACAGTTTTTGTTTTTTGTTTTTTGGACGGTTTGATCATTGCAATTGGATGGCTGCCGATGACAGCTCATTTGAGCAAATGGACTGTCAGCTCATATCCCGTATTCTCTCTCTCTCTCTCTCTCTATATATATATATATATATATATATATATATATATATATATATATATATATATATATATATATATAGCTAGAGAGAGAGAGAGAAAGAGAGGGGTGTTAGGTTACGCTGCGGCGAAGAAAGTGCACTGCGAACTGTGCCCGCCCGATCATAATGGATCCAACGGCACAGAGAAATCCCGCTCGATCAAAAACCCGCTACGGCATTGATTGGTTCGTTCAATTTCCATCCGTTGGATCAATGGGAATCGAACGGACCAAAAAAAATTTGATGTTATTGTAGCGGCTATAGTAACAACGAAAATTTTTTGGTCCATTCGATTCCCATCGATCCAACGGATGGAAATCACCCGGACCAATTTTGTGTTCGTTCGATTTTCATCCGTTGGATCGATGGTAATCAAACGGACCAAAAAAATTTCACTGTTACTGTAGCCGCTACAGTCATAGTGAAAATTTTTTGGTCCGTTCGATTCCCATCGATCCAACGGATGGAAATCGAATGAACCAATCAATGCCGCAGTGGGTTTGATCGAGTAGGATTTCTTTGTGCCGTTGGATCCATTCCGATCGAACAGGCACAGTTCGTAGCGCACTTTCTCCGCCGCAAGTTGGAAAACAATATTATTTGGAAGAAATTGCTTAATGACAGTTTTATGTTTGCTCAAGCTAGGCCCGACCAACCGACAATATTGATTAAATCTAGGCAACCCGAACAACTCGAGAAACCCGATGAACTTCCATGGTCCAAACATGGGCAGACCCTCTACGGGTTCCTCAAGCAACTCAGTCAATTCGGCAAAGATGACGCAACTTGATTCAAACATTGTCAGACCTCCAAACTCGACCATGTCCACCCCTGCTCCCTCCCACTCCAGTTGCCTCGTCGGAGGTGTTGGTGCCATGCACCTCATCGTCACATCCTCCTCTACCGCCTCTTCCTCCCCCACCTCCTCTTCCCCACTACGATTGCCCTATCAGAGTTGCCGGCTCCATGCACGTCGTTGCCCCCGCCTCCCTTTCTTCTCATTCCTGCAAACGAGTCAGTCGCTCCCGACTGACATGGTTATTAGTTACTCCTTACCGACATGGTGTGGTATATGTCAGTCGATCTCAACCGACATAGACACACTGTTGAGATGGTCATGCCTCACATGGGTTAGTCCCACATCGATAATGGCAGTGGGTGGTGAGCTGCTTATATACCCGTCTTGGACCTCCCCTTACAAGCCGGTTTTGTGAGGAGGTGGGTATCCAAGATTGGGTTCTTCACATGGTATCAGATCCAAACCCGTTCCGGGAGCTCCTCCCGATAGGGTCCTTGCCACGCGTGTCCCGCATGAGGGGGGGTGTTGAGATGGTCATGCCTCACACGGGTTAGTCCCACATCGATAATGGGAGCGGGTGGTGAGTTGCTTATATACCCATCTTGGACCTCCCCTTACAAGCCGGTTTGTGAGGAGGTGGGTATCCAAGGTTGGGTTCTTCTCACACACCATGTCGGGTAGGAGCAACATGTCGGTCGGGAGCAACCGACACATGTGTGGATATCATTCACCGAGATGGATTTCTCAAAAATAAAAAACAATATGCTTGAGATGTTGCGGGACACATCCGGTATTTTTTTTATTTGTTATATTGAGGGCTAGTAATTTGTGGGGTACAAATATAAACACACTAGTTTTCAAAAACATGAGGTCAAGAAGTGAAAGACTCCAGTGATTAAGAGGATTTCTCACGGAAAAAATAGTAAAGAAAGCGACAAAGGATAAAGGCCCACAATGTGAGGCCTATATACTAAGAAAGAAATGTGTACTATCACATTTTGCATTCATTTTCATTCATTTTCATTCAACCATAAAATAAGTTATTTTGCATTCATTTTCATTCAACCATATAGTTCCCCTATCCGCTATCCCATAAGAGAACCAGTTATCGGGTCTCTAACTACGTAGAGTGGAAGCGCAATCTTTAGCTTATGCTTAGGGTAGTAAATGTACATTGGCATGCAATCTAAATATCCCTGTACTAGACCTAATGGGTCCAGATATCACTAGGGCACTAACTAGGGCATATGAAGACTGGCGAGAGTCTAAGGAGATGTGCAAGTGCTATGTTATAGCAGACTTGCGGACAATTCTTTAGAAGCGAGTCAGAGATATGCCGGGTCTTCTCTAATTAAGTTTTACTTGCATTAGATGTCTGGAAGGCGAAGTCAGTCGACTCATCGCTTTTCCACTAAGATACTTGTCGGTACCGAGATGTCAGTGGGTATGCTTGTTCGGGAACACATCTTTGAGTTCCAGAACAAACTAGATTCCCAAGACATGGTACCAGATGACGAGGTGGTGGAAGACATCTGTCTTGCATCCTTGTCTGGAACCTTCGAAGGCGTTATCAGAGACTTTAGCTTTAACAAGTTAGAGATGATAAACGTAGAACTTCTAAGGAGATTTCCAAGAGACAAAGGATGAGATCAAGATTAAAGGCAATGCCTTTAGTGCTTAACCTAGGTCTTCTTTAGAAGAACCTAAGGGAATAACTTATAAGACATCGAAAACTATTCTAGTGCAGAAACTGGTGTGGAATCCTAAGTCTGGTAACGCCAAGGACGGAAGTATTTCCGCTGTGGCGAGCATAGGGGGTATTTGAAGATTGAGTATGACCTCAGGATGTTAGGAGTTGAGTCGCTATCTAGTAGCAGTTCTTATGCTTCTTGGAATGTAGACTTCTGGTCTACAGATATTCAAGGAAAGCAGAAGGCTACTTTATAGTGAAGGAATCCTAACATAGGTACTGATGCCATAAGCCGCTGCGGAAGCTGTTAGATATGATTGTCTTAGTTTTTCCGAAATACGGATTTTGTTTTTTAGAGATGTAGTTCTGTTTCCTCTTTGGTAAATGAAGTTTTTAGTTTTAGACAGCACCGTAGGTGTGTATCTTAAACTAAATAGATAGCTTCATTACTAGAGAAATAGATCAGAATAATCTCTTTATATTTAATCCTAATTCGGAAATAGATATCATAACAGCTGCAGCGTCTAATTTAAATTCATCTAAATCCTTCGGAGAAGCTATCCCATTTGTGACCCCTCTGATTTAGATATTCTGCCTTAGATAAATTCAAAGGTAAAAGAAGGCCGAGTTTCTGTTCACAGATTCATCGGAGATCCTTCTAACCTATGAATGTTATCTGGAAGGCAGAATAACTAAAAGGGCCACTAAGGTATTGGAGTTAGTTAATTTTGACGTCTATGGTTCCAAGAGCGTCTAGACGATAGAAGACTCTTCGATTTAATCGAAGAAATAAGTCACTATCGGACGAGTTCCATAGGATCCTGAGAGAGTATGGGATTATCTCCCAGTTAAATGCTCTAAGGATGACACGTCAGAATGAAGTCTCCGAGAGAAGGAATCGGACTCTGTTTGACATGGTCCGTAGTATGATGAATATTGCCAAGTATACTACCCACCTTTGGTGGGGTTGTACCTTAAAACAGTAGCTTATATCTGAAACTATCTCTCATCTAGATCAGTACCTCAGACCTATAGAGAGCTATGGTCTAAGCAAAAGCTGACACTATAGTGTCTCGAGATATAGAGTTGTCCTGCACTTGTGCAAAACGACAAGAGGGATGAGATGGAGATGTAGTTCCAGGTATATCTGTTTGTAGGTTACCCTTAGGAGGCATAAGATGGATTGTTTTATGATCTTGAGGTTAGGAAGGTAATCGTTTCTACGAACACCATCTACCTAGATCAAGATTATATTATAAGACCATAAGTTTATCAGTAAGGTAGTTCTGGGTGAACTACTGGGTACTGGTAGAGAGTGCGCATTTGAAAAACGTAGTGGGAGTAGATGATACAAGAAACTAGTATACCAGGTATTGTAGAAACGATTCACTATGTACCACCACCACCTCATCGTTGTGGGACCATCAGAGCTCCTGAAAGATACTATGGAGAAACTTCGATAGTTAATCCAGAGTTTCAGGAGGATGATCCTTAGAGCTACGAAGAAGTAGTGGGAGCTTCCTTTGTACCACCACCACCTCATCGTTGTGGGACCATCAGAGCTCCTGAAAGATACTATGGAGAAACTTTGATAGTTAATCCAGAGTTTCAGGAGGATGATCCCTAGAGCTACGAAGAAGTAGTGGGAGCTTCCGACAGCTCTGACTGACAAAAGATCATGGAGGTAAGCTTACATCAATGTCCCTTGGAACAGTCTTGACACTTATAGCACTATCACCCTTCAGGGTGTAGGAGGTGTATAAGAAGAGCACCCGGTTAAGACTTAAGTAGCTAGATTAGTTACCAAAGGAGAAGGGATTGACTATGTCAAAACCATCTCACTGGTAGCTATGCCTAAGTCTATAACGGATCCTCTTAATCCATCACAGCCCATTATAGTTGGGAGATCTGGTTGATGGATGTCAAGACAGTTATTCCCTAACGGGAATTTGAAAAGGGACATATGGATGAGTAGCCCCAGGCTTTGTGTCAGTAGGTTAGGAAGATATGGAATGCAAGTTGCAACGGTCCATTTATGGACTGATGCAAGCATCCAAGTTGGAATATCTATTTTGATCAAGGGAATCCGCTCATACGGATTTGATCAGAATGAGGATAAACCAAGATGGTACAGGAAAGGTGAAATATCTATAAGGGTATATTTAGTACTTTACGTTAACGATATTCTACTGATTGAAAATGACGTAGGAATATTGTTTACGGTAAAGGTTTGTAGTTATCACAATTCGATGTGAAAGAGCCTAGTGAGGCGAGTTATGCTCTGGGAATCAAGGTAACTCGAGACAACCAGAGCAAGATTCTCTTGCTGTCACAGGCTACGTATGAAGATAAGATTCTAGCCAGATTCGTTTTACGAGGCTAGATATCTATTGCGCAGCAGGAATGATGGGTCGATTTCAGTTGAACCCAGGTCCAGATCTCTGGACCGATGTGAAGGATATACTCAGAAATCCTCATTAAGTAAGGATTGTGAGTTAGCTTGCACTTCACAGGTCCTGATATCGATTGGACACACAGGATCTAACTTTAGTGTCAGATGTGTGTTCCAGAGAATCGATTTCAGGGATTATTTTTATCTTGGGATTAGAAGCGGTAGATGATAGAGTGTGAAGCAAGAGTGCATCACAGACTCTACCACAGAGGCTTAGCACGTTGTTGCGTGCTAGGTAATATATCAGGTGGTAAGGCTTAGGAAGTTCTTAGAGAACTTGGGACGCGTACCAGAAGCTCAGTTATCTGTTGTTTCAACAGAAGAGCGGTAAGCAAGGTCCAAGGAGACTAGGCACCACCGTGAGGGGAAACCCATCAAGTATAAACTCCACTTGATCTGACAGTTATAGGAGGAAATGCAAGTAGCGGTACTGAGGTGGAATCTACAGACAATGTTGCCAATTCCTTTAAGGAATTCCTGCAAAGGCTTTTGGGCAGCATGTAGAAGCTACAGAGCTCAACACCGTTATTCCTCGTTAGACCTAGTGGGAGATTGTTAGAATTGGTGAGGTCTACAGCTCGTAAAACCTATAGTTTAGCTATGTATGGTTGATAGTATAAGATTGCATCTAGGTACGTACCTTAGTACGTGTTCTGATTACAGAACAGAGAGCCATGGCTACATGGTAATCCTCTTGAGTGGGAGACTCAAGGGACTGGTCCCATGTAACCTAAATACGTTCGCAGCTCTGATTAGGGTTGGTCGCCCTATCAGGTTAAGTTGTTGGGATGACAGAGCGTGGGTGTCTCCACCACGGTCATTACCAGGCACAGTGTCTGTGGCCGAACGGAACCAACACGGTGCACAGATCGGTGAGCAGACACCGGTGCACTAAACCGTGTTTCTGCTTAGGGTAAAACGGTCCTAAACCCTGAGGAGCCATGTCTGGTGGACTAACCAGTTGTGTGGTGCTTTGGCGCACCAATGTGTGAGGATCCGGATGCAGTGATCCAAAACCACGGTGTACTGGGTTACCCGGCTGGCGTTGCATCAGCATGTCACTCCTGCAGGCTATCCACACCCCTAATGGGAGGTGCGTTCCTTGGTCTGACCTACGTCGTATTAAACCCTGGCCAGGTGGTCATCAGTTCGACTGGTGACGGATCCGGTTACTCGGCAGAGTTATCGGAGGTACGATGTACGTGGTCAACCTGGAAGGAACCGAGTCATATGAGCACTCGAGTCTGACGGTATTCTCCACCGCTCGAGTTGCGTCATGGCACCAGTGGAGGGACAGCGAGTTTACCATACTAAGCGGAGAGCAGGGGTATGTGGGAGAACATAGTAAGTCCGGGGGCATTGGAATGCAGCCTGCGTCGCACTCTGGGTGGCTACGCAGGTTAACTCGGACTCAGAGGATCGATGGTACACTCGGGTAGTGTGTCGATCGAGTCTGAGTTGGAAGCCATGAACCCTGGTCCCTGAAGGTTCCACCTTATCGACATTATGTACGGTTCTTATACCATCTCCTCGAAACACAGAACGTAGTTAGAGGAAGCGAGAAGTCCAAGCATACGCTCTGTGAGTGCTTCGTACTAGTGCACGGTAGATGCGTAGCTACGTGTGTGCACTAAGGGGAAACCCTAGGTTAGTGCAGAGACGCATGTAGCAATTCCTTGCCATAAGTGGACTTTGCCACATGGGTGCGATGCACCGGGACATGTTGCGAGTTGACTAGTTGACTTCACTAGGGGCACCCTACGGGAACCTCAGAGAATAGTGAAATCACTGGTGCACTTCACTTATGTGTGCCTTGCAAAGTCTCGTACACGAGGAACGGCCAACTAGTGGCATAAGGGCGTTTTGGTCATACCATGTGCCACTATGCACTAAGGGGGCCGGCCCAAAGTGTTGAGAGACTGGTCAAGGCCGGCCCCATTAGTTTCGGGAGGTTGTTGCCTCCGATGAAGGGGCCGGTTATGCGGCGCAGAAAACGGGCTGGTTTTGACCGTTTTCGAAAACAAGAAAAGGATAGAGATAAAGAAGAGATATATAGGGATAAGGTTTGAATCTATCATCCTTATCCATACTGTCCTTATCCATATGGATAGGCCGGCTATATATATGAGAAGGAGAGAGAGGGTGCACGAAATTAATAGAGCCTTGCAAGCCCTAGGGCCGGCCATGGCATGGGGAAACCCTAGCCGCCCCCTCTTCTCTCTTCGCATCTCCTCCCTCGTCTCTCTCTCCCTCGCTTGCGCCATTGGATGGCGACTCGTCTTCCTCGCGTGGTGTTTCGTAGAAGGAGAAGGCTCGTCGTATGGAGGCACTCAGAGATCCATCGACGAGGTGCCGTGCATCGTGTGAGATCGGGTGAACTAGAAGGCGTCTCCCGCAACCTTTTGCTGTCCAGAATCTGCACAGAAAATCAATGTTGTTTCTGCGATTCCGGGAGCTACAGAAGTCCAAACGACGTGAAACTTGTTGGAAAAGTTGCGTCTCGAAGTTGGCTACCTGCAGTCCAAATTTCAGCCCAATCGGAGTTCGGATCAGAAAGTTATGGCCGTCGCACCGAAGCTATGTCGAGCAGATCCGTAGCCCGTCTCCATCGACAAAGAAGAAATTTGTCGCGGTGAAAGATTCCGCACGCAGGTATGACCTCTAACAAGTAGATCTAACATAATTAGAACATGCATTCATGCTAGTTTGTTCTTTCGCGTTAGATCATCGTTAGGGGTTCGCGTAGTTGCCATGCTAGATTCATGCACGCATATGTAGATCGTTTCGATGAAAATTTTGATATGTAACGCACACCGCTCACGGTCCTCGGACCTTCACTTTGCTTCCGCTGCGGGCCTCTACCATGGATTTATTTCCAACATTTGCACCCTACAAATCACTAGCACCCCAACTTAACAAATAATAAAATAGTTGATGTGTCCCCGCAGCATCTAGGGCATATTGATATACACATCATGTCGGTAGCTTAAACACTCGCCCTAAACACATAAGATATTGTCCTCTTTACCTGTGCCCGCACGAGAACTTCCCAAGGGGGTTTAACTACGGAGTTCTTACGAAATCCGTAGCGGCGCACGATTTTAAAACGCATCTTCTATGTTTAGGAGGGGAAATTATATAAGTAGCTCAGGATCTTCTTCTCTCTAGGCCATGTGGGACTAACTCGGTGGCCTTGGATACCTTACCTCATCCATCTTGGCATCACAGCCTTAAGAGTCTTGGATCTTGGCTCTTGGCTATTAGATCTTATTCCTCACAATCCACCCCCCATAGGGCTATATGTTCATGTGTAGGGTTAGACTCCTCCATTACGAGGATAGCCGGTTCTGATACCATTTTGTAACATCTGTCCCAAACACACAAAATATTGTCCCTGGGTCATCCATCCTAGTACTACTCTTGCTCAAGCACGCTTAACTACAGAGTTCTTATGAAATCTGTAGTGGCGCATGGTTTTAAAACGCATCTTCTATGCTTAGGAGACAAAATTATATAAGTAGCTGAGGATCTCCTTCTCTCCAGACCATATGGGACTAACTCGATGGCCTTGGACATCTCATTGTACCTCATTCATCTTGGCATCACAGCCTCAGGGGTCTTAGCTCTTGGCTATTAGATCTTCGCCGTCACAATAGCTCCCTACCGACACGTTGTTGGCTGCTCCTATCCAACATACCATGTTTGCCGAGATTGACTGACATGTACCACACCATGTCAGCTAGGTTCAACCAACAACAATGTCGATCGTGAGCAAACAACACGTCTATCAAAATGAGAAAAAACAGAAAGGAGGGTGGGGGGAGGGGGTTCAGGTGCATAAAACCAGCAGCTCCGATGGGACAATCGAAATGGGGAGGAGAGGAGGGGGAGGGAAATTCATCTGCGGGATGCACTATCAAAATAGGGGGTAATAGTAAAAATAAAAAATGGGCTTGTGTACGGTGTGTGC
Organism: Chamaelirium japonicum; assembly: GCA_947650365.1. Lineage (NCBI taxonomy): Eukaryota > Viridiplantae > Streptophyta > Magnoliopsida > Liliales > Melanthiaceae > Chamaelirium > Chamaelirium japonicum. Next base: position 26,091,552 of record OX393549.1, read on the forward strand.
ATGATTAGGGCGGTTAGTGATTTTGTGGGTGCAAATAATAGCACCCTATAATAATATTATATATGTGATCTATAAAAAAAAACAGATAAAATTTATTTCTTTGTTGTTATGGGTGGATTATCGGCCTTACTTTTTGAGAAGAAAGTATATGCATTGAGAGCACTAGCAACATTTTTCGGTTACCATAAACCCAATTACATCAATTGTAACATGAATATTTATGTTGCATGGTGATGTTTTGTTCTTCTAGGTATATAACTTAAATGAAGTAGTTAGAATTTTAATTGAAGCTGGTTAATTACATTAGACAAACTTAAGCGCTACTTTCAGTTTCACGAGCTTTCTTCTCTCTCTTTCTCCTCGATCTCTAATTCTACCTCCCCTTGTTAAGCTACTATTGAGCTTAATTACTTAATTATAATAACATAGGCGTTGACGCACGCGCATGAGAGAGAGAGAGAGAGTAAGAGAGAGAGAGAGAGAGAGAGAGAGAGAGAGAGAGAGACGGTAAAATATAAACCAAGGAACAAAACTAGCCAGAGGAGCAGGGGAAATGCTGTGATTCTCAATAATCCCACAGACTGAAAGGCTCGCCACTAAAGAGAGAGGGAGGTCCGGCCACCACGATAGAGCAAGAAGGCTTAAAAAAAAGTTTGGTCCACGGTGTCCATGCCCAGGGTCGAACAAGGAACCTCTCCACCATGGGAGAGGGAGGAAGTGCCACCCGGCCTAGGGCTGGTTGGTTGCCTTTATCTTTTTACTATAAAGGTTCTAAAGTGCTTTAAATATGCTTTAACGGCTTCACAATGATTGCATAAATTTGCTGGGTCTCATCTCAAGTATCCTTACAGTTTTCGGGTGTTACTATTTACACCTACAAAATTACGAACACCCCCTGTCATGCACATCTTAATCCGTTTTTTATTTTTTCTATTATCTTTGTTTTGATAGTGTACCCCACAAATGGATTTGACTCCCCCTCCCTCTCCGTGCTCCGCCCTCCGTCGTCACTCCTCTTCTTCCTCCTCCTTCTCACCTTCTCCTCCCCACTCCAATTGGCCCGTCAGAGCTGTCGGTGTCATGCACCCCACCGCCACCTCCTCTTCTGCTCCTTTGTCGCCTCTTTTTCCTCCTCCTCCTCCTCCTCCTCTTCCCCACTACGATTTCCCAGTCAGAGTTCCCGGCTCCATGCACCTCACCGTCGCCACCCTCCCCCTCCCTTTTTCTTCACATTCATGCAGACGAGTCGGTCGCTCCCGACTGACATGGTTATTGGTTACTCCTGACTGATATGATGTTACATGTTAGTCGATCTCAACTGACATGGACCACACCATGTCGAACAGGAGCAACATGTCGGTTGGGAGCAATCGACACATTTGTGAATATCGTTCACCGAGATGGATTTCTCAAAAAATAAAACAATGGAAAATGATTCTCATCTCACCTTCTATAAGTCCCAACAAAGCCCTTGACGTGGCAATTCAAACCGGACCCTAATACCCTTGGTTTGTCTTACCTTCAGCTTTTTAAAATGAGGTTTTTTTCATAATGTCCCCCAACTCTGTCGTATTGTTGGGAATAGACTCGGTTGTTTTTTGCTTTAGTTTTCTGACCACTTTTTTGTTTCGAACTAAAGTACCCCGAGACTTATAAAGGGCTTTATTCCCAATTTCAAAGGGATTTGACTCCGCTCACTGATGATCTGTCTCCTCATTCGATTGCTAATACTTTATGAAGAGACAACGTCACCCCGTCGGCCATCACCCGCCTCCATCGTCGTCGGCCACCACCAATAACACAAGACACCGGCGCCTCTCTCACAAGGCGCTGAAACCCTTTCACCGGTGCCTCTTTCACAAGGCGCCCATACAAGCCACCGACGTGCTCTCTCACAAGACGTCAGCACCCTTTCATTGGTTCAGAAGGCGCTTGTATTACACAAGGCACCGATGCCTATTTCACAAGGCGCCGAGTAACACAAAGCGCCCAATAAAACATGCCACCGATGCCCCTTTCACAAAGCGCCAGCACCCCATTCACAAAGCATCGGCATCCCATTCACAAAGCATCGGCATCCCATTCACAAACCCTTGATGCCCCATTCACAAAGCATCGACGCCCAATACACAAAGCTTTGGGAATGTGGCGCCAACGTGTTGTGAATAGGGCGTCGATGCTTTATGAAATGGGCGTCGGTGCCATGTTTTATTAGGCGCCTTGTGTTACTCGGTGTCTTGTGAAAGGGTGCCGATGAAAGGGTGTTGGCGCCTTGTAGAGTGGCGCCGGTGCCTTGTGTTATTGGGCGCCTTATGAAAGGGGCGCTGGTGAAAGGGTGTCGGCACCTTGTGAGAGAGGCGCCGGTGCCTTGTGTTATTGGGCGGCTTGTAAAAGGGGCGCCGGTGAAAGGGTGCCGACGCCTTGTAAAAGAGGTGCCGGTGACTTGTGTTATTTGGGTGCCTTGTGAATGGGGGCATCAGTGCCTTGTGTTATTGGGCGCCTTGTGAAAGAGACACCGACACCTCTTTCACAAGGCGTCGATACCCTTTCACAAGGTGCCGAGTAACACAAGGCACCCAATAAAACATGGCATCGGTGCCTCTTTTACAAAGCGTCGGCACCCATTCACAAAGCACTGACATCCCATTCATAAAGTGCCGACACCCAATTCACAAAGCCCCGACGCCTCATTCACAAAGTGTTGGTGCTCTATTCATAAAGCACCGGCGCATTGTGAATGGGGTGCTGACACTTTATGAATGGGAAGCTAGTGCTTTGTGAAAGGGACACCGGTGCCATGTTTTATTGGGCACCTTGTGAAAGGATGCCAGGGAAAGGGTGCCAGCGCCTTGTGAGAGTGGCACCGGTGCCTTGTGTTATTGGGCGCCTTGTGAAAGGAGCGCCGGTGAAAGGGTGCCAGCACCTTGTAAAAGAGGTGTTGGTGACTTGTATTATTGGGTGCCTTGTGAATAGGGCGCCGGTGCCTTGTGTTATTGGGCGCCGGTGAAAGAGACACCAGTGCCTCTTTTACAAGGCATCGACACCCTTTCACAAAGCGCCAAGTAACACAAGGAGCCCAATAAAACAAAGCACCGGCACCCTTTTCACAAAGCACCGGCACCCTATTCACAAAGCGCCGACGTTCCATTAACAAAGCGTCAGTGCCCCATTCACAAAGCCCCGACGCCCCATTCACAAAGCACTGGTGCCCTATTCATAAAAGCACCGATGCATTGTGAATGGGGCGTCGACACTTTGTGAATGGGGCGCCGACACTTTGTGAATGGGGCGTCGACGCTTTATGAAAGATGTGCCGGTGCCATGTTTTATTGGGCTCTTGTGTTACTCGGCACCTTGTGAAAGGGTGCTGGCGCATTGTAAAAGAGGTATCAGTGCCTCTTTCACAAGACACCCAATAACACAAAGCACCGGCGTCCCATTCACAAGGCGCCCAATAACACAAGGCATTGGTGTCTTTTTACATGGCACTGACACCCTTCACAAGGCGCCCAATAACACAAGGCACCGACACCTTTCTCATAAGATGTCAACACCTTTCACCGGCGCCCTTGTCACAAGGCTCCTAATATCATAAGGTACCGACTCCACTCTCACAAGGCACCCAATAAAACATGGCACCGACACCCCTCTCACAAAGCACCAGCACCCCATTCACAAAGTGCTGGTGCCCTATTCACAAAGCGTCGGCGCCTCATTCACAAAGTGCTGGCACCCCATTCACAAAGCACCGACGTCCTATTCACAAATCGCTGACGCATTGTGAATAGGGTACCGACGCTTTGTGAATGAGGTACCTTGTGAAAGAGGCGCCGGTGTAAGGATGCCGACGCCTTGTAAGAGTGGTGCCGGTGCCTTGTGTTATTAGGCGTCTTGTGAAAGGGGCGTCGGTGAAAGGGTGCCAGTGCCTTGTGAGAAAGGCGTCGGTGCCTTGTGTTATTGGGCACCTTATGAAATGAGCGTCGGTGAAAGGGTGCTGACGCCTTGTAAAAGAGGCATCGGTGCCTTGTGAATGGGGCACCGGTGCCTTATGTTATTGGGTGCCTTGTGAATGGGGCACTGGCACTGGTGCCGAGTAACACAAGGCGCCCAATAAAACATGGCACCTGCACCCCTCTTACAAAGCGTCGGTGTCCCATTCACAAAGCGCCGACACCTTATTCAAAAAATGCATGTGTCTCATTTACAAAGCGTCGGTGCCCCATTCACAAAGCACCGACACCCTATTCATAAAGTGTCGGTGCATTGTGAATAGGGTGCCGGTGCTATATGAAATAAGCACCGGTGTCATTTTTTATTGGACGCCTTGTGTTACTCGGCACCTTGTGAAAGGGTGTCGGTATCTTGTGAAAGAGGCGTTGGTGCCTCTTTCACAAGGCATCGGTATCATTTCACAAGGTTCCGAGTCAAGGCGCGTAATAAAATATGGCATCGATGCCTCTTCCACAAAGCGCCAGTGCCTCATTCATAAAGCACCGGTGCCCCATTCACAATGTGCCGACGCTTTGTGAATAGAGTGTCATCGCTTTATGAATGGGGCGCCGACGCCTCTTCACTATTTTTACATTACATCTATACAATTTTTCATTAAAAGATACTAGTGGTACTGACTTCATTTTATCCTCGTCATTATATGATCTCGTAGTGGATCACCCAAGGATCGCAATGCCTCCAGAATTACTAAATTCTGATAAGAAATAAAGATGGTACACCGTGCCGAACTTTCCTCCGGCTCTTATTTCCATATCTCATTTCTTCACTTTCTTCATTGGGGCGCCGACGCCCATTCACTCTTCCATTCATCTCTCATTTCTTCACTTTCTTTCACTATTTTAACATAACATCCATCCAATCTTCCACTAAAAGCTACTAGTGGTACTGATTTTATTTTATCCTCGTTTTTATATGATCTCGTAAAGGATCACCCGACGATCGCAATATCTCTAGAATCACTAAATTCTGATGAAAAATAAAGACGGTACACTGTGCTGAACTTGTCTCCGGCTTATATTTTCATCTCTCATTTCTTCACTTTCTTTCACTGTTTTTACATTACATCCATCCAATCTTTCATTAAAAGCTACTAGTGATACTGACTTAATTTTATCCTCGTCTTTAAATGATCTCGTAGAAAATCACTCGAGGATCGTAATGCCTCCATAATCACTAAATTCTGATAAGAAATGAAGATGGTACACCATACCGAATTGCCTCCAGCTCTTATATTCATCTCTAATTTCTTACCGCCTACCGTCGCTGTCAGCCATGGTCCGCTCGCCGCCGGCTCGGCGACAAGGGCTCACTAAGTACTTTATGATATGTAAAGGTGTTGGGGTAAAAAAATGACAACATCCCAATGATCTTTGGCGACGAGAGGCGGTTGAAGTGAGAAAAAAATCAAACGAATAAGATGAACAGACTTTTATCTATTTTCTTTTACTCTTTAAGGGTAAAATGGTCACAAAAATACAACAATTGTTTGAAAGTGACATTTGGCACGTGTTGAGGGCTAGAAAAGTAAAGCACATAGCACCCAGGTCTATTCCTATCAATACGATAGAGTTGGGGGCTATTACGGGAGAAACCTCATTTAAAAGATTAACGAATGAGCTGTTTGATTTATTTGTGAGTTGTGTTTTTCATTTTAAAAAAAACATAACATCTTGTATACTCGTCGAAATTATAAAAAATTTATATTTTTGGAATCTGTTAATCAAGCTCTACAAAACTATATCCATATTACCGATGAAATTCTAAGAAAAAAAAATGGATATAAGACTACCCTAGGAATGTAAAAGAAGCCCATCGGCCCGTACTCGGCACGAGCTCCGCCTAAACCCCGTCCAGCGCGATCAACGGCCTGACCCAGCTTAGCCCAAACACACCTTGGGTAGGCTCGGGCTGCTTCCTTGAGCCCGCAGCCCAGCCCGATTGTTATAAAAAACTAAAAATGTCACTTTTGAAATCTTGGTTTCACGTTAACTGACTAAACGTCACTTACAAAAACAAATGTCACATAAAAGTGATAGTTGCAAAATCAAGAGTCACTTTTTATCGAATACAAAATGTCAATAAAAGTGTCTCTTAATTTTACAACTATTACAAACTGAAAATATCTCCAATAAAATGTCTCTTGATTTTGCAAGTGTCGTTTTTACGTGACATTTGCTTTTGTAAGTAACATTTAGTCAGTTAACGTGAAATGAAGATTTCAACAGTGACATTTTCAGCTTTTGATAGTTGTAAAATTAAGAGACTTTTATCTGCAATTTGTGTCCGATAAAGTATCTCTTGATTTTGGAACTATCAGTTTTACGTGACATTTGCTTTTGTAAGTGACATTTAATCAGTTAACGTGAAACTAAGATTCAAAAGTGACATTTTTAATTTTTTATAACAATCGAACCGGGCTGTGGGCTCAAGGTGATAGACCCAGCCCGTCCCATGGTGTGTTCGGGCTGGGCTGGGTCGGGTCGAGTCCGACCGGGCCGTGTCGGGCCGTTGATCAGGTTAGGTCGGGCTCTGGACGATGGGCTTTTTTTACAACCCTAAGGTAGTCTTATATTCAAATTTTTTTCTTAGAATTTTATCGGCAATATGGGTCTAGTTTTGTAGAGTTCCATAAGCAAATTCCAAAAATATAAATTTTATAAAATTTTGATATATAGACAAGAAGTTATGGATTTTTTAAAGTGAAAAACTCAAATCCTAAAAAATATTATTAAAAAAATGTGAAGGGAATGAGGCTCTGATGCTTGCCGGGTATGTATCATGCTCTTGAGGGCAATAAAGGTATTTCATCTTGGTTTTGTTTTCACATAAAATAGATTAGCCGTTGGATGGTTGCCACCTAACGTGGCTTCCTGATGGGGCATGTTGAATGGGGCTCCCCTTTCATTGTCCAAAAACAATATATGTGGGATACCGTGGGACACATCTGGTATTTTTTTTATTTGTTACTTTAGGGGCTAGTAATTTGTGAGGTGCAAATATCAACACCTTAGTTTTCAAATGACATGAGGACAAGAAGTGACTCTATTGATCAAGAAGGATTTCTCAATAGAAAAATAGTAATGAAAGCGATAAGCGATAAAGGCCCAAATTGTGAAGATTATATACTCAAAAGAAGAAAAAATGTGTAGGCTAATCTTCCTTTTTATTCAACATTTTGGATTTAGGGTTTTAATGCCTACCTTTATTTCTAAAAAGACAAAAAGAGTTGCTTTCATATATAGAAAAGAAGAAAAAAAGATACAGATAATTAGTGATAAGTCCTTAAAATATTTTTTATTTAATATTAAGGACAAGTAAAGTTTATAGTTAACGTTAAGTCCCTGTGGTTGGACTTTGGTTCGTGCGAGATCCTTCTATCGCGCGAGAAAATATTCAGTGGGACGGACATACCACATCAGCCGTGTACCCCCCACACTCAATGCACTATTAATATGTTGCAATTCAACTTTGTATTTTAGCTGTTGTTGTCCCCATATTGGTAATAATTGGTATCTCACATAGGTAATAACAGATCCGGTAGCAACGAGTAACAATTGGTAAAGAGTAACAATATGGTAGCAAAGAGAACAATTTGATATGGTAAAAAGTAATAATTGTAGATTGATTATAGCTTATTATAAATAATATTTATATTTATCTGTGACAAAAAAAGATTTATATGTGTCAAATAAATTCGATTATATCTTGTGCTTAAAAGAGTAACAAATAGGTAAAAAAGAGTAACAATTAGTTAAATAATATTTCTACACATCTGATCACAATATGATTTTTTGTGATAAAAAATATATTTAACTATGTAAAACCAAACTGATTTTATCTCATACATAAAGAGTAACAATTTTGTAAAAAAGAGTATCTATTTGTTCTGTTGATAGAAAATTTTTTTGATGAAAATATATAGAAAAAAATTTCAGACTGAATTGTATTTTAAATCAACGGTCCGAAGTGGTTTCAATTGATTTTCATGAAAGAAAGTGTTTGGGTTCAGTTGATGGAAGAAAAACATAAATTTTATGAACATTGCTGGGAATTATTGTCCTTTTTCTTTTTGGATCGATGGGATTCTAGGAGGGGTCTAATACAATATGAGACATGCAGGGGGGCTTATTTCAAGTCGGTACTTTTGTTGGGAAATATCATCATCAAGGTTATCCTATTTACACTAGGGACTCAATTAATTAATAATAGCGCAATGGTAGTAGTATAAAAAATTGTGCGAAGGATGATGTCTCGTTTCGACCTAGAGTCCCTTTTATATAGCCACATTCTCTTGAGTTGGTTGATCATAATGCATAACTTCCGTTGGGATGTTACTTGTGTTATGTGCTAGGGATGTTCAAAAAACTAGCCAAACCAATTAAGCGAACCAAACCAAGCCAAATCGAGCGATTTCAGTTGGTTATTCTTATATATGGTTTGGTTTGGTTTAAGATTTTGAAAAACTGACCAAGTCAGTTCGGTTCAAGTATATATTTGATGGAATCTAAGTCAGTCCGAACCCAACCAACTCAGGTCAAGGGTTTAAAAAACATACCCAAAGTTTAGTATCAATGGAATCCGAACCAACTCGCAATGAAGGGGCAACTCCTCTGCAATACCATACTCTCCAGAAAAACCCTATCCAACGTTGTCGTCTCCTCCAAAATCCCCTCCTTTCCTCTCTCTATCTTCTGGAGAGTATTGGCACGGGCAATCACTGCCATGACCTGGTGAATCTAGCCCTCCAAAGCTATGGTACAACTGAGCTTTTACCTTTCCTTTTCATCCCCTTCCTTCATCTCCTTCCTCCTCCCTTGTTCCGTCTCTTCTCATATTCCACCTCCCAGGAATCCATCCCTCCAACTCCAAGGTACAGTGTCCGTCTTACCGGACCACCCCATTTCACCAATGGAGATCGAACAACAGCACTGTAACACGAGCTTCTATTAGGTAGCACCCCTTCTTTCTTCTTATTTCATTGCATAAATACAGGTATTGATTGACTGCACCAAGTCTAAGTTGTCTAAGAGGTGTTGATAGGTTTTCAAAAAAAGTCCACGAAATGGATTTGAATTGAGAGAATCATGCACACCATTTTGTCTCCAAAAGAGGTACCTTTCAACTATTTTTTTTTCTTTTAAAATACCGAATATACCCTTGAGATACTCACCCACACACCAAATTTTGTACACCGGTTTTGTCCGCTCACACACCAAATCATGTGCACCGATTGTCCTCATAAGAAATCCTTTTACTATAGCTGCTATAGTGAAATCATTATAGTTGCTACAGTGATTACACTGTAGCAGCTACGGTGATTTAGGTTTAGTAATTAGGTTAGGGTTCACTATTAGGGCTATAGAATTTAGATTGGGTTAGGTTTAGGGTTAACTATTAGGGTTTAGAATTAGGGTTAGGGTCAGGGTTCACTATTAGGGGTATAGAATTAGGATTAGCTACAATGATTTGGGTATAGTAATTAGGTTAGGGTTAGGGTTCACTATTAGGGCTATAGAATTAGGATTAGGGTTAGGATTAGGTTTAGTGTTCACTATTAGGGTATAGAATTAGGGTTAGGGTTAGGTTAGGTTAGATTTGGGGTTCACTATTTAGGGAATAGAATTAGTGTTAGGGTCTCACAACAAGATAATAATGTTTCGAAATACCAAAACGATTTTATCATGTTGTGAAACTAGTTTAACTAAATGGTTAATGGAAGGGCATATGAGTCATTTTATTAGACATTGAACATATTGCAATTAAACTTTGAACTATGGATCTCTCCTAATAGGAAAGTTTTGTAGGGACCTATAGTTAATGGAATGTTATTAAATGGCCCTAATGCAAACTCCCCCCCAAAAAAATCATCAAGGAATAAGAGGATGATGATATGAGATTTATGCGAACTGTTGCTTGTGATGATAATTTACATAAAATTAAATCAGACGTTATATAAGACGTTGAAGAATAGCATGGATTGAAGAATAATATGTAACTAAAATAGTTATAAGCAAAGTGAAATCCAATACTATAATGGAGCCCTCTCTCCTGTGTTGTGACACGTGGACCTCTTTTGAAGAGCTAGAATCCTTTTCTCGTGTATGAACGTGTCTCTGTCATAAATCCTATTAAAAATCTACTTTAAAGATGATAAAAACCCATTGAATGGCAATTAAAGTTCATTTGATATGTTAATTCGGAAAATCTAGAAAATCATTAGTACTATATATCACATCCTGATGATTGAATCACTCACACCAGATTGTTCGCTTCTTTGGACTACTGTGATGTCGTCTGAACCAAGTGGCATGCATCAAGCTCATCCAGGCATTGCCCGGGTTTTTTACTATTATCATAATATAATAAGATAAAATATCTCTATTCTACTCATTTCTTATAGCAATAGTGATGATTCATAAAATTTTTCTCTTTAAAAAGTAAAGCGCATTTATAGTAAGAGAAATATATCTCGGTTACCTTAATATATTAATAAAACCAATGTTAACTAGTATATTAATGATGTATGGTGATAGTCTTGTCTTGATTATCTCTCTCAAGTTAACAGTAAATGAAGATTATTAATTAGTTTAGAAATTAAGTGCTACCTTTAAATTCTAAGTTGGGATTATCTAACATACCAAATAATAATTATTTTAAAAAATATTTAATAAATATAAGTGCCTTTTATAAATGCTTTGGAAATGAGAGATAAAAGGACTATGCCTACTATCAGTTTCACAAGTATGGACCATACTTAATATAAAGGGTAGGCATCTTTTAGTAATAATAATAATAATTATTATTATTACTACTATTATTATTATAAAGTCACTGTTGGAGAAGGAGGAATCATGTTGAATTGATGTAACTAAGGAACCAATATGGGAACCTTTAATGGGCCACATTATCACTTGTAGTAATTGTGATGGGTGATTAATTATTGTAGAATTTAGACTGGTTGTATTCCTTCATATTGAGGGACTCTGATTAGGACTCTCTCATGAATGAAACTCTCCCCCCTCCTTCTTCAATGGAGTAGTCTTATGAGCCGAATAACATAAATCTTTTGTTCTTCTATGTTATTAGTTTCTTCATGGTATTAGGAAGGTAAGATAAGTTATCTATTGGGATTCGGGGATCAGAACCCTGAAGATCCCACTAGTCACGCTAGGATTGAGGTTAGGAGCCCTGTAGAAAATAACGAGATCGATGCACCACAAAATAATACGAACAACAATAATTCGCCAACAATCAAGGATTCGATTATCACGATCATGAGGATACACAAGCGGTGGTTCTCCATTTGTCAAACCCCTACAAAATCTCTATGATCCCTCTCAAAATGCCACAAACACAAAGTAGAAAAAACACTCCGCACAAAGATTAGAGAATATCGAAAGATCCCGAGAAATAAGAAGGCCCATATCGAAATCGAAGTTGAGAAAGACGCACCGATAATCCATAGATGAACCCCTTCTTCTTCCTCTCTCTCTCTCTCTTTCTCTCTCTCTCTCTCTCTCTCTCTCTCTCTCTCTCTCTCTCTCTCTCTCTCTCTCTCTTCTTCTTCTTCTTCCACGCGGGCACAAGAAACCCTAGCCGAGTATGCCTTTTTCTCTCCATCTCACTCTCAATGATTCTTTGATGAAACCCTAGACGACACATACCTCCCCTTAAATAGGAGAGGAAGCGTGAAGCCATGGGAGTCCAAAAATGCCTAAAAAACTTGACCTAGATAACAACACATGCACGCATCACATTGTTCACCTGAACGAGTTAGAAGAATCGTCTGTAATCTGATTGCCTTGAAATCTGTTGGCTGGCTGAGGATCTTCTTTGGCTATAGGTTTTTGCCCGGCCGAGGGTCTTTGCATGGCTAAGGGTATTCTTCTTCATGAGAATGGACACCCCAACAATCTCCCCCTCTAAGCAAGTTTCCTATACTTTCTTCCCTTCAGTCATCTCTAGGTGTGGGTTTCATTAGGCCAAACCCAACAATCTCCACCTTATCTCAATTGAAACCTAACACCCCGATGATTCCGCCATGCCATCATCGTTGATATCGCCACCATCGTCTGAGAAACCTATGATAATCCTTGTCATCCTTATCGCATACCTTGGTCACCCAGCCCGGCCCCTACACCGGGTGCCTGTACCCCAACCATGTGCCCAATCATCTATAGCCGATAATTGACCAAGTCCAACTTAGTGTTGGACTTGATCGGAACCCATTTCTTCTTGGTATTCACACACCCGGACTTGCTCTACCTCAACAATTGTTCTTCACTAAATCCACCACTCTCGGGAGTACCCTCGCTGTGACATTGTACAAGCATATCCTCCACTACAGACACCCCTCCCAGAATGAAGAAGTGCCATTTGTGACTTTTAGGATAAATTTTGTAGAATCGTTTGAAGAAGTCAAAAGGGTCAAAGGTAAATTTAGCACGCAGCTTTGCTAGCGACCTACCCTGGGGGTTGGTGCTCAACTAGGTATGTACCATCATGCAAAAAGCAAGAGGACCAATGTTGGGTAACAGGTATACATCACCATACATAAAACATGGTTTTTCATAGGTGATATGTACCCTTTCATCCGTGGACCTCAACGAACAGTACTAGGACCATCAAGAGTCATGGAACCCCATGCACTTAGGTTAAAACTTTAAAAAACAAAGATTAAAAAATCTAAAAAGTCCAAAACAAAAGTCGAATGAAATATCAAAGAATATATGGTCATGAAACATGTGATTTTTTAATACAAGAACTTTGAAACACAATTTGAACTTATGTGCTAAAGAGAGAATGCAACAAAAATAATAAAAACATGATGCATCCTCAAATCGTTGAAAACAAGCACAATTGTATAGCTATGTAAAAATCATCGCAAATCTCATGTGCAATAAAGCAAAAAACATAAATGATATACCTATAATGAAAACCACAATGCATAGGCATGATTCTGACAAACGTTTGCACATTGTATCTTCGACATCTTCAAGGGTCATGTGAAAAATATGCAAACGTTTTAGAGTAGTCTCATGCCTGCGCTCACTTATGTTTATCCGGGAATTGTTTTGTGTCAAAGTATAAGCCAAACAAGAAGGAACCAATATTGCAATTTCAGCCTGTCTACTTCATCCTCTGCACCTACTGCTGCTGCTACTACAAGCTCAGAAACTGGTCAGATTCTTATTGACTCGCTTCTAGAAAAACTTGCCATCATCCTGAAAGAGTTACAATTAGTGAAGAATAAAGTTGTTATTCAGGATGAAGTCATCCTACAACTTCTTGACATGATCACACATCTAAACCGAAATAATAAACATATTGTCAAGGCTTTTGAGCACTTTGGTATTCAAGTAGGGGATATAGAATGTCAGGTTATCATCCCTCCTCAAAGGCTTCTGGCTCAACTATACATACAATGCAAGACCGGGGACCAAGTTGATCTTATACTGAATGATGAAGCTGGAGCTACAACTTAAGCTCCAGTACCTCCTCCTCCTATCACAGAGCATCAAACATAAGGGGATGGAGACAAGTAAAAAGTCCAACCTACTAGCAGTAGAGCACGAAGGGCTTATCCCCAGGTTCAAACACTCGTCATGAAGAGGATACATCCAATGAGTCTACTTCAGCTTGAAGTAGTGAAGAATATGGTGAGTAAATTAAAGGGGGACTTAGTGATAGGTCCCCATGACAAGATTCCGTTAAGTGTAGGTACCGACAAATAGGTTCTCCTATTATAAGTCCAAATTAAAAGATCAAATTGCATTAAGTACATCAACTAGAAAAAAGACATATATGCCCAAGAGAGTTGTCATATTTATAAAATTATCACTCAGTTAATCAAAGATGCCACTCCCTCACAGTTTCGGCACCAATAGCGGAATCACTATAGCTGCTACAATAATTTCACTATAGCTGTTACAGTGATTTTCGTTGTGGCTGCTGCAGGGATTTCGTTGTAGCTACTACAGTGAAATCACTGTAGCACTGACATTGAATTGTTTTTAGTATCATTTCAAATCACCATAGCTGCTACAATAAAATCATTGTAGCAGTCACGTATGATGATTTTCATGTAGCTGCTACATTGATTTAAAATGATACTCAGGTATATGAAAGGATACTCAATTTTCTAAGTACTATTTGCAATAATACTCAATTTTCAGAGTATCACTTTGAAATGATACTCAATTTTCTGAGTATCATTTTGTATATTTGAGTACCATGTTAAATCACTATAGCTGCTACAATGATTTCATTATAGCAGCTACATTGATTCACCATGGTTGCTATAATGATTTCAAATTATACTCAAATATACCAAAGGTACTCAGTGTTGCAGTGATTTCACTATAGCAACCACTATAAGGGCGCGTATGTGGGGTTAGAGAGGGTTTTGACGATTGGGAGGAGAGGTTGGAGGGGGTTCCGATAAGTAACGATTGATAGAAAAAGAAAGAGACATTATGTGAGGAACGAAGGTGGGATGGAATGAGTTCCGACGAGTGGGAGGAAGTATTAGCGGGGGTTCCGGCAAGTGACGAGGGAGTGGAAAAGAAATAAAAAATGTGTGAAGGACAAAGGTGGGGTGGAAGGGGGTTCTAACGATTGGAAAGAAGGGTTGGAGGGGGTTCCGGCGAGTGGGAGGAGGGGTTCTAGCAAGATAAAAAGTTAGAGGGAGGGTTTCGGTAAGTGGGAGAAGGGGTTCCGGCAAGTGGGCGGTGTTGGAACAAGTTTTGGTGAGTGAGGAAGGAGAGGAAAAGGTGAGGTGTGAGGAGCTGGGGGAGAGGGGTTCCAGCAAGATGAGGGCGGATAGGCACAAGGGTATATTTGCCATTTAAAAAATTCTTGTCATCAGAACCCATTTCAAAATTGTCCTCTTAGTTAAACCGATCTGTTGCCGGGGACCTAACACCCATTACCCCTAAATTAAATATAGAAATCAAGGAATTTGAATCACACATGTTAGAGCAAGAGAAGCCTCTATCTGGATCATTGTACAATCCTTCGCAGGGCTTGAGGGGTGATATAGATGACTACCATTGTTTTGCTACAAAGAATAGGGTCCCGGATTCTTATCCTTCTCCTTTGGCCATGGATGAAGTCAAGCCCAAAGTTTGAGTCGCCGATGTCTCTTTCTGTTTCCTCTGTGTTGAGTTTCAATAAATTTTTTTTCCTGTTTTTGCTTTTGATATGATTTATGAATTATATTAAATATTTTTTAGACCATTTATTCTGAATTCATGCACTAACTTCTTTTGATATGAATACATGTCTTATTTATATTATTTGATGTTTATCATACAATTTGTGTTTACTCTATATTCGTTACAAATCTTTCAAGTTAGAGAAGTTAGTTTTGACTAATGATCCTTATTGTCTCATACATGTGCTTCATTGACGATACACAACCCTTGGTATATTTTGTGTCAAAAAAGGGAGAGACTTTTTCACTAGCAAGGGAGAGAAGTCTTGATCTTTGGGAGATCTGAAGGTTAGTACAATATTTTCCTTTGAAATGGGGGGGCATTCTCTTGAGGGGGAGAGATCCATACCTTGTTTTTATCTGGGTATGCTTAGTTAGTGAAGGTTAGGTTGGTCTTTGTCACATATGCAGCCATCATTATCACGAGGGATGTTGGAGAGAGTGAGTTGTTGTGATATACCCTTTATTGAATTGTATTTTTTTTGGTATGTAGTGTATGTTATGTACTCGCACTATACTCGTAATACTTGTCCTTTTTTGCAATAGATATTTATTCTTATTGACTAGCATTGCATGAAAAATTTGGTATTTGACTTGTGTGTTAAATGTGAAGGAAACATCATGAGAGCTATACAAAACAATTCATCGAAGGTTTTGTGCTTTAGTCAAGGGAATGAGTTGTATTTGAAAAGTGCAATTACCTCACCTCTTGTAAAGGAAGTAATACTTTATTTGAATCAAATGGACGTAATCTTATATTTCATTCTTTTTTCTTTTTTTTTTTTTTTTTTGACATCGGCGGGTGTCCCGAAACCTTTCGGGCAATGGCCCACTTCAGGCTCGGACTAATCCCTCCGGGAGTGAAGCCCGACCCACTCGGCAATTCCCACTTCACTCCTGGGTAAATCGAGGGGAGGAAGAGTTGAACCCACAACCTCATCACCAAAGCATCGGTTGCTTTGCCAACTCTCCAATCCCCTGGTGGGTTATATATTTCATTCTTGAGAGCAAAGAAATGTATGGTTTTGACTCAAAATTAAGCCAACGGGGGGAGTCATTATCTCTTGCGGTGTTTCAACTTTGTTGGCTTAATTTGTATGTTCAAACCATTGTACGTGTGAGAAATTAAATGTAACTCTGGTTCAGGTGGTCGTGATAGCGCTCGTCTTCATGAAGATCAGTCAAGTGCTTTGTAGCATATTCAAGAATATCTAAAGATTCAACAGTCTATCGCACAGCCTTAGTTGCATACTTGGAGGATTTGAAGGGGTAACCTAGGGTTACTTGATCGTATTGATTTGAACATATTTTAATCTATCGTAACACAATTTTTGATGATTTGATACTATTTTAAAATATTTTTTGTTTTAGAGTTATTTTTTTCAAAATTAAATATTATTTTTATGCTTGAAAAGTGATTTTGGTTGTCAGATTTTCGTTTGAGAAGAGTCAAGCACTTAGAATTTCCAAGTGTTTGAAATCCACACTAGACATCCGAACAATCATTCATATACTAGTGTTTGGGTGCTTGGGCACTTGTTCGATCGCCTAATGGGTCATTCGAACTGATCATGTTTGTACGGATGACTTAGGATATTTTGTGCAAGCCCTCTGAATGATTATTTGAACCGAGTCTAGCGTTAGGACGGTAGAGTACGGCGTTCGAACACTCGTTTAAACAATTTACTGCATGTGCGGGCTGAACCCATTCAATTACAGGTTTGGATCATATAGAGGGGTCTAATTCCTTCTATTTTAGGTTAAACTTGGCTTGGTTTAGTTGGGTTAACCTTTCGGGTATATCAGCATCTTTTCCCCCTTGGTAAGGGGTGGAAGCTTAGAGAAGAAAGAGGAGAAGTCTTGCTTAGACAAGAAGATCTGTGGTTTTCATCTCTCTTTCTTCTTCCCTTCAAGATGAGATCTTGAGATATTGATCTTTTAGGAATGTAGGTATATAGATTCCCTATTGTTTTGTTTCGATTTTTCAATTACTTTGTTGTGTTTTTCCTATTAGTTTTTATTGATTTACCCATTTGGACGATTTATGATTGATTTGATTAGTTTCTCTTTCTTTTTCCTTGCAAATCCCATATGTTGCGTTCTTCCGAGCAAATCAGAAGAGGACCAGGTCTTGCTTTGAGTGAATCTAGCAATAATAATTATAATTCCCCCCATTAGGTCTACGGACAAACCGTTGTAATTCATTTGGGGTCCGTCAATTGGATAAATCAGTGAAATAATACCTTGTACGGTAATAACACCCACAGTAGGGTGTGATTCACCTTTGGGTTTGCTCGAGATTTGGCAAGGTCAGCATTAGGGTGTCTTTGGTTATAAAGAGGGCGTTGTCCGTTAGCCTCTCAATATCAACATGTTCCTCGTCAGAGCCCTCATCAAGACTCACAATGTTTGTGGTCGTTGGAGAAGATGTAACAGTAGATGAATCACCGCTGCCCTTCGCATCTTTCTTCTTCTCGGCTTTCGTCTTCATGATTTTTTCTTCTCGCGGCACTCTTTGATCCATTTTGGAAGATGGCCAAGTTCGTTCTAAGCATGGTCGAATCGGAACATAGCCCATTGCATTGATATGTACAGCTCCCTTGCACTTTGGTTCAGCATAACATACGTGGTTTTAGTATGAATTCAATTAAAGTTTGGGGTGATGAATAAAAATATGAGGAATAGAATCGGACCTTGTCTAACTTAGTTGTATAGGACTGTTTCCGATGTTCGATTTGCTCGAGGTAACCATAAAATTTATTTATCTCTTGCTGGATTGGACAACCGGTATAACAATGCACTTCTGAATCACTCGATAGGGGTTGATCTATACTCATTGTAAAATTCTACAATTCGTAGCCAAAATTACTTGTAAGGTTGGTCGTTACCTTGAACAGAGTCCATACTCACGTTGAGTCATGCTGTGACCAGTAGTTTGTCCTCTGAGACAGTGAAGTTGATGGCGCGTGGCTTTCTTATAAATGTTGTCACAGATTGGCTGGAGATTGGAGATAATTCCGTCGCCGGCGGTGTCTCCGAATCCACCCACACTTGTTGGGCTCCAGATGCGTCATTACTCGATACACCTGCGAAGCCCCTTCCCTTGGCGTAGTGTGCGAACCCGAAGTTGGGGATCCATTAAAAGATGAATATTAAGGAGAGGGTAAGAAATCTATGTTGAAGAAAATGATGGATAATGAAGTTGGGAGGAAACTATGGGAGATTGATCATTTTTTTTCTAATAATTTTAACTATTTAATTTTATTTTTTACATATTTAAAATAATTTTTTTTTAATTAAATAGAAGTATAACGACTCTAATTTATTTTTATTTTGGTTCACAAGTACGAGTGCCACGAGCTCTATTTTCCACATGGGCAGCCCCACTTGGGAGATGCTTTTTGGCTCCCAACAGAACAATGTATCGTTCTGGGCTCCTACTGCCGCTTGGATAGGAGATAGTTGAAGATAAAATTTTCCACTACAAGACAAAATTGGGTAGTCCCTCGTGGGTAGGGGTGGCAATGTGTCGTGTCGGGTCGGGTTTGTGTCGTGTCTAGTTTCGGGTCGTGTCCAAAACCCCTAGACCCGGATCCGACCCATTTAACTAATCATGCTAGATCCTAAACCCATACCCGACCCATTTATAAACGGGTAGACCCGTTTACCACACGGGTTTATTCAGTTGACCTGATCTGACCCAATCTGACTCAACCCGACCTAACCCGATAGACCCGTTGACACTATATATTACAGTATCGGATTGCGGTTAGACCCGACCTAACCCGACACGACCCATTGAATTTTAAGCGGGTCTACCGTGTCCAGACCCTAAACCCGGACCTGACCCGTTTATTACACGGGTCTATCGTGTTGATCCGTTTACGACCCGAACCCGTTTAGCCCTGACCCAGACCCGCTAAATTACTGTCGGGTCGTATCAGGTCTGCCGTGTCGGGTCAGAAATTGCCAGCCCTACTCGTGGGATGGTAGCTCTGTTTGGGAGTTTTTTTGGGGGCAGTGAGCCTAAAGTCCCTCTTACCAACCCAACTTTAGCATAAATCCAATGAAGCTTTTCATTTAAGCTCCAGCTCCTGTAACCAACTCAATATTAGGATAAACCACTCTCTTTTTTTTTTTAATCTCGAGACCACCTTCACCTCCTCTCCTCTCTAGATCAGCCATAGCGAAGGGTTGTAGGCTCGAGCGGTGACGGAGGCTGCGGCGAGCACGAGTGGCGAAGGCGACAATGAGTGGTTCAGTTTGGGTTGGGATTTCTAGGTCTACGGTTCATCCCATAGCCTGTAAATCTTAGGTTAGGGGGATTTGGTTAAGTTTGGCGACGGCAGGGGGTTTAGGTCCGGCGACGGCAGAGGGTTTGGTTAGGAGTGACGGCTGGCTGCTTAGGATGAGTGGCAGCAAACATAAATTCGAAGTAAGATGAGGGACATTTTCGTCCACAGGGGTCTGAGCTCAAATGAAAAGGTTCTCGGGACTACAGCTCGAAACCATCTCCTAAAAGGGACTTTTCACAAAATCTCTTTTCGTTGGGGGGTAATGTGCCTTATGTCCTTGAGATACAGATCGATTTGGTGTAGGGATACCGAAACATATGTTTTTTGTTTTGGTCCCTATGATACATATTTTATTATTTGTAGTCATTGATAAAGGCACGTGGGGTACGTTAGTATCATGATTTGTGTTTGATATGTTTAACAAACTTCTAAAATTGACCAAAGTACTATTCCTTCTTCATATGCAAAATTTCATTCATCATTTTTAAAAATTGCAACAGTGATTTTACTGTAGTAAATTTTAATATTTTTTTTTAAAATAAAATCTATATATTTTTTTGGTATAATGATTTCGATGTAGCAAATGTTACACTTTAATACCGAAATGTTACTCTTTATTGATTTTGGTATTAAAGAGTAACATTTGCTATAGTGATTTCATAGTAGCTATTGTTTTTTTTTTAAACAAGTTTTATAAAAAAAATACTACAGTGATTTCATTACAGCAAATGTTATTCTTTATTATAGAAATGTTACTCTTTATAAATAGTAGCATTTTGATATAAAGAGTAACATTTGCTACAGTGAAATCACTATAGTAAAAAAATATAAAAATTTTATATTTTTTTTGAAGATATTAAATTTTTAAAAATAAATAGTTACGTTTGCTACAGTGCAAATGTACATTTGAATTTCAGTTAATGACAGGGTTTATAATTTGAGAGATCCAGAAGTCCGGCGGCTGAGCTTGGGGATCCAGAAGGGCCTAGCCGGCGAGCAGATCCGGCGGCTCTCCTACCAGATCCGGCAGATCCGGCGACGCCGGCGGCTCTCCTACCAGATCCGGCAGATCCGATGAACTCCGGTCTCGGACCAACTCCGGCAGCTAGACAGTTTCAGGTTCTGTTGGGAGCTCAGCTACATCTCGCTTGGCTTCAGGGTTTTCTTTAGCGAGAGATTCAGCAGCGGTAGCGGCTCTGGAAGAGGAGGAGTTCCCACCTCTCCAGTACTCCCAATACAGCCCAAAGAAGAAGGGTCATGCTGTGATGAAGGGTGGTGAGAAGGAAGTTTGCTGGGGTTCGGGTTCTGGGGTTGATGCACACCTATTGTTCGAGAAGATGACTCAATCAGGTGGGAATCTCGAGAATTTGTCTTCCAACAGTGTCAGTCCCCATTCTGACGATAGGAAGCGCTCTGGCCATGGCCAGGATCCTGTTCCATCCAGCGACGCTGCTTGCAAATCTGCAGGATGCCAGGTGTATGCTGAAATGCCTGAACCAGCCCAGGTTTCAGGTTCTGCAGTTAAGGTTAATCCAACAGGTGGGGTTGGAGCAGGGAGTCGTAGAATGGGCGTTTGGAAGGGTAATCCAGTGCCCTCTTCGCCTTTGCTTCCCCCGGAGAAGCTTCGGTTGCGTTTCATAGAACCCGGAGTCTTTGAAGGGCAAAAGGTGGCTATTTGCCCAACTACCGAACTAGAAGCCAATGCGAAGCG
The DNA here is from genome assembly GCA_947650365.1 of Chamaelirium japonicum. Taxonomy (NCBI): domain Eukaryota; kingdom Viridiplantae; phylum Streptophyta; class Magnoliopsida; order Liliales; family Melanthiaceae; genus Chamaelirium; species Chamaelirium japonicum. The sequence goes on from OX393549.1 coordinate 26,112,784, forward strand.
ATGGGAGCATACGTTGGTTGGCTTTGTGTTAGGGAGGCGGCCATACTACCAACATCTCAAAAATTTTATAATGCGCACCTGGCAACCAACAGGAGGTTTGGACATCTTATCTAGAGAAAATGGAGTTTTTTGGTTTAAATTTGAGTTAGAGGTCGATTTCAACCGAATTCTTGAAGGAAGAATGTGGCATTTTCAAGGTCGTCCTCTAATAGTGAGGAAATGGGAAAGAGGTATGTGCAGGGATAGGGAGGTTGTCCCAAAAATTCCAATTTGGGCTAACTTTCCCAACCTTGAGGGGGACTTATGGACTGAGCCCATGCTTAGTCGGTTGGGGAGCACTTTTGGGACCCCCATCTATATGGATCAAGCTACAGCTAGAGGCACTCGGGCTCAATTTGCGAGGATCTGCGTTGAGGTCAATGTTGAAGACTCGCTTCCAAGCCGGGTTCAAGCTCGTAATGAGAAGGGTGAGTTTCTTTCTTGGCAACCGGTCACGTTCGACTGGATCCCAACCCGCTGTAAACCTTGCAAGACTTTCGACCATAGTGGGGAAGATTGCACGAAGCATCCCAAGTTGGTCAATGCTAGGGTTAGCCAAACTTGGCAACCAAAAATTGTGCAGGATAGAAATTTTGGTAGGAGGAGTGATCCCTCCTCATCCAAAGGTAAGGACGTTGTGGATGGTGGGTGGCATACTATCGGCAGGGCTCATTCATCCAGGGTGAAGGAGTCTCCAATTCCTGTGGTTGTGCAGACTGGGTCTCGTTTTGATGTGTTGGGTGACAAGTCTAGGGTCGCGGATGTAAGTGATACGGTGGGAGTTGCATGTGATGCTGCTATTTCTGGATCCAGAGATGCTGTTGTAGCTGAACCTGTTGGTGTTACACGAGATTTTAATGCTGTAGATGCTGTGTCTGCTGGTATGGAGGAGTGTGAAGGAGTTGTTGCTGAAGCTGCTGAAGAAGTTGGTGAGGCTAAATCTGCTGCTACTTTGGCAGTTCAGGAAGCGACCGCTCATGTTACGCATGTAGATACTGATGTTTTTCAGGCTGCTGTTGAGCGGCAAATGGAAACTGCTATGCAAGCAGAGTGTGCTGCTGGTTCTAGTGCAATAGGTGCGGCTTGTGCTGATGTCACGCGAGATGTTCTTGTTACTAGAGCAGAAAGCACAGCTAACGAGGAGGAGAGACCAACTGTTGTAGCGCTTTCTAGTGAGTGTGGAGCCTCTGTTGGGGGGGCCCCACCCTCAGATGATGGGGTTACACAGGCTGGAGGCCTAGTGGAGGGGGGGCTAACTCGCCGTAGTCCCAGACTAGCTAACCGAGGATCTGGCACGATTGAGGCCAGGGCTTCGCTCCGGGCCAAATCTCGAGCCCTTGAATCTAATGTGCACTGCCGTCCACCACGGCCTAAGATCCCACTCTTGCAGGATCTTAAGAATCAGCTGTCTAATCTTGATGGAGCGGATCTGAGTCTACCCATCAACCTGCTGGAGGACAGAACCATCCTTGATTTAGCTTCGGCTGTCGGCTTCTCCATCAAGGAGAAAGAATCAGGATCGCTCCTAGCTCTTTTTCGTGACATGGAAAGATCGAGGGCTTTTGAGCCTTAGGACTTTCGGCTTGTTGTTTTTCTCTTGCTTGTTGTGTAGGGCAATTTTGTTAGCCGTGTTGGAAGGGGGTACACTTGGGTGTTGATGCCTTTTGTTGCGGCATCCTATCTCAGTTCGTAATGACTTCTGGTTGGGGTCCGCCAAACCCTCCCTCCAAAGAGGAGGGGTTCTCAAAAAAAAAAATTTGAGAGAAATCTGATGGGTATAGATTGGCTTTTAAAACAATAAGACACTTAAATATTGTTGAAGGCGTTCCCTTTTTTTATGGAGGGACCAACATAAATAATGTGTTCGGCGTCCTTAGCTCTAAAATGACTCACTTGTGGGGGACCGACCGCTAAGTCCCCCTTTTTTTTTTGGTGCAATCCGTTTGGGAGTTGGTTGGAGATGTTCTCACTATGTCATAAAAAATGGATAGGATGAGACTATGAGAGGATTGTGGGGTTGGATTAAAAACTAAAACCCTTAACTTAGTCACCCGAACCACGGTAGTCCAGCCATAGACATCTGTTATTTTCGTCCATAAGGATGATTCTGGATTGTTGAAATCTACAGTGCAACGTGTGAACCCCAGGGGGTTCCCATCATTTGGGCCGGGTAATCAAACAGGTGGCGATAGATGTTCGTGGTTGGACCACGAACAACGGTGATGCCGTGGTTTGGAGCGACTATTCTAAGTCATTCATTAAAAACTGGTGGTCGGAGGCCACCAACACCACGTGTCAGTAAATGGTCTCTTGTTCATTTTGTCCACGTGCTATTATATCGTTCTTCCGTACGTTGGTAATCAGAGAAATTCTATCCATCCACCCCGTACAACTCCTTTCTATATGTGCCACCTCAGCATCTCGCAACACCTCTCAATTTACTGTGCATGTCCCACATGCGATTAAGGAGGGTCCCATATCCATTATCCAGTTCAGTTGAGCAGCGACCACGCATTGTCGGCCTCATGTAGTATCACTGTTCTTGGAGCACGTGTCAGGTCTCAGACGCACGTGCTAATTAGACTAGGCACGTGTGGATTTTTCTTTTTTATTTTGGAAAGGACTCGAAGTGTGTGGACTGAGGACGCGCACCAATGATTTTAATGGTTTCTTTTTTTACTGAACTAGCCATGTGATAAGAGGTTAGGGTGCTTGAGCAAGGGCTCAAAGAGGTCCGGAGATCGAAACCACAAACCCCCACCCCCTTGTTGTCCATGTCCCAAAGCCCACCCCCTCCCTCTTCGTGGCCGTCCCCGCCCCGCTGACTCCTTTTCCGACAATGGCTCCAGTCGCTCCTGTCGTCACCCTCTTCTTTCCTCTATCCTCCTCGATCATTTTCCCCTTCCTCCTCCTCCCTCCTCCTTTCTTCTTCCTCCATCTTCTTCGTACCGAAAACCCTTAGTCCCTGGCCGATGTCGGTGGCAGCTCACAGATCGACAATGTGTCGATGGTTACCACCCGACGCCACCGACATCATCGTGTGAATGTCGGTACATACTAGTGTTGGAGATTTTCAAAATGGGTTTAATATTTTACTACTTTAGTGGGAATGGTTACAACAAGATGGTTGTGACTCCTTAATTAGCTTTGAGGCTTGCAAGATAGAAGGTTAGTGATCCAACCCTATCGGGAGCTATTTTAGTCAAATTAAAGAGAAAATGGGCTTAAGCGGTAAGGTGCAACGCACCAACCGTGAGGTGCGGTGCGATTGTGAATTTAGTGAAAAGTGTGATTGGGCACTTAAAGATGCACTTTGCACTTACCATGACGTGAGTCGCATTGAGGAGCCACTTCCTTTGTTGGCTGAGTGCAGTCCCACAAGGCAGTTGTATCATGGGAGGCGATTCGCAAGCAAACCCGTCAGCGATTATAGGATGCAAATTATGCTTTAAAGAAAGCGTGTTTATACGTGCCTCAGCCTATGCCATGTTGTGTTATTTTGTGTGAGTATTTTTTCGTTTATTGACTGTTTTTTCTAACAACTAGGGGTGCAACTCGGGTCGGGTTTCAGATTTGAGCAAACCTAGAATCGAACCGAACAAGTTCAGGTCTACCACATTGAAACCCGAACTAACTCGAATTAGGCATAGAGCCAAACTGAATCGATCCACACTAAGGTCTGGTCGACAGTTGGTCTAAAAAATAGTGGCTATTAGCTATTTACTCGCAAGCTGGAGGTCTACATTGGACCTTAGGCTTTAGCCACACATTGAGCTTTCTTTGTAGTTGGTTCATCGTTAGCAAAGAACAAAAGATTACTCGTGTGCTAGTGTGATGTAGCCGCACGTTAATACTATATGAGTTGGATTCTCAGTTTGAGTAGGGCTAACCTGAGCCCCAATCCAAAACCGACTCGTATTTGGTCGGTTCCGCACGCAGAACATAGAACTGAACGAACCCGAACCTGAACCCGACCCATTAGGTCGGGTTGGGTCGGTTCTCGATTTTACTAGACCCAAGTTCCACCCCTAGTATGTACCCAGCGGCATCGGCATGCTGATGTCGATGTCTGACCTACCTGCTCCTTCGACAGGCAACTCAGGCTGCAACCTACATCAACTATTGACTTAGGGTTTTGGTGTGAAAAAGAAGGAGAAGGAGAAGGAGGAGGAGGAGGGAGGGCATGGTCCCGGGTGCACTGGATGGTCCCGACCATGACACTTGTGGTCAAGCCAATGAGGATCAGTAGTGCTGAGTACCCCGTGTTCGCACAGTTGTGAGGAGGACAATTATTTGGACGCGTCTCCCCACTGAGTCCAGATCAGGGGGTGTGACTTGTGAAAGGATAATGGAATGATCCCTTAGAGGTCCATCTCCTCCCAAATAAGTGAAACAAAGAGTGTCAATTCCCCAATGGGCGTGGAACACGTGTACAACTGGCTTTTCACAAGTGGGGTTGACTTATTATTTTTAATATATATCATCTATATAGTTTAATAACTAGCTACCTAGCTTGTGCACAACATTTATTTTAAATAACTATTGAGGTGGCAATAGATCGGTCGGGCCGGTAGGATCGGGTCGGATTAAGGCATAGATATAAGGGTAAAACATCCAATCTGAACACAACCCTTTTAATAAAAGAGTTTAAAACTTAAACCCAAACCCGACTGACCCATTTAAGCCTTTTAATAAATGGATCGGATAAGATCGGGTTGGCTCAATAGAACCCATATAAAATGCTCGTGCTTGATAGGGTTGGATCGGGTTGCATCCGGTTGGATCGGTTTGGGCCGGCTTTGATCTGGTTGGGTCGGGTCAACACGACTCATTTGGTAAACAGGTCAAGTCGGGTTATAAGTACAAACCCGATCCCAACCTGTTTAATAAACGGGTCAGTCGGGTCAACCCATTTCTGACTCGAACCCGTTTAGGTCAAACCCAAACCTGCTAACTTCAGGTCGGGTCAAGGATTGCCACCCCTAGCGACTATAAAGCTCAAGTCGCGCATGAGACGAGATATCGTCGCATGGAACATGTGGCACAAGTATGTTTTAGTATTAACCATTTTGATACTTAAAAACTAATGTAATCAGTATTTAAAGCTATCATTAATTAACAAAGTAAAATCCATCTATGCATGCTCGCAGATATGCGTGCGTGCACACACACACAGAATAGATCTTATTTTGGAAAATGTGAGTGTTCCTCATGAGCTAAATGCTCTAGCAAATACCAATAAAAGGATATCCCAACCTCTCCTTGTATAGGCTTGTATCCTCCGCTTTCTTCATGGCCTCTGCAAGATAGTCCAAACGAAATGGTGTGTGCACCGAGCTTCGACTCGAAGGCGTCACAGATCCTCCTTGAGTATTCGCATGGCAGAAGGAGGTGGTTTGAGGGCTCAGCTGATAGACCGCAAAAGGTGCAGTGCATGTCGGTGATCCCTGAATGGCTCGTCGTAGAAAGGTTGACTTTTGTCAAAATCTTGTTAAGTGTCGCTGTAGACACACAAATTGTGTCTAACCCGGATCCAACTTGCACAGCACCAATGCGGATGCGGACCGACTCGCATGCACCCATGCGGATGCGAACCTGACACGTACTCGGACCCAGGCCCGACTTGCGCCCAACGAGAGGCCGAGTGGACCCACCCTCAAGTGGGGCCCACCCGGTCCCCTACTAGGATCCGAAGCCCCCCTTATGGGGAGGCCGGCCCCTACTAGGGTCCGAGCCCCCCATAGGGAGGCCGGCCCTACTAGGATCGGAACCCCCCATGGGTTGGCCGGCCTTGCAAGGAAAAGAAAAGAAAGGAAAGAAAAGAAAAGGAAAGAAAAGAAAGGAAGAAAAGAAAGAAAAGAACGAAAAGGAAAGAAATACCACCATGCACGGGGGGAGGTTGCACATGACGTCTACCCACACATGGATCTGCACCGATCCCTCGATCCGACAAACAAGAAGAAGAGTCGGGTCGCCATCGATTTTATGTGCAAGATTCAAGATAAATCCAAAAATGATTGAGCCATAATTACCCCGCCAGAAAAGGAAAGCAAATAAAGATTTATTCCCCTCATCAATGGATGAATAAATCCTGGGTAATTATGGGGGATATATTAAAGGGATTTAAAATTAAAACTTCCCATATCTCTCCCCTCCCCCCTTCGCCTATAAATAGACGGGGAGGGGGAAAGCTCAAGAGGTCGAAGAAATCACAAGCTGAAGACGAAGCGAGGAAGCTCTGCAGAAGAGGAGACGCTTCTTCATCGACCCAAGGCTTCACGAGGCACGGGCAAGCCTATCCCTTCGGGACCGGCTTAGTCCATTGAAAGCCCTCATCAACGTGAAGACCCTTGTACAAGAAGATCAAGCCTTCGACTTCGTGCACGAAGAAGAAAGATCGGAGAAGAAGACCCTTCGACTCCGAAGACGCCAGAAGCAAAGGCCGGAGAAGGAGCTCGGAGCGGCACTACCCCGTCGGTTCCATCAAGCCTTTAACTCCGATCAAGCCCCAAAGCCTGGAGAAGAATGCCGAAGCGTCGTCACCCCGTCGCCTTCGACAAACGCCCGCTCCATCCACGAAGAAGAAAGCTTGGAGAGGAACACCCGAAGCGTCGCTACACCCGTCGCCTTCGAAGCAAAGCTGGCGTTACAACCATCGCACGAAGATCGGTGCTACCCCCGCCATCTTCAAAAGTATCCTTCGACTCCGGTCACGCCGAAGAAGCTCGGAAAAGAGGAGAAGCTAAGCCGACACTCAAACCGTCGAGGAAGCCAGAAGCATTGAAGAAGTAGCCACCGCCGTTCGAGAAGAAGATCGAGTCGACGCCGAAGCGAAAGCCCACGCAAGAAACCGAAGCAAAAGCCCCAGTGAAGCCCGCGCCAAAGCAACGCAAGTGCCAAAGCCAAGCGACTACGCCAGTCATGAGCAAAAGCATCGCACGTTCTAGCCGATACAACGCGAAGTCCAGAAGAACGAAAGCATCGCAAGTCTCCCCCGTCTACGTCCAAGCACAAGCGTCAAAGCAAAGCAAAAGCCAGAGCCACGCCAAAGCCAAGCCAAGGTCAAAATCCAAAGCCAAAACCAACGCCAAAAGCACGATCGACGCCACGAACCGATGATCAAGGACACTGAGATCAAGCAAGGAGCGAGAAAGACACGAAGACCGAGGAACGAAGCTGAAGACTCCTTAGCCGAAGAAGTGCGAAGCATAAAAGGGACCAAAGAAACGGCAGATATTCCTTAGCCTCTCAAAACCCTCATCCTGTAAGGACCTCTGTCCTGGGCAACCCCTTCAGAGCTCTCACACGAATACCACGTGGAGACACGGATCAAAGGGGCCCTCCAGAGGATCTCTCCCATAATCCCCTGATCAACACTCGTCGCACCCGGACTCGTCACCCCCGAGCCTCCGGTCCCGGCCACTCTTGTAATCTCGTGTGTTCGTAATAAAGACGACCCGTATCTTTTTTTCGCGCATACAGATTTTTGGTACACCCGGTGGGACCTCTTCTCCTTTCATCCGTATGGCTGAAGAAGCCGCTCCTAGTTCGCAATGGCCGGGACAAGCAACGATGCGTTTGCTTCAAGCCTTTCACCGATCGTCGAATCTCCTCTACTCTGACACGGTGGTCCAGTAAACCCGGAGGGTGATGATCCCCAGATGGTACGCGTCTACACTCGGCGTACTCGAACTCTTGCGGATGTCTTCATGCCAGAAACTACTGCCGAAGATGCTCGCCAAAGCGCCGACGAGGCCTTGGTGTATGAAGAAACGAGCCTCGATCCTGGAGTCCATGTCCAGAAGTTTGGGGAGGACCAGCCCCAACCCTGAGCCCGTTCGGATTCTCCAGCGGACATCGTACCTCCTCTGCAGGGGGCAAACATCAATCATCAACCAGAAGCAAGTCGGCGCAACTATATCTCCGACGATGATGGCAAGGATGCTAGCATGCAACATCAAGACGTCCTCCGTCATCATCCTCTGTTCGCTCTTCAGCTCCAAGTCATGCAGATGAGCGAGCACATGGCACAGATTACTCGGCTGATGGAGAAGAAGGATCGTCACATCAATACTCTGCTTCAGAAGCTAAGCGCAAGGGATGCTGCGACAAACGATCAGCCTTTTGCTTCTCCAGTAGCCGCTCCAGTTCCGTCTTCAACTCCCGCCCCTGCGGAGGTAATTTTGACAATTCAAGCGGTTACGCCAGTTCTCTCATCGGTTCCCGTCTCGGCGGAAGTCGTCTCGCCAGCACTAGTCTCGGTGGCCACACAACCTCCGGCAACGACAATAATGAATACCCAGCAAATACAAGCTTTGGTAGCTGACATGATGCGCACCGACGGTAGTGGTCTTCCTCCGATCACGGCAGTATACTCAAAGCCTTACACTGCAAGGATCCAGTAGCTGCGTTTCCCCATCGGGTTTCAGCCGCCAAAGTTCCAGCACTTCGACGAAAGGGGAAATTGTCACGCCCCAGAAATCTGAAGACCGATCCCTGGGGTGTGAAATGGGAAAAAGAAGAGGGTTCTGGGTCTGGTCAATTAATTACACCAATTTGGGTTCTCACAGGGCTTCTTCTACGCTCTCTAATATGAAAAACAAGGAGGAGGGAGAAACAAGAGGGGAATCTTTTAAATTTGATTTCTCGAAAATATTTTTTATTTAAAAAGCAGAGAAATAGAAATGTCAATAGAGAGAAGACATTATCTAGTCAAGCTCGACCTTCAAAAATCATATCCTCTCAGTATGAGTGACCTGTCGGTGCCACTACATACTGACAGGAGTCTATCTGAGGGAGCACGAGGCTCAAGCCTCCTACGGCTAGCCAAGTGGTTTTACCCACTACCTAACCCTCAATGCACCAGTCTAGGGTTCCTATCTACAAGGTTAATCAATTTAGTCATTTATATGCACTTATATTTTCATCATGATCTATCCTAGGCTTGGGTCCTTGAGGAGAGGCCTACCCAAAAGAATTCAACTGGAACCATTGCAACTACAACCATAGGATACTAACTAACCGATAAAAACACTTATTCCAATACAATTACAATGTCTAAAGAGAAAAGACGATAAAACGGACATACTAAGCAGAAAGGTAAAGCTGCTACTCTAACTCCGCCTCTTAACTGCTATTGCTACTCCTGAGCCTCCGGACCTACAACTGAGCCTACTCGTGGGAAAGAGTAGCCCCCAATAGGAAATTGGGAGATTAGCCAAATTAATGGCTAGTGACATCCTAATAGTCTATAATAATATGAGACGACCAATCGTAATAAATTAAGATATAATCTAGCAGTTCTAGTATGATCAATGTTTGCAGAATGATACCTAAACCTATCAATAGTCTATATTCACATGCAATTCCTACTGTCACTAGGTTATCTAACCTAAAGTCCATTCAATGTTCTACAGCATTAAAGAACAAACTAAATAAGACATTCATTTAAAGTCACGAGATCATTATGTGAACAGTCATACAATTTTAAATTCATGTACAGATAAAACACACTCTATCAAAATGTGAACCCCGGATATTTTGTTCATCCTGCCCCCGGTCGGGCATTACTATAGGGCCTTTTATTTCGATATAGAGGGCCAACTCTCTCGCCGTGCATCCACCAACACCATGCACAAATCACCCAGATGATCATAAGGGGTTTCCCGTCTTTTACGATGGAGCTCTACCGCCCAACTTGATTTACTATGAGGACTTCAACTCCCCGGGACGGGGTTGCTAGGCCAATCCCTACTCGAGGGCACCACCTATTGGCTTTACCACAACCCTTGCCCGTGACCCCTAACCTACTTAACTTCGGCTGTACGCGCAGGGTGGTTCACGGCCCTTGCGCGCACGGGGTCCCTACCCTCTAATCAGGTAGATTCTCAAATAACATCTTTTAACATATATACTGAAGCTACAAAAGGTATATTTAATGCTTAACAATTTCCAACAATTTATCCATGATCCTGTACTGCTCTCGCAACCCATGCGACATAATAAATAAATAAAGTAAGACACTCATCCCAGTGACCCGTGTGCAAGGGTTGCCATACTCCTCTCAGGAGGGTGGGTCCCGATAATTATTAGTTATTCAATTTATTATTTAATTTAAGGGAATCCTAATTATGGTGTCCATACAATCAAAAGCAATCATTATTATTATTATTCTATTAATATTTTAAGCATGCGTCGCCGGACTCGCGACTCCGTATGCAAGGCGGGGTCCACTTGACCACATGCGACGATACCCGGCAGGGCCCGCATACAGTGTCATGGACACCTACCCTTAGTCATTCTCATTTCCCACTATTAAAGACCACGCAAGGGTAGTAGATGTCACCTGGTTGTCGATCGCACACGACTCCGGCTAGTCGCCTCTGATCCGTCTCCGCTGGATCACCACGATCATAGTCTGATAATATACATAGCTCTATATCACAACTCTATCGATTAAAACATAAGAATTAACGATGAGGGTTCTATGGCCAGGATAGTCGGGCACCCTCGATAGGGGACCAACATTGAGTCGACAGTACACAAATCCGTGCGACTGAAGAACTCGAACCTAAACAATACTAGGTCAAACAAGTAATTAGAAGCTAAACCTACTCATCGAATTGGGCTCGAAGAACCCTTTCCGATGGTTCCAGTTTCGTTGGAATCGGACTTCGGTCGGATGGTTTCGGGTCAAACCACGTAGAACCGGTGAAACCGATCGCATGGTTGGTTCACTAGGGTAGAAGAGGTTCTAAGGTTATATTCTGGGTTTGATAGGTGGGACTCAATATTCTGAGCACAATGCCGCTGGTTTCGTCCGAATCCGAGTTCGGACGATGAAACGGCGGTCAAACCACGGTACCGCGATAAGATTCGGTCCAAGGATAAAACAGGATATTAAACAGTATAATTACTATACTAAACTATGAATAACATGTAGTATTTTCCGAGCCGGTCGAAATGGCGCTGGTTTCGTCCAATTCCGAGTTCGGACGGAGAAATGGCAGTCGAACCAAAATCGTCTGGTTTACGGGTCTGGTTCAGGTGAACCAGACCGGTTCACTGTTGGGCCGGGTCTGTGGGTCTGCTGTACACTTAAGCGGGTCGGGTTGCAGTATTTAATTAATAACCTGGAAAATTACAAAACTACCCCCCCTCTCCTTCTTCTGCACGAGACTAGCCCGAGGGGCTGATTCCTGCGCGTCGGCGGCCGACGGGAGGGGCGGCCTGGAGCGCCGGCGAGCGCTCGGCCGGCCTCTCCCGCACCACCCCCACGGAGGAGGCGCGGTGGGAGGCGGCCAGAGCCCTCGTCGGAGCCCCAAAAGCTTGGACGGCAGGGTGGGTCGCGCGGGGTCTACGGCCGGTGGTGGTGCGCCGGGGAGGGGCTCGGGGCGACGGCGATCACTGCCCGAGTGGGCCGCGGCATGGGAGGAGGAAGGGGGGTCGCGGGGTTGGGTCGCGGAGGTGGATGGGAGGGTGAGAGGGGGCTAACCTGCGGGTGTCTCGGCGTGCTCGCCGGGGCTCCGACGAGGGGCAGGTCGGCGCTCCATCTCCCTCGATCTCTCCTCCTTCTCCATCTCCGTCTCGCTCTGTCTCTCTCTGCATCCCGTTCTCTCTCTCTCTCTCTCTCTCTCTCTCTCTCTTTCTCTCCCGTTCTCTCACGTTCTCTCTCGTTCTCTCACGTTCTCTCTCTCTTCCTCTCGTTCTCTCTCTCTATCTCTATTTATAATCACTGGAAAAAGTACGGCTGTGGTGATAAGGGTTGGGGGGATAGAGTCGGTTAAGGCGAAGAGATAAGGAAAGAAAGATAGGGATCGATATATCATCCCAATCTTGTCCGATTATTCCCATCCGAATTTCGGATTTAAATAACTGGGGAGGGAGGTCAAGAGAGCCTAAATTATGCTAGGAGACCGGGAGGTAGGCTTTAGGGCTGGTCGGGCTCGGTCCCGAGCCCTGAACCGGGCTCGGTTGGAATCCGGGTGCGATTCATCCATCAACCTGACTGAAAAGAATAATCACTTGTAACTATCAAACCGGAAGTCAGAATAGGGCCTGAGAGGATTCGTTGGAAAGGTCTCATCAACGCGAACGCGTCAGCGCTTGGTAAATAATTTTTTGACTTCTAGATCTCTTGAAAAGAAAGAAAGACTCCAAAACTTAAAATAACAATAACTATTCACCCGGGTGTCGGATCGACCCTAACTCAGGCTCATTGGAAGGATCTCTCAAAGCCTCATCTAACGTATCTTGTTTCGTTACGATCTGATCACCCGATCTCTTGTGGAAAACAAAACGGCTACAACTATCGAGCAATTATCGTTTTTCTAGGGTTTACCTGCCGGGCTGCCGAAACTGGCTGCGCATACACATGATCGTTGCACGGAACGCATCATCGTGACATGCTCGAAGTTACGGAGAATGTGAACGTAAAACATCTCATAGGTTTACGATCCATTTATTGGGAAAAAGCCCAAAGAAAAAGTCTGGCGGTAAAAAGACGAAATTAGCCATGGAGGATTTCTATTATTCTCAAATCTAACACCACAGGTGTTACAACCTGCACACCTTAAAAAAATTTTCGTCCCGAAAATTCAACTACCAAAAACTATATATACGAGTCCACTCATCTCTACTACCAAAATAGGAACATTATAGCAATGAAAAGTTAACTATAACGAGTACGAAGATCCTCACTAACACTGCCAACAAGAAAGTTAAGTCACTACACCAATTCTTACTAAAAGAAAATCCTCTACTACTCACAATTCTACTCTCTCTACTAACCTAAACATTATACGAGTCGACTCTCATAATTATTGGGATAGAAATGAACCTCCAAATTCTCGCATCGATCGCGAATACGAGTTTTGGTTTCCATTTCCCATTCTAAGCATTACGGATTAGACCAAAATCATGAGTTCTGATTATTAACCCTGCCTTGATTAGGGGCATCATATCCTCCTTATTAGTATCGCCGAGGGGTGTCCTCCTCGGTAGGGTAACTACCAAAACTCATAGATTCAGAAACTTAAAATGCACTCAATTGTCAGTACCGATATAAAAGGTATATCAATGTATATGAGTGCCCATACACCCATATATAATTTATACTTTTGGTATCGACTCTACAATCATAGCAATGTATACTACACATATGCGCCCATACACATATGCTTAAGTACACATTCCAGAATGATTTGACAAAAGAGATGTCTCAACTAGTATGCCTAACGTGTATCTAATACTAAACTAAAATTCTATAAGATTCCTATGAGACTAACACCTACACTAATCAAACTACCAATACTGCTCAAGGGACTAACGAACAAATGCCCAAAAAATCTATTTCTCAAGTGGGTCCAAACTAGATAGCTACCCTCTGACAATAGATAGTCATTCCATTGGCTCACTACAAGACAAGGGGATCGATCCTAAACCAAAAGTATTATGAGTTGGCTGAAGAAACTACCTACTAGAAAACTAATGGCCAACTAATATCGACTGAGCAGATCGATACCAAGTACTAAATTCTATCCTAAACTAATCATCGAGATAGTTAGACGGAAACCTCGCAACCATACAAAAATAAGAATAAAGGACCCGAGACAAATAGAGACAACTTAGAAAAAAGGACAACTGAGGGAACTAGCACAATCTTAACATTCTGAGAACTAAAGGCAATCACTCAAAAGAAACTGAAGCAAACAAAAGTTACTAGAATCGAATAATAATTAGATACAAAGCGGGGTGAATCGGCAAAATAATAATTATTCTTAAGAGTCCAACTGATAAGGTATTCCCAAATTTTATAAACATAGGCAGTCCTCTTGACATCGTCGCTAACATCTTTCTAGTACTCAATTATCTCAATTCGATCTTAACGGCACTGTCATCTAGCCAGTGCGCTCTCTCCCGCGAGTTCCAATAAGAACTGCGAAACCAACTGCCAAAGCCTCCGAAGAGTCAGTGCATAGCCACAGTATATCCTCTATCGGACAATTATCACCACCGCCAAAGTTCCATAGGAACAGTGCGTACTCTTTCGCAAGAGTCACTATCAAGGTATCCCGTAATCTACTAACCATGGGAAATTCAAACTATCACCTGAGATTTTCATCTCCTGGTGTACTTCTTGAAACCATTATCCCCACGAGTCATCATTATTACTCATAGGATCCATTAAAAAAAACACACAAGCTCTACACCAAGCTAATTATAACCCACGATACACCAGAGAGATCTAACAAGAAAACTAATTTAATTATTACACCTCTATCGAGAAATTGGACAATCCTAAAAACACCAACTATGTCTCTAGTACCAATGGTCAACAAGAATCAAGGAATCCTAAAACACCAACTAAGTCTCTAGTACTAAGGGTTAACGAAGATCAAGGGATCCTAAACACCGATTAGGTTCCTAGCGCTTAGGGTCAACGAAAAATAACAAAACCAACAAAAAGAGTAACCTCACAACCAAGCCAGATAAACCATCAAGGATATACATCCTTCCAGATATATTCAAATACATCCATTCCAAAACTAATCAACTAAATCACTAACTGGAGTTGAATATCTAGTCCTTGGTCAGCTCCTTACCACTAGAAAGTTCAAGAGAATCCATATTAGAAGACTCGCAACCTATACTCTGATATAGACTCAAACACTATACTTCTGCCTAAAGATCAAGAAACACCACCCTTGGTTAAGATGTTCCACGTGGCTCCTTCTTAAGAACTATCACCCGAGTTACAACGACTAACTCTAAACCTAAACATTACAGCACATCAGAGTTCAAATACAATCATACTCATACGACATATAGATTGATTCACGATTCTCGATCAATCAAAAACTCAATCATAGACAGTTCTTAGTTACAGATCAATTCCTCAAACAAAACCAGTTCTCCAAGTATGATTAACCCTAGGTCCTTATCCTTAAAAATACTCGCTATACCACCACTAGCTACTACGAGAATTCGATCGACTCACTATCTATACAATCTCTAGAAAACATTCTAACACAACTAGAGTCTAAACTTTCCAAGAAAAGAATCGCAAGACACGAACCACATCCTAACAAAACCCCTAGGAACATATCCCTAAGCTCTGATACCAGCTGTCACGCCCTAGAAATCTGAAGACCGATCCCTGGGGTGTGAAATGGGAAAAAGAAGAGGGTTCTGGGTCTGGTCAATTAATTACACCAATTTGGGTTCTCACAGGGCTTCTTCTACGCTCTCTAATATGAAAAACAAGGAGGAGGGAGAAACAAGAGGGGAATCTTTTAAATTTGATTTCTCGAAAACATTTTTTATTTAAAAAGCAGAGAAATAGAAATGTCAATAGAGAGAAGACATTATCTAGTCAAGCTCGACCTTCAAAAATCATATCCTCTCAGTATGAGTGACCTATCGGTGCCACTACATACTGACAGGAGTCTATCTGAGGGAGCACGAGGCTCAAGCCTCCTACGGCTAGCCAAGTGGTTTTACCCACTACCTAACCCTCAAGTGCACCAGTCTAGGGTTCCTATCTACAAGGTTAATCAATTTAGTCATTTATATGCACTTATATTTTCATCATGATCTATCCTAGACTTGGGGCCTTGAGGAGAGGCCTACTCAAAAGAATTCAGCTGGAACCATTGCAACTACAATCATAGAATACTAACTAACCGATAAAAACACTTATTCCAATACAATTACAATGTCTAAAGAGAAAAGACGACAAAACGGACATACTAAGCAGAAAGGTAAAGCTGCTACTCCAACTCCGCCTCTGAACTCCTATTGCTACTCTTGAGCCTCCGGACCTGCAACTGAGCCTACTCGTGGGAAAGAGTAGCCCCCAATAGGAAATTGGGAGATTAGCCAAATTAATGGCTAGTGACATCCTAATAGTCTATAATAATATGAGATGATCAATCGTAGTAAATTAAGATATAATCTAGCAGTTCTAGTATGATCAATGTTTGCAGAATGATACCTAAACCTTTCAATAGTCTATATTCACATGCAATTCCTACTGTCACTAGGTTATCTAACCTAAAGTCCATTCAATGTTCTACAGCATTAAAGAACAAACTAAATAAGACATTCATTTAAAGTCACGAGATCATCATGTGAACAGTCATACAATTCTAAATTCATGTACAGATAAAACACACTCTATCAAAATGTGAACCCCAGATATTTTGTTCATCCTGCCCCCGGTCGGGTATTACTATAGGGCCTTTTATTTCGATATAGAGGGCCAACTCTCTCGCCGTGCATCCACCAACACCATGCACAAATCACCCAGATGATCATAAGGGGTTTCCCGTCTTTCACGGTGGAGCTCTACCGCCCAACTTGCTTTACTATGGGGACTTCAACTCCCCGGGACGGGGTTGCTAGGCCAATCCCTACTCGAGGGCACCACCTATTGGCTTTACCACAACCCTTGCCCGTGACCCCTAACATACTTAACTTCGGCTGTACGCGCAGGGTTGTTCACGGCCCTTGCGCGCACAGGGTCCCTACCCTCTAATCAGGTAGATTCTCAAATAACATCTTTCAACATATATACTGAAGCTACAAAAGGTATATTTAATGCTTAACAATTTCCAACAATTTACCCTTGATCCCGTACTGCTCTCGCAACCCATGCGACATAATAAATAAATAAAGTAAGACACTCATCCCAGTGACCCGTGTGCTAGGGTTGCCATACTCCTCTCAGGAGGGTGGGTCCCGATAATTATTAGTTATTCAATTTATTATTTAATTTAAGGGAATCCTAATTATGGTGTCCATACAATCAAAAGCAATCATTATTATTATTATTCTATTAATATTTTAAGCATGCGTCGCTGGACTCGTGACTCCGCATGCAAGGCGGGGTCCACTTGACCACATGCGACGATGCCCGGCAGGGCCCGCATGCAGTGTCATGGACACCTACCCTTAGTCATTCTTATTTCCCACTATTAAAGACCACGCAAGGGTAGTAGATGTCACCTGGTTGTCGATCGCACACGACTCCGGCTAGTCGCCTCTGATCCGTCTCCGCTGGATCACTACGATCACAGTCTGATAACATACATAGCTCTATATCACAACTCTATCGATTAAAACATAAGAATCAACGATGAGGGTTCTATGCCCAGGATAGTCGGGCACCCTCGATAGGGGACCAATATTGAGTTGACAGTACGCAAATCCGTGCGACTGAAGAACTCGAACCTAAACAATACTAGGTCAAACAAGTAATTAGAAGCTAAACCTACTCATCGAATCGAGCTCGAAGAACCCTTTCCGATGGTTCCAGTTTCGTTGGAATCCGACTTCGGTCGGATGGTTTCGGGTCAAACCACGTAGAACCGGTGAAACCGATCGCATGGTTGGTTCACTAGGGTAGAAGAGGTTCTAAGGTTATATTTTGGGTTTGATAGGTGGGACTCAATATTCTGAGCACAATACCGCTGGTTTCGTCCGAATCCGAGTTCGGACGATGAAATGGCGGTCAAACCACGGTACCGCGATAAGATTCGGTACAAGGATAAAACAGGATATTAAATAGTATAATTACTATGCTAAACTATGACCAACAGGTAGTATTTTCCGAGCCGGTCGAAATGGCACTGGTTTCGTCCAATTCCGAGTTCGGACGGAGAAATGGCAGTCGAACCAAAATCGTCTGGTTCACGGGTCTGGTTCAGGTGAACCAGACCGGTTCACTGTTGGGCCGGGTCTGTGGGTCTGCTGTGCACTTAAGCGGGTCGGGTTGCAGTGCAGTCGGGTCGGGTTACAGTATTTAATTAATAACCTAGAAAATTACAAAACTACCCCCCCTCTCCTTCTTCTCCACGAGACCAGCCCGAGGGGCTGGTTCCTGCGAGTCGGCGGCCGGCGGGAGGGACGGCCTGGAGCGCCGGCGAGCGCTCGGCCGGCCTCTCTCGCACCACCCCCACGGAGGAGGCGCGGTGGGAGGCGGCCGGAGCCCTCGTCGGAGCCCCAAAAGCTTGGACGGCGGGGTGGGTCGCGCGGGGTCTACGGCCGGTGGTGGTGCGCCGGGGAGGGGCTCGGGGCGACGGCGATCACTGCCCGTGTGGGTCGCGGCATGGGAGGAGGAAGAGGGGTCGCGGGGTTGGGTCGCGGAGGAGGATGGGAGGGTGAGAGGGGGCTGACCTACGGGTGTCTCGGCGTGCTCTCCGGGGCTCCGGCGAGGGGCGGGTCGGCGCTCCATTTCCCTCGATCTCTCCTCCTTCTCCGTCTCCGTCTCGCTCTGTCTCTCTCGATCTGCATCCCGTTCTCTCTCTCTCTCTATCTATCTCTTTCTCTCCCGTTCTCTCACGTTCTCTCTCTCTTCCTCTCATTCTCTCTCTCTATCTCTATTTATAATCACGGGAAAAAGTACGGCTGTGGTGATAAGGGTTGGGGGGATAGAGTCGGTTAAGGTGAAGAGATAAGGAAAGAAAGATAGGGATCGATATATCATCCCAATCCTGTCTGATTATTCCCATCCGAATTTCGGATTTAAATAACTGGGGAGGGAGGTCAAGAGAGCCTAAATTATGCTAGGAGACCGGGAGGTAGGCTCTAGGGCTGGTCGGGCTCGGTCCCGAGCCCTGAACCGGGCTCGGTTGGAATCCGGGTGCGATTCATCCATCAACCGGACTGAAAAGAATAATCACTTGTAACTATCAAACCAAAAGTCGGAATAGGGCCCGAGAGGATTTGTTGGAAAGGTCTCGTCAACGCAAACGCGTCAGCGCTTGGTAAATAATTTTCTGACTTCTGGATCTCCTGAAAAGAAGGAAAGACTCCAAAACTTAAAATAGCAATAACTATTCATTCGTGTGTCGGATCGACCCTAACTCAGGCTCATTGGAAGGCTCTCTCAGAGCCTCATCTAACGTATCTTGTTTCGTTACGATCTGATCTCCCAATCTCTTGTGGAAAACAAAACGGCTACAACTATCGAGCAATTATCATTTTTCTAGGGTTTACCTGCCGGGCTGCCGAAACTGGCTGCGCATACACATGATCGTTGCACGGAACGTATCATCGTGACATGCTCGAAGTTACGGAGAATGTGAACGTAAAACATCTCATAGGTTTACGATCCATTTATTGGGAAAAAGCCCAAAGAAAAAGTCTGGTGGTAAAAAGACGAAACTAGCCATGGAGGATTTCTATTATTCTCAAATCTAACACCACAGGTGTTACAGAAATCCAAGGCAGCACGTTGCTCACTTCATCGAAACTTGCAACAACGCCGGCACATATGGCGACGAGATGGTGAAACAGTTCATTCGCACCCTCAAAGGTAATGATTTTGACTAGTACGTTGACCTTCCTCCAGGGACCATCGACAGCTGGGATCAGATGGAGAGGGAATTCCTCAATCGCTTCTACAGCACCAGGTGCACCGTCAGTATGACCGAACTCATCGCCGTCAAGCAAAGGAAAGATGAGCCGGTGATCGACTACATCGATAGATGGAGGAACCTTGCGCTAAATTCACAAGACCGCTTCTTTGAAGACTCGGCCATCGAGATGTGCACCTAAGCCTAGCAAGCCGCGGGGACTCAAAGAACAAGGACTTCTTGAAGGTGGAGACGAAGGACAAGCCGCAGGCACCGAAATCGAAGCAAGTTAATGTTGCTGACGTCGCTTCAACCTCCAAGCCGCTCAAGATCGGTGGCAAGCCGGATCAGAAGAAGGGAGTTGCCATATCGTAGCCTCCGCCGCCAAGACAAAGGATGACTCTCGAGGAGCTCGAAGCCAAGGAGTACCTCTTCCCGGACTCGGAAGTCTCCTCCATGTTCGACCAACTGCTGCAAGAGAAGATGATATAGCTCCCTCCTTCAAAGAGGCCCGAGCAGATGCATCGCGTCGATGACCATCTCTTCTGCAAATACCACCGGGTGGTAAGTCATCCCATCGAATGATGCTTCATCTTCAAGGAAAGAATCATAGCGCTCACAAAGCAAGGAAAGATAGAGATCGACACCGGGGAAGTCGCCACGGTCAACATGATGTCCATCACCTCGGCTCCTTCTCGCCGGTACTCATTGCTGCATGACAAAGAACGACCAAATTGCGCATCAACTGTCAGAGGCCAACCGCCAAGTCAATTTCCCACCTGAAGGTCTCGAGGCGACGCCAACGTACCCCTGCGCTCACCGAGGAAGAAACGCCGCTGCCCCGGGGGAACCATCGCTCACGCTAGTATCTCTTCCAAACAATGCTACATCCCAACGAGCTCTCCAAAGGAGATACGAGCAAGGAGATCCAGAAGTTGGTCTGCTGGGCCAGCCTTCGGGGAAGTTTGACTATTACATCCTCTACTCAAGGCCTCCGTCCATTTCGATTGAAGAAATCAAGCCTACCGGCTGGGGATCGGAAGATGAGCCAGTGGAGCTTCAGGAAGAGCAAATCCCTTCCAGTCAAGCTACGTCCCAACGCGCTCTCCGAAAAAGATACGAGCAAGGAGATCCAGAAGTCATTCTGCTGGGCCAGCCTTCGGGGAAATTCGACTATTACGTCCTCTACTCAAAGCCTCTATCAGTTTTGATCGAAGAAATCAAGCCCACCGGATGGGGATCGAAAGACGAGCCAGTAGAGCCTCTGGGAGAACAAGTGTCTTCAAGGGAATCAGTTGTTGCTGCCAATCATCATAGCGGAGGAGAATCCACCGACGAAGAGGCATGGGTTATGCTACCCCGGCGACGAAGGTTACGACAAGAAAGGCAGCATAAGTAAGACCGTGTGATGAGGAGATTTCCCGAGCGGAGGACCTACAAGAAGAAAAGCAAGACTCCAGGAAGGAATGCGTTCAAAGTGCCGCCGGCAAACCAAGACGATCTCCTCCAGCAGAGCCTTCCAGAACCAGCAACCTTGCGAGAATTCTTCCCCGATCGCTTCCTCCCAGTCGATCAACACATCAGGATGTCTTGTTGCATGGTCGAAGTTCTTAAGGCGTCGGGGGGAAAAGACGAAATCGAAACTTCTGAAGAAGGCGACTCCACTGACGAGGGAGACGATTCTGACAAAGGGGGCACCGCCTCTCATGATGAAGCATTCCTGTACTTGCCGCTTGTAGAAGCTTTGCATCTTCCGAAGAAGGCTCGCCTGGCAATGGCTGCAGCCTTGGCAGACCCGGACAGCTACAAGAAGAAAAGGAAGGACGATAAGAAGGGCAAAACTGTGACCTCATGCGATGTGGCGATAACCTTCTCAGACGAGGACTTGCAACTCAGAACACGATTGCATAACCAGCCCGTCTATGTTTCGGGATACATTAAGAAGAAGCCAGTGAATCGAATTCTGTTGGACTGTGGCTCCGCCGTCAACATCATGCCCATCCAGACGATACGGCAACTCGGCATCACCAGTGACCAGCTTTCGCCCAGCCAATTGGTCATTCAAGGGTTCAACCAGGGCGGATAATCTACTATCGGAATCATCCGCCTGAAGCTCTCAATCGGCCCGCTAGATACAACGGTCCTCTTCTACATCATCGACTGCCAGACGTCATATCGCCTCCTGTTGGGCAGGCCATAGCTACACGAGAATGGCGTCGTAGTGTCCGCCTGGCACCAGTGCCTCAAGTACTACGAAGAAGGCATGGAGAAATACATAGTTGCTGATGACAAGCCATTCAATGAGGTCGTGGCACATTTGGCCGACGCCAAGTTCTACCAAGCGAAAGACCTAGTCGCGGAAGTCCTTCCAACTAAAGCCCCTCGAGCCCCGAAGACTGAAGAAGTAAAATAGGGCGAGGCTCCTCCACCTGCAAAACCGATGCAGCCTTCCGGCAAGGCGAAACTCGAGGTCCAAGAAGCATCAAGGTCAAGGCAAAGGATGCGCATAAGTTCCGAGTCAAGAGCCATGCAATATACCCCGTTGCTCGTTCAAGCGATGCCAATCCTGCGTCTCGCACCTCAGTGGCTCCGTAAATCCGAGCAATCACCTTCCACTCCGACAAGGAAGCTGGCCCCGCCATTATCACAAGCCAACGTCGTCACTCTGCAAGAAATGGCGTTGCCATTACCTACTCTGACGCAAGCTCCGAACCCGAGCAGACCTGTCGAATCAGTCGACCTCAATCAACTCGGATTCAAGCCGAAAGGGAGTTGGGGGCAAAACGCTGCCAAGTTGCTGTTCAAAGCTGGCTACGACAAAGAGAGTGCCATGGGCACACTTCCCCCAGTAGCGACGCCACATGGGATGACGAGGACTCAAGCTCGGTTGTTTCAAAACGGCGAACAAATTCTCCCGAACCACCGAGGCATTGGCTCCAGTCAAACTCCGATGGTCGTTAAGATTGCAGCGAAAATGACCTTCACCTCCAACTACATCGAGGCAAAGATGGTAGACGAAGCGGTTGAAGGATCGACAATCTTCGATGCATGCTTTGCCTATGCCAGCCATCCCGACAGCAAAAGAAGACGGCGACGGGCTCCATGCCAAGCCTTGCTCCAAAAGCAAAACAAAAGCAGTCTAAGCCGGTCAAATCTAAAGCGCATATCCGTGTTCGAAAGGCTCGGGCCAGTCAAGCAATCAAAGAAGAAGTCGATGTTCGATCGTTTGGGAATGCCAGTCAGGGACCTCTTTTCAACACCCACCCACCCACCCATGGCAGCCGTCAATCATATCTCCGTTATGGCTCCTGACAACGGTGATACTTCTACTTCGGACGACGAGTTGGAAGTTGCCCTGCCAGTCCTCGAAGAAGGGGGGCAGTCCACCATTGATGACTTGAAGGAAATCAATTTGGGCACAGAAACGGAGCCTCGGCTTACATTCGTCAGCATATTCTTGACTCCTGAAGAAGAAGCTACATACGTCAAACTGCTCCAAGAATATAGAGACGTCTTCACATGGTCCTACAAGGAGATACCGGGACTTGATCCCATAATTGCAGTACACCAGCTTAGCGTCAAACATGGAGCTAGCGTCATCAAGCAAGGACAAAGATGCTATCGGCCGGAACCGGTATCCCAAATAGAAGGCGAAGTGAACAAACTAATTGAAGCCGGCTTCATCCGAGAGGTCAAATGCCCGACATGGATCTCTAGCGTCGTCCCAGTCAAAAAAAAGAACGGCCAAATCCGAGTGTGCGTGGACTTCAGAGACTTGAACAACGTATATCCGAAGGATGACTTCCCCCTGTCAATCACGGAGCTAATGGTGGACGCGACGGCAGGCCACGAGGAGCTAACTTTCATGGACGGATCCTCAGGCTACAA
Organism: Chamaelirium japonicum; assembly: GCA_947650365.1. Lineage (NCBI taxonomy): Eukaryota > Viridiplantae > Streptophyta > Magnoliopsida > Liliales > Melanthiaceae > Chamaelirium > Chamaelirium japonicum. Next base: position 26,136,069 of record OX393549.1, read on the forward strand.
TCAGATTCGGATGGCACCCAAGGGCGAAGAGCTCACAGCATTCCGCACACCGAAAGGAATCTACTACTACAAAGTTATGCTGTTTGGCTTGAAGAACGCATGAGCCACCTACCAGCGAGCTATGCAGAGAATCTTCGACGACATGCTTCATCAAAATGTGGAGTGCTACGTCAACGACCTCATAGTGAAATCCAAGAAGAAGTCGGCATATCTACAAGATCTCGAACTAATCTTCAAACGGCTTCGAAGGTACCAACTCCGCATGAATCCACTCAAGTGCGCATTCGGAGTACTCTCCTCAGGCAAATTCCTTGGCTTCGTCGTACGACATCGAGGCATTGAGATAGATCAATCCAAAATTGATGCTATCATCAATATGCCCACACCAAAGACAGTGCGAGACCTCAGAGGCCTCCAAGGGCACTTGGCATATATCCAAAGATTCATCACCAACCTAGCTAGGAAATGTCGCCCGTTTAATCGCGTCATGAAGAAAGGAGCGCCATTCAAATGGGAAGATGCTTGCCAAGAAGCACTCCAAAGCTTTAAAGCTTATCTACTGAAGCCGCCAGTTCTATCAGCACCAGTTCAAGGAAGGCCGCTAATCCTCTACATTAGTGCTCAGGAGCAATCCTTGGGGGCACTCCTGCCTCAGAACAATGAGCTTGGCAAGGAGACGGCGTGCTACTACTTGAGTCGCACTCTCGTCGGTGCAGAGCTAAATTACTCATCGATTGAGAAGGTCTGCTTAGCACTCATATTCGCCACAAAAAAGCTGCGACACTATATACTGGCTCATATCGTCAGACTCGTCTCGAAGGCCGACCCCCTCAAGTACATCATGTCAAGACCAGTGTTCTCCGGACGTATGGCAAAGTGGGCGCTGCTTCTCCTCGAATTTGATATCACCTTCGTACCACTGAAAGTAGTTAAAGGGCAAGCTCTCGTGAACTTTCTCGCAGAATATCCCCTCCCGGCAGAATGGGAGATTTCAGAAGATCTCCCAGACGAAGAAGCATTCTCCATCGACATCGCCCCCTCCTGGAAAATATTCTTTGACGGCGCAGCAAGATAGGACGTAGCGGGAGCCGGAGTCATCTTCGTCACTCCAGACAATGAAATACTCCCCTTCTCATTCCTGCTGTCGGAATCATGTTCCAACAATATGGCAGAGTATCAAGCTCTACTCATCGGTCTCGAACTTGCCAACGATATGAAGCTTCAAGGACTCGAGATTTTCGGTGACTCTCAACTCATTATCCAGCAAGTCTTGGGGGCATACGAAGTCAACAAAGAAGACCTGGTGCCATTGCATGCGCGAGCTTTGAAACTCCTCGGCGAACTCAAGGCTACTTCCATTCAGCACGTCTCCAGAAACCTCAACCAACAGGCTGACGCACTCACGAATCTGGCGGCTACACTCCCGTTTCCAGAAGAACGCCAACTCATCGTCCCCGTCGGTAGAAGAATAGTGATCACCAAAGAAGAAGGTCCGGTCAAATTCCAGTTCAAACCAACACGGTGCACGTCCTCGAAATTGAAGAGCAAGACTGGAGGTAGCCTTTTGTGGATTATCTCATCCATGGTAAACTCCCCGAAGATCTAAAGCACAGAGTTGACATCCAGCGACGATCTCTGAAGTTCTACCACTTCAACAACGAGTTGTACCGGCGAGGCTACGATGGCACACTCCTGAGGTGCCTCGTGAAAGAAGAGGCAGAAGCGGCATTGGAAGAAGTACACGCTGGAATCTGCGGATCGCACCAGTCCGGTCCGAAGCTTCACTTTCGCGTCAGGAGAATGGGCTATTACTGGCCCACCATGGTCAAGGACAACTTGGAGTTCGCAAAAAAATATCACGCTTGCCAGCTACACGGAGACTACATCCGTCAACCGCCGGAGCCTCTACACCCAATAATCGCGTCTTAGCCCTTCGACTAATGGAAACTCGATATTATCGGCCCCCTGCCCAAGTCATCCAAGCAACATCTTTACATTCTGGCGGCAACGGATTACTTCTCCAAGTGGGCTAAAGTAGCACCTCTGTGGGAAGTTTCAAGGCACTCCGTCATCAGCTTCATCCAGAAAGACATCATCTTTCGATACGGAGTCTCTCGATACATCGTAACGGACAACGGAAAGCAATTCAAGAATGCTGCTGTCAGCCAGTTCTGCGCCAGGTATGACATTAAGCAGAAGTGCTCGACAATGTACAACGCTACGGCCAACGGTCTGGCGGAGGCCTTCAACAAGACTCTTTGCAAGCTGCTGGAGAAAACTATCTCGAAGACCAAGAATGACTGGCATGAACGCATGGGCGAAGCGCTGTGGGCCTACCGAACGTCCTTTCGCACTCCGACGCAAGCAACTCCTTACTCCCTCATCTATGGTGTAGAAGCCGTTCTTTCGCTTGAGCTCCAGATCCCATCGCTCAGGATAGTAATCCAGGACGGCCTCACCAGCGACGATAACACCTAGCTCCACCTAGCAGAATTAGAAGCATTGGATGAGAGACGCCTCGAAGCTCAACAACGTCTGGAGTGTTATCAGGCCAGACTGTCTCACGCCTTCAACAAGAAGATCCATCCTCGATCATTCCAAACAGGGGAACTTTTGCTGGCAGTCAAATGCCCCATCATTCTCTCGCATCGAGGAAGGAAGAAATTTGATGCCAAGTGGGATGGCCCGTACTCCGTCAAGGAAGTCTACTCCAACGGTGCCTATCTCCTCACCACGCCAGAAGGGCTGACACTCGGCCCTATCAACGGCAAGCACCTTAAAAGGTACTATGCCTAAAGCAAGGCCACACCCGTTGCGAGCAAAAAAAAAAACATGAACTACGTGCGACTTGATCCCCCTTTGGGGGGTACGTAGGCAGCTTGAGAAGTTACTTCAGGTTCAGTCCGACCAAAAAAAAAAGCCAACAAGGGTCCCTGCATAAATACGGCAAAACAAGGCGATATTATTAGATATCTAAGAGAAAGGTAGTACATAGCATAAAAGAAAGATACAAGGCAAAATGACTAGACGAGGAGCAGCTAAAAGAATGTATCCAGAGCTCGAAGGCGGCGCATTAACTCCTCTCTAGTAGCCTCCACTAACTGAAGTTCTACGGGACGTGTGGCCAAAAGCTCGTGACGGGCCGCCAAGTTTGACTGCTGCTTCAAGTAGCTCGCCTTCAAAGCACTCTCTGCGGTCTCAACTCGCTCTAGACGAGACTCTGCCTTCCGAAGAGAGGCGCGCACTGATTCTAACTTTGTTTGAGCCTTCGACAGGCTGGAAGCGGCCTCCGCAAGCTGGTGGTCTGACTGACACAAACTCGCCTCGGCGGCCACCAGCTCAGAAGGAGTGCTCCCCTCTAGTAAAGTTCGCCGGGAGCGGTAAGCCTCACTATCAGTCACGAGCAGGTTCATCTGGGCGATAAAAGAAGAACTGTCGACCTTGAACTCCTCCAGGCTCGCACGAAACTCTGCACCGTCGGTAGACAACCAGTCTTGTAGGGCACCAAAGCCCGCATCTTGAAAGGGCTCCAACATTGACTTGATATACTGCCGACAACTTGCAAGAAGAAATTCTGAAACTCTGCTCTTCGGCCTTAAGCTCGAGCGAGGTGCCTTAGAGTAGGTGGGCAAAACCTTCCCTTTCATTGCAGTCGCTCCGGGAACCGCCTTCGCCAATGAGTTTGGTAAAACTAGAGAAACCACTACCACCATCGCGACAATCGTCTCCTCCAACAGGCCTGAGAGCACAGCAACCGGGGAACGCCGCTTGTCGACACTCGAAACTTCGGCCTCCTCATGGAAAGACAAAGCGTCAACATCAATGTCGTCCAGATCAATATCGCCACTAGGAAAGTTCTCCCCACAAACCCCGAGGGAGTCCAGATCATCCGGAGGAACATCTAGCCCGCACTCCCTAGGCGCTTCCTGCGCGGCCCCAGTAGACGAATGCCCGAGAGATGCCTTCGAAGAGTCTGCCCCGCGCTCTACCACTATAACGGAATCTGACCAAAAGAAATACACTGCTCAGCATGATGGAACTTCCCGAGCATAGAAAGGAAGTAAAATAAGGAGAACTCCATACCTGCAAGGTCGGACGAAGCAGCCCTAGACGGAGGAATCACCTCATCTCTTAGAAGTCCGGGCTCCTCGGTATCCTCCACCGGACAAGGGACCCTTGAAGTCATCCCCCGGGGAATGTAAACCTTTTTTCTTTTGGGCAGGGCACCCTCAACAGCGGCCTTCGAGAAAAAGGATAGCCCCGGGGCATTAGTAAGCTCGGTTTCTAACACGGGAGCCGAAGAAGGGACACAGCGAGCACTGGAAAGACGGCTACAACTCTTCTAGGCCCTCTGAAGCCCCAATCGGAGGCGACGATCTTCCACTCCCGCAGAAGAATCAAAGCGAAAATTTTTAAACTCACTGCTCACCAGAACGTCAACCCGGAGACTCGCAAGTAAGGAAGAAACTCGCTCTTCAATCCATTTGCAGTAGCATAGAGTGGCGGCATCTCGAAACCCCGACTTGGTCCCAGGGAAGAAGCTATCGCCAGTTAATCGAGCGTAAAGAGAAGCCCAGAGGCGGTAACCTTCCTACGGACTAATGTATCCCTGCAACTGCTGAGGCATACCAGGAACTTCCTGTCAAAATCCTTGCTGACGAGTGAAGCAATGAGGGGAGTACTACTCCACCTCCACCACATCTCCCTTGCGCCAAACCAAGTAGCAAGGGCGGCAATTGACCATATTCTAATACAGGTTGTCCGAGAGCTCCTCGTTGTCATAGACATTCGACCTCTCGAAAGGTAGTACCGAATGCTCTGACAGAAACTCGAAGTCGGCGCCTCCTATCCTCCGCAAAAGAGTGCGAGCGCACTCCCTCGGGCGCTCCCAACTGATAAAAGCATTTAAGATCCCTCCTATCCCGGGCAGGAACGGCAGGTCGGTTGGATGCCCCCGTCTGGCAAAGATCGCTTTTGGGAAGTGAAGAGCTATCCAGCCATACAGGTAGTGCAGAGGTCCGAACGCAGTAGACCGGCCAAGCTCCCCCTTGGCATTATCCGAGCTGGACAAGTCCCACTAAGTCCCTCTGAGCCCCCGATACAAGGCGCATAAGATTGCCGGGGCTAGATTGAAAAGCTCCCCCCTCGCCATCCTGGAAGCTGCAAGAAAGGTCCCCGGACGGATGACCTCGCCGGGACAGGGGAGCACGAACCGGCAAAGAAAGATGACCAGTCTGGTGGCTCGATAAACCGTCCGCCACTCCTCGCTGTCACGCCTCAGACCGAGGATCTCCCAGGGATACTACTTTCCCTCCATTGAGTGTCTCTCTCGAGCCAAGGACTCAATAGGCCTCACAAAAGAACGAAGCGGAGGCCTCTTCATTTGAGAGACCTTCCACATTAGGTGAGCCGAAGGTGCCGGGGACCTATACTCACCTCTGAACCAAAAATCAACCCAGGAAGAGGGACGCACTCAGTCTGACTGATCCCGCGCCGCAATGATGGCATATGCCTTGAACAGAAGAAGGCAGGAGCTCGGAGCAAAGTGTGGGGGAAAATCTTCGTGCCGACCCGAAGACCTCGCCTCACTAGTCAATTGGAGTTGAAGTTGATGCTGAAGATCGTTGGTCGATCTGTTGATCGAAGTTGAAGTTTTTGATATGTAAACAGAGAGATGCAATCAGAGAGAGAGTTGACACGAGAAGTGATCTCGGAGTTCAGCCGAAGCCTACGTCTCCGTGCTATAGGGAGCAACCCGAATTCACTAATACTTTACTTGAAGTGACCTCGACAGGCCGAGCGTCACTGAAATCTCTTTGACCTCTTCAAGGACAAGAAGAAGAAGATCAAAGAGTTAGAAATTTCTGGGTTCTGGTTTCTGAAATAGATATCAACTGATGGCACTGATCTATTATCAGAGCTCTGGTTTTGGTTCTGGAATTTTGGATTTCGGATCTGAGTTTTCGATCCCCTCTCCTTCTGAAGGCTCTGCTATTTATAGGATTCTCTGGTGGTAAATGGCGGTTTTCTACTGTCATATCTGGGGATCCTCCAGGTAAGGCTGGTGGGCTCCGCTGTTGTCTCCAGGGGCCCACCAGGCAGGACCGGTGGGTCCCACTGTAGTCTCCGGGGGCCCACCAGGCAGGGCCGGTGGGTCCCGCTGTAGTACTCGGGGGCCCACCAGGCAGGGCCGATGGGTCCCGCTGTTGTTTTCGGGGGCCCACCAGGCAGGGCCGGTGGGTCCCGCTGTTGTCTTCGGGGGCCCACCAGGCAGGGTCGGTGGGTCCCGCTGTTGTCTTCGGGGGCCCACCAGGCAGGGCCGGTGGGTCCCGCTGTTTGCAGACTTCTTGCCAAAATTTGCACCCACAGTTACCCCCTCCAAGTTAGCTAGAGATCATCTGGCTGGCTTGGATTCGTGGTGCAAAGCTAACGACCCCCTGTCACACACACAGAGGAGCTTTGTCGAGTGTTAGCGTTAAAATAGATTGATCGGTCAATTTTGACCGTTCGGTCAAATTTGACCGTTCGGTCAATTTTGATCGTTCGGTCAAATTTGACCGTTCGGTCAATTTTGACCGATCGGTCAATTTTGACCGAACGGTCGATTTCAACCGGTCAAGGATTGGGTGATCGATCAAAAAACATGGTTTTTTGACCGATCCAGTGGAAAATTGCCCGATCGGTTGATTTTGACCGTTCGGTCAATTTTGACCGATCGATCAAATTTGACCGTTCGGCAAATTTTGACCGTTCGGTCAAATTTGACCGTTCGGTCAATTTTGACCGATCGGTCAATTTTGACCGATCGGTTAATTTTGACCGAACGGTCGATTTCAACCGGTCAAGGATTGGGTGATCGGTCAAAAACATGGTTTTTTGACCGATCCAGTGGAAAATTGACCGATCGGTTGATTTTGACCGTTCGGTCAAATTTGACCGAACGGCTAAAATCAGCCGGTCAAGGTTTGGGTGATCGGCAAAAAACCTCAGTTTTTTGTCAGATCTAGTAGAAAATCGACCGATCGGTTGATTTTGACCGAACGGTCAAATTTGACCGAACGGCTAAAATCAGCCGGTCAAGGTTTGGGTGATCGGCAAAAACCCTCGGTTTTTTGCCAGATCTAGTAGAAAATCGACCGATCGGTTGATTTTGACCGAACGGTCAAATTTGACCGAACGGCTAAAATCAGCCGGTCAAGGTCTGGGTGATCGGCAAAAAACCTCGGTTTTTTGCCAGATCTAGTAGAAAATCGACCGATCGGTTGATTTTGACCGAACGGTCAAATTTGACCGAACGGCTAAAATCAGCCGGTCAAGGTCTGGGTGATCGGCAAAAAACCTCGGTTTTTTGCCAGATCTAGTAGAATATCGATCGATCGGTTGATTTTGACCGAACGGTCAATTTTGACCGAACGGCTAAAATCAGCCGGTCAAGGTTTGGGTGATCGGCAAAAAACCTCGGTTTTTTGCCAGATCTAGTAGAAAATCGACCGATCGGTTGATTTTGACCGAACGGTCAAATTTGACCAAACGACTAAAATCAGCCGGTCAAGGTTTGGGTGATCGGCAAAAAACCTCAGTTTTTTGTCAGATCTAGTAGAAAATCGACCGATCGGTTGATTTTGACCGAACGGTCAAATTTGACCGAACGGCTAAAATCAGTCGGTCAAGGTTTGGGTGATCGGCAAAAACCCTCGGTTTTTTGCCAGATCTAGTAGAAAATCGACCGATCGGTTGATTTTGACCGAACGGTCAAATTTAACCGAACGGCTAAAATCAGCCGGTCAAGGTCTGGGTGATCGGCAAAAAACCTCGGTTTTTTGCCAGATCTAGTAGAAAATCGACCGATCGGTTGATTTTGACCGAACGGTCAAATTTGACCGAACGGCTAAAATCAGCCAGTCAAGGTCTGGGTGATCGGCAAAAAACCTCGGTTTTTTGCCAGATCTAGTAGAATATCGATCGATCGGTTGATTTTGACCGAACGGTCAATTTTGACCGAACGGCTAAAATCAGCCGGTCAAGGTTTGGGTGATCGGCAAAAAACCTCGGTTTTTTGCCAGATCTAGTAGAAAATCGACCGATCGGTTGATTTTGACCGAACGGTCAAATTTGACCAAACGGCTAAAATCAGCCGGTCAAGGTTTGGGTGATCGGCAAAAAACCTCGGTTTTTTGCCAGATCTAGTAGAAAATCGACCGATCGGTTGATTTTGACCGAACGGTCAAATTTGACCGAACGGCTAAAATCAGCCGGTCAAGGTTTGGGTGATCGGCAAAAAACCTCAGTTTTTTGTCAGATCTAGTAGAAAATCGACCGATCGGTTGATTTTGACCGAACGGTCAAATTTGACCGAACGGCTAAAATCAGCCGGTCAAGGTTTGGGTGATCGGCAAAAAACCTCGGTGTTTTGCCAGATCTAGTAGAAAATCGACCGATCGATTGATTTTGACCGAACGGTCAAATTTGACCGAACGGCTAAAATCAGCCGATCAAGATTAAAGTCTTGAACCTGTACTTTTGAGGAAGTGGTATAGCTTGTGCTTCTTCTTTGATCTTTGGCAGTCTTGAATATCGATGGAGTTTGATTTTTTCTGCTTTGAATCCTTGGTTGACCGGAATGTGGTTTTGAACTGGCGGTCCGGTTCACTCAAACCGGTGGTTTGTTTGGACCGTTGGTTTACGCGGACCAGTAGGTCTGACGCTTCGTCTGGTCCGACGGTTCGCCTGATTTTGCGCTTGTTATGGATGGATGCCATGTGTACCTGCAAAAACACGCGATTTGATATGGTGAAGACACGTGTCTTCTCGATTTGCGTACCGTTTTACCCTGGGTATATAAGTCTCTCTCGCCGTCATTTTCGCCTCACGCTTTCAGAATTTTTCGAAGTCCAGACTCTTAGCTTCCTCTCTCTTGTTCTTTGTCTCCTTTCGATCGGTCAAATGGCATCTTCGGGCAATTCGAAGAAGAGTGTTCCTTCCAAGAGGAAGGGCAAGGAAGTTGTCGAGGTCTCTTCCGTTCCGAAGGGCCGAGGCAAAGGCAGGGCAGAATTGATCGAGCTTGGCCAACTGGGCAAGAGGCACCAAGGAGTGGGATTTGCTTCTGCACCGTCAAGGCCAGAGCAGATCCCCAAGGCAAAGTTTGTCCTCTGCCCGCAGCTACCTTTGGAGGCGGAGATGGAGTTTGGGTACAATATTGGCAGTAAACTGACAGATATGAAGAGGGCGAAGCTGCAGGAGTTGCTGGCATGCTTCACAGAGGGAAAGGCTCGACCAGCGCTCCCTGGAGTTCTAACTGCTTTTGGCATTGATTGGCGGACGATCTTTGTCTCGTGTGCGAGCAAGGAACAAGTGATGGGAACCATCGTCACGATCGGCCAGCTCAACTGTGGACTGCGCCTTCCGCTGCCGCCTTTCGCCGTGAGGTTGCTGAACGCCTCCGGTCTCTGTCCCGGGCAGGTTACCGGGAACTCCTGGAGGATCATCTACGCTTTCTGTCGCTTAGAGTCGGACTTTCAGAAGGAGCTAAGGGAATGCTACTCCAGCCTCCCTGAAGGTGAAGAAGCCCGAATCGAGCTGGGGTATTTCTTTTACCATTATCGATGGGCTTGGAGGAAGGATAGCCCGTTCTACTACTTGACAAGTGTCACTGCCCTCCGCCCGATTGCTGACACCATTGGTTCCGACAAACTCTATACCGACTGGCCGCTGTCAGTGTCTGGTGCCTGGACTCCAATGTCCGTTCCGGAGGTTCCTCGATACAAGGTGCACAAAGAGATCGACATGTACTGCACAGGAGGAGCTCTCTCTTGGCCTCCAGAGCGGGTAGGGGCCCTTGACAACCTCTTCTTGGAGTTGATGTGCGGGACTAGATCGTGGAAGCAATTCTCGAATTGCCCAGTCCGATATGGCAAAGCCAACCTCCTCCACCGATCGAAGCTTCGCTACGAAGATAACGAGGTTATCTATTCTGACTACGAGGAGGACCCTCAGTCTGGAAAAATTGTTAGAAGGCTTTGATTCGAGAAGAAGGCTTACGGAGCCAGGCGCTCACTTCCCACAGAGAAGAAATTGGTGCTTCAGAGGGGCCCGGCGAAGAAGAAGAGAAAAATCCCCATCAAACAGGAGGAGGAAGAGAAGAAAAAGGAGGAGGAAGATGAAGAAGAGGAGGTAGAGAGGGAGGAGGAAGGTGAAGATGAGGAGGGCGAGGGTACAAGCAGCGATGGGGAAGATGGAGAAGACGATGATGATGAGGAAGGGGGTGGTGAGGAAGAGATTCCTCCCACCCCCACTGATGGTGGTCAAGGACATGGGGGTGGCGAGGAAGAAATTCCTCCCACCCCCACTGGTGGTGCCAATGAGGATTCGCAGCCGATCCTCATAGATGAGGCAAAGGCTCGCAAAATGGAGGGGGTAATGGACGCAATGGGCGATGGCCCTAGGGTGATTCCTACTTATCACTTTGGGGAGTTGCAGAAGAACCCACTGCGCTTCAAGATCAAGGTATCGGGGAGTGGCGGGGTTGGAAGCAACCCTACACCCCTCGATCAGGTACCTCCCGAGGTTCTCCGTCTCGAAGGGGCAACTACAAGTTGGGGTGTGGAGGTTGAACAACCCCCACCCCCCTCACGATCTCTGGCTGAGGAGGTAGCTGCCATGGTGGCAGGGCTCGGTAAGTCGAGCGGGCGAGAAGATGAAGGGGGTGCTTCACCTCCTCGGGATGTTCCCTCTCCTGCTCACTTGGAGAGAGGAAGCCGGGTGGGTGAGGCTACCCCCCAACTCTTGCCAGAGCCAACCCCCATCAAGGAGAAATCGACCCCCAGGGGTAAGAGCTCCGACCGTGGGAAGGGAAAGGCTCCTCAGGTCGAGGCTTCAGGTATCTGCACTAACTTGCTTTGATTGCTTTGCCGTTGAAGCTCGAAAATATTCTAACCCTTTGAATTCTTGTGTCGATTGCAGGTACGCCTGCTGGCTCGACTCCAAGGATGAAGAGCTTGGGTGATGTTGACATCAATCACCCTACTAGCGAGATTCGGAAGCTTTGCAATCTTCCGGAAGCTACTTTTGAAGAAGCCTTCGATAGGCTAGATGTAGTGGTATGTGTATCTTCTTGATTGAATATTTGAGTTGTCTTTGGAATAATTCTAACTTCCTATCCATCTGCAGAGCTCAGCAGTTTTGAGAATCACAAGCGCTCTCTCTAGGAAGGCAGGAGAACGGGAGGCCGTATCTGAGGTATCTCGTTTGACAGCCGAACTGAAGACTGCGAGCGAGGAGAGAGATAGGCTGAGGGAGCTCCTGACTTCGAAGAAAACCTCTCTCAAGACCAAGATTGAGGATCTTCGCAAGGGGAAGCTGGAGATCAAGGGGCTGCAGGACCGTTGCGAGGCGCAGAGTCACGAACTTGAATCCTTGAAGAATCGGATCGTCAAGGTTGAGGACGTGTCCTGTGGTCGTGCCAACGAGATCAAGGAGCTGAAAGAACAACTTGCTGCTCAACACGCTGCTTTTACTACCGAAGAGGAGACTTCCAAGAAGGCGTTGGAGCATGCGCTGTCTGAATGCAAGATTTACAAGGAGACAGCTGAGAAAGCGGCAGAGGCACTCAGGGCACATGTCAGCAGTGTCCGATCTTCTAAAGCTTCGGTTGCGAGTAAGGCTCGTGGCGAATCTGAAGGGGAGAAGTCGCGCGCTCCAAGCGTAGCCAAGCCCTGATGTGTTTGTCTTTTTCTTAGCTGTTTACTCTTGTAAACTTTTGATATGTAGCAGGTTGACATTGTACTTGACAAATTTTTGATAATAGAAGATATCTTTTTGATATTTGAAAATTGAATGTCTCTTGAGTTGAATGTCTTGTGTTTGAACTCTTTGAATGCTGTGTTCTGGATGGCATTAAAATAGATAAAACCTTTGAAATGTAAGGGGTCGAATCGCAATTCGATTACCCAAACTTGTTGTAACTTGAAAATTGAACTTGAATTCGTGTAACATTTGAATGTGAGGGGTTGAGTCGCAACTCAAGCACCCAAACCTGTTAGACGATACTGAAATTGATTGAAATTGAATATTTGAAATTTGAAGGTCAGTTTAACATTTAGTAAGGGGTTGAGTCGCAACTCAACACCCAAACTTGTTAAACGACTCGGCAACTTGAATGTAGATAATTTGAAACTACTTCAGAACTTGAATTGAAGAGCTGAACACTTGCACATTTGAACACTTGAAAGAGATCTTTATTCATCACATAGTTTACATCATGGGTAGAACAACTTGAGGTGTCTAGAATTCCAAGCTCGAGGCAATCTATCTCCTTCTGGTGAGATCAGTCTGTAAGAACCTTTGCCTCCTATTGATTCAACGATATATGGACCTTCCCAGTTAGGAGCAAGCTTCCCACTACTGTGTTCTTTGGTGTTGTAGAAAACTGCTCTGAGAACTAGACTACCCACTGGGAACTGTCTTTTGTAGACTTTCTCGTCGTAGGCTCGTTTGATCTTCTGCTGATACTTGGCCACACGAAGGGAGGCTTGGTCTCGTAGTTCTTCAGAGAAGTCTAGATCATTGATCCGAAGCTCTTCGTTGATTCCTTCTTCAACTGCCCTGGTCTTAAGAGTACTTGATATGTTTTCTGTTGGGAGTACTGCTTCCGATCCATATGTTAGACGAAAGGGTGAGAACCCTGTTGATCTTCTCGGAGTTGTGCGATACCCCCAAAGAACTTCAGGTAGGACCTGTTCCCACAATCCTTTCTTGTCGTTGAGTTTCTTTTTGAGTATACCAAGAATAGCTCTATTGGAGGCTTCAGCTTGACCATTGCATTGAGGATATCTTGGAGTTGAATAGAATAGCTTGATACCGTTGTTCAGACAGAACTCTCGGAATTTGTCGGAATCAAATTGAGCTCCATTGTCAGCAACAAGAACTTGAGGTGTACCGAACCTTGAGAAGATGTTGTGCCGAATGAATTTGATCACTTCGTCGTCAGTCTCTCGGAAGAGGGGCACAGCTTCAACCCATTTGGTAAAGTAATCAGTGGCCAGCAGTAAATACTTCTTCTTGCTCGGAGTTGGAGGGAAAGGACCCAAAAAATCTAACCCCCATTGATGGAAAGGCCAGGGGCTTGTAGTTGGTGAAGCTCATCTGCAGGGAGATGGATAGCTCGAGCGTGTCATTGGCATGGCTCGCATCTTTGAACAACTTGTCGAGCATCTTTTGCCATTGTAGGCCAGTAATAACCTTGTAGTTTTGTCTTGGCTTCAAGAGACCTCCCTCCTGAATGATTCCCACAAGCTCCAGAGTGGATATCAATCAGGATTACCTGTGCTTGCTCGGGACCAAGGCACTTGAGCAATATCCCATTGTGGGATTTGAAATATAAATCTTCTCCTTGCAGAATGTAGCATGGGAGCTTCCTTTGAAGCCTTCGGGCTTGATTTGGATCTTCCGGCATTTTTCCATGCTCGAAGAAGTTGAAAATTGATTGTCTCCAGTCTTCAAGCTCACTCGTAGTAGTGAGGATCGATGTCAGTTGATCTCCATCCCCAGATCCTTTTGTAGTAGCAAGGATCTATTGATCGGGGATGGTCTTGGGCACTTCTTGATAATCGATCTGTATTTGCCTTCCTCCGAGTGAGTCTCCAAGAACTGAGGCAGCATTGGCTAAGGCATCTGCTTCTCGGTTCTCTGCTCTTGGGATTTGAATGAATTCGGCCTCAGTAAAACGCTGTTGAAGATGTCGTACTAAGGCCAAATAGAGTTGCATTCTTTCTTCTCGAGCCGTATATTCTCCATTGATTTGCCTTATGATCAACTGAGAGTCGCTATAGACAATAATCCGATCCACCCCCAGGGATTTCGCCATCTCGAGTCCAGAAATGAGTGCTTCGTATTCGGCTTCGTTGTTGGTGGCAGTGAATCCGAGGAGAGTGGCCTTCTGGAGATGATCAAGTTCGGGGGATACCAAGACTATCCCAGTTCCCGAGCCGATCGCACTTGAAGCTCCATCAGTGTATAACTTCCATGGAGGAGTTGCAGCAATAGCCTCAAGACTTGGACCAAGTTTTGTTGCAAGATTGATTGGAGGATTATTCTCATCTTCCAAGCGCATGTCGACATCTTCTTCCCAAGCGATGGGGTCTTCAACTGGAAAGTCAGCTAGAAAATCAGCAACAGCTTGACCTTTGATAGAAGTGCGAGGTTCGAACTGAATCCCCAGAGCACTCATTTCGATCACCCATTTGGTCATTCGACCAGCTCGACCCGCTTTGTCGATGATATCTTTGAGCGAGTGTTCTGAAATAACAGTGATCTGATGGGAGGCGAAGTATGGTTGGAGACGGCGCGATGCAGTGAGCAAGGCCAGGATAACCTTCTCAGTTTTTGAGTAACGAGTTTCAGCTGGAAGGAGAGTATGGCTGATGTAGTAGACTGGATGCTCGACGCCTTCTCTTCTACTGACTAGAACCGCGCTGATTGCTTGATCGGTCACGGTGAGATAAAGCCACAGGTCTTCTTTTGGAAGTGGAGCCGTCAAGATTGGAGCTTGCACCAGATATTTCTTGATGCTTTGGAATGCTTCTTCACAGATTGGACTCCAGCCGGATGTATCCGTCTTTCGCAGTTTATCGAAGAGGGGTTTGCACTTATCGGAAGATTTTGAGATGAATCGATTGAGTGCTGCTAACCTTCCAGTGAGGCGTTGAACTTCTTTTCGGTTTGTAGGTGAAGGCATATCCAGAACTGCTCAGATTTGGTCGGGATTAGCTTCGATACCCCTCCTGGTCACAAGGTGACCCAGGAATTTGCCCGATTGAACTCCGAAAGTGCACTTAGCTGGATTGAGCTTCATACGATATTTTCGAAGAACTTGAAAGGTTTCCGCCAGATCGGAAAGATGCTTGCTCCGAACGGAACTCTTGGTGAGGAGATCATCGACATATACTTCGACGTTGCGACCGATCTGATTTTCGAACATCTTGGTGACTAGTCTTTGATAGGTAGATCCAGCATTTTTGAGGCCGAACGGTATTACATTGTAGCAGTAGAGACCTCGGCTAGTCACGAAGCAAGTCTTCTCTTGATCGTGTGGATGAAGTGGAATTTGATTGTATCCAGAATACCCATCCATGAAAGACAATAACTCATGGCCAGCAGTGGCATCGACGAGTCTATCGATCCTTGGCATGGGAAATGGGTCTTTGGGGCAAGCCTTGTTGAGGTTGGTGAAGTCGATGCAGACTCTGACTTTTCCATTCTTCTTCGGAACAGCAACAATATTAGAGATCCAAGTAGGATACTCTACTTCACGGGTGAAGCCTGCTGCGAGTAGCTTGGTGATTTCTTCTTGAACAGCAACTTGTAGCTCTGGTCGGATGGTGCGTGGCTTTTGCTTGACAGGCTTCACCTCTTCTTTGATAGCAAGTCGGTGACAAGCATCATCTAGATTGATCCCAGGCATGTCTTCGAAACTCCAAGCGAAGACGTCGATATTGGACTTGAGGAAGGTTACCATGTCTTGCGCTTCTGCGTCGCTAAGACCGGTAGCAATGAAAGTTTGTCGAGGGAGATCTCCGCTGCCGATGTTGATTGGGATGATTTCTTCAATTGAAGGTGATGCTTCCCATTCGATTGGTGGAGGTTCCGTCAGCGGAATCTCCTTTGATTGCTATTTAGAAGAGGGACCAGCTTCATCTCGTGGCCGCTTTGGAGGAGCAATATTGATCTTTCGATCTGTCTTAGCCGCAGCAGCCTCACAAGACCTTCCAGCTTGCTGATCACCTCGGATGCAGACGATGCCTTCGCCAGTTGCAAATTTGAGTAGTTGATGATAAGAAGAGGAGATGGCATTGATCTGATGGAGGAATGGTCGCCCGAGGATGGCGTTGTAACTGGATACTCCTTCGATAATTGAGAACCTGACCGAGACTCGAGTCTCTCGGCTGAGGTCGAGAGTGAATCTCGATTCACCCACCGTGATGCTTTGTTCACCGTTGAAGCCAGTGATCACGGTCGGGACGACGTCGAGACTTTGATACTTATGTCCCAGACGTTTGAAGCAGTCTGAGAACATAATATCGATGGAGCTCCCGGTGTCGATGAGGATCCGATTGACGGTGCTTCCGTCGATGACGAGTTTCAAGACCAGAGGGTCTCGATGGGGAGTATGAACTCCTTGAAGATCGGTGTCGTTGAAGACGATGGACGGCCAAGCAAGACCTTCGATGGGCTTCTCGATCCAGGTTTCTTCTTTGTTTGCAGTAGATCGAACATGGAAGATGCGCCGAATCTGTCGATCAACTTCCTTCCCGGTCACTGATTGATTGTGCAATGATCCATGAATGCCGAAGACATTGGCATTCTCGATGAGAGGTGATGGGTTGGAAGAGATCTGATGGATCCAGCAAGCCTCCTTCCCCTTTGCAGAGGATCGACGTTGATCTTGTCCTTCTCTGGTGAATTCATGGAGATGGCCTTCTCTCAGCAAGTCTTCGAGATGAAACTTTAGCCGATAGCACCGATCGGTGGAATGGCCGTGGCTTCGATGGAAATCACAATAAACAGTTTTATCAGCCGTGAACTTAGTGTTTGGCTGAAGTGGATTGGGCCTTCGAAGGAACTCCTCGTGTTGAATACGGTCGAGTATCTGTTCGACCGGCATATTCCACTCAGTGAAAGTGGTCTTCGTTGGAGATCGACGCCCGTCATTCGTTGATCGTTTGTTGGCTGGAGGGGCTGCTGCCTCAGCATTGTGGGCCTTGGCAGCATACTTGGGAGCTTCTCTCTTCGCAGGTCTTCGTTTTGTTTCTCACCCTTTCCGAGCGACTTGGTCATCTTCGACCTCGATCTCTCTCTGGATTCGATCGAACATAGCCCCCAGAGAAGGAGGAGGATTGTGGATGAAGTCGTTGTAGATGTGTAGATCAAAGCGGAGAGCGTTCTGGAAAGCCAACATGATGGCTTCATCATCCAGATGTCTTCCAGAGAGGGCAGCATGCTCATTGCGAAACCTCCTAGTGAAACTTCGGAGAGTCTCATCAGCACCCATCCTTAGCCGATAGAGAGAGTCGAGCTTCTTCTCGGGCTTCAGATTGAGCTGATAATGCTGCACAAAGAGTTTAGCCAAAACATCGAACTGGGTGATGGACCCAGCTCGGAGATTGTGATACCAGTCGAGCGACGGTTCATCGAGACTTCCTGCGAAAGTGCGGCAGAGCACATTGTTTTCTTCTTCGTATGGCGTTAGAGCTTGCTTGAATGCGAGGATGTGGAGAGTAGGGTCTCCTCGTATGCAGTTGAATTTGGGGAGGATAGGAGTTCTCCATCCCCTGGGAAATGTTGACTCAAAGAGGCTTCGATGTAGAGGCCCGGCAGAGGAATATCCATCCCTACGACCATGTCCTCGACCTAGAGATGGGTCAAGAGGCAAGATCGCAAGGTCTTGCTCAGGCACTGAAGTATTTGCCGGTTGAAGTCTATGTCGGAGGTCCGATCCAAGCCCACGTTGAAGTGGAATGGAAGGGGAGACTCTACTCTTTAAAGGAGTGCCTTTCATTTGGTGCTTCCTTGGTATATTGAGCTTTGAAGGTGCCCTCTTGTCGCAGTTGCGGCCAGAAGACGATTGGGAAGACTCATCATCAAGGCGATCCCACACACTCTACTTCCAGGGGGCAGCAGAGGGAGTTGGGTTGCGTCGGATCCTTTCGAGGGCAGCAGTGCCCATTGACCTCCGTTGTTCGGAGTGAATTGAATGTCGAGGAAGATCGACCCTCTCATTTGTAGAGGGGTTAGGAAGAGCAATCCCAGCCTCAGAAGCTGCCTTCTTAAGAGCATCCCTCTCGGCGGTGAGGGTGGCGTTTTGCTTCGCCAATTGGAGTAGCTGGAAGTCGACCGCAGAGATTTGATAGGTCGATGGAGGGTCTTCAGCAGGAGTGGGGGCAGTTTGCCCAACCGATTGTCGTGCAGGATGGGCAATAGGTCGATCGACCGATCTCCCACTCCCTGAGCGAACCCCCATCTCAGGAACAGCAAGGGGCTGTCCGAAGTTGAGCCTTTGACTCATTGAACGAGTCTCCAGACGAGCTTGTTGTTGAGTATTACTTCCTTCTGGTTGACCCTGGTGTTTTGTCCTCGCCATTCAGAGAGCGAATGGTGCAACGAGAGTGCCGACGTTCGATCAGTTGTCTGATCAACCGAGGAGGCGAGGAAGTTTGGCTATCAAGAGTGATTGTATGCTCAACCGATTGAGTAGTAGCGGAGAGCTGGACTTTTTGCTCGGATCCCACAGACGGCGCCAAACTATGGGGGAAAATCTTCGTGCCGAACCGAAGACCTCGCCTCACTAGTCAATTGGAGTTGAAGTTGATGCTGAAGATCGTTGGTCGATCTGTTGATCGAAGTTGAAGTTTTTGATATGTAAACAGAGAGATGCAATCAGAGAGAGAGTTGACACGAGAAGTGATCTCGGAGTTCAGCCGAAGCCTACGTCTCCGTGCTATAGGGAGCAACCCGAATTCACTAATACTTTACTTGAAGTGACCTCGACAGGCCGAGCGTCACTGAAATCTCTTTGACCTCTTCAAGGACAAGAAGAAGAAGATCAAAGAGTTAGAAATTTATGGGTTCTGGTTTCTGAAATAGATATCAACTGATGGCACTGATCTATTATCAGAGCTCTGGTTTTGGTTCTGGTATTTCGGATTTCGGATCTGAGTTTTCGATCCCCTCTCTTTCTGAAGGCTCTGCTATTTATAGGATTCTCTGGTGGTAAATGGCGGTTTTCTACTGTCATATCTGGGGATCCTCCAGGTAAAGCTGGTGGGCTCCGCTGTTGTCTCCAGGGGCCCACCAGGCAGGACCGGTGGGTCCCACTGTAGTCTCCGGGGGCCCACCAAGCAGGGCCGGTGGGTCTCGCTGTAGTACTCGGGGGCCCACCAGGCAGGGCCGATGGGTCCCGCTGTTGTTTTCGGGGGCCCACCAGGCAGGGCCGGTGGGTCCCGCTGTTGTCTTCGGGGGCCCACCAGGCAGGGCCGGTGGGTCCCGCTGTTGTCTTCGGGGGCCCACCAGGCAGAGCCGGTGGGTCCCGCTGTTTGCAGACTTCTTGCCAAAATTTGCACCCACACAAAGCTGCTATCCAACAGGTCCTTCAAAGCTGGCACCTCCTCCTGGTAGTAATTCTGCACTTCAGGGCATTCGGAAACAATGTGGACGTCGCGAAGTGAGATCCCTATCTCTCCCACTCCAGTAAGAAAAGTGTTGGTATCCGGACACCAGAGTTCACAAAGAGCGCGATACATCCCCTCAGGACGGCTGTATTCTTGACGACCCGGTGCCAGAAACTTGACCAATGAATTCATCTCGGGTTCCGCTCCAAAGACCTCGTAGAGCTCGCTCATACATTCACGAAAACCGCAAAGATATTGGACGTCTCCCCGAGGCCAAGAGTCGGTACCCCATCGGGTCAGTCGGGAGCAGATCTTCGAGGCAACTACCGGAGTGGCACGAAATCTTCATCACAATGGTGGAAAGGTGTACTCAAGCTTGGGCGGAGGAGCTTCATGGAGATCCCTTTGTCGGTGTAGACTTTCTTGCTTAGCTTCAGCATCCCACAAGTTACATCGGCAACTCCATCTTCTGTGATGCGCTCGTGGACAAAAACACGGAGCAACAACAGAAGGTCTTCTCGTCTCGAGTTGCGGTAACGGTACACCCGAGTAAGGGGGAAGCAAAGGCACCTCCTCCTATCGGAGAGGTCCTCAGTTATCCACCCCGGCAAAGTCAAGCTCTCGAAGACTCGAATCCTGAAGAGCCATGAAAAGAAGCAAGTCAAGACAAGCGGGGGGTAAAAAAAAAAAGGGCCTCCAGCCCCCCTGTCAAGAGGACCGCCCAAGCAACATCTCCTTCGCGTCGCACTCCCGAGGTCCGCGTGCTACCCGCGACGACCCCCTCCGCGCCGGCCAACTACCCCTCTGCTACGCACTCGGCCTCAACCGACTTCACGGTTCTCGCCATTGCTGAGATGGCGTGAAAAAAAAAAAAACAGCAGCAGCAGAAGGGGGGGCCCGTAGCCCCCTCTCCCCCCAATGAGAACCGGACAGCAAGAGAGAGGGGGGGGACTCGCCGCCCCCCTTTCTCTTCCGATCCAGTCGGGGCCGAACCCGGCTAAGCCGCCGCCCCGCAGTCGTCGGACCCGGCCCCGCCCGCCTCCGACCAGATAGCGCCCGACGCCGATGCAGCGGCCCCCCACGCCCAACCCGATCGTGCCCAACGCGCGCACGTCGGCCCCGCGCCCGTGCGCCGCTGCCCTGCACCCGCGCACCGCTGCCCCACGACCGGCCACCGCTGCCCGCGCGCCGCTGCCCCGCCTGCCGCGCTGCAGTCCCGGCGCCGCCCGCCACCACTGACGCTGCTGCTCCAGCGGTCCAGTACCAGAGAAGAGAAAAAAAAAAGAAAAAAAAAGAAAAAAAAAGAAAAGAAAAGAAGAAGAAGAAGAAGAAGAAGAAAGAGGAAGGAAGAGGCGGCGAAGGCGGATCACACCTCAGCCGCGCTCCTCAAACTTCCTCGCCGCAGTCGCCGTTGCCGCGTCGCTTCGAGCCAGTTTTCGCAACAACCTTCAAGTCGCACACCATCGTCGCCGCCGCCGACGAAAGAGGCGACACTAGGAAGACGGAGCAAGTTGCGTGTAACCCCAGGCAGCTCTCTTCCGACGACGGTCTCCAAGAGCCGGCGGAACCTCCACAAGAACAGAGTGTTGGATGAAGGGGGTAGGGGTCCTTAAATAGACCTCCAATTCCGCCCACAAAAGGAATCAAGGACAAGTGCTCTACGATTCCTATGTGTCCAAACCCTACACGTTCTCACCATCACACTTATCCTTGAGGGGGCACTTGTAGACACACAAATTGTGTCTAACCCGGACCCGACTTGGACAGCATCAATGCGGATGCGGACCCGACTCGCATGCATCCATGCGGATGCGACACTGACACGTACTCGGACCCAGGCCCGACTCGCGCCCAACGAGAGGCCGAGTGGACCCACCCTAAAGTGGGGCCCACCCGGCCCCCTACTAGGATCCGAACCCCCCCCCCCCCCCAAGGGGAGGCCAGCCCCTACTAGGGTCCGAGGCCCCCATGGGGAGGCCGGCCCCTACTAGGATCCGAACCCCCCATGGGTTGGCCGGCCCTGCAAGGGAAAGAAAAGAAAGGAAAGAAAAGAAAAGGAAAGAAAAGAAAGGAAGAAAAGGAAAGAAAAGTCAGAAAAGAAAGAAAAGGAAAGAAATACCGCCATGCGCGGGGGGAGGTTGCGCATGACGTCTTCCCACACGTGGATTTGCACCGATCCCTCGATCCGACAGACAAGAAGAAGAGTCGGGTCGCCATCGATTTTATGTGCTAGATTCAAGATAATCCAAAAATGATTGAGCCATAATTATCTCGCCAGAAAAGAAAAGCAAATAAAGATTTATTCCCCTCATCAATGGATGAATAAATCCTGGGTAATTATGGGGGAGATATTAAAGGGATTTAAAATTAAAACTTCCCATATCTCTCCCCTCCCCCCTTCGCCTATAAATAGAGGGGGAGGGGGAAAGCTCAAGAGGTCGAAGAAATCGCAAGATGAAGACGAAGCGAGGAAGCTCTGCAGAAGAGGAGACGCTTCTTCATCAACCCAAGGCTTCACGAGGCACGGGCAAGCCTATCCCTTCGGGACCGGCTTAGTCCATTGAAAGCCCTCATCAACGTGAAGACCCTTGCACAAGAAGATCAAGCCTTCGACTCTGTGCACGAAGAAGAAAGCTCGGAGAAGAAGACCCTTTGACTCCGAAAACGCCAGAAGCAAAGGCCGGAGAAGAAGCTCGGAGCGGCACTACCCCGTCGGCTCCAACAAGCCTTCAACTCCGATCAAGCCCCAAAGCCCGGAGAAGAAGGCCGAAGTGTCGTCACCCCGTCGCCTTCGACAAACGCCCGCTCCATCCACGAAGAATAAAGCTTGGAGAGGAACACCCGAAGCGTCGCTACTCCCGTCGCCTTCGAAGCAAAGCCGGTGCTACAACCGTCGCACGAAGATCGGTGCTATCCCCGCCATCTTCAAAAGTACCCTTCGACTTCGGTTACGCTAAAGAAGCTCGGAGAAGAGGAGAAGCTAAGCCGACACTCAAACCGTCGAGGAAGACAGAAGCATTGAAGAAGTAGCCACCGCCGTTCGAGAAGAAGATCGAGTCGACGCCGAAGCGAAAGCCCACGCAAGAAGCCGAAGCAAAAGCCCTGGTGAAGCCCGCGCCAAAGCAACTCAAGTGCCAAAGCCAAGCGACTACGCCAGTCACGAGCAAAAGCACCGCACGTTCTAGCCGATACGACGCGAAGTCCAGAAGAACGAAAGCATCGCAAGTCTCTCCCGTCTACGTCCAAGCGCAAGCACCAAAGCAAAGCAAAAGCCAGAGCCACGCCAAAGCCAAGCCAAGGTCGAAAGCCAAAGCCAAAGCCAACACCAAAAGCACGATCGACGCCGCGAACCGACGATCAAGGACACCGAGGTCAAGCAAGGAGCGAGGAAGACACAAAGACCGAGGAACGAAGCAGAAGACCCCCTAGCCGAAGAAGTGCGAAGCACGGAAGGGACCAAAGAAACGACGGATATTCCTTAGCCTCTCAAAACCCTCACCCTGTAAAGACCTCTGTCCTAGGCAACCCCTTCAGAGCTCTCACACGAATACCACGTGGAGACGCGGATTAAAGGGACCCTCCAGAGGATCTCTCCCACAATCCCCTGATCAACACTCGCCGCACCCGGACTCGTCACCCCCGAGCCTCCGGTCCCGGCCACTCTTGTAATCTCGTGTGTTCGCAATAAAGACGACCCATATCTTTTTTTCGCGCATACAGTCGCAGGTATCCTGAAGATCTTAATCTTAGGGGAGCACTTGGTTTTGCAAAGCTACCGAGAAATAGAGCAAACCATTCCATATTTGAGGAGGTTATATAAGGTTTTGATTGAAAAGTTTCCATGGGTGGATCATCTTCATCTCGCGGAGTCCAGTTCAGCAATAGAAGTGTTGGGCTGCAAGAGGTCTAGACGTTGTCCCAGTTGGTTGATTAGTTCGGTTGGACAGGGGAAACGAGCTTTGGGCACCACTCCGTGATAGAACCTCGCACAAACCGGCTTCGATCGAGGGCTGGCAATTTCGGACCCGACACGGCAGACCCAACACGAAGTTAGCGGGTCTGGGTCTGGGTCAGGGTTCAGGCCGTAAACGGGTCGACACGATAGACCCGTTAACAGGTCGGGTCCGGTTTAGGGTCTGGACACGGTAGACCCGGGAAGGCCCGTTTAAAATTCAACGGGTAGTGTCAGGTCGGGTCGGGTCGGGTCTACCTGCAATCCGATGCTAATATATAGTATCATCGGGTCTATCGGGCTAGGTCGGGTCGAGCCGGATCGGGTCGGATCGGATCAACTGAATAAACCCGTGTGGTAAACGGGTCTTATCGGGTCTACCCGTTTATAAACGGGTCGGGTACAGGTTTAGGATCTAGACACGATTAGTTAAATGGGTCGGGTCCGAATCTAGGGGTTTTGGACACGACCCGAAACTAGACCCGACACGAACCCGACCCGACACGACCCATTGCCACCCCTAACCATGGCCAATCTATTTTGGGCAAAATCATAGAGTTGGTGGAAGACTGTGAGCAGGGGTAAGTGTTGGGGGTAGTCAAAAACCACATATCTTGGATAGCCCGTCCAGGAGTTGGAACCCTCGCTCAGGAGATCGCCCTCTAAGCCCTTCAGGAGCTCGCCCCCACAGGAAGCTGGATGGACACCTTGTATCTGAGTACAGCTCGAACCCCCAGCCCCCACAATGACACGCCCAAATTCGATAAATGGCTTAGACAAAGAGCGCGAAGGAGATCGCCCAAGCTCGTCCAGAAGCCCGCCTAGCTCGCACAGGAGCTCGCCCAAGCTCGTCCAGGAGCTCGCCATGCTCGCTCAGGAGCCCGCCTAACTCGCACAGGAGCTCGCCCAAGCTCGTCCAGGAGCTCGCCATGCTCGCTCAGGAGCTCGCCTAGCTCGCCCAGGAGCTCGCCCAAGCTCGTTTAGGAGCTCGCCATGCTCGCTCAGGAGCTCGCCTAGCTCGCCCAGGAGCTCGCCCATGCTTACTCATGAGCTCGCCAAAGCTCGCCTAGACCCCTGTTTATCGAAGAGGTTGCTCCCGCGAGGTCCAACTCTTGATAAATATAGGCGAAAGGACGGAGCAGTATCGTGCGAGCTGGCCTTTGCTTTTTTCCTAAGATTACCCCCAGTAAAAGTAGCATAAAGATTACCAGGTGTCGAGAACCCACTGAAGCTACGTGGACGATTGCAGTCCACGGAAGCCTGTCAGAGTCGGTTTGAGACCTCCTAGACTTGAACATTCTAGAAGATTCCTATGGCGGCAACAGAACAGCAGCTGCTGTCCCCCACTACTTCGTCAGACGAGCTAGACGACAAAGAATGTCAGGGGTCCAAGTTCCAAGAACTGTCAGAAACTATTGAAGGCTAGAAACGTGGGGGCCTAGAAGGTGCCGGAAAGAGCTTCCACGCGTCGTAGCTCGATAGGTCGCCCATGTCTATAAATGCACACCCCCTGGCTCCAAAGTACAGGTTCGAAATCCCTTTCACTACCACTTTGGTATACAACAGCTCTCCGTTGTGCTACTATAACTGACTTGAGCGTCGGAGGGTCTGCGCTCCTAAGTGAGCCAGCCGTTCTCACGTTTCTCTTTTCTTGGTCTTACAGGTAGCTCGCAAGGACCAGGAAAAATCCCCCAAACATTTGGCGCCGTCTGTGGGATTTCGACTGGTTCCTGTGAGAACGCTCACGACCATACGGTTGTGCGTCGACGGCCTTCATAACCCCAAAGATGGCTCCGGCGACAAGGGGGCGTAGGCGGGCGAGGGCCCGTATGGGGTCTGTACACAGCGAACCCCCCGCTGAGACTCCCCAGCCATTTGTCTCGCTCAGTGACCAGCTCCTGTTGGAGATGTTGGCCACCCAGCGGGCGATGATGGAGGAGTTGACGCGCTTGCGTCAGGCTCCGGCGGCTAGCTGGCGGTCAGGACCTTCGAGGCCCGCGTCCCCCGCGCGACCTCCCGTCTCATCGCGTCTGCCCACGACCGTCCCAGCACGGCGAACTTCCCGCCCGGAACCCCCGGTTGAGAGGACGGCCGTGCGTGGAGCGAAGGAGACCCCGCTCACAAGGTTGCAGAAGCTGGTAACCCAGCGGTCTAGCAACCAGGCGACCTCGCGCGCAACCATCCCTCGCCGCCGTAGCCGGAGCGTGGACTCTGACGGGTCAGAGGCGAGGTCTCAAGAGAGAGATCGCGACCCGCGCCATCGGCGACGAGGGAAGGAGCCCGCGGTAGCTCTACCTTCCGAACCTCGAGAGGCGACAGCCTCCCACAGACCAACCGCTTTGCTGAAGGGATCCGCGCGCGAACAGCCAGGAGGCCGCCGATCGGTGGTTCCCGAGGGTCACCGTGGGGTGGATCCGAACCTCCCTAGAGGGAGTGCACACGAGCGCCTAGGACCTGCGCAGCCGCCATTAGGATTTCTCCCCGTGAGCTGGCAGCGACCTAGTGCGCCCGTGGATTTGCTGGAGGACCTCGCCGCCCACGGGGGAAGCTCGCCCTTCACCAGTGAGGTCCATCGAGGGGGTTTTTCGCACCACTGGACCCCCCCAAAGTTTGTATTGTTCGACGGGTCGCAAGATCCCGTCGACCATCTCTTGGCCTACAGGAAACTTCTATTTTTCCGGGACCAGGACCATGTCCTGTGTCGCGCGTTCCCAAGCAGTCTGACCGGATCGGCATTGAATTGGTTCCACAAGCTACCGTCCGGCGTGATCCCCAACTTTCCAACTCTCTCTAGGCTATTCCTGGAGCAGTATCGCTGCAACAGGCAGCCCCCGAAGAGGATCGAATCTCTGTTTACTCTGGCCATGGGAGCTCGCGAAACGCTCCGATGCTTCGCAACGCGATTCCGAAGTGCTTATCTCGCTCTGGAAGACGCGGCGGGCCAGGATCGTACCGCGGTGAGTGCCTTCAGAAGCGCCCTCCCCGAGAGGGGCAAGCTTCATGACGCCCTGGTGATTAAGGACCCTCGCACAATGGTCGAACTATTCGCCCTGGTCCAGCAGCACATCAAGCTCGAGGATGCGGTGCTAGATCGGAAGGGAAAGGCAGTAGAGCAGCGACCTCCTCCGGCTTTGCGACCTCTTGTTGTTAAGGCCGTGGAGAGGAGGGAGTTGCCACTTTCGGTACCCTTGTCCGGACCATCCGCAGCTCCTGCAGTACTGCCCGGTGAAGTACCCGCGGTGGTCGCTGGAAGGCCGGCGAACTGGCGCCTGCCTCCTGGACCCGGGGAGCGGGACTTCACCGTGCTGACCCACTCACCGGGGCAAATTTTCCATCAGATTCGGAATGAGCCTTTCTTCCAGTACCCACCACCCCTACAGATCGGAGAGCCCGGCTCTACCGACAACTCGCGGCGGTGCGCTTTTCATCAAAGCCCTGGGCATCACACTAACAGATGCCGGGCTCTGAAAAACCACCTGGAGGATTTGGTCACCTTGGGGCACTTGAGCCAGTTCATCTCGCTCCTGAGGAGATTCGAGGTGATTCCAGAGTGAGCACCTCGGGAGGGAGATCGCCCAGGACTCACGGAGCCCGCCTTACCTCCTCCTCCCCCGGGAGGACCGGCGATCTGCCACACCATTAGCGGGCGGCTGAGCGGCCCCAGATCAAGTAATGAAGCCCGCCGGCGAGTAAGGGAGATGGAGCGGGCGCAGAAGGTATTTTCTGTCTCGCTAACTCCTACTTTACTTCAAGCGCCGAGGGCGGAGGCCCGTGATTTCCTCTGGTTTTCGGAGGACGACATGGCTGGGGTTGTCACGCCCCACAATGACCCCCTCGTCATACGCCTGATGATGGCAAACATCGAGGTGAGGCGAGCTCTGGTGGATTCAGGCAGCGCCGTTGACATCCTTTTTCTGTCGGCCTACCTACGAATGGGTTTGAGACTCGCCGACTTGTCTCCCTCGACGAGCTCCCTCAGTGGATTCACCGGTGAGGTCGCCAAAGTAGCGGGAGAGATAACCCTTACCGTGACAGCGGGCCCGGAAGCTCGCCAAGTCCGCTTCGCGATAGTCGACGGGAGTTCGGCCTTTAACGCCATTCTTGGGCGGCCTTGGCTAAGGCAGATGAAGGCGGTATCTTCACCCAACCATCAGGCCCTCAAATTCCCAACCGCGAGCGGGGTCGTGGTCATTCGAGGTGATCAGGTAACCGCAACCAGATGCGAGCAGGATGCTCCTCACCTCATGGACATGGAGGTCGCCGAGACCAAGAGGCCCGCACCCTCCTAGCAATTACCGCCCGGTACGAGCGAGCTCTTGGGGAGCCCGTTGGGGGCCTCCTCGCCTAAATCCCCTACTCCATCCTCGGGTGGGAGCGGTGTGGATCTTAAGTTGGAGGAAGGCCGCCTAACAACTCCCAAGAGAGGAAGTTTTCCGGTTGCTGAACCACTTCAAGAGATCGATATTGGCGGCAAAGAAGGGACGAGAATTGTTAGTCTCGGGACCTCGTTAACCGAGGGCGAGGTCCTAGCCCTAACCAACTTGCTCAGGGAATATCGCGACATATTTGCCTGGAGCTTCGCGGACATGCCAGGGATTGACCCGGAGGTCGCCTGTCATCGTCTGCACACCGTGAAGGCGTTCCCGCCGGTCAAGCAGAAAGCTCGGCACATACCTGCTGCGAAGTCCATTGCAGTAGCAGCAGAGATAGACAAGCTGGAGCGAGCCGGCTTCATCCGCGAGGCGCACTTCCCCGAGTGGATCTCCAATATCGTGGCGGTGCCTAAGAAGAGCGGAGCGGTCAGGGTGTGTATCGACTTCTCCGACCTCAACAAGGCATGCCCGAAGGACGGATTTCCTCTTCCGAGAATCGGCGCACTGGTCGACGCAGCTGTCGGATTCCGGGCTTTATCTTTCATGGATGGATACTCAGGGTATAACCAAATACCCCTCCATCCCGAGGATCAGGAGAAGACCGCCTTCTACTCCGGAGCGGGCTACCAGAAGCTATATTGCTATCAAGTGATGCCCTTCGGACTCAAGAACGCGGGAGCGACCTACCAAAGGTTAGTCACACAGATGTTTAAGAATCAGATCGGCAGAAATGTCGAGGTTTATGTTGACGACCTTCTGGTCAAAAGTCGAGAGCGAGGAGGGCATGTCGCCGACCTCCGCGAAACCTTCGAGATACTGAGAAAGTACCGAATGAGGCTGAACCCGGCGAAGTGCGCATTTGGAGTGACGTCGGGGAAATTCCTCGGGTACCTGGTCACCCACAGGGGGATCGAGGCCGACCCTGGGCAAATCCGAGCACTTGTCGAAATGCCCGCACCAAAAACCCGGCAGGAAGTCCAGAGATTGAGCGGGCGAATCGCCGCGCTTAATCGATTTATATCCAAATCCTCAGACAATTGCAGGCCTCTTTTCGAGCTGCTGCGAAAAGGAGCGAGCATTTGCTGGGATAAAAATTGCGAGCGCGCCTTTCAGAAGATCAAAGACTATCTCGCGAGCCCGCCTATCCTAGCGGCACCAAAAGATGGCGCCGAGCTTGGCGTGTATCTCGCGGTCACGGAAAACGCCGTAAGCGGGGTCCTGGTAGTGGAAGAAGCAAAAGTAGAGCGGCCTGTCTATTTTGTGAGCCACACGATGCTTCCCGCCGAGCTTCGGTATCGACCAATCGAGAAGGTCGCATTGGCCTTGGTCCTTACCGCGAGAAAACTTCATCCCTACTTCTCAGCGCATATCGTCAAAGTCATCACGGAGCACCCCCTGAAGAGCGCCCTCTCCAGGCCTTCGGTAGCCGGCAGGTTGTATCGATGGTCTGCCGAGCTCGCCGCCTATGGATTGGAGTATGTCCCTCGAGTTGCTGTAAAAGGGTAGGCTCTCGCCGATTTCTTGGCGGACTTCCCCATAGAAGAACCAGTCCAGTACCAGGAGGATGAGCCAACTGAGGCACACCCTGGGAAGGCGAGGTTCTTGGACAACCAAGGCGAGCGTCCTCCAAATGAGCGTCCAGAGGCGACGGGATGGGAATTGTTCGTCGATGGATCCTCCAACGCTTTGGGGGCTGGGATCGGGGTCGCTCTGATCGCCCAAGAGGTGCTGCTCGAGAAATCAGTCCGACTGGATTTCACCGCTACCAACAATGAAGCGGAGTACGAGGCGTTACTGGCTGGTCTGGAGCTCGCTCAGGAGGTAGGCGCCAAATGCTTGAAAGTCTTTAGTGATTCCCAGTTAATTATTTGCCAAATCAATGGAGAGTACGCCTCCCGGGATGCACGAATGGCGATCTACGTGGATCTGGTGAAGAGCAAGGCCGCGGAGTTCGAAAAGATCTCTTTCGAGCAAATTCCGCGAGCCGATAATAGGCGAGCTGACGCCTTGGCAAA
The DNA here is from genome assembly GCA_947650365.1 of Chamaelirium japonicum. Classification (NCBI taxonomy): domain Eukaryota; kingdom Viridiplantae; phylum Streptophyta; class Magnoliopsida; order Liliales; family Melanthiaceae; genus Chamaelirium; species Chamaelirium japonicum. Next base: position 26,165,569 of record OX393549.1, read on the forward strand.
CGCCGCCTCCTTGCTGGGAACATCAGAAGCTCGGCAGATTCTCATTGAGGTCCAAAGTCAGTCTCGGCTCCAGCTGGCGGAGCCCGCTGTTAACCAAGTTTCTGCCGACGTATCTCCTGGCGGGTGGATCGCTCCCATTCTTCGTTTTCTTCTGAAGGGCGAGCTTCCGGAGGATAGAGAGGAAGCCCGATGAATGGAGAAATGTGCTGGTCGCTATCTCATTCGCTGGGATCGCCTTTTTCGAAGATCTTTCGGCGGGCCGAATCTTCGTTGTATCGAGAGCCCGGAGATCGAAGAAGTACTAAATTGCATCCACTCTGGTGAGCTGGGAAACCATGCTGGTGGGCGATCTCTAGCTGCGAAAGTTCGAAGACAAGGATACTGGTGGCCCACTCTGGAGCAGGACGCTTTGAAGGCCGCCCAGAGGTGCATCCAATGCCAGAAGCACGCCACGACGAATCATATGCCCGCAGAAGAACTTCACCCGTTGGCGAGCCCCTGGCCTTTCCAGCAATGGGGGATGGACATTATGGGACCTTTCCCTGTGTCTACCCGGCAGAAGAAATTCATTTTAGTAGCTACGGACTACTTCACCAAATGGGTGGAAGCGGTCCCGCTAGCTAAGATTGGTGAGAAACAAGTCAAGGATTTCCTTTGGAAGAATATCTTCTGCCGCTTTGGGCTGCCCCGAGTGCTCATCACTGACAATGGTCGCCAGTTCGACAATCGCTTGATCAGAAGTTTTTGTGTTGAATATGGAGTCGACCTAAGATTCTCGTCCCCGAGGTACCCTCAAAGCAACGGGCAGGCCGAAGCTACGAACCGAGTAATCTTAGACAACCTCAAGAAAAGGTTGGAAGGAAAGAAAGGACTGTGGGAGCAGAAGCTCGACGGCGTGCTGTGGGCTTATCGTACCACTCCACGTCGCTCAACCGACGAATCGCCTTTCAGCCTAACTTACGGGTGTGAAGCCGTGCTGCCCATCGAAGCCGAGCTGCCAACGGAAAGAAATCTTGCTGCAGGTGAGGTCGATAACGACGCTCTGCTCGCCGACTCCCTCGACCAGCTCGAAGAAAGACGAGAGCGCGCCAATCTACATCTCGCTGGGTACCGACAAGAAATGAAGCGCGCCTACGACAAAAGAGTCCGCCATCGGGCATTCAAAGCCGGGGACATGGTGATGAGAAAGGTGTTCGCAAACACGCAGGAGCCTAATGCAGGGAAGCTCGCGGCGAACTGGGAGGGCCCCTACATAATACGCGAAGCGCGCGGCTCGGGGGCTTACCAGTTGATGACCGCTGAAGGCGACCTGTTAGAGCGGCCTTGGAATGCTTTGCACCTCCGCAAGTTCTATGCCTAAGGAAATTTTTGTAAATTTTCTCTTTGAAGAGGTTATGAATGAATGATGGGGTTTTCCACAAAGAATTCCACCCGGAAGCTCGCCGCGACAAGAGTTCGCTTGATCTACAAAGCAGTCCACCGTTGTGCGGACTTAAAACAAGACTGGGATCCTCAGAGGCAGCCAGTGGGCGACCTTGAGCTTCCCGGGGCAGTCCGCCGTTGTGCGGACTTAAAGCAAGACCGGGATCCTCAGAGGCAGCCAGTGGGCGACCTTGAGCTTCCCGGGGCAGTCCGCCGTTGTGCGGACTTAAAGCTAGACCGGGATCCTCAGAGGCAGCCAATGGGCGACCTTGAGCTTCCCGGGGAAGTCCGCTGCCAAGTAGACTCTAAGCCTAACCAGGATCCTTCGCGTTCACCTGCCATGAACGGAAGCATCCTGGCGTTGACGTACCCCTCGAAGGGCGAGCCCGCCGAACAGGACCATCGAGAGAAATTAACCGGGCAGGGGGCAGCTAGCACTTATTAGTTTCATTTAAAAACAAAAATGGTTTTTAGTCTCTGAGTGTAGGGAAGTTTTTGAAATCCTTTGTTTTGCTTAAACGTTTTCCGGGCTCAGAGACTTGAGTTTTTACGAGCATGCCGAAGTTTTTCGTTTGCATATACTTTAAAAATAAAAAGGGTTGAATCGAATTAGCTGCCTCGCCCGGGGTATCACTCTCGAGATCGCTGCGAATTCCTAGAACGGACTCGAAAGTAAGACAGAGAAAGAAATGGAAACAAGCGGACTCAAAAGGTTTCATTTCATTCATTAAGTCAAAAATTACAGAGATACAGCTTAAGCTGGGCCCGCGCCAGCGCCCTCGTCGTCACCGCCGCGCTTCCTCTTTTTCGACCTTTCAGCCTTGTACTTCTTGATGGCGTTGATCGCGCCTTTCCGCAGAAGCTCGTTGAGTTGCGCCTGGAGGTGGCGTTGCTGGGATTGGAGGTCTTGGAGATGCGTTTCCCTCAGAGACGCGATCTCATCCCTAGAGGCCGCCAACTGACGTTGAAGCTCGGAGATTTCCTTCTGGGCGGCCTGCGCATCGGATAGGGCGAGGTTGCGGGCGTCCTCAACCAAAGCTAGCGTGGTGGTGAAGGTGGTGGCCCGCTGGCGCAGTTCGTTGACCTCCGTGTTAGAGGAGGCGACCTGCTGGCGCAGTCGGTCCACTTCAGCCTGCAGCTCGCCCGACCGGTCCATTTGGCGGATTCGGAGAATGTATTCATCTACTCTCCTCTCCGAGTCATGGAGAGTGTCATCGTAGAGAGCGACAGTATCCCCCGCGATGCCCGCGACCTCGTCGGCGAGAGCCCGGTTAACCCGCTCGGCCTGCGAAAAGGGCGAACAGTTTGAGTTAAGAGTAACAACAGGAGTTTGGGGACAAAAGTGTAGTGGAGGTAGTCTTACCTCAAGCAGTCGGTTGATGAGATCGATGTAGGGAGTCCGGGCAAAGATATTGCGCCCCAGGATCTCCCGCATGAAGAAAGGGGCGCGCTCAGGATCGCCAGTGGAGGAGCCCGCTTGGTTCGCCTCGGTGGGAGCAGCTGGAGGGGGCGCACTGATGGAGGCAGCAGCAGGCTCGGCCTCTTGAGCGCCGGCAATCCCTTCATTGATAGGAGAAGGCACGGCGGCTCCCCTTCCCCCCGGCAGGTCTGGGTCCGAGGCTTCCGAGCTGGAGCTCGGAAAGTCATCCAGGATGGCCCCTAGGTCCGGAGACCAATAGGCCAACCTGCCCAGCTCAGGGAGAGGGGGAACCTCAAGAGTGGCAGGTGCGGGCTCAGGCGCGAGCGCGGGCTCGTGCGTGCTGGACGCGGGCTCGGGCGCAGGCGCGGACTCAGGCGCGAGCGCAGGCTCGTGCGCAGGCGCGGGCTCGGGAGCAGGCGCGGGCTCGGGCGCAGGCACGGGCTCAGGCGCGAGCGCGGGCTCGGGCGCAGGCGCGGGCTCGGGAGCAGGCGCGGGCTCGGGCGCAGGCGCGGGCTCGGATGCGGGCGCGGGCTCGGATGCAGGCGCGGGCTCGGGCGCGGACGCGCTGGGAGCAGGCGCGGGCTCGGACGTGGGCGCAGGCGCGGGCCTGAACGCAGGAGCAGGTTCGTTCGCGGGCGCAGGCTCGGACACGGGTCCGAGCTCGGGCGCAGGCACGGGCGCAGGCGAGGGCTCGGGGGCAGGATGAGCGGGCTCGGACGCGGGCGTGCTAGGGGCAGGAGCAGCCGGTGCCGAGGTCTTGGCTGAAGCGGGTGCAGAAGGCAGCGGGCTCGTTGGCGCCGGTCCCTCGAAGGGCAGGGGAGGCCTCGCTGTCGTAGAAGCGGGCTCGTCCTTGGGAGACCGCGGCTCCTCTTCTTCCGAGCTGGATTCGTCGCTGGAATCCTCGCCCGATGCCAAACCCGTTTCCTCGAGAGCGGCTTTCCTCCTCCTATCCTCAACGACTCGTTCGTAGGCTTCGCGAGCCTTGCGAACGGCGTCGTCCTCCGCCATTGGGCGGGCTGCTGGAGCCTTCTTCTTCTTCTTCTTTATATGGGCGCCCTCCATCTCTGGGGTCATTACCGCGACATAAAGAGGTTTAGAAAGGTCGCCCGGGAACCCGCGCATCAGCACCTCGGCCATTGGGGTTTCCACCTTCGCCATACCAAGGAGGAGCTCGACGCGCGGGTCCTCAGGGTCGACCATCACCACTTGACGTCGTGGGGGTTCCGAAACTGAGGAGCGCGTGGGGGGATTGGAAAGGAAGGGGGAGTTCGCCTGACCTGGGGCAACCTCGCGGGATGGAGGCGGCGGCGAGGGAATATCCTCCTCGCGGATCATGTCGATGGTGTCTTCATCGGCGAGCCTAATCGGAGAAGCCCGCTTCTTCTTCCCCTTCTTCGCCGAAGAGGTGCCGACACCGGAGGGCGCGGCAGCAGCCTGGGAGGTCGCCCCGGTGCGGCGAGAGACCGCCACCTTCTTGCGTATAATCTTCTGGCGGGTCATGATGGTGCCCGTCCGGAGATCCTTCCAGAGGAAGGAGAAGTCCGGGGCCAGGACCTTCTCGGGAGTCCGCCCGCCGAGGAATTCCAGGATCACCTTGTCGAGAGCTTGCTCCTGGGTCCCGGAGATACATTTCTTCCCCTTAAGGCGATACATCGCGATCTCCTTGAAGACCGGCAGAGGCGGTCTGCCGGGAAAAGAGCGGACTCCGGCGCAGGAACCTCGCCAGTTGCCCTCCACCACGAACGGATACTCCTTCCAATACCGGTCTTTGTTCTCGACCGCGGAGAAGGGCAGCACCTCGCCGGGGCGGCCTGCGAGGTAGTAGTGGCCGCAGTCGACCTCGCTGAAGATTGTCCCTGGCTTGAGGGACCACTTCTTCAAGAGATAGGCCAGGGGGATCCTCACGTTAAGGGCTTCCTCGATTTGAGAAAGCCCGTAGAGAATCCCCCACGAGTTGCCTGGAAGCTGGGCGGGGCATAAGCCCGCCAGCTCCAGGAGCTCGCTGGCTAGATGGTTCAGGGGCAGTCGGAGCCCTGACCATATTTGCCCCACGGAGACCGCAGTTCCGGAGAGCGGTCTCCCCGATCTCGGGAAAGGGAGGATGTCGAGCTCTTGGGGGATGCCCGCCGCTGTCCGTAGACTCTCGGGGACAGGCACGCCCCCGATGTCGTTGAACCAGAGGACGGCGGGCACCTTGGGAGGAGCCTCTTTCTCGGTGCCCGGAGCACGCACCGAGATAGGGGCGACATCGAGAGGCTCCTCCCGGGAGATCGCAGCAGCAGCAGCAGTGGCTGAAGAAGAAGCGGCAGCAGAGGAAGCCATGAGAGCAAGAGGGCGCAAGCGAGCTGCGAGTTGAGAGAGTTATAAAAGAAGGGAGAGCTGTTTTCACGCAGCGGTAAAAAATCGTCCCCCTTCCCCTATTTATAGGCAAATGAGAGACAGGTGAATCGGGCCGCAGTTAATGCCCGAGCGCGCCCAACGAGGAGACACGCCGACGGTTGAAGCGACAGCTCGCCGTTCTCCAATCAAGCAGTGCCACGTGGACCACGCGTAGAAAAAGCTGCGCCTGCGCCGACACTGTCATTTCTGACAGAAGAAGAACGAATGAGGAGGAGACACGTGTCTCGCGCCGATCGGGATCTCATGATGAGATTCACTGTATCAGCATTGAATCTCACGTCGCATTTAAGACGAAGCGACCATTGGAGATTTGGTGCGATACCCAAGTCACAAGATCGCTCGCAGCAGGTGCCCGCAGCTCGCCCGACGCAGACCCTGGCCGCATGTGACAAGCTCGCATTGGAAGGAGATCGCTCGTGGCAGATGCTCGTGGACCGCCCAGCGTTTGTGAAGTACTGGCAGTCAAAGCTCTCGGCGCAGATCGCTCGCGGCAGGTGCCCGCAGCTCGCCCGACGCAGACCCTGACCGCATGTGACAAGCTTGCATCGGAAGGAGATCGCTCGTGGCTGACGCTCGTGGCCCGCCCAGCTTTTGGGAAGTACTGGCAGTCAAAGCTCTCGGCGCAGATCGCTCGCGGCATGTGCCCGCAGCTCGCCCGACGCAGACCCTGGCCGCATGTGACAAGCTTGCATCGGAAGGAGATCGCTCGTGGCTGACGCTCGTGGCCCGCCCAGCTTTTGGGAAATACTGGCAGTCAAAGCTCTCGACGCAGATCGCCCGTAGCTACTATCTCCTCCCCGTCAGGAAACTGTTGCAGCAGACATTGATATCAGGCACATTACGAGGGATAGGGACTCGCTAAGACTCCTGAGCAAGCGCCGAGTTTCCTCGATCACTCCCTCAGGAGGGGGTAATGTTGGGGGTAGTCAAAAACCACATATCTTGGATAGCCCGTCCAGGAGTTGGAACCCTCGCTCAGGAGATCGCCCTCTAAGCCCTTCAGGAGCTCGCCCCCACAGGAAGCTGGATGGACACCTTGTATCTGAGTACAGCTCGAACCCCCAGCCCCCACAATGACACGCCCAAATTCGATAAATGGCTTAGACAAAGAGCACGAAGGAGATCGCCCAAGCTCGTCCAGAAGCCCGCCTAGCTCGCACAGGAGCTCGCCCAAGCTCGTCCAGGAGCTCGCCATGCTCGCTCAGGAGCCCGCCTAACTCGCACAGGAGCTCGCCCAAGCTCGTCCAGGAGCTCGCCATGCTCGCTCAGGAGCTCGCCTAGCTCGCCCAGGAGCTCGCCCAAGCTCGTTTAGGAGCTCGCCATGCTCGCTCAGGAGCTCGCCTAGCTCGCCCAGGAGCTCGCCCATGCTTCCTCATGAGCTCGCCAAAGCTCGCCTAGACCCCTGTTTATCGAAGAGGTTGCTCCCGCGAGGTCCAACTCTTGATAAATATGGGCGAAAGGACGGAGCAGTATCGTGCGAGCTGGCCTTTGCTTTTTTCCTAAGATTACTCCCAGTAAAAGTAGCATAAAGATTACCAGGTGTCGAGAACCCACTGAAGCTACGTGGACGATTGCAGTCCACGGAAGCCCGTCAGAGTCGGTTTGAGACCTCCTAGACTTGAACATTCTAGAAGATTCCTATGGCGGCAACAGAACAGCAGCTGCTGTCCCCCACTACTTCGTCAGACGAGCTAGACGACAAAGAATGTCAGGGGTCCAAGTTCCAAGAACTGTCAGAAACTATTGAAGGCTAGAAACGTGGGGGCCTAGAAGGTGCCGGAAAGAGCTTCCACGCGTCGTAGCTCGATAGGTCGCCCATGTCTATAAATGCACACCCCCTGGCTCCAAAGTACAGGTTCGAAATCCCTTTCACTACCACTTTGGTATACAACAGCTCTCCGTTGTGCTACCATAACTGACTTGAGCGTCGGAGGGTCTGCGCTCCTAAGGGAGCCAGCCGTTCTCACGTTTCTCTTTTCTTGGTCTTACAGGTAGCTCGCAAGGACCAGGAAAAATCCCCCAAACAGTAAGTCTTCGACTTGGAGCTAGAGATCCTCCTAGAATCTGACCTTCAATCCATCCCCCGCTCTAAACCTATTGTCACATCGATAGGGGTTAGCCATCTTGATGACCCCTTCCAGAACAGTGAGATAGTACCTAATCATCGTGACCTAGGGATGGCAACGGGACGGGCTAAATGAAAAACCCGACCCGATCTAACCCTATTGAGCTGGGCTTGGGATGGAACTAGTTGGATTTGAGCGAGTTTGGGATTTACAAAATAAAACCCGACTGGGTTTGGAACAGGGTCGGGATTAACCTACCCCGACTCAATTACATATATGTTTTTTGTTTTTTGCTATTTGATAATTTACTCGGATGTAGTTTAATATCCTATTTTATGTTTTACCAATACTATATTTAAGGAGATAATACAACTCATGCCTTTTGTTTAACTGGCTGTAAACTTGTAGTAAGTTCCTTTTGTTTAATTGGTTGTAAACTTGTAGTAAGTTATACATTTTTATTATAGCACACCTGTTTAATTCATTCAATGTATATATGTTTAACAAAAACTTAAAAGTTATTGTTTAATGTTATAATTTAGTTTTCAATATATTCATTGATTCTCTCAACGAAAATAAGTTTAGTTCAAAATATAATTAGCTAGCTTGGACTTGTCATGCATAAATAAAATTGGGATGGGACAGGATGGGTTTGGGTTTTTACAAGTATGAGTGGGATAGGTGGGATTGATCATTTAAACCCGACACGGGTTTGGGACGGGTTTAGGATAAAATATTTCATAGCGAGATGGGGTTGGGATGGGCCAACCCGTGCCAAACCTGACTCGTTGCCATCATTATAGTGACCTCACATGCAAGGGGAAGAATCTTTTAAAAGTGTTTGATTCTTATCACATCCCGCCAAGACTCCAATTGAATTATGAAGGTGTCGCCAATAATTTCCTGGCATAACTTGGTTGATGTTGTGAAGTGTAATTGTGCAGCGGAATCGGCGATCTTATGTGATCGCCCAAAACAACAAAACAAATAGCAAAATATGTGAAAGATGCGAGGCAATCAAATAAGAATAGTGAAGAAAACACGTACTACAATGAACACCAGAGATTTTAGGTGGTTCGTTTTCGTCAATCTTTCCTATGTTCACCGGCGGCATCGAGAGAGAGATCCACTATCAATCAGAGAAGAGTGTATAATGGTTTCTTGAACCCTCCAATGAGAACCCTAAAAAATGACACTCCAATCTCTCCTCCCAAATAAAATAATGTTCTCCCTTCAAAGATGTTCATCCCCAAAAATCATAAACCCCTTTATATATCAAGGGAATATGTTACATAAGCTTAATCCCAAAATTTTCCTCAAACAACCCTAAAGGAATGTCTAAATGTGTATGACTTGGGCTGACCTATGCTTCCTAGCATAGTCATGCGCACGACTGCCTGTAAGCAGTCTCGTCTATTTGGTAAAAGACGCATCGAGAAACTTGGGCTCCAGGTTGTGTGCACGACCTTGAAAAGTTATGTGCACAATTGCCTGTAGGTAGTCTCGTCTTTTTGATAAAAGACAAGTCGAGAAAATTGGGCTCTAGGTCGTGCGCACGACCTGACAGTCATGCGCACGACCGCCTGTAGAGGGATGCAGCTTGGGTCTTTGTCTTCAACTTCATATCTATCTAATAATTTTCCACCTCGGTGAAGATTTAACAAATATGAGCCGATCTCTCGCACTCCACCTAGGCTGCACCATAAAGGCTACCTACATACTGTTGGGATTAGTGTGTTCTAAATGCCAATTTCAGCAATGATAATACTTGATTATGATCATATCACTAACACTCACACATCATAGTGCATGAGATGCATAAATCCACTAGTCCACATTAGTGTAGTCGAGGTGACTTAGGTATGTGGATGAGATTCGTGTACAAGAGATGTGAGTCACCGTACACACTTATATAGGTTCGCAGTCGGTTGCTAGACTGGAACCTAGCATGCATGACTATAACACATTGACCTTCTCCGTAGGATAGATGATTTATCTCGACCATCGGTATGAGATACCAAGTCATAAAGTGTTGATGTAACTGGAATGCATCGAATGAAATCAAAAGAGAAAACTGGTCTTAACAAATATCACTCAAGACCATATAGGACCTCTACTACTAGTTGACTAGAATCATAATCCTAGGATGTATTGTAAATCCTTAGTTTATTATTCACCACTTTGACTTGCCAAATAGTATGGTTTATCACAGACTTAAACCTAGAAAGTTTGGGTGGTTTATATCAGGCTTTAGGGAACGCAAGCAGTCCATAGGAATTCCAGAGTCCCCTAGAGGAACTAGGTATCTCATTGAGTGGCTTTCATAAAGGGTTGATCTCTAAGGCTGGCTAGATGTACTCGTACTAAGATGACAATCACAAAGTGTTGAGAAGTCAGGACTCAAGTGGGTGAACTAATATGAGAGGGATAGTCGGTACTGATCTCAGTTAGCTTCACAAACATCAGATTTGAAGGGTTCAAGTATAGCATAGCAGGGTAAAGGGTACTCGAATAAATACTAATTGCCTAAGAGCGCAATAGTGGCTTAGTAGTGGTTACAGGCACTGTTCACTGGTATGATATAGGCCATGACACTAGTGAGAGCCAAGGTTATTAGGATCTTGAAGATTACAACTCCTAGCCACCACTAATAGCCAGCGAACCAGATTCAGTGCCATTAGGGTTTACTGAAAGAGGATAACATCATGGAGATTGGTAAACCTAGGCACAAGTGGATTAGGAGTTATAGTTAAGGTTTACCTAAGCGGTTCCTTTCTAGGGCCCTCGTAAAGAGGAAACCTAGTTTGAGTAGGATTCATCAGTGAGACCTACCTGGTAGGCCCCAGGCTCCTGGAATGAAGATATGAACATTGTAGTATGGAAGTTAGACATATGTGATCTTTAGAATTTACTAGGATCACTAGGTCTTGACTAAGTTGATCTTCTTTGGAAAAGTTATAAGTGTCAACTAAGGGCTAAGTTGGACCTCATACATTATAGGAGAAGTCATTAAAGTCTAATAGACTTTAATGACTTTCCTAAAATATAAGAGGTGCCATAAGTGACCAGGGAGGGAGTGCGACTTCATTTCCCTCTTTGGTCTATATCCTGGTGAACTAAAGAGATAACCCTGAGTACAAGGGTATTATCGTAATTATGTAAAGTAGATGTTGACAAATAATTATTAATTAATTAATTATTTATTTTCTCTTATTGGTTGTCTAGTTGTACTAGCAGAAGCTATGACGCAAGCTAAGGTTTGACTGCAGTCAAACTGGGCAAATAAGTTCGCAAGCCTTTCTCAACTTACATGAGTGTCAGAACAAATGGGTGCAATATGAGTATAGTTAGCCGGCCCCTATGGGTGCTACCCTTGAGAATTTTGGTCAAGGGATAAACTCTAACCAAAATCCTCATATGGTAACATTCTTACGAGGTTAAGAGGAGAGAGATTTTAGGGATCTCTAACCCTTCATAATAGGAATCCTATCTATATGGATTTCGACATATAAATAACCGTAGTCGCCCCCTTTGGCCATTTAAGCAAGCAAAAACCGAAATCCCCCTCTCCCCCATTGTGGAGTTTGGCCAAGAGAGAAAGGAGAAGAAAGAGAAAGAGAAAAAGAGAGAGAAGGAAGAAAGATCTTCCTACCCTTCGAGATTCCACATGACGGATCTGTTCATCTTCATCGAGTCTTCCTTGCGAGGATCTAGGAGAAGAAGAATAACCCCACAAGCCTACCAACATGGCTCGTGTGCGTAGGATATGTGGGGGGCCAAACCCGCCGGCCACACCCGATCGTCAGATGGAGCTGGACGCCCTCCATCGCCTTCTCGCGGTACCTGCAAAAAGACCGAGCCTCACCTTCGAGCCAAGATCCCTCCGACGCTCAAGTCAGGAAAAGAAGAGATGTGTAGTGTGGTAGTGGGTATGGAAGCGAATTACCTCACTTGGGTTTCAATTCCCTTGAGTGAGGATTGCTTATTGCTTACCTACCCATAAGGGGGCAGGGTTTCTTTTGTAGGGATCTTCGTACGTATGCGTAATTACTGCGGTCTGTCCTTCGATGATCTCGGGTCTGTTACGACGGATCCCCTCCGATTGGACACTATTCAAATCTTCCTTCTATGCTCCTGTGAATCGTGAGTGTTATACCTCATTACGGGTAACCCACGACCCCGACGGGAAAGATTTTCTTGGGATTGCCCAGCCTGGCATATATCTCGGCTGTTACGGTGACTTCCGATCTTTCCTCGCTTGATGGCGATTCTTCGGCACTGATCAGGTTGAGCCAGTCGTGTGGTCGGGTAGTCGAGCCAGCACCACGACCTACCCTGATCCTCCCTCGACCTAGCTCCCGTCGAGGAGCTTGGGTTCCTCTGATCGCCTCCCCCACTCAATCTTTTACTAACAGAGCATCTCGCGGGCCGGGTCTGATAGACTTGGGCCTGGTTCAGGCCATCAGGTCCCACGGATCTCTAGGCTAGACCAGACTGGGTGGTCCAGCGGTACACATGTCATCATCTGGTGGGCGTGGCAAAAAACCCCTTCTACAAAAGCCCCCTTTCGGTCCTTGGTCTCTAGACCACAGGCCAAAAGTCCTCTTTGTTAGGGTTTTGCCACACGTCCTGAATCGGAGTGACTGCTCGGTGATGTGGGGCGATCATCATTGTTCTGGAGTTCCTTTGTCCTTAAATGCGGGGTTCAGCTGCCGAGGCGGTCAACTTCCCAGCCGTTTGATCTTTATCTTTTGATGACTAGGATCTCCTGGACATATCAACTCTTGTCGATTCCAAAAAGTGGGCGATATTTCAGCTTTTCAAATATCTCTTCTTGGAGCAAGATCTGGACGCCTATTCTTCTCCATCGTATTTCGTTCTTCTTCATCTTCTCCCGCCCTTTTACGAACCTCATATTCGTACGACAATGGTTCGTCTGTAGACCTCTCGATGCTTTCTCCGGAGGAGCAGCTCTTCATGTTGAAGGAAGAGTTCCTTTTCTTCAATCGGTGCGACGTGTGGCCCACCGACATCACCACTCTGCTAAACCTGGTCATACCATCATATTTGGTGGGTAGGTGTGCACCGGCCTGCCTCTGCCCCTGATGCCTTTCTCGGAGTCACTTTTAGCTTACCTCCACCTCTGCCCTTGCCAATTGGGTGGGAACTCCAGGCGGATCCTTTACTGCTGCGATGTCCTCCACCACGGGGGATGGCGGTTATTCTTGAATGGTACTTCAGCAAGTTCCTCATGAAGAGGGCAGCGACCCATGGAGTTATGGGGGTGTACTTCAGCAATCGTAGCGATGTAGTCCCGGTTTTTGATAGGTTCCCGGATTCTGACCCGACCTAGACGGTGATTGGCAAGGTGGGTTTCCAGTACTGACCTTCTGCAGCGTAATGCCCGACGGTATCTTTCACTGCTGTCAGCCCCTTAATGGGGATACGGCGCGGGAAGAGCGGAGGCATATCGACACCCAAATCTCTATCCTCTACAGGCGCACGCTAGTCCGCTGGGAGGCCATCTTTGACTCAGACCCCGACTGGTCCGCAGAGGTCTCCATAGCTTGAGCCAGCAAAGTGCCTCTAGGTGTGTTCTTCGACAAGAGCAGTCGACGGAGGGGAATGTCCGGTGGCGACGGTGATAACGGTGGGAGTTGCGATGGCGATGGCGATGAGCACGACGGTGAGCGAACCAGCCCCAGGGATTTAGCGGGCCCTGGCTGTGGTAGTGGTGGTGAAAATGATGATGGGCTTAGCCCCAGAAATCCAGAAGGACCCGATGCTAGCGATGGCGGTGAACGGGGTCTCCAAACTGATCCCTCGGGCCATGGCGACGGCGGTCGCGAGTGTAAAACCCATGGGTTCCAATCGCAGGGAGAGCCTGTGGTTCCCAGCCCCACGTGACCAGATTCTAGCAAGAGCTTGACTTGTTTGGAAGAAAAGACCCATCCGATCTGATCTATCGGGTCGCCCTCCTGTCGATTTTTCTAAGGCAACGTCTGCTCACTTGGGTGAAGACCACCTCCGGTCGAGCAGCCCTCATGACGCTCGGGAGGAGAAGAGAGTCCGAGGTTCACCTCCCGACAACCCCCTGGAGTCTGAGACAAATGTCGGTGCTGGCATCGCGGCTAGCCGGCCTCTTTTTTAGGAAGAGCTCAATGTGGTTTTTCATCGGGTTTTCCAAGCCAAGAAGGTGCGGTTGCAGCTAGAGCTGGTGAGCAATTCCGGCATAGGTTCAAGCGGCATTCTCTTGCCGTCAGCTGAGCAGGCGAAATCAGGAGGCTCTGGTGCGGAGATTCTGATAGCTCCGGTTCTTCCTTTGGTAGGGCCTCGATCGGAATGGCCAGGCATGACCGAGCTAGTAACTCCTTCGGTTCCGACGGTCGGGCCGGATGGGCCAAGCGCGACCTATGGTGATACGAGCATGGTGGTGCTCGCAGAGACAGAGATGGAGGTTCTCGTTGAGGGGTATCGTTATAGGCGCAGGAGATCAACCCCAGCCCACAGGTAAGTCCTTGAGTGGTACTTCAAATATCCTCCCCAGCCTGTTGAGCACTTTGTTTCTTATGCAATTGGGGTGAATGGTCTAGAGCTGAGGTCGCCGAAATATCGAGGCGGACTGTAACATCCGCCCCAAACACACAAGTTACTGTCCTCTTTGCTCGTGCCCACACGAGAACTTTCCAAGGGTTCACCCATCCTAGTACTGCTTTCGCCCGAGCATGCTTAACTATGGAGTTCTTACGAAATCTGTAGTGACACGGTTTAAAATACGTCTTCTATGTTTGAGAGGGGAAATTATATAAGTAACTCAGGATCTCCTTCTCTCTAGGCGATGTGGGTCTAACTCATGGCCTTGTATACTTTACCTCACCTTATCCATCTTAGCATCACAGCCACAGGAGTCTTGACTCTTGGTTATTGGCCTATTGGATCTTGGTCGTCACAATCCACCCCCTTAGGGCTACATCTTCTCGTGTAGGGTTAGACCCCCCCCATCTCAAGGAGAACCGGCTCTGATACCATTTTGTAACACCGCCCCAAACACAGAAGATACTGTCCGCTTTGCCCGTGCCCGCACGAGAACTTCCTAGGGGGTCACCCATCCTAGTATTGCTCTTGCCTAAGCAAGCTTAACTACGGAGTTCTTACGAAATCTGTAGCGGTGTACAGTTTTAAAACGCGTCTTCTATGTTTGAGAGGGAAAATTATATAAGTAGCTAGGGATCTCCTTCTCTCCAGGCGATATAGGGCTAACTCATGGCCTTGTACACCTCACTTCACCTCATCCATCTTGGTATCACGGCCTCAAGAGTCTTGGCCCTTGGCTTTTGGCCTATTGGATCTTGGTCGTCACCCGGACCTTCCGAGACCCATTAAGCGGCAAGAGTAGTCGAGCCCGTCGCCCTGCTTTTCGGCCCCTTCTAATCTTCCGAGAGAAAGATGGAGGGGGTTGTCTAATTCTGGTGGATGATAGCTCCATGGACTCTCGGGTGGCTTTGGTGCTGGCCCGGGGGTGTGTTCTTCCCGAGGACTACAATGGAGATGTGTCCATGCCATGGGCTCCCTTTCTACTAAGCTCAATCTCCCACCTCGTTCGGGTATACTCACCTTCCGATCTTCAGTAAGGAACTGTGCCTCGAGTGCTTGATCGCCTTCTTCCTCGTAAGGTCTTGTGGACCTCATTTGTATCAACGAGCGGATGGGGGAAGCAGCTCAAGAGCTTCCCCGGCTCTGCAAGCTCGCCTCACAGGTCTCTGGGCCCGATGCGACCCCTCCGGTTGCTCAACTAGTCCATGAGCTTGCTTTCCTCACAGAGAAAGTAGAGAAGGGAAAGAGGCACACCCTCTGGGCCAAGAGTATGGCCATCGAGGAGGTAGCAAAGCGGAATGTGGCGACGGCGTAGCTTCAGGGGAAGTTGCTCGCCCTCAGAGGATCTCTTACGCAAAGAAACTTCGAGGTCAGGGTACTCCAAACCAGAGCAACGTAGCTCGAGCAGCAGGTTGTCGGTCTTCAAGCGGACCTCGTCAAGCTCCAATCCTCGCTGGAGGTGAAGGAAAAAGAGCAGAAGGCGGCGACAATCCTCGCACAGGGGCTGCAGTTCGACCTGGACGGCGCGAAGGTGGCCCCGTATGAGCCTCCAGGCCAATCTTGCTGTAGAGAAGGAAGCCCGTATAGACGAGGTGGCTGCCCTCCAGGAAGCGCATCAGGCCGATTTAGCAGCAAAGGATCATGAGCGAGCTGTCGAAATCATAAAACTCCAGCATCTGTATCTTGAGATGGTCGAGTCCCTTGATTGAATGTAGCGCCCTACGGGGCCGGTGTCTGTACTTGAACTTTAAAATTCTGAATGAGGAAATATGCCTTCATATCCAGCATGTTAATGACTTTGCATCTGTACTCGCACCCAGTTAGATTATGGGCGCGCTTGATTTTTGTCTTCATCTTTGCTCGCATCCCTTGAGAACATGGGCGTGCTTGACTTCGTGTCCGTATCAATTCATACGTCGCACGTCATCTTCACGAGCGTATGCTGACTGTTGTTGTCCCTTCGAATCGTCACGTGGAAGCCTCTGGAACTTCGTCTACCCGCTTAATCCCGAGGCTTTCGTGCCAAGGGATACGGTGAATATGTGCCTTCAAAGCTTTGAGATAACCACTTCCCTTGAGAGATTATGATCAACTGTGAATTTTGTTCTTCTTCATAATAACCCGCTCGGCTATAAGTAGAGGCATTTCCCGACCATCTACTATCATCACGATGAATCCGAATGTTTCTTCTTCCCTCAATCGGTAGCAATGCCTTATTCACCAAGTACTTTGCCATGGATGGGATCCCAGAGGAGTCGAAGAGGATGCCGGTGACGATCTTCGTCAGATAAGAGCACGTATGGGGAGGGTCACGCACTTCCCCAGTGACTTTGTTCATTATAGAAGATCACATAAGATCCTCCCACTTCTCGCAGCACTCCACCTGGCCGGAGTTAGGGAGGGCTGGACCACCCTCGGTCCAGGCTTCTCCAAACTCCAGGGCGGATAGCCTGTAACATTTGTGGTGTCGCTACGACGACATCTTGAGCGGATCTCCGGGCATCGACGTCGGAGACGAGATCAGCCCCGGCCCCTGGTATGAGAATCCTGGTAGGCAAGAGGGTCATCTGAGGTTGGCGCGAGACCGTCAGCGAGCGCATCAGGTGGGACTTCGCAAGCCAGAGGTTGGAGACGGTGCCGATGG
Source organism: Chamaelirium japonicum (assembly GCA_947650365.1). Lineage (NCBI taxonomy): Eukaryota > Viridiplantae > Streptophyta > Magnoliopsida > Liliales > Melanthiaceae > Chamaelirium > Chamaelirium japonicum. The sequence goes on from OX393549.1 coordinate 26,182,115, forward strand.
TAGGCTGGCCCTTTGATGAGAACCAAGGGCTGGAGGTGCTCCTTTGTCACTTTCATGGGTAATCCACCGACGGTCGACTGATTTGCTGACGTCTCTCTTTCCTCTTCCCCGTCATTGGCATCGAAGGGAACAGAGAAAATTCAGAGCCTGAAGGTAGGACAAGCGGCGGGCGCCTCGACCTCTTTTTTTCTCCTTTCTGTTCTTTGATGTAACTTTGAAATATTCTTTCTGTTCTTTGATGTAATCGATCTTGAAAGGAATAAAAAATTAAAAAATTTTAATTTCCCCTGCTTCCATTTTTTTTTTGCATTCCGAGTAGCATGTTGAATATCTTATGTTGGGCTCATAGGAACCTCTAGCCCCCAAGGGCGTGCTTTGCTCTGTCAAGGGCATGGCGCGCCCTTAATGGTGGAAGACTTTGAAAAGTCTGATCCTTAGCCTCCAAGAGCGTGCTTCATCCTATCAAGGGTCTGGCACGCCTTTAACGGTGGGAGATTTTGAAAAGTCTGATCCCTAGCCTTCAAAGTTGCACCCTTATCTCTTGCGTTCTAAGGGGGGATGCTAAGGCGTCAGACCCCTTAGCCTTTAGCTTGAACGGCCTGCGGGGGATGCTAAGGCATCGAACCCCCAAGTTCTCATATGTACGGCATCAGGGGGGATGCTAATGTATCAGGCCCCTTAGCCTTCAGCTCGAACGACCTGCGGGGGATGCTAAGGCATCAGACCCCCAGGTTCTCATCTGCATGGCCTCAGGGGGAATGCTAAGGCATCATGCCCCTTAGCCTTCAACTCAAACGACCTGCGAGGGATGCCAAGGCATCAGACCCCCAGGTTCTCATCTTGCAAGGTCTCAGGGAGGATGCTAAGGCATCCAGCCCCATAGCCTTCAGCTCGAACGACCTGCGGGGGATACTAAGGCATCAGAACCCCAGGTTCTCATCTGGACTGCCGTATGGGGAATGCTAAGGCATCAGGCCCCTTAGCCTTTAGCTCGAACGACCTGCAGGGGATACTAAGGCATCGGACCCCCAGGTTCTCATCTTGCAAGGCCTCAAGGGGGATGCTAAGGCATCCAGCCCCATATCCTTCAGCTCGAAACACCTACGAGGGATGCTAAGGCATCAGACCCCCAAGTTCTAATCCACACTGCCTTAGGGGGGATGCTAAGGCATCCGACCCCTTAGCCTTCAGCTCGAATGACCTGCGGGGAATGCTAAGGCATCGGACCCCCAGGTTCTCATTTGCACGGCCTCAGGGGGGATGCTAAGGCATCCATCCCCTTAGCCTTCGGTCTGCATCACGCTTCAGGCGATTATGTCATCTTTGACCTTGGCTTCTTCACCTCGATGGTCTCATACCTTCATGTCGTGTCGCTTTCGTTCCCTGAGGAAGTATTCCGTCATCATGCGATGGTTCGGTTCTCGAGCCCTGTCGCTTTCTTTGATTAACCAGTTCTTAGTAGACTTCAGGCTGGGGTCTTTCTCATCATCGTGCAATGGCTGGATCTTTTGAGATCTTCTATCTTCTCTGGATGTGGCCGGTTGCCGTTCGTTCCAGTTTCGTCAGAGAAGAGCATGTAATCCGACCGAGTTCGATCCTCCGCCCTTGGCTGATCTTCTGGGATTTACTCCTTGGGACCTGGAGAGTGAGGTGGTGCTTAAGGTCAGCGGTGCTAGGAAAGGGGGAGGAGGCTTCGGCTCTGACCCTTTCTCTCTCTGCCCACCCACACCGAGCCTGTCGAAAGTTCATCGGAGGTGAAGGAGTTAATACAGGAGTCATCCGAGGAATCCTCCATCCGGTTCAGCGCAAGGCAAGGTAGAGGAGGAAGGTCTGCAAGGGTGGACCTGTCTGCTCCAATTTTCTTTGTACCGTGCTGAAGCTTTGGGCCGACGAGGAGCAATTGTCATGCCCCAGAAATCTGAAGACTGATTCCTGAGGTGTGAGGTGAGAAAAAGAATAGGGTTTTGGGTCTGGTCACTTAACTATGCCAATTTGGGATTCTCACCAGGCTCCTTCTACGCTCACACACATGGAAAGGAAATAAGGGGGAGAAACAAGAGGTGGTAGTTTGAGACTCGAAAATATTTTTATTCATTGTAGAAATTTAATTTATCAACAGGGAGAAATGTTAAGCCAGGCTCGACCTTTAAAAGGGATATCCTTTCAGTATGTGCGACCAACGGTGTCACTACATACTGACAGAAGATCCTCTAAAGGAGCACGAGGCTCAAGCCTCCCGACGGCGAGCCAAGTATCTCACCCGCTTCCTAACACTCGGTGCATCGGTCTGGAGGTCCTATCTACTGGGCTTGTCAAATTAGGTCAATTCTTCTTCTTATATTTTCATTGTGATCTAACCTAGGCTTGGGGCCTTAAGGAGAGGCATACCTAAAAGATTCAACTGGCACATTACCACTAACAAACTCATCATACTAGATAACTAATAAAATCTTATTCCAATCCAGTTTGATTGTATCGAATGAAAAAGACTACTGCTAAAATCGACATACTAGAATTAAAAAGAAAAACTGTAACTCTAAACTCGCTTCTGGACTCTTACTGCTGCTCCGATGCCTCTGCTTCTGCAGGAGAGTCTACTCATGGGAATGAGTAGACCCCAAAAATTTATTTGGGAGATTAGTTAAATTAATGGCTAGTGCAAGCTAACAGTTTTAATAATTAACAACGCTCATATTTTAAGATGTTTTACTGATTAACCTAGTTATCAAGCTATATTCTATATGTGTCCATGCAATTTCTACATTCACATGCAAAATGTACTGTCACTAGGTTATCGTGTAAACAATTATACAATTCTAATTTAATGAAAAGACAAATACACACTCATTTGTGAACCCCAGATATTTTGTTCAACCTGCCCCCGGTCGGGCATTACTATCAGACCTTTTATTTTGATGTAGAGGGCCAACTCTCTCGCCGTGTATCCAACAACACCATGCACTAATCACCCAGATAATCATAAGGGATTTCCTGTCTTTCATGGTGGAGCTCTACCACCCAACTTGCTTTATTATGGGGACTTCAATTTCCTGGGACAGGGTTGCTAGGCCAATCCCTACTCGAGAGCACCTCCTATTGGATTTACCACAACCCTTACCCGTGACCCCTAACCTACTTAACTTTGGCTGTACGTGTAGGGTGGTTCACGACCCTTGTGCGCACGGGGTCCCTACCCTCTAACCAGGTAGATTATCAACAATTAACATATCACATGTCATTGAAGGAACTATACAGTGATTAATCCTTTTCGATGGATTACCCCGGGATTCACACCCACTCACAACCCAGCATCATAATTAAATATAATAAAGCACTCTCGTCCAAATTCCATTTATTAGGGTTACCACGCTCTTCTCAGGAGGGTGGGTCCCGATAATTCTTTAATCATTTATTTATTTATTTTAAGGGAAAGCCTATCTATGGTGTCTATGCAAACAATAGAATAATTATTATTAAATCATTAACTTTTTATGCATGCGTCGTCGGACTCGCGACTCCGCATGCAAGACGGGGTCCACTCAACCACATGCGACGACGTCCGGCGGGACCCACATGCAGCGTTATGGACACCTACCCTTAATTTCTATATCAGTATGATTAATTATTAAAGAAAGCATGCTGTGTTAAAGTGCACGGACTCATGTCTCTGGCCTCTGATCCGTCCACGACTGGATCGTCCCATTCATGAACTGGCAATTCGTATAAGTCTATATTATACGTCTATTGATTTGGTCGGTTTAATGAGGTGGAAATCTGACAAGCCTTACCGAGCCCATGCTCGGGTTGGCGATAATTATTTTGCCTTACCTGGTCGAGTCCTGGGATTGGCAAGGTTTGGCCTATGAGTCACTTGGCAGCCCACCGACATGTATGGCACGACGGTTCACATGTCAAAACCGATGAGGTGACAACAATCGGTAATCCATCGGCCACTAAAGGCCGATGAATCGTATTATCAACCAATCATGTTCAAATGTTCCTACAGTTTTTCGGTAATCATCGACGGTATTGGAGACAAGAACGAGAAAATCAAAGAGGGCTGACTAGCTTGATGCGGCTCCATCGCCTACACAGCCATTCACCACCAAGCCGGTGGCTATGGCTATGGCAAACAAGAAAGGCTGGACAATGGGAGGTGATTGACCACAGGTGGTTGGGACAGCTTCGTCGACTACACATCCACTTGCCAAGGTATGGGAAAAGGTGGTCTGCAATGGGTCGGGCTTGTCGGCTGCATAGCCACAGGCCACCTGGCCGGCGGCCATGGCCGTGCTAAACCGAAGGCGATAGATGGCTGGGGGTTGGTCGGATCCATGCAGAAAAAGCAAAAAAAAGTTAGGGGGTCGTCGGGCTGGTCTCAACAGGACTAATGGGAAAAACAGGGGAAACTAAGAGGGACGACTGACCTGATCGGGGAGAGGGTCATCGACTGTGGCTCCTCCTCCGGCTACTCCTCTTCTTGCTCCGATCGTCGAGCACCAGCACCACAGAGATAGATCCGAAAGAGAGGGAGAGATTGGACAAGGGTGAGAGATCGGAGAGAGATGAGGGGGGTCGGGTCTAGGGTTTATTTATAGGGGAAGGGGCTGAGGGGAGATAGAGATGAGAGGGAAGGGATCACGGGGATAGAGGGGAGATCGGGGTTGTCGGGTTTGTTGAGGGGATTTGGGGGGGGGGGGGGGATGAGGGGGGAACAGCTGTGATGGGGGAGAAATTAGAGGGGGGAAGAGAGAGGTCGGTTGAGGGAGAGAGAGATCCGAGAGAGTGGGACGGCTGTGATAGGGTTTGGGTTTAGGATTTGAGGAGAGAGAGAGAGAGAGAGAGAGAGAGAGAGAGAGAGAGAGAGAGTGGTTGGGTTGGGCTGTGTTTGGGATAAATAGAGGGAAAGAGAGAGAGAGGAACGGTTAGGGGGGGTAAATGGGTTTAGGATTTAGGTTTTAATTTTCTTTATTTTATTTTTATTTCCTCTCTTATTGCGGTCGGCTTAACTCGCACTCGGACCCGCATTGCGCTGAGACACGTTGGCACACGCACCTCAGCGAGTGCGACAGACTCGCCACCAATACTTATAATATAAATTAAAATACATAAACGATAGTATATTTGCAGTGAATCATAGTACACACATTCAAGTACCGATTGCATTCCTTCCATCGTCGCCTCGCGACCCGGACCCGGGACCCACTACCCGGCCCAACTCAAGTTTAGCATACATCATCAACAATCATTTATGCAATAACAGTAACAGAAGTCCACGACAATCATTCTAGCAACAATATAATAATTATAAAACTGGGCTGCCACAAAATTGAATATACCGGATATTACAGCAGCCGTTGGAGATCAATCCTATCTCACTCTCCGATTCTGCCTCCTCTTTGTCGGGCAGGCCGAGTAGTGTGAAGGAGATCTCTTCTATGTTGCCTTACCGTCGGGGCGAGAGAAGCCTCCTGACTTCTCTTGAGTCGGCGTCATCTGGTGGTGCGAGAAGAGTTCCTCTTTTCTTCCTCATCGGTAAGGATGTTCTTCTCAAAGGTCGTCAGGCGTGGTAGTGGTGGGGACTCCGACGACCGTGCTCCGTAACACGGACCGTAAAATAGGCCTTGAGCCCTTCAATTGTAGTCTTTGTAAGAATGATGTACCTTTTAATTAAATTGTTTCTTCAAATAAAGCTTTTCTTGATTGTTTCTACTTGGTTGCATCTTCTTCTTCCGTTCTCCATCGGGGATGACGAATAGTTTTACTCCGTGCAATTTTCTAGTCATATCCCTGGTTTGAGAATCTTCAGTCCAACACTTTATTCTCTGGCGAAGAACCATCGTTCTGATTCACATGGAGTTATCTTTCATCTGGTGCTGAATCCTCTACTGTTGTGCTGAGATATCCAGACTCTACTCAACCTGGCTTATCATCATTTGGTAGGCCAAGACACTGGTGAGGAACCTAAGATCGGACTCACCTTACCCTGACCTCTTCATTGGATACCAAACTCAAGCTTGGGTTTGTCTTTGTTTCATCAGGCCGCGGCACCAGTGAGGAACCTAAGTTTGGACTCACCACGCCTTTATATCTTCATCGAGTATCATGCTTAGGCTTGGGTTTGTCGCCGAATTCAACAAACCGATCGCCAATATCCTATTAGCCAGCGAACACTTGACGTGAAATTGAAGGCACCAACCCTAGGTAGGGCGTTTGGATTTTGCACCTGGGTTCTAAGTCAGCCATATCAGTCCCCAGTTAACTTGGAGGGGGTAACTGTGGATGCAAAATTTGACCAACGCCCAATGGCGGGACCCACTAGCCTTGCATGGGGCTCCACAGAGATAACAACGGGACCCACCAACCCTGCCTGGGGGCCCACAAGGATGACAACAGGACCCACCAGCCCAGCCTGGGGGTCCACAAGGATGCCAACGGGAGCTACCAGCCCCGCCTGGATTCAGACGACAGCTACCGAAACCGCCCCTTACACCCGGTTCCTTTCCGAAACCTCTATAAATAGCAGACCCGACGAGTGTAATAGATCGGATATCTTATTCTGAATCAGACTTTTGAAAATCTAGGGCTTTGATATCCCAACCTTTCGATCTCTTTTCAAGGACAGACAAGTGACACTCGACTTGTCGAGGTCACTTCAACTCGAGTGTTAGTGAATTTAGGTTGCTCCTTATAGCACGGAGACGTAGGCTTCGACTGAACTCTGAAATCACATTTGTGTCAACTCTCAGTTGATCTTTCTCTATCTCTTCTAAACTCAAATCCACCACCTTTTGACTACTCCGAAGTTCAAGCCAAAGACACCAGTCGTTCGACAACCAATGACTCAAACGAACGTTCGATCAGACTTTCGACTCGACTTGATTGACTGGTTGGGCAGAGTCTTTGGATCGGCACAGAGATCATCCCCCACAGCTTCCCCGATGGAATTAGTCCAATTGGGTGAACCACCTCAATCGTCTGTTTTTTATTTCTTAGTTATGTTCCGATGCTTCTCATATTGATGTACAATTTGTTTTGTTCTTCCATAAAGATCGAATCCAAATCTTCCGTTGCTGGATCGACTGTTTTCATAATAGTCATGTTGTAAGGGCAACCCATGCCCACTGCCGCTTGCCTTCGCCTCCACCCGTCTTCGTTGCCACCAACCCATTACCTGGGAAAAGGATGATTGCAATGGGGGTATAGTCTTCGATCGTGGTGTACAATACAAGCGGTGATGACAGTAATGACAATCACATAGTGGAAGTCTTACCCCATTCAGCGTTGATCCATCGGCCAATGGGTTCTAAATCCATAAGAAATAGAAGGGAGAGTAGATTTTACATGGTTTGGCTTGGCAGCCTAAGCCCGCCGAATGGAGAAGGGAATAACCATTGAGATGAAATCCTCTCTTCTTAAATAGGTTTGTGATAGGTCTAATGAAAATAGTTATCTTTTTATTTTGGAGGGGACCAACTGGTTAGTTCATCACTTGTTTGTGCGCTGGCACAAGATAGATCAAGGATCAAAACTCGCCACAAGGTCAAGCTAAGAGAAATACCCCGATTTTTAATAACCCCCCCCCCGCGCGACCCAGAAGGCTCACCACTTAAGACGAGAGGGAGACCAACCACTACAGAGCGGGAATAATTAAACATATCCTAGCATTTATTCAAACCCTTGACCAAGACCACGGATTGCATATGTATTACCAACTAAGCAATCAGTTCGAGATTACTTATCGTTATCTCAACTCACTAATTCTTAATAATCTACAATATCCAAGTAAGCAATGCAATTCAACAAGACAAAAGGTTTACAACCTCTTTACATACCCCATCATAGTTGTTTGTTGCCTGCTTGTTGGGGTTGAGTGTGATTCATTGGTTGGGCATGGGTGCAACGGATAGTTGCGATCAGGTCTGTAAAGTTTTTTGTTACACAAGTTAGTTCTTTTTTTAATGGATTGGCCAGGCGGTCAGATGATAGGGCGCTAGAGCATGGGCTCAAAGGGGTCTGATGATCGAAACGGGGGAAATATGACATCAACGACTAGGATTCACATGCACAAACAAGGCATCATTGGCCATGAGGGAGATCAATCATATCCCCTCTCATACGACACCATCCCTCACGGTGCATTCTCATTGGATCAGATGGGTGCCCCGACCCACTATCCATCGTCTCTTGGTATGCTCATCGATCTTGGTATCCATGCCCGAAAATGGGATTGACGTGGGTTATGAGATGGATCAGCACTTGAGATCCAATGCGATTAATGCCATAGGACGACGGACGTCTGTTGTCGGCCATGGTACCCATCTGTGCATCACACATGGTTAATTAGTACCTACTATATATACTAGTAAAAAACCCGGGCAATTCCTGGATGTCGAACTTGATGCATGTAACTTAGCACAGACGACATCACAACATTTAAACAAAAAAGTTTGCAATCTGAAGTGACTGTGATTCCCTCGTCCGGATGTGATTCACTTATTAGAGAGAAAAAGAGAGATAGTACTAATGATTTTTTTAATTAACATCAAATGATCATTAAATGTCATTGAAGGGGTGTTTATCATCTTCATAATATACATGTTTTTAATAGGATTTATTAGCCCGCATGCACACATGGGAGAAGGATTCTAGCTCTTCAAAAGTGATCCACCTGTCACAATATGCGAGAGATGGCTCCATTTTAGTATTATACTATTAGATTAGAAATAAAATAATATGTGTGTGTGTGCGGGGGGAGGGGGTGGGACTCACCCGGGCTTTTACTCCTCGTAGCGGCATGACCCTCTTTGTCTAGTAGCGGAGTGATAAAGGAGGAAGAAAGACTTTATTTACATGCCACATGCACTGATCTAGCTTATGAACTTTGGACTTTCCAACTTAACTTGCCTATCGATCGAAACAGGACTAAAGCTAGACGCATGCCCTAAAATTATATGGTGCCATTTCTTTACGAGAGACATACTAGGCATCTTCTAGGGTGTGAATAGCACTGAGTCGTTTGATGCGTCACACTCAAACTGAACAAGTATGAATGTTCTTTCAAGCACAAGACTTCTAACTCCTTGAATTGAGCTAGTTTCAACGTTCCCAAAGAGTTTCGATTCAATACGATAATTTTTTATTTTCAATGCGATATTTTTCATCATCGTTATTTATAGCTCAGTTGCAGGATATTTTCTCTCCAAAAAATCTTTATAATTCATCGTAAGCTCTTAATTAATGAACAAGTATATGTTTAAGACATATTGGATTGTCATGGCAGGGGATAGAGATCGATTGCACTTTGGGCTCGGACTAACCCTCTAGGAATGTGCACCGTCCCACTCGAAAGTTTTCCTACGAACTCTTGAGTAACTCGAGAGGGGGAAGAATTGAACCCACAACCTCCTCGCCGAAACATCAATTGCTTACCAACTCCCCTATCACCTGGTTGGTGATTTAATTCTAAGTTGATTAATTGAGAGGAGGGGGAATAAAGGGTCTGGTTTTCATTCACTTTCTCCTTCTCCACATGGTAGCTGCAGTCTGCTCCCCAGAGTTCACACCCTCCATGCTCTCCACCATGCACCTTCCATTTCCCGAATGCCGTTGCACCACGCAAGCTTACCAGCTCTAACGGCACCAATGGCAGATCCTTATAACCACCCCACCGTCCCCCAAACCTCTGTGTACAGAAACAGAGGGAGAAATCGGCCGATCCCGCCATGAGGGCCGCCGCTTGCTTCGTGATCACGGCTCTGCTCGCATCCGTCCTCGTGAGCGCCGCACCGAAGACGGCCGGCGGGACCAGCAGCATCCCAGAGAGACTCGGCAGGCGGGTGAGAGGGTTCCTCGCACGCGGCCCGCATTGGGACGGAGCTATGAGCAGGGCTGATCATCCCGACCAACTGGCCGCCGGAGCGGGAGCGCAGGAAATCCAGCATGTCGAGGGGGAGAAGTGCTACACCAAAGCACAGTGCAAGAAGAAGAAGGTGATATGCTCCAAGAAGTGCAGCAAGCCCCCGGGTGGGGTGGGGGAGTGCGTGTTCAAGTGCAAGAAGTGCATCCCCAACTGCTAAGGATTCTCTCTCCTCTGTCTTTGTAGTACAATCCAATAAGACCGAGTACCTGGGAATTAGAATTCTCAGGAATGAGCCTGCATTTTCCATGAACCACATGATGGGTGCCATCTATGTAGACAATGCTTTGAATAAATGATTCGTTACCTTCAGGGGCATAGCTAGGAATTTATTTTGGATTGGGCTGAAGCTAAAGCTACTAAACTATTTTTTTTTTAAATGAAACTTTTACTCTATACAATAAAGAAAAACTAATCAAAATTTTTAAAGGGAACACCGACGGTACAAATTTTTTTTATTAATATAAAAAAATTATACATAAAGCATATATATAAATTATAAAAAGTAGCCATGAGTGCTTTACCAGATGCAGGAACTCCTCGTTGGCGTTGAATGCCTTCCTTATCAGCCTAGGAACGGATCCAGAAATCAAACCTTGGGGAAGCGAATGTTAGAAAAATCTTTAGAGGGGTTGGGTACTTAAGTTTTGTTAAAAAAATCAAGGGGGGAGAACTTATATAGTTTAAAAATAATTCTAACTAATACTACTATAATAAAGGGTTCTCTTTCGAATCTAGGAGGCACGGCGCCCCCACATGCTCCCCCCCCTAGATCCATCACTGATTATCAGCTCCATCCACCGACATGCCTCTTGCTCCGATGCGAACTCTTTCCATTCGAAAACACGTAAAATTATCCCGATTCATTGGCCACAAAAAAAATCTTAGTGGTTCTAAAAGAGAAGGAGAAAGGGGGGCACTTACTGTGGCAATCACAGTTTTTTCAAAGAAGGCGTCAAAAGTAAAAATTGTTTTTATGGTTCCTAATCCAATCACACATTTTCTGAACAACCCATCAAAGATTTCATGGCATGCATAACATATAATCTAGTGACTTCATATGTTAAACTCGATAGAATAAATGGAACATGACTCTCTAAAAGTTGTGGAGGTAAACAACAGCAAAAATCATCTTTGTAAACAATCCTCCAAGATTCCACTAATTAGGAAAAGAGTCCAAACGAATGGAGCAGTCAAGATTTGATCCAATTAGTATTTGTCTCCCCGTACAAATTATAAGCCAGAGAGCCAAAAGTAAAATAACTTGATGTAAAGAATGAGAAAGGCACATTTTTCTCATATTCAATCAAAAAAAAAAAAGTTATAGATCACATGAAATGGGAATCACAGGGGCAACTTCTGCAGACAAACAAAATTAGGAAAGAATAAAAAAAACCATATCCACTTTTTTTTTCTGGAAAAACATATTCACTTCATGAGATTTCTAACTTAGGGCAAAACTACAATCAATCCATCCTTAGCACACCCAAAATAGAACATCTTCAGAAATGTAAACACTCTTCCATTATGCCACAATAGCAGAAGGCTTTTAGCTATCCCGATAGCTTCTAGAAGGCACCCCAATTATCAGAACCTTGCCTCGGGGAATGCCTCTTAGAAGACTTGAATTGTCCGGTCGAATTGTTAGAATTGGATCCGCTAATCAGAGTCGCAGCGGAAGCAAAAGAAAGATCCGAAGATCATACGGTGTATGTTTCATTATAATTTCGCTATAAAACAATATACATGCAAATCTACGATCTTAGCATATGTGCGGACACCCTAGAGGCATACTACGATCTACGGAAGACATGACTGCATCTAGTTAGGTGTTTAGATTCATCTTGGATCTATGATCCGGAGACGACGGAATGATGAAGAACCACACTTGAATCGCAAGGAAAACTGTCAGATAGCACCTTATCCTTTGCGAATTGAAGAATTCTCGAAATCCCGTCTCTGAGTGCAGGGATTACGAGCCGACGGAGGAATCCGTTGCGACGACGATGGCGAGCCGCGAGATTTTCTCCTCCTCTTTCTCCTTTCTTCCTTCTCCTTCCTTCCTCTTCCTTCTCCCTTCTTCTTCCTCTCTTTTCCTTGGCCGAAACCACAAAGGAGGAGGAGGACTAGGGGGTCGGATTTTTGGAGGAGAGGGAGTAGTGCATAGGACCGGCCCCTCCCTCCCCCTATTCCTTTATAGGGCCGGTCTCCCAAAGCCTCAAGGAAGCTTCGACCGGCCCCTAGATGGATAGGGACAAGGGGGGCGGTTTTTAGGGATTCCGGGTGTCTATCGTGAAGCCCGGACGAAAACGCCCTTCACGAAAAGCGGAAAACTGAAAGAGAGACTGAGTGAGGTGCGCTACTCGGAATCGAGTTCTGTCAGCGCTTATGAGCTCCTGGAATTATTCCGCTCATTCTAAGATCCATATTCAATGTGTTCTGAGCCATATTTCAGTATTTACCAAAATACCCCTACAGCCCGTAATACATGTGAATTAGGTTCTTAGGCTCCGGGCTTTCGCTCCATCGCGCTACTTCGCATCCAACGTATCCTACTAGGTCGGGGAACAATTCCTATATGCAACGATAGGGTAGAACCTTCAGGGTTCAAGATCTCTAGCTCCAATCGGATCCCTGATTAACTGTTCCGGTGACACACCGAAAGTTCCGTTAATTAGCCCTAATCCGATTAACCCGCGTAGCCACCCAGAGTGCGACGCGAGTTGAACTCTAGTGATCCTAAACTTATGTTACTCCCTCGTAACCCTGTTCTCTACTATACTCCGATAATCCTTAGTCCCTCCTATTACTGGTGCCATGATACGACTCGGGCGGTGGGGAGCACCGTCAGATCCCGATCGATCATCTGACTAGGGTTTGATGACTTGTCATCTATAACGCCACACATCTTCCGGTGCTATGCCTAGCATCCGGAACATTGTTAGTCATACTGACAACCACCAGCCCTGGGTTAACTGTGTGGACAGATTGACTCATCAAAACGCACCCATCCAATACTGGACATCGGATAACCTGTAGAGATTACATGTCACTCAAGCGCTAGCCGGGTAACCCAACATACCGTGGTATTGGACTATGGAAGGTCCGCACACGTTGGCACATCAAAGCACCACACAATGGTTGGCGCAGTGTACATGGTCCCTCAGGGTTAAATACGGATTATCTATAGTAGTAAGACGGTTTCTGCACCAGTGTCTGAATAACTGAACTGTGCACCATCTTGGTTCCTGTTCAACACGATCATCGTGCTTGGTCAGGTGAATGGGAATTCCACGTTCCCGTGGTGGAGACTTCACCACATCCTCTACCTGCCAATAGCTTGTTCTCGGTGAAGCGACCGGCATCACCTAAGCTGTGAACTAGTTCTAGGTCTATACAGAACTGGTCCACTGGGTCTCCCAAGCATGGATCCTCTATGCGCCTCAGTGGCCTACTGTGTTCCTTAGGGTCCTTTTATTATATGAGTATTATCATATACTAGAGTAGTATTCTAATTAAAGCAATAACCAAAGTCATCTTTATTAATGTTAATACAGAAAATCCATGCTAAGGACACACGAGCTACAACAATCTCCCACTTGGCCTAGCGGGGAACAACAGTCTTAACTCCCATGGCATCCACGTGCTTCTCAAAAGCCTTGGTCGGTAACGCCTTTGTGAAAGGGTCCGCCATGTTATCTGCAGATGCCACCTGAGTCACTGCAACCTCCCCTCGCTTCTACAAGTCCCGGATAATGTAGTATTTTCGCTCGATATGCTTGCTCTTCTGGTGATATCTTGGTTTCTTGGATTGTGCTAAGGCTCCACTATTGTCACAGTAAAGGACAATAGGATCTTGAGCTCCCGGTACACATCCTAAGTCCATGAGGAACTTCTTGAGCCACACCACCTCCATAGCTGCTTCGCACGCTGCAACGTACTCAGCCTCTGTCGTCGAATCCACGATGCATCCCTGCTTCACGCTCCTCCAACTGACAGCTCCTCCTCCTAATAAAAACACAAACCCTGATATCGATCTCCTGGATTCCGGATCTGACACAAAGTCAGAATCCGTATATCCAATCGACATCAGTTCCTGTGAAGAGTAAACTAACTCATAATCTTTCGTCCTACAGAGATACTTGAGTATACTTTTCACAACAGTCCAGTGCCCTGGACCCGGATTTGACTGATACTTGCCCATCATGCCTACTGCATAGCATATATCTGGTCTCGTGCACTGCATGGCATACATCAGGCTCCCTACAGCCGAATAATAAGGTATCTTCTACATCTCTGCCCTCTCCTCAGGAGTCTTAGGACCCTGATCCTTGGACAATTTCATTCCATGTCTGAATGGAACCAGTCCCTTCTTGGAGTTGTGCATACTGAATCTGACCAAGATAATATCTATGTAGGCTGATTGTGACAGCGAGAGAATCTTGTTCTGGCGATCTCGAGTTACCTTGATCCCCAGAACATAACTCGCTTCACCCAGGTCTTTCATGTCAAATTGAGAGGATAACCACATCTTCACAGTAGACAATGTTCCAACATCGTTTCCAATGAGCAGGATATCGTCTACGTAAAACACTAGAAAAACTACTGCAGTCTTATCGCTCCTTTTATAAACACATGGTTCATCCACGTTCTACTCAAATCCATAAGACTGGATAGCCTGATCAAAACGCATGTTCCAACTTCTGGATGCTTGCTTCAGTCCATAAATGGACCTTTGCAACTTGCACACCAGACCTTCCTAACCTTTTGCGACAAAGCCTGGAGGCTGAGACATGTAGATGTCTTCTTCCAAATCCCCGTTGAGGAATGCGGTTTTGACGTTCATTTGCCAAATCTCCCAATCATAATGGTCTGCAATGGACAAGAGGATCCGGATAGACTTAAGCATAGCCACTGGTGAAAAGGTTTCGTTATAGTCGATCCCTTCTCGCTGGGTATAACCCTTAGCGACTAGTCTAGCTTTGTAAGTCTCAACGGTACCTTCCGGACCTCTTTTTCTTTTGTACACCCACTTACATCCAACAGGTTTAATGTTGTGAGGTGCTGTTACAAGTGTCCAAACCGAGTTTTGGGATATCGATGTCAGTTCTGCCTCCATGGCTTCCTGCCATTCTGCATGGTCAGAGGATACCATCGCTTCATCATAGTTCAGGGGATCATCCTCCTGAAACTCTGGATCTACCATAAAGGCTTCTCTAATGTATCTATCAGGAGCACCTGTGGTCCTCCCACTGCAACGAGCCTGCGGTGGTTCTATAGGAGTTGATTCTACAGTATCGTTAATCTTAGTGGTATCGGCTCCCACTACGTTTTCTGTCTGCGTACTTCCATCAGTACCAAGCAATTCTTCAAGAACTACTTTACTGGTGGGCTTATAGTCTATTAAATAATCCTGCTCTAGGAATACGGTGTTCATCGAGACGACAACCTTTCTATCCTCAGGATCATAAAATAAACCACCCTTTGTCCGTTTTGGATACCCAATGAACAGACATACATTAGTTTTTGACTCCATCTTATCTCGCTTGTCCTTCCGCATATGTGCTAGACAACCCCAAATCCTAAAGTGCTGTAGGCTTGGCTTTCGTTTTAACCATATCTCCTAAGGAGTTAGGGGTACTGACTTTGATGGAACAAAGTTCAAAGTATATACTGCCGTCTTTAGGGCATATCCCCAAAAACTAGGTAAAAATATTGCATAACTCATCATAGTTCGAACCATGTCTAACAAAGTTCGGTTTCTCCTCTCAGATACACTATTTTGTTGTGGTGTCCCTGGTGCAGTCAACTAGGATACGATCCTATGCTCACGAAGGTACCCAATAAATTCATCCGATAGGTATTCGCCTCCTCGATCCGATCGAAGAGACTTGATACTTTTACCCATCTGCTTTTCTGCTTCATCTCTGAACTCCTTGAACTTATCAAAGGATTCAGACTTCCGCCGTATTAGGTATATGTATCCAAATCTCGAGTGATCATCCGTGAAGGTGATAAAATACTCGAAGCCTCCTATAGCATGGACACTTATGGGCCCACATACATCAGTGTGTACTAACTCTAATACCTCCTTAGATCTGCTACCTTTGGCTCGGAAAGATCTTTTAGTCATCTTGCCTTCCAGGCAAGACTCACACGTCGGTAGACTTTCTAAAATATTTGGACTTAAAAGTCCTACCTTAACCAACTTGTGAATCCTGTATGAGGCTATGTGTCCAAGCCTTAGATGCCAAAGGAGTGTTGGATTATCTGAGGGATTTTTCCTTTTAGATGAATTAATCACATAAGCTTCAGTTATGTTATCCTGCTTATGATTAGAGTTAATTACATAGAGACCATTCTGTATCTTTCCCTTACAAACAAAGGAACCATTCAATTTAATTGACACACCAGAAGCATCAAATAAAACTAAAAAACCTTCATTATTCAATAAGGAAACAGAAATTAAATTTTGTCTCAAGGACGGTACATAAAGTATGTCTCTGAGTAATAAACTTCTTCCATCAAGGAACTGCAAGACGATATCTCCATCTGCTTCAGCCTCTGCCACGGCCTCAGTTCCCATGCTTAGGATTATCTCTCCATCACCCAGTTTTCTTGTCTCCTTGAATCCCTACAAATTATTGCAAGCATGGTTAGTGGAACCAGAATCCACAATCCATGAAACTGGAGAACAACTGGATACTACAAGGGATTGTACTATGTGGATTTGAGATATACCTGTCTCAGCCTTCTTGAGAGCCGCACGGCAGTCGCCCTTTCAGTGCCCCTTCTTGCCGCATCGGAAACATTTTCCTTTGGGCTTCGCCGGACCATTCTGCTTAGGAACCTGCAACTGCATCTGGCCTATCTTCACGGGCTTCTTAGACTTTCTTTTCTGAAACTTGCCCTTAGCTTTCAGAGAAGAATTCCGCTCTACGTTCAGGGATTGGGCTACTGCCTTTATCCCGTCCTCTGCCACCTGGAGCGCCGCTAGGAGCTCTGCGCTAGACATCTCCAACCGGTTAAGGTTGAAGTTAATAACGAAGCCCTCAAATGCTCCTGATAGAGACACGAGGAAAATATCGGTCTGGATCTCTGTATCCAAGATGACATCGAAGGAACCAAGCTCGTTCACATAGCCAAACAATTTCAGCATATGATCCCGAACTAAAGTCCCCTCTGCTATCTTCATGGACACCAATTTCTTGATGGTCAGGTAACGAGTTACCCGACTATGACCCTCGAATATTTCCTTTAGGTAGAGCATCATGTCTGAAACAAAAGCCATGTCTTCGACTTCTTCTGAAGGATGGTCTGCAAAGATGCCACTATGTAGCACTTGCACATCTCATCAGCATCTAGCCAGTCTTTCCATTCCTTTAATTGGGCCTCAGTTCACTACAAGAAAAAGGTTATTTACTGACGGACATTTTTATGCCCGTCGGTAATAATGTACTTTTTACCGACGGTATTAATAATGTCCGTCGGTATTATAACTTCGATTTTTTTAATTTTTTTAACACATTTATTACCGACGGTCATATATATTCCGTTGGTATAAACATTGTACCGACGGAAAATATATTTCCGTCGGTATAATAAGTTTTTACTGACGAAAAATATATTTTCATCGGTAAACAGTATCTCGTTTTACCAACGGATATGTAACTTCCGTCGGCATAATGGCTTTATACCGACAAATAACTAACGTCCGTCGGTAATATAACACGACGAAACTCAGGGTAAAAATCGAGTCTCTGGAAAAAATGGAACCCTGAGTTTCGTCATTGTGTTTTTACCGACGGACAATATTTAGCCATCGGTATAAAGTTATTATGCCGACGAAATTTAATTGTCCGTCGGTATAAAGGTCACGACGAAACTCAGGGTAAAAATCGAGTCTCTGGAAAAAATGGAACCCTGAGTTTCGTCGTTGGTTTTTACCAACATACAATATTTAGCCATCGGTATAAAGTTATTATGCCGACAAATATTAAGTGCCGTCGGTAAAAACAACCGACGAGTCGTTGGTTTTTACCGACAGACTTTATGGTTCCGTCGGTATAAAGTCATTGTACCGACGGAAGTAAAAATGTCCGTCGGTAATAAGCCTGCTATAACTTAATTCAGCGATCCCCCCTTCTGTTTTATTTTGATCTGATCTCTCCCCGCCCCCCTCTCTCTCTCTCTCTTTCTCTAAATCTCCCCAGCCTCCCTCCCCCCCTCCCCGGCGTCCCTCCGCCCCTCCCCGGCGTCCCTCCGGTCGACCCCCTCCCCGGCGTCCCTCCGGCCGACCGATCGACCAGCGGCGAGCTCCTCCTCCTCCTCGTGGGCTCCGGCCAGTGAGATCCTCCTCCTCCTCCTCCTCCCGGTGAAAACATTGGTTAGGGATTTGTAATTTGATTAATCTGAAGAGAATCTGAAGGGAAACACAGGGTCTTGGTATACCCACCTGGGTGTCTCTACCTCTTCTAATTTCCTCCCCTACAGGAATCACACCCCTTGACCTCTGGGCTAAGGCAAGTGTTTCGAACTTTGAATTTTCTCACTTCCTTTCTCTTCATTTTCAATTAGATTATTGTTGAACTGATTATTTTGCTTTATCTTGCTTTGATGGGCAGAAATCATAAAGCCCTTAGATCTGATGGATCTAATCGCAGAGGAATTACAAGACTTTTGTTTGTGACACATATATTGACTAGATTCATAGTTGGGTTTCCTTTTTGCAATAGTTGCATCTATTTGTCTCTCATGGTTGTGAAATGTTATGGGAATTTTTATTAGTTTTATTTTTTAATTTACCACTGTCATTTTTTTGGACTGATTATAAGTTGGGAATTTTTGTGAAATAATGTTTGGTGATTAAATTTTGGATAAATTTTACCTTTTTGGGTGAGGTATGAAAGGCAAGAGTTCCGCAAGGAGTTCAAGGAGAAGAATCTGTGTGTTGTTCATCTCAAATTAATCATCTTGGTTCCTATTAATTCGTCGGCAACTCCCACGCCGACATTGGTGCCCATATTAGTTAGCCGCAACCATTTTAGGTGTGAACGATCGCCACCGAATGTTGGTGCTCTGTTGAAAATGGATGCCACTGCCACGGTTGAATGTGAGGGGTCATCGTCGAATGTGCCATGCCTATGCCCGATTTGGTTGCTCCTACCAAATGTGCTATTAGACATATAAAAACAAAGACAATTTATCATACAAAGTTAACAAGATGTTTTTTGTCGGATTTGAAAAATTATCTATAATTTAGTAGTACCGCATTTTGGTTTGATTTAATAATATTTTTTTAATTTTGAATCTAACATATTATCCAAATTTCATTAGTACCACATTTAAGTACAACATCATTGTCTAAGTAAAATTATATTCTATTAATTTGGTGAATACTTGATGTGATTCTCTGTCTTTATTAATTTGTCATTGTAGCGTGGTACAGGATAAGTGGGAACCCAATGAGCTTTTAAGGGTTGGTTTTGTCCAATGGACAAAGCCATTGTCTGACGCTTTTATGCGCGATGACGCTTAAAGGTTTCTATTAATGTTAGTGTTTCTCAGCGACACATCCCTAGGGAACTCAATGTTAGGATTGATGTGTTCTAAGCTTGTAAAACTTTATGTTTTGGTCTAATAAAG
Source organism: Chamaelirium japonicum (assembly GCA_947650365.1). Classification (NCBI taxonomy): domain Eukaryota; kingdom Viridiplantae; phylum Streptophyta; class Magnoliopsida; order Liliales; family Melanthiaceae; genus Chamaelirium; species Chamaelirium japonicum. The sequence goes on from OX393549.1 coordinate 26,201,679, forward strand.
ATTGATAGTTATTATTACATGAGATGCATATAGGTGCGTAACATAGTTACGTGTTCTTTAGAGAACAGAGAGCCATGGTTATATGGTAGTCCACTGAGTTGAAGACTAAGTGGATTGGTCCCGTATAACCTAAATATGTTCGCAGCTATGATCAGGTTGGTCGCCTCATCATGGTAAGCTGTTGGCGATGACAGTTCATGGGATGTCTTCACCATGGTCATCACCAGGCATAGTGTCTGTGGCTGAACGGAACTAACACGGTGTACAGATCAGTGAGCAGACACTGGTACACTAAGCCGTGTTTCTGCTTAGGGTAAAACGGTCCTAAACCCTGAGGAACCACGACTGATGGACTAACCAGTTGCGTGGTGCTTTGGCGCACCAATGTGTGAGGATCCATATGCAGTGATCCAAAACCACGGTGTACTGGGTTACCCGGCTGGCGTTGCATTAGCGTGTCACTCCTGCAGGCCATCCACACCCCTGATGGGAGGTGCGTTCCTTGGTGTGACTTACACTGTACCAAACCTAGGCCTGGTGGTCATCAGTTTGACTGTTGACCGGGTTCGGTTACTCGATGGGGTAATCAGAGGTACGATGTATAGGTCAACCTGGAAGGAACCAAGTCATATGATCATTCGAGTCTGACGGTAGTCTTCACCGCTCGAAGTGAATCATGGCATCAAGTGGAGGGACAGCGGGTTTACCACTACTAAGCGGAGAGCAGGGGTATGATGGAGAACATAGTAAGTCTGGGTGAATTGGAGTGCAGCCTGCGTCGCACTCTGGGTGGCTACGCAGGTTAACTCGAGCTCAGAGGATCGATGGTACACTCGGGTAGTGTGTCGATCGAGCTTGAGTTGGAAGCCATGAACCCCGGTCCCTGATGGTTCCACCTTATCAACATTATGTACGGTTCTTGAACCGTCTCCTCGGAACACCATAAGCATGAGGAAGAAAGAAGTATACGCTCCATGTGTGCATGGCACTAGAGCACGGTAGATGCGTAACTACATACGAGTACTAAGGGTTGAGCCCGAGACTAGTGCAGAGTCGTATGTAGTAATCCCTAGCCATAAGTGAACTTCGCTGCATAGGTGCGATGCACCGGGGTATGTTGCGAGTTGACTAGTTGACTTTGCTAGAGGCACCCTCCGGTGGCCTCAGTTAATAGTAGGTAACTAGTAAAGATCACTTAAGTAATGGCCGCTAGGCATCGCACGCTAGAAATGGTCAAAATGAGGCGTCGGGGCGTTTTGGTAAAAACCTCACTCTGCCGGACCTCACTGTTGGCCGACCTCACTGGTGTGACACCTTGCTAGGGCCGGCCCTATGATGTAGGGATAAGAATCCCTCATCTATAGGGCCGGCCATATGGATAGGGATGGGGCGATAAAAACGGTTAAGATCGAGCCCTAAAAAGTGAGAAAACGGATAAATACGCGGAGAGATAAAAAGGAGATAGTGGAGAGATAATGAGAGGGGGTCATTATCCCCTTGGATCCCTATCCAAGGGGGTTGGCCGGCCCTATAAAGGGACCTATGGGGCGCCGGCCCCATATGATGCAAAATCCGAACCCCCTCCTCTCTCTAATCTCTCTAGTTCTCTCCCTAATCTCTCTCCGTTTCCCGCTTGCTACTTCGTCTTCCTCGCGTGGAGTTCTGAAGAAGGAGAAGGGTCGTTCTTCGGAGGCACTCAGAGATCCGAGAGCGACGTTCCGTGCATCGTGTGAGATCGGGTGAACAAGAAGGTAACATCTCCATTCGTACCGTCGGCATCTTCGCGAACGATCTTCCGTCTCCATCGACAAAGAAGACAATTCTCCGCGGTTAAAAGATCCGTACGAAAGGTATGTGTAATCTAACATGTAGATCTAGCGAGCATTATGATTTGCATCCATGCTAGTTAATCATTACGCTAGATTGCCGTTAGGGGTTTTCGATTCTCGTTCATACACATGCACACATATGTAGATTAGTTTCCATGAAAAGTTAAATAGTGTAACGTGCACCATGAACGGTCTTTCGACCGCCAAATCGTTTCCGCTGCGAGCCTCTGACCCGGATTAGATTCCAACAATTGGTATCAGAGCCGCATTAGTGGTGTGCGTTTCACGTTTTTTCATGAAACTAACATGTGTGCGCATGATGAATGCGTGAGATCATCGGGGTTCTTACGCTTAGATCATGCATATGTATAGATTGTGCTTGTTCTATTAATCATTCTTGCAGGGCGCTGCTATAAAAAATCTAGATCTATGATTTGTGCTTGCTACCGGGGGTCGGACCCCGAGATAGCAAATGTCTGGATTTGCTTTCTATGTGTGGATTTGTAATTGAGCCGTAGATTGGGCGAGTGATGGGGGTTGACCATCCTCGGTTTCCCATGGCTTTTTCCTAGGTGTGTTTTCTTTTCTTTCTAGGAAATTGTGTACGACCGAGCACTTGCTCGTAGCGTACTAGACTTTTTCGGTTACAGATCGAGAAGAAAGATGTGCCAAAGAAATCCACCATCGGGAGCAGAAGCGGAACCCTGGAGGATGAAGACGATCCGGCAAAGTGTTCGCGAGCGCGACGGAGGAGCCGGACCGAGGAACCTTGCGAAGAAAGCTAGAGGCCTGCGCTGTGCTAATTAGGTTCAGGGGTCGGACCCTGAACTTAATTCAGTTTTAATGGTTGCTTTCTTTAATTAGTTCTTTAAGCTTCATATCGAACCCCGATGAGATAATGTCATTATCAGTTTTCAGAGGGATGCCTTTCCCCTCCGGTCCAAGCGACTGTTTGAGGTTAGGATCCCGCTAGATGACGCCTATTATTTAGTTGACTTTTGATGTTAGTGGGATCCCATCACATATGGTTATGCCACCATTAGGAGAGCACCCGACTAGTCGGGTGTGCCTATTTGGCCAGCATCGAAATCAAAGATGAGATGGAGATCCATTGAACATCAATTGTCAAATCTATAAGCGAGGAGCCATGACTAGTGGGAGTCCTTTCCAGTGAGTCTGACTCTAGGATTAGCTCCAGAGCATTAGCGTGATAACCAATTTTGCAAAGCATCGATATTCTTGGAATATGTAATGTGACCCTTGAATGGAGAAATCCACTTGAGGCAGGGACTATGATATTCCGAGAGTGATTAATGCTAGGCGAAGGGCTTGAACGCTAGTGGGAGCATGGTGTGACCAGGGTCTAGTATTTAGGAGGTCGCTACCTTTGCATTTGCATAAATTCATACTCGCAAAATAACCCTCAAAATTATAAGGGATGCAAGAGAGGACTTTTATAAGATCCTCTGGCCTCCACGGCCAGGCGTTTTGTGTTTGGGTGGGGATGCATAACTTCACACCCCCTAGGGTGGGAGCTGTGTGTTTCCATGCTAAATTACTTAATGACCTCCCTGCGGATATGGCGATTACGGGGCCAGGAGAGAAGGGCTTTTCATCCCACCCTAGTGGGGGCCGCATGAACTCCCGTGTCGTAATTGCTTAGGCTCGTGGGTAAGCATCCTAGGTACACATGAGGTATTCGTTGCGAAGACAACGGTGATCACGTGGTACTGGCCGAAAGATAACCATGGTCCATCACAGCCCTTAGTTGGCAGATTTGGATAGGGTCAAGGAAAAGGCCCGTGTGAGCGGATTGACGCTGTATGATGCCCCCTAGGGCAGGTACAGTCGATTCCGAGATCTTACATACATGGTTAATTAATCCATGGTAATGACTTCGCTTGAGGGTAGCGTTGACATATGGATATAATTAGCTTGTTTTAAAAATCCATAAAATAAGTTTTTATGCATACTCATTATTCAATCTTTATTTATAGATGACTAAGTTAGACCCCCTGTCCGCTATCCTAAATGACCACAAACTTACCGGTCCCAACCATGAGGACTGGAAGCGCAACCTATACCTGGTCCTAAGGATTGGTAAACATATGTCAGCCCTTAATGACCCTGAGCCAGATTTGCCAGGACCCAATGCCACAGAGGCACAGTTAAAGGCATTCACTGACTGGAAGGAATCTAATGAGATATGTAAATGCTATATAATAGCATCCTTGCAAACAACTCTGCAGAAGCAAGTCGAGGAGATGCCCGACGCTTCTGACATGATGTTGTATTTGAAGGAGATGTTTGAAGGTCACAATCGCGTTACGCGATACTTTACCATCAAGAAACTCGTCGGCACTAAGATGTCCAATGGGACGCTGGTTCGGGAACACATGATGAAAATGTTTGGGTTCTAGAACGAACTAGCTACCATGGACATTGTGCTAGAAGGCGAGGTGATGACAGACATCTTCCTCTCGTCACTGTCTGGAGGCTTTGAAGGCTTTGTCACCAACTTTAATTTGAACAAGTTGGCTATGACAAATGCAGAGCTTCTGGGAGCTCTCCAGGCAGCTGAGGATGGCTTCAAGCAGAAGAGCGAAGCACTTCACGTGCAACGCAGATCCTTCAAGAAGCCTGGCAAACCTCAGGGCAAGAAACATAAAAAGAAACCTAAGTCACTGCCTGTGCAGGACTCTACTGGAGCCTCTGGGTCTGGAGAATCAAAGAAACCGAGCACGAAGTGCTTCCGGTGTGGCCAGAAGGGTCATTGGAAGAAGGACTGCAAGAAGCCTCAGAATGCTGGTGAAGGTAATCTACAACTCTTAGTTGTTGAATCATTTCTTTCAAGTAATAGTACTTTTGCTAGTTGGATTGTGGATTCTGGATCCACTAACCATGCCTGTAACTCTCTTCAGGGGTTTCGGGAAAGTAGAAGATTGCTTGATGGAGAGGTGACCTTGAGCATGGGAACTGAGGCCGTGGCTGCTGCTGAAGCTATTGGAGATGTTAATCTTAGTTTTTCGAATAATAAGACTTTGACACTTAGAGATGTCTTTTATGTACCGTCCTTGCGACGTAATTTAATTTCTGTTTCTTCTTTAGTTAATGAAGGTTATTCAGTTTATTTTGATGCTTCTGGTGTGTCGTTTAAATTGAATGGAACTTTTATAATAAGAGGAATGGTTCAGAATCATCTCTATGTTGTAAGTCCTAAATTTGAAAAAGATAACATAATAACTTCAGCATTTAATGTTAATTCATCTAAGCGTAAGAATCCTTCGGAAAATTTAACCCACCTGTGGCACTTACGACTTGGGCATATTGCCTTAGATAGGATCCATAGAATGGTGAAGGCCGGGCTTCTGGAAACAGATCCTACGGAGATCCTTCCCACCTGTGAATCCTGCCTGGAAGGCAAGATGACCAAGAGGTCCTTTAAAGGTAAAGGAGTAAGAGCCACCGAGGTATTAGAGTTAATCCATTCGGATGTCTGTGGACCCATGAAATTCAAGGCGATAGGAGGCCATGAGTATTTCATCACATTCATTGATGATTACTCAAGATATGGTTACATTTACCTGATGCATCGGAAGTCAGAATCCTTTGATATGTTCAAAGAGTTCAGGGCTGAAGTAGAAAAGCAGACAGGTAAATATATAAAAACCCTTCGATCTGATCGAGGAGGTGAATACCTATCTGACGAGTTCCTAGGGTATTTGGTGGAGCATGGGATAAAATCCCAATTAACTGCTCCAGGTACCCCACAACAGAATGGAGTTTCCGAGAGAAGGAATCGAACCTTGTTGGACATGGTTCGTAGCATGATGAGTTATGCCAGTTTACCAATGACCTTTTGGGAATATGCCCTACAAACAACAGTTTATATTCTGAATCACGTTCCGTCTAAGTCAGTGCCTCAGACCCCTAGAGAACTGTGGTCAAAGCGAAAGCCATTGATACAGCATTTCAGAATATGGGGATGCCCTGCACATGTGCGAAGGGATAAGAGGGAAAAGATGGAATCTAAAACCAGAGTATGCTTATTTGTAGGGTATTCCAAGGAGACCAAAGGTGGTCTATTTTATGATCCTGAGGAAAAGAAGGTGATCGTTTCTACGAACGTCTATTTCCTAGAACAGGATTATATTGTGGACCACAAACCTACTAGTAAGGTAGTTCTGGATGAGCTACTGGGTACTAGATCAGAGAGCGCATCCAAAAGCATAATGGGAGCTGACATTACAGATAATAATATACTAGATACTGTAGAACCTGTTAATCCTGTAACACCACCACCACCTCGTCGCAGTGGGAGAAACATCAGAGCTCCTGATAGATACTATAGAGAAACCTTATTGGTTGATCCAGAGGGTCAGGAGGATGACCCACTGAGCTACGATGAGGCAGTGGGAGCTTCTGATAGCTCTGACTGGCAAAAGGCTATGGAGGCAGAAATTGAATCAATGTCCCATAACGCAGTCTGGACTCTTGTTACACCATCATCCAATATTAAACCTATTGGGTGTAACTGGGTGTATAAGAAGAAGAGAGGATCCGATGGTACAATAGAGACTTATAAAGCTAGATTAGTTGCCAAGGGTTATACCCAGAGAGAAGGGATCGACTTTGACGAAACCTTCTCGCCGGTAGCTATGATAAAGTCTATTCGGATCCTCCTATCCATTGCAGCCCATTACAACTGGGAGATCTGGCAAATGGATGTCAAGATAGTATTCCTTAACGGAAATTTGGAAGAAGACATTTATATGATTCAGCCACCAGGCTTTGAGTCAGAGGGTCAGGAACATCTAGTTTGCAAGTTGCAGAAGTCCATTTATGGACTAAAGCAAGCATCTAGAAGTTGGAACATTCGTTTTGATCAGGCAATCCAGTCGTATGGATTTAATCAAAACGAGGATGAACCATGTGTATACAAGAGGACTGATAAGACCACAGTAGTATATTTGATACTTTACGTAGACGATATTCTACTCATTGGAAATGATGTAGGAACATTGTCAACGGTAAAGGTCTGGTTGTCAACACAGTTCGATATGAAAACCTAGGTGAAGCGAGTTATGTTTTGGGGATCAAGGTAACACGTGATCGCCAGAACAGGATTCTCTCGCTGTCACAGGCCGCGTATATAGATAAGGTTATGGCTAGGTTTGACATGCAAGACTCCAAGAAGGGTTTTGTGCCATTTAGACATGGCATAAAATTATCTAAGGATCAATGTCCTAAGACACCTAAGGAGAGAGCAGAAATGCAGAAGATACCTTATGCCTCGGCATTGGGTAGTCTAATGTATGCTATGCATTGTACAAGGCCAGATATCTGTTTCGCAGTAGGCATGATGGGTCGGTTTCAGTCGAATCCGGGTCCAGATCACTGGACAGCAGTGAAGTGTATACTCAAGTACCTTCGTAGAACAAGGGACTATGAGTTGGTTTACACTGGACAAGAACTGACGCCGATTGGATATACAGATTTTGACTTTATGTCAGATTTGGAATCCAGGAAATCGACATCAGGTTTTGTGTTTATGTTAGGGGGAGCAGCGGTTAGTTGGCAGAGTGTGAAGCAGAAATGCATCGCAGACTCTACCACAGAGGCTGAGTACGTTGCAGCGTGCGAGGCAGCCAAAGAGGCGGTATGACTCAAGAAATTCCTTACGGATTTAGGGTGCGTACCAGAGGCCCAGTTACCTATTGTGCTTTACTGCGATAATAGTGGGGCGGTAGCACAAGCTAAAGAGCCAAGACATCACCAAAAGGGGAAGCACATCGAGCGCAAGTTCCACTTGATTCGGCAGTTTCAAAAGCAAGGGCGAGTAGCGGTGACACAGATTGCATCTACAGATAATGTTGCTGATCCTTTCACAAAGGCAATACCTACCAATGCATTCGAGCGACATGTGGATGCGATGGGAGTCAAAACCGTTTTGCTTCGCTAGACCAAGTGGGAGATTGTTAGGATTGATGTGTTCTAAGCTTGTAAAACTTTATGTTTTGGTCTAATAAAGATTGATAGTTATTATTACATGAGATGCATATAGGTGCGTAACATAGTTACGTGTTCTTTAGAGAACAGAGAGCCATGGTTATATGGTAGTCCACTGAGTTGAAGACTAAGTGGATTGGTCCCGTATAACCTAAATATGTTCGCAGCTATGATCAGGTTGGTCGCCTCATCATGGTAAGCTGTTGGCGATGACAGTTCATGGGATGTCTTCACCATGGTCATCACCAGGGACAATGTCTGTGGCTGAACGGAACTAACACGGTGTACAGATCAGTGAGCAGACACTGGTACGTTAAGTCGTGTTTCTGCTTAGGGTAAAACGGTCCTAAACCCTGAGGAACCACGACTGATGGACTAACCAGTTGCGTGGTGCTTTGGCGCACCAATGTGTGAGGATCCATATGCAGTGATCCAAAACCACGGTGTACTGGGTTACCCGGCTGGCGTTGCATTAGCGTGTCACTCCTGCAGGCCATCCACACCCTTGATGGGAGGTGCGTTCCTTGGTGTGACTTACACTGTTCCAAACCCAGGCCTGGTGGTCATCAGTTTGACTGTTGACCGGGTTCGGTTACTCGACGGGGTAATCAGAGGTACGATGTATAGGTCAACCTGGAAGGAACCAAGTCATATGATCATTCGAGTCTGACGGTAGTCTTCACCGCTCGAAGTGAATCATGGCATCAAGTGGAGGGACAGCGGGTTTACCACTACTAAGCGGAGAGCAGGGGTATGGTGGAGAACATAGTAAGTCTGGGTGAATTGGAGTGCAGCCTGCGTCGCACTCTGGGTGGCTACACAGGTTAACTCGAGCTCAGAGGATCGATGGTACACTCGGGTAGTGTGTCGATCGAGCTTGAGTTGGAAGCCATGAACCCCGGTCCCTGATGGTTCCACCTTATCAACATTATGTACGGTTCTTGAACCGTCTCCTCAGAACACCATAAGCATGAGGAAGAAAGAAGTATACGCTCCATGTGTGCATGGCACTAGAGCACGGTAGATGCGTAACTACATACGAGTACTAAGGGTTGAGCCCGAGACTAGTGCAGAGTTGTATGTAGTAATCCCTAGCCATAAGTGAACTTCGCTGCATAGGTGCGATGCACCGGGGTATGTTGCGAGTTGACTAGTTGATTTTGCTAGAGGCACCCTCCGGTGGCCTCAGTTAATAGTAGGTAACTAGTAAAGATCACTTAAGTAATGGCCGCTAGGCATCGCACGCTAGAAATGGTCAAAATAAGGCGTCGGGGCGTTTTGGTAAAAACCTCACTCTGCCGGACCTCACTGTTGGCCGACCTCACTGGTGTGACACCTTGCTAGGGCCGGCCCTATGATGTAGGGATAAGAATCCCTCATCTATAGGGCCGGCCATATGGATAGGGATGGGGCGATAAAAACGGTTAAGATCGAGCCCTAAAAAGTGGGAAAACGGATAAATACGCAGAGAGATAAAAAGGAGATAATGGAGAGATAATGAGAGGGGGTCATTATCCCCTTGGATCCCTATCCAAGGGGGTTGGCCGGCCCTATAAAGGGACCTATGGGGTGCCGGCCCCATATGATGCAAAATCCGAACCCCCTCCTCTCTCTAATCTCTCTAGTTCTCTCCCTAATCTCTCTCCGTTTCCCACTTGCTACTTCGTCTTCCTCGCGTGGAGTTCTGAAGAAGGAGAAGGGTCGTTCTTCGGAGGCACTCAGAGATCCGAGAGCGACGTTCTGTGCATCGTGTGAGATCGGGTGAACAAGAAGGTAACATCTCCATTCGTACCGTCGGCATCTTCGCGAACGATCTTCCGTCTCCATCGACAAAGAAGACAATTCTCCGCGGTTAAAAGATCCGTACGAAAGGTATGTGTAATCTAACATGTAGATCTAGCGAGCATTATGATTTGCATCCATGCTAGTTAATCATTACGCTAGATTACCGTTAGGGGTTTTCGATTCTCGTTCATACACATGCACACATATGTAGATTAGTTTCCATGAAAAGTTAAATAGTGTAACGTGCACCATGAACGGTCTTTCGACCGCCAAATCGTTTCCGCTGCGAGCCTCTGACCCGGATTAGATTCCAACACTCAATTCATGAGTGGACTACTTTCTCGCTTCCCCTATATTGACTTCTTTACTCTTTGTTATTTTTTGGTATAAGAACTCATTAGTAATGGTGTCTGTGTTGTTTAACTACTATGCTGTGTTACGATTTCCATGCCCCCTCAAAGCGCGTTTTGTGAGGAGGTGGGTATCTAAGGTTGGGTTCTTCACATAGTATCAGAGTCTAACCGTACACTCATCTATCGGGTGTGGTCCCCACACATCTATACTTCACATGATAAGGACCACAAAAATATTGACTTGCATGTGAGGGGGAGTGATGGAGGATTAGTTCCACCTCGTTAAAGTAGAGGGCAGAAATAATCCTTATATGTATGATGGGACCTTAGCCCAGAGTTCAAGGGGTGTGATTCCTGTAGGGGAGGAAATTAGAAGAGGTAGAGACACCCAGGTGGGTATACCAAGACCCTGTGTTTCCCTTCAGATTCTCTTCAGATTAATCAAATTACAAATCCCTAACCAATGTTTCAAAATCAACCTAAAAGAAAACGCAGTGCACGACAAAAATGAAGATGTCGACAATATAAACTGGACAGCGATTGCAGATCAAATAATAGAAGAGGGATGCGATGAGAGTGACAGAGATGAGACAGAAAATGACTAGACCGTATGTAAATCAAATTGTTTCATATTTAAATCAAATTGTTTCATATATAAATCGTATTGTTTCATATGTATATCATATTAATTTATACTGTTTCATATGTAAATCAAATTGTTTCATATGTAAATCATACCGTTTCATATATAAATCAAATTGTTTTATATTGTTTCATAAATCATACTGTTTCATATGTAAATCAAACTGTTTCATATTGTTTCATATATAAATCTTACTGTTTCATATGTAAATTAAACTATTTCAGATGGCATCACGGTTATATGTTCGTAGAGGCAGGGGTGGGGTAGCTCGGAGCGCTCCGGCTGCCACCTCAGGGTTCGAGGCCGAGCCGTCCGGATCTGGTAGTGCTGTTCCTCTCTCCACACCAGCTCCTGATGTGGTCGCAGCCTCCGGAGTTTCGAGCAGTGCTCAGCACTCGGCTACAGCGTCTACGCCCACAGGTAATGTTTAGATCTAAAGTTTTATACATGTTGTAAATATTTCTTCAGTACTGATGTATATTTTATTTGCAGGGTCGAGGATCACCAGGCACGTAGGCGACCGGGGCGTGACGACGGCCCGGCGCTTGTCGGCCTTACGCGAGCCGCTTTCCCTACAGTGGAGCGGCAGGACCTTTGTGGGCGAGCACGCTTCTGACGCCGCCACGTGGGTCGGCATTATAGTACGGGAGGAGAGGAATGCCCCGATTGTGGGGTTAAGGGGGTGGAAGAACATTGATGCATTCTATAAGGAGAGGATGTATCAGTAGTTTTTGGTACGTTAGTTTCATTAAAGCATTTTAGAATAATATCGTACTTCTTTATAATTTGATTTGATAAAATGACTTGTTTCTAAATTGATTTTACAGGAGAAATTTAAATGGGAGAACATGGAAACCGACACCCATCGGGAGGACTTGTGGAAGATGATGGGTGAGCGGTACAGGGATTACCGTCACGAGCTCTACCAGCTCTACGGTTACTTGGTCGGCCAGCCGGCTGAGGAGGTACAGGCTGCGGCCGGGACAAGAGACGCACCACCGCTACACGTTCTACAGTTTTTGGTCGCTCACTGGGCCACCCCTAGCTTTCAGGTATAATTATAATTTTGTTGATTCGTACTTGTTTTAATGTTATACTAAAAATTTGTATTGATGTTTTAAAATTTAATCGATTGACACAAGCAAAATCTGCTATAGGCAAGCAGAATAGAAGTGCCTCAACGACACCTGCTCCAGTGAAGGGGAGGACCTCCATGCCCCAGCTTGCCCAGCAGCTGGTAAAGATACAAACGTTGTTACTATTTAAAGCTCTATACATGTTATATTAACTCATCTATTTATTTTATATATCCAACAGACACAGTCCTTGGGCCACGAGCCTAATAGGATTGACCTTTTTGAGGCCTCTAGGAGGCGGCGTATCGATGGGGCATTTCTGGACGACAGGGTTGCCTCGCAAGTGGTAAGTAATTAAATTACTGTTAATATATTCTTATACATATGCCATAAAATATCATTGAATATCATTGGTTGTTTTTATATAGGAGAGGATGCGACTTCTGGTGACCCCGTCGGGCGAGGCCGGCTCCTCCTCCAGCTTAGTATCTGTCGACTCAGCGATGGATACTGTGCTGAGACCTGCCACGCACGGCCGTGTCCTCTGTACGGGCCTTGGAGTCACGCCCTCCTCCTACTTTGGACGAGAGGGTATGCGCTCGAGGGCATGGGATACCCAGACTGGTGCTATCACTCAGCTGCAGTCTGCGCTAGACGCGGAGCGAGAGCAGAGGCAGGCCCTCGAGCAGAGGATTGAGGCGGAGCGAGAGCAGAGGCAGGCCCTCGAGCAGAGGGTTGAGGCGGAGAAGAAGGCCCTCGATGAGGAAAGAGAAGCTCGCAGGGAACTGGAGCGTAAATTTTATGAATTCATAAGCCGGTCTAGCGGTGGCTCATCCTCATGATCAAGTACTTACTAATCTTTATAATATTAGCAAAAAATATGAATCTTACTAATTTGAGTTTAGATCATATTATCACACTTATGATTTTCCAACACTTAGACTCTAAATCGGTGAATCGGATCGTAAATTGTTCAAATATCCAATTAGAACCCGCTCGCAAGTCAGAAATACGAAATAATTCCAAGTTCGAATTATCGGATGCCGATCCGATAACGATCCGATCGAATCCAAACCTATTTCAAATCCGAAACACGCTAACTTATGATTTTCCAACACTTAGACTCTAAATCGGTGGATCGGATCGTAAATTGGTCAAATATCCAATTAGAACCCGCTCGCAAGTCCGAAATACGGAATAATTCCTACTTGGAATTATCGGATGCCGATCCGATGACGATCCGATCGAATCCAAACCTATTTCATATCCGAAACACGCTAACTTATGATTTTTTAACACTTCGACTCTAAATCGGTGAATCAGAGCGTAAATTGGTCAAATATCCAATTAGAACCCACTCGCAAGTCCGAAATACGGAATAATTCCAACTTGGAATTATCGGATGCTGATCCGATGATCATCCGATCGAATCCAAACCTATTTCATATCCGAAACACGCTAACTTATGATTTTCCAACACTTAGACTCTAAATCGGTGAATCGGATCGTAAATTGTTCAAATATCCGATTAGAACCCGCTCGCAAGTCCGAAATACGGAATAATTCCAACTTTGAATTATCGGATGCCGATCCGATGATGATCCGATCGAATCCAAACCTATTTCATATCCGAAACACGCTAACTTATGATTTTTCAACACTTTGACTCTAAATCGGTGAATCGGAGCGTAAATTGGTCAAATATCCAATTAGAACCCGCTCGCAAGTCCAAAATACGGAATAATTCCAAGTTCGAATTATCGGATGCCGATCCGATGACGATCGGATCGAATCCAAACCTATTTCATATCCGAAACACGCTAACTTATGATTTTTCAACACTTAGACTCTAAATCGGTGAATCGGAGCGTAAATTGGTCAAATATCCAATTAGAACCCGCTCGTAAGTCCGAAATACGGAATAATTCCAACTTCGAATTATCGGATGCCGATCCGATGACGATCGGATCGAATCCAAACCTATTTCATATCCGAAACACGCTAACTTATGATTTTCCAACACTTAGACTCTAAATCGGTGAATCGGATCATAAATTGGTCAAATATCCAATTAGAACTCGCTCGCAAGTCCGAAATACGGAATAATTCCAAGTTCGAATTATCGGATGCCGATCCGATGACGATCGGATCGAATCCAAACCTATTTCATATCCGAAACACGCTTACTTATGATTTTCCAACACTTAGACTCTAAATCGGTGAATCAGAGCGTAAATTGATCAAATATCCAATTAGAACTCGCTCACAAGTTTGAAATACGGAATAATTCCAACTTCGAATTATCGGATGGGGAATCCAAACCTATTTCAAAACCGAAACACGCTAACTTATGATTTTTTAACGCTTAGACTCAGTTATAGATATAAACCATTTTTTTAACAAATACATGTTAATTGCAGGAGCAGGGCGGCGTCAGGGGATCGATGAGAGCACCAGCGTTGGTGGCGGGCGGGGGTGGTTGAGATAGGGCATCACTCAGTTTTGGATTGTGTAAATATTATTTTGTAATATGTGGTTATTATTTGATAATTTCCTGTAATTTTTTATCAATTTAGGTAATATTTTAAAATTTGTGGTAATATTTTATAAATTGTGGTTATATTTGATAAATTGTGGTAATATATTGTGGTATTGTTGTAAATCACAGGAATTAAATAACATTATTTAGGTAAATTTATTAAAAAAAAACATACTTATTACCGTTGGAAATGAATTATTCCGTCGGTACTAAAGTTTTTATTTTTTTTTAAATTATAAATAAGTTGCCGACGGAATATAATATCCGTCGGTAATATATATATTATTGCCGACTGGACATATATAGCCGTTGGTAATATATATATTATTACCGACCGGAAATATATATCCGTCGGTAATATATAAAGTATTACCGACAGGTTATTATAACCGTCGGTAAAAGTCTTATATATTACCGACGAACTATTATGTATTGTCGGGAATAATATATTATATTAATTTTTAATTGTTTAAATCTTACCGACGGCTTTAATATTACCGTCGGTATTAATTATTATTACCGACGATAATTTTTGGTCCGTCGTATTGTTTTCCCCGATACCTTTTTTCCCGACAGCTGGCGACGGAAATATCTTCCGTCGCTATAAAATATTACCGACGGAATGTTAATATTACCGACGGATATTGTCCGTCGGTAATAACTGTTTTTTTTGTAGTGTTGCACTTGGTCCCGGCATGGCCGGTTGAGGGGTACTCAGGGCAATTGTGTGTTTGCCAACCCTTAGGATGAGCAACAGGTTACGCTTCCAGTCCTCGTAGTTTGGTGATTTCGGGTGTCTATCGTGAAGCCCGGACGAAAACGCCCTTCACGAAAAACGAAAAACTGAAAGAGAGACTGAGTGAGGTGCGCTACTCGGAATCAAGTTCCGTCAGTGCCTATGAGCTCCTGGAATTATCCCACTTATTCTAAGATCCATATTCAATATGTTCTGAGCCATATTTCAATATTTACCAAAATACCCCTACGGCCCGTAATACATATGAATTAGGTTCTTAGGCTCCGGGCTTGCGCTCCATCGCGCTACTTCGCATCCAACGTATCCAACTAGGTCGGGGAACAATTCCTATATGCAATGACAGGGTGGAACCTTCAGGGTTCAGGATCTCTAGCTCCAACCGGATCCCTGATTAACTGTTCCGGTGACACACCGAAAGTTCCGTTAATCAGCCCTAATCCGATTAACCCGCGTAGCCACCTAGAGTGCGACGCGAGTTGAACTCTAGTGATCCTAAACTTATGTTACTCCCTCGTAACCCTGTTCTCTACTATACTCCGATAATCCTTAGTCCCTCCTATTACTGGTGCCATGATACAACTTGGGCGGTGGGGAGCACCGTCAGATCCCGATCGATCATCTGACTAGGGTTTGATGACTTGTCATCTATAACACCACACACCTTCCAGTGCTTTGCCTAACATCTGGAACATCGTCAGTCATACTGACAACCACCAGGCCTGGGTTAACTGTGTTGACAGATTGACTCATCAAAACGCACCCATCCAACACTGGACGTCGGATAACCTGTAGAGATTACATGTCACTCAAGCGCCAGCCGGGTAACCCAACGTACCATGGTATTGGACTATGGAAGGTCCGCACACGTTGGCACATCAAAGCACCACACAACTGGTTGGCCCAGTGTACATGGTCCCTCAGGGTTAATGATGGATTATCTATAGTAGTAAGATGGTTTCTGCACCAGTGTCTGAATCACTGAACTGTGCACTATCTTGGTTCCTATTCAACACGATCATCGTGCTTGGTCAGGTGAATGGGAATCCCACGTTTTCGTGGTGGAGACTTCACCACATCCTCTACCTGCCAATAGCTTGTTCTCGGTGAAGCGACCGGCATCACCTAAGCTGTGAACTAGTTCTAGGTCTACACAGAACTGGTCCACTGGGTCTCCCAAGCATGGATCCTCCATGCGCCTCAGTGGCCTACTGTGTTCCCTAGGGTCCTTTTATTATATGAGTATTATCATATACCAGAGTAGTATTCTAATTAAAGCAATAACCAAAGTCATCTTTATTAATGTTAATACAGAAAATCCACGCTAAGGACACACGAGCTACAACAGCCGAAGGGGTTCGCATCATCGAAAGACGGGAAACCCCAATTGTGATCGAAATCTGCGATGCTAGGCATCGAGTCAAACCTCGTAAAGCTCTCGCGAGTGGAGTCAAACTCTGCGGTGCTGCGAGTGGAGTCGAATCTTGTGAGGCTCTCACGTAGGGGTGGCAATCCTTAACCCGACCCTTGAACCCGATCCGAACCAGACCCGAAGTTAGCGGGTTTGGGTTTGGCCTAAACGGGTTCGGGTTATAAACGGGTCGACCCGATTGACCCGTTTACTTAATGGGTCGGGTTCGGATTTGTACTTATAACCCGATTGACCCGTTTACCAATGGGTTGTGTCAACCCGACTCGACCTGAACCAACCCGAACCAACCTGATCCTACCCGACCCAACCCGGCCCAATTCGACCAGTCTTGACCCAACCCGATAGGTTTACATGGGTTCTGTTGACCCAACCCGAGCCAACCCGACCCGATACGACCCGACCTATTTAGTAAACAGATTAAACGGGTCAGGTCGGGTCAACCCATTTATTAGGCGGGTCGGGTTTGAGTTTAAGTTTTTGACTCGTTTATTAAACGGGTCGGGTTCGGGTTGGGTGTTTTGCCCTACCTATGTCTCAACCCGACCTTAATCCGACCCGACCCTAGCCACCCCTACTAGGTTGAGGGAAAAATACGTTGCCCTGAGTGCTGAAGGAATCGAACCTCCCGAAGAAGCTATTGTAAGAGTGGTCTTCCGGCCCCTTCATTGAACTTCGGCGAAAATCCAGAATTGAACAACGGAGTGCTAGGAACAGAATCCGCAAAGAATGTGCTCTTCTTGTCCTTCCCAAATACGCTACCTGTGCTCGGAGAGCCGACCTTAATAGGATCTAGACCTGTGAAGAAAATAATGCTTCCCTCATTTTTTCCCCCCTAATCCAAAATAATGCTTCACTTGGTTCATTTTTTCCCCCTAGTATATCACTGTGGCTAGCCCCAAGGCTAAGTGCATGAGCACTAAGGCCCACCACTAACGGAGTGGGCTGTCACATAATTTTTGTCGTTTTGTTTGCTCAAGTAGCATTACTCAAAAAAAACGACAGAAACCCAATTTGGGTTGATGATAACTGAAACCTAATTTAATTTGGGTTGATAACTGGAAACAACGGACACGGGCAGCTGAATCCAACGGACACAGTGCAGGAGTGTCGCCAAGTCAAACGGCCAAGTACATCCGACAAAGAGCAGCAATGTCGGCTGGACAAACCCGAAATGAACACAGTATGTCCGTTACGTGAAACCGACCGTGATGCAACAATATCGGTCAAGTTTAACCGAAGTAGACGCATAAATATCGGCTAAAATTAGCCGACTCAAACGCAGAATTATTGGTTACTTATAGCCGATATGGATAGTATCGGCCAAATGTAACCGATACTAGCCAGAAATGTCGCCCAAGATAAACCGAAAAATACCATTTGTATCGGCTAAATTCAACCGACACTACTGCGCCTGTGTCGTTTGCATTTGGCCGATAAATATTGCGCCTGTGTCGGTTGGGGCCGGCCGACAAGTTTTCCAAAGAAAGACTTTGTGCGCCCGCTCGTGTCGGTTCAACAATTTGGGTTGATAATTTCAACCCAATTTAATTTCCTTTGTTTTTTCTGCAGGGAAAGGAAGAAATCAAACACATCTGTCCCACCGCCTCTTTCACGGGTTCAGTTCTCTTCTAGTCACTAGTAAGAAACCCGGGCAATGCCCGAATGTGCTTGATGCACGCCATTTAGCAAAGACGACATCGCAACTGTTCGAAGAAGTGTGAAGTCTTAAGTGAGTGTGATTCACTTGTTAGAGAGAGAGAGAGAGAGAAAGAGAGATATTAACATCAAATGACCATTAAATGCCATTGAATGAAAATTTATCATCTTTATGGTAGGTTTTTAAATGGATTTAAAAGAGAGCCACGTTCACACACGGAAGAAGAATTCTAGTTCTTTAAAAGAAGTCCACGTGTTACAACACGGGAGAAAGGCTTCCATTTTAGTATATATACTAGTAAGAAACCCGGGCAATGTCCGAATGTTCTTGATGCATGCCAGTTGACAAAGACGACATCGCAATTGTTCGAAGAAGTGTGAAATCTGAACTGAGTGTGATTCACTTGTTAGAGAGAGAGAGAGAGATTAGCATGAAATGACCATTAAATGCCATTGAATAAAAATTTATCATCTTTATGGTAGGTTTTTAAATGGATTTAAAAGAGAGCCGCGTTCACACATGGAAGAAAAATTCCAGCTCATTAAAAGACGTCCACGTGTCACAACAGGGGAGAGAGGCTCCCCTTTTAGTATATACTAGTAAGAAACCCGGGCCAATGCCCAGATGAGCTTGATGCACAGTCATTTGGCACAAATGACATCACAACTGTTCGAAGAAGTATGAAATCTAAAGTGAGTGTGATTCACTTGTTAGAGAGAGAGAGGGAGAGAGATTAACATCAAATGATCATTAAATGCCATTGAATGAGTGTTTTATTATCTTTATGGTAGGTTTTTAATAGAATTTAAAACTGAGCCGTGTTCACACATGGAATAATGATTATGGTTCTTTAAAAGACGTCCACGTGTCACAACACGGGAGAGAGGCTTCCATTTTAGTATATAGTATAGATAGATTCGATGGGCCCGACATGAATCACAGCCTCACTTGGAGAAGAGAGAGGAGTCCGGTGGGAAATAAAAGAGTGGGTTGTCATTCATACAAAATGAACGGCAAAAACCAGCAACGACTAACTCCGATATCAGATTGGGTTGTCGCATAATTTTTTTCATTTAGTTTGATCAAGTAGCATTACTCAAAATAAAAAGAATGACAACAACTATCCCGCCTATTCTCCTCTTTTGCGAGTTGAATGAATGACCGAAACCGGTGATGACCAACTCATATAACTGTGGCGGGCCCCAAGGCAAAGTGCATGAGCACTAAGGCCCGCCACAGTGATATCGGAGTTAGTGAGTCGCCGGTTTAAATTCATTTTCATGTCGTTTAATTTCAGGGAAATAAAAGAAGGAAATCAAACACAGTGACCCTAGAGATAAATGGGTCCTTATGGACCAAATCACACCAATACTTGTATGATTGTTGAATGGAGCTCTGCACATGGAAACAAATCATTAAGATAGAATGAAACCTGAGAAGAAGCCCCACCAAGCTCACAGGCTGCAGGCGTCGATCGGGCTACAGGCATTGATTGGGTAGCCTTTCTAGTTTAAAGCTTAGAGAGCTCCCGAGAGAGAGAGAGAGAGAGAGAGAGAGAGAGAGAGAGAGAGAGCCGAGGGGGAGTTTCCAACATGGGTGGACGGACGGACTGCGATCGTCGATTTGCTACTCTCTCTTAATTTTCTTCCATTGACGAATGATCTGAGGAACGAAAAAAAGATTTAAACACACAGTGACACACGCACACAGAGAGAAGAGACAGGAGAAAGAGAGAGAGAGAGAGAGAGAGAGAGAGAGAGAGAGATTTGAAACCATGGTGGACGGAGGGATTGTGGGTGGCGATCGACTCCTCTCTTTGTGCCAATGATCAAATTCTCTCTGTTTTCTCTCTCCATGTCGATGCAGATGTAATAAAAGAGGTTTTGAAATCTCGAGATCGTGGATTTGGGGGTTTCAGCTGATCGGATTTTGGGGGTTTCAGCTGACGGATTTTGGAGAGATCAAGTAAGAGGGATCGGGATCATGGGCGGTAGAGAGAGATGTGGCGGTAGGATCGGATGAGAGAGAGAGTGTGTGAGAAGAGAGAGAGATCACGAATCGTGGTTGAGATCAGGATCGCATGAGAGAGAGTGAGATCGTGGATGACTAAAAACGAACCATGGGTGAGTTCGTGGATGACTGCAAGATGTGGAGATCGAGTTCGTGGGAGATCGGGATCGGGAGAGATCGTGGATGACTGAAATCTTGACATCCCGAACCGTGAGTAAGTTCGTAGATGACTGCAAGATGTGGAGATGTGGTATCGTGGGGTCGATAGAGAGAGAGACATGGCGGTAGAGAGAGGGATGTGGAGATCGGGATCACATAAGGAATGTGAGAAGGTTTGGATATATATATATATATATATATATATATATATATATATATATATATATATATATATATATATATATATATATATATATATATATATATATATATAGAAAGAGAACATCCCGAATCGTTGTGATGAGAGATAGAGCATCCCGAACCGTCTGTTGTGATGCATGAGAGAGAGAAAGAGAGAGAGAGAGAGAGAGAGAGAGAGAGCATCCCCGAACCGTTGCTATTCATCCGGAACCGTTGTGATGCAAGCAGATTTGACGTGGCATATGATCACAGCTTCTTTGAACCGTTGCGATGCAAACAGAGATCACTTTGCATTGAGATAGAAGCAGAGGCACATGTAGGCATGGACGGGGAAAGGATGGTGCATAATTACCCAATGCAGAGAGATCTTGGTCTTTGATTTTCTAACCATCACTTATCTTTATATCCAACGGCTCTCATATATATATATATATATATATATATATATATATATATATATATATGGGAATAGGGAACATGGTCCTCCTGACTAGCTAAGACGCTAGTCCTCCCTTCAATTTGGGTGCCACATGATACTTTTCAACCGGGGTTAGGCGTTGGTCAAGGTGGGTACACCCCTCCTAACAATGATCATGAAAAATTTTTTTGAAAAAAATCATGGCAAGTGGCATTTTTAAATTAATCATAGCAAGGGCTATTTGTTCGCTACAGTTTACCGTTAAATTTGTCGACCCTTGATCGGGTTGTTTAAAGTTTTTTTTTAGAATTTTTTTTAAAATCTTGATCTAAGTAGAATGGATTGACCATTCATAAAAAAAATATGGTTAAAATGTGTCATGTGGCACCCAAATTGATGGGAGGACTAGCGTGTTGGCTAGTCGGGAGGACCGTGTTCCCTATTCCGTATATATATATATATATATATATATATATATATATATATATATATATATATATATATATATATATATATATATATATATATATATATATATATATATATATATATATATATATATATATATATATATATATATATATATATATATATATATATATATATATATACATATATATATATATATATATATATATATATATATATATACACGTCCCAATCTAGTGGAAAAATCTCTTATATGCAAAACCTTGTGCGAAACTAACCTAGAGGTTTCAGAATTTGATGAAACTTGGTAGGCATGTTACCTATGCCATGTTGATCATCCTCACCAAAATTCATCAAATTCTAAAACCTCTAGGGGTATCAAATTTGATAATAAAATTAATTATTTTTATTAATGGTCAGTAAATCTTCTAACATTTGATGCCCCCAGAGGATTTAGAATTTGATGAATTTTGTTGAGGATGATCATGGCATAGGTAGCATACCCACCAAGTTTCATCAAATTCCGAAACCTCTAGGTTGGTTTCGCATATAAAGGTTTCTTACTGGATCGGGTATATATATATATATATATATATATATATATATATATATATATATATATATATATATATATATATATATATATATATATATATATATATATATATATATACATATATATATATATATACATATATATATATATATATATATACATATATATATATATATATATATATGTATATATATATATATATG
Source organism: Chamaelirium japonicum (assembly GCA_947650365.1). Classification (NCBI taxonomy): domain Eukaryota; kingdom Viridiplantae; phylum Streptophyta; class Magnoliopsida; order Liliales; family Melanthiaceae; genus Chamaelirium; species Chamaelirium japonicum. The sequence continues at coordinate 26,223,732 of OX393549.1, forward strand.
TATATATATATATATATATATATATATATATATATATATATATATATATATATATATATATATATATATATATATATATATATATATATATATATATATATATATATATATATATATATATATATATATATATATATATATATATATATATATATATATATATATATATATATATATATATATATATATATATATATATATATATATATATATATATATATGGGGGCGGGGAGCCTGCACCCGAGGTGTAGCATCGTTGCTGCACCTCTCGTTTGTTTACCCCCCTATATGTTTTGGAATTTGATGAAATTTGGTGTGGGTTTTGTCTAGGGTAAGATGATCATCCTCACCAATTTTCATCAAATTCCAAAACTTCTAGGGGGCTCAAATGGTCGAAGCAAAATCTGCAAATTTTAACGGTGACTGCGGACGACTGATTTTGCTTCTACCATTTGAACCCACTAGAAGTTTTGGAATTTGATGAAAATTGGTGAGGATGATCATCTTACCCTAGAAAACACCCTCACCAAATTTCATCAAATTCAAAAACTTGTAGGATTGTCAAACAATGTCTGAGGTGCAGCAACGACGCTGCACCTCAGGTCCAACCACTACAAGAAATAGGTTTTTTACCGACGGACATTTCTATTTCTGTCGGTAAAAATATATATTTTACCGACGGGAACCATAATGTCCGTCGGTATTATAACTAAGATTATTTTAATTTTTTTTGTATATTTATTACCAACGGTGATATACTATCCGTCGGTAAAACATGTTTTACCGACGGACATTATATTTCCGTCGGTATAATGACTTTATACCTACGGAAATATAGTATCCGTCGGTAAAGTGTAACGACATACTTTTTACCGACGGCAGATATATTTCCGTCGGTAAAACGTAACGACGAAACTTAGGGTTTCTACCCGCTCTCTGGAAAAAATGGAACCCTGTGTTTCATCGTCGCTTTTTACCGACGGAAATTATTTTACCGTCGGTATAATGACTTTATACCGACGGTCAAAATAATTTCCGTCGGTAAAAAGCGACGACGAAACTCAGGGTTTTTACCGGGTCTTTGGGAAAAATGGAACCCTGAGTTTCGTCGACGCTTTTTACCGATGGACATTTTACTTCCGTCGGTAAAAATAATATTTATACCGACGGAAGTAAAATGTTCGTCGGTAAAAACCCTGCAGTACTTACACTTCAGCGATCCCCTTCTCTGTTCTGTTTCAATCTCAATCCTGCCCCGCCCCTCTCTCTCTCTCTCTAAATACTGCCCCCTCCCCGGCCTCCCCCCCTCCCCGGCCTCCCTCGCGTCGATCCCTCCGGCCGGCCACCCCTCCCCTCTCTTGCGCCACCGATCGACTGGTGAGCTCCTTCTCTTCCTCCTCCTCATGGCCTCTGGTGAGCTCCTCCTCCTCCTCCTCCTCCTCCCTCTCCCCCCTAGCTAGTTAATATGCAAGTGGTCTAGTTTGTAAAAAATGTCATTTTTGATCATCTTTTGATCATCTTGATGATAAACTACTTTTTTTTTTACAATGAATTACTAAGCAAAATTATTACTAAATCAGCTTTTTGATCATCTTTTGAAACTACATTTTACAATAATAATACTAAGCAAAATTATTACTAAGCAAAATTTTACAATGAAACTACATTTTTGATCATCTTTTGATCATCTTGATGATCTTCCTTACCTAACTGGTAGTTGCATAAAGAAGTGTACTAAATCAGCGTTATCCTTATCTTTCATCGGGATCTATTAAGCCTTTAAACTGGCCTTTCAAGAGGTGAAGCTACTGATCTTCGACCAACCTAGCTTGGGGGAAGCCCCAAAACACCCATTCGTATAGCTACTAGAAAGAGAGTGCTAGATCCAAGGGATTCTCATTGGTTATAATTCATTCTAGCGATCTTCGACCACCCTACAGTTATTACATTCCTTAGGGGAAAGCCCTTTCACCCGAACCACGCCTTTCTTTTATTTAAATAGTATATCCGCCTCATCTGCTATCCGCCTCCCTAAGATATATGCTTTTTGATGCGCTTCTTTCTTGGACAGTCACACTCGTCCTCAGAGGTAGAACTCAAGGCATCATTAGTGATTGAACCCTGCAGGACAAAGTCATACTTTCTTTATAGACACATTCATGTGGGTTCAGGTTGAATGCCTCTTGACTTGGAACTTCCTCTTTCCTTGAACTTTTCTACTTTTGATTGACCTCCACCGAGATAAATCGAGAATCTTTGAACAAATAACTCGGTAAATTAGACAATCTGGGGACAGGTTATGGCAAGTTGACCTTCCTCCTTAAAGTTATAACCATTAGGCTTAATTCTTATCCCCAAAATACTCTTTCTAGTGGAAATATAAAGATTTTTTCCATCCATTAGGGATGTGGATGGCCTGTAGAAGTTTCGGTTTAGTGTTCCATACCCGGGAAGCAAAACCGAATTTGTACGGAGTCTTATAACATTGTTTGAAATTACTTCAAGTGTTGTATAGCCAAATAGACGAAGATGTCTTCGATCGATAAGAGTTGGATGCGTAATTTGAATCGCAAGAGCCAAGAGTATAAAGAAGGAGTCAGGAAATTTCTGGATTTTGCATTTGAGCGTCTTGCACCACTTGATGGAAAAATTGTGTGTCCCTGTATAGACTGCGGAAGGGTGACTAGGAAGGTCCGAGAGGAATGTGAGGTTGATCTGGTAATGCGTGGCATTGACATTAGCTATACCCGTTGGTTCTCACACGGTGAGGAGCTAGATGCAGTCCCCATGGCAACTCACGGTGAAACTGCAAACACAGTGATCGATGATGAAAATATCAATAGAGACGATGACGATGATATGCAGGGTATGATACATGATTTGCAAGGTGGAATAGGCACGAAAACACCGTCAGATGATCAACCCAATATTGAAGCGGACAAGTTCTATAGATTGCTTAAGGATGCCGAACAACCTCTATACCCGGGGTGTGAGAAGTTTTCAAAACTCTCTTTTACTGTAAAGCTTCTTCATTTGAAGTGCCTCAATGGTTAGAGTAATAAGTCATTTAATATATTGGTAGAGTTGCTGAAAGAGCCTTTTCCTATAGGTGAGACAGTACCGAAATCATTCTACGAGGCGAAGAAGACAATTAAAGATTTCGGTCTGGGTTATAAGAAAATTGATACATGCGTGAACGATTGTATATTGTACCGGAAAGAGTACGAACATGCACGGTCATGCCACAAATGCAGAGCAACGAGATATAAAGAGACGGATGCCGAGTCTAGTACCAATCGAAGAAAGAAAAATGTATCTGCAAAGGTTCTCCTATACTTTCCGCTTAGGGACAGGCTTTAGAGGTTGTTTATGTCATCGAAGACTGCTGAGCACTTGAGGTGGCATGCACGAGAACGTACAGATGACGGGGTTATGAGACATCCGACCGACTCTCTGACGTGGAAAGATTTTGATCATACCTATCCTGAATTCACATATGAAGTTCGCAACATCAGGTTAGGGCTTGCTAGCAATGGCTTCAATCCCTTTGGGAATATGAGTGTGTCGTACAGTATTTGGTCAGTTATCCTAATTCCATACAATTTGCCTCCCTGAATGTGCTTAAAAAGCCATACACAATGCTCTCCTTGCTCATTCCCGGACCCAGGTCGTCTAGTAATAATATTGACGTTTACTTGCAGCCGTTGATTGAGGAGTTGAACGAGTTATGGGAAGTTGGGGCCGATACGTATGATGCCTCGTTGCGCCAGAATTTTCGGATGCATGCCCTATATGCAATAAAGAGACAGATTCATTACGGTTGAAGAACAGAGGCAAGTTCTGTTATATAGGCCATCGAAGATTCCTTGTTGATGGCCATAAGTGGAGACTGAACAAAAGAGCGTTCAACGGCAATAAGGAACTTACAAAGGCCCCGGAGCAGTTTTCGGGGGTAGAAATCGTGTGTGAATTGGATCAGCTTGATGCCGTGGCACTTGGGAAAGGTAAAAAGAAGAGAACGTATGAAGATTCTACGCGTGAGCATAATTGGAAGAAGAAGAGTATTTTCTTTAAACTACCGTACTGGAGCAGCTTACTCTTGTGGCATAACTTGGATGTCATGCATATCGAGAAAAATATGTGTGACAATATTATAGGAACACTGCTGAATCTCGATGGTAAGACGAAGGATAATCTTAAATCTCGTCTCGATCTTAAGGAGTTGGGTATCCGAAAATCACTTTATCCCCAAGAGATTGGGGATAAGTATGTGTTGCCAGTAGCATGCTACACCATGAGCTCACAGCAAAAGGCAGCCTTATGTGCATTCCTACGGTCTGTGAAAACGCCAGACGGTTATTCTTCGAATATCGCATGATGCGTGCAAGAGAACGACCAGAAGTTGTCTGGATTAAAGAACCACGATTTTCATGTTCTTATGCAGCGATTGTTATCTCTTACTGTACGTGGGAATTTAACCGAACAGGTGTCCGGTCCGTTAATTGAGCTCAGTACTTTTTTCAGATAGTTGTGCTCGAAGGTACTTAGACTGGACCAACTTGATCAGATGGAGAGGGATATTGCGATCATATTGTGCAAACTAGAGATGATATTTCTACCTTCCTTCTTTAATGTCATGGTGCATTTGACCGTTCACTTGGCAAATGAGGCCAAACTCGGCGGCCCAGTTCATTACCGCTGGATGTATTTTATCGAGAGGTAATCGTCTTGTCTTATTTTTTAATGTATTTGATCATTCTTGATGTATTTATCCATAATTATTTTTCTCAAATTAGGTACTTGCGAATATTGAAATCATATGTTCATAATAAACGTCGTCCGGAGGGATCAATTGCTGAAGGATACCTAGCAGAAGAATATCTAACATTCTACTCAAGATACCTACATGGTATAGACACGTGATTCAATCAACTTGAGCGGAACTGTAACGGTGGTCCAATAGACTTCGATGGGGGTCTGTCTATATTTGCCGAAATGGGTAGACCTGTAGGAGGAGGCAAAACCCATCGATTGTCTGTAGATGAGATTCAACATGAATATATGTATGTGTTGCGCCAATGTGATGAAGTGTGGCCATTCATTGAGTAAGCATTTTACGATCATTTACTCATTCTTTCAGTCCATTCATTAAGTATATGTGTTAATTATAATCTAATTCATAACCTGTAAAACAGGAAGCATAAAGCCATCATTAGTAATCGGGGTACTCGAAATGCTCCACAAATTCATGATCGTGAATTCCCATCATGGTTCGAGAAATACGTAAGTATTCACATCATTACTGAATTTTATTTACATCCATTACCAAACAATAATTATGTGTTCATATCATGAATGTCATGTGGTTATTATAGGCACAAGAGCTGCATGACAACCATGATCCACTGATGAATGAGAATATTTGGCGCTTATCTTGTAGTCCTTTACAAGACGCAATATCGTACGATGGTTATATCGTGAACGGTTATAGATTTTGAACGAAAGATAGTGAAAAATCACGAAGAATACAAAATAGTGGGGTTGTCGTCAACGGTCAGCAAAAAGAATTAGAAAATATCGACTTCTACGGCGTCCTCAACGAGATTCTCGAGATTAAATTCCTTGGTCAAAATCGCATCGTATTATTCAAATGTGATTGGTATGATGTTAATAATCGCGGGACTGGTTATAATGTCGACAAATACGGTTTTATCAGCATCAACACTGGCAAGAGATTGAATACCCAATATCAAGATCCATTCATTCTTGCCTCTCAAGCAGAACATATATTTTATGCACCGGATAATACCTCTCCAGGTTGGTAAATTATAGTCAGGTCACCACCCAGAGATTTTTATGACATGGGAGATAAGGATGTGGGGGTCGTCAATGATAATTTGGATGCATACCAGAATGATGAGATAATCATTGTCGACGCAGTGCATGACGAAAATGAAGAGGTCGACAATATAAACTGGACAACGAATGCAGATCAAATGATAGAAGAGGGATGTGATGAGAGTGACAGAGATGAGACACAAAATGACTAGATCGTATGTAAATAAAATTATTTCATATTTAAATTAAATTATTTCATATATAAATTATATTGTTTTATATATAAATTATATTGTTTCATATGTAAATCATACTATTTCATATGTAAATCAAACTGTTTTATATTGTTTCATATATAAATTATACTGTTTCATAAGTAAATCATACCGTTTCATATGTAAATCAAACTATTTCATATTGTTTCATAAATCATACTGTTTCATATGTAAATCAAACTGTTTCATATTGTTTCATATGTAAATCATACTGTTTAATATGTAAATTAAACTATTTCAGATGGCATCACGGTCGAGGGTTCGTAGAGGCAGGGGTGGGCTAGCTCGGAGCGCTCCGGCTGCCACCCCAGGGTCCGAGGCCGAGCCCTCCGGATCTGGTAGTGCTGTTCCTCTCTCCATACCAGCTCCTGATGAGGTCGCAGCCTCCAGAGCTTCGAGCAGTGCTCAGCACTCGTCTATAGTGTCTACGCCCACAGATAATGTTTAGATCTAAAGTTTTATACATGTTGTAAATATTTGTTCAGTACTGATGTATATTTTATTTATAGGGTCGAGGATCACCAGGCACGTAGGCGACCGAGGCGTGACGATGGCCCAGTGCTTGTCGACCTTACGCGAGCTACTTGTTAAAAATAAATCCATGATAGAGGCCCGCAGCAGAAGCAAAGAGAAGGTCTGAGGACCGGGAGCGGTGTGCGTTACATATCAAAAATTTTCATCGAAACGATCTACATATGCGTGTATGAATTTAGCATGGCAACTACGCGAACCCCTAACGATGATCTAATGCGAAAGAATAATCTAGCATATATGCATGTTCTAATTATGTTAGATCTACTTGTTAGAGATCATACCTGCGTGCGGATTCTTTCACCGCGACAAATTTCTTCTTTGTCGATGGAGACGGGCTCGGATTTGCTCGATATAGCTTTGGTGCGATAGCCATAACTTTCTTTTCCAAACTCCGATTGGAGTGAAATTTGGACTGTAAGTAGCCAACTTCGATACACAACTTTTGCAACAAGTTTCACGTCGTTTGGACTTCTGTAGCTCCCAAAATCATAGAAACAATACTGATTTTCTATGGAGATTATGGACAGTAAAAGGTTGCGGGAGACGTGTAACGCCCCGATATTTTACGGATTAATTCAACCCGTATAATAATGGGGTGTTAGGAAGAAAACTTGATATAAATAAATTCCATCAAATATGGAAAATACTGAGCCAATCCATTATATTAAAACATCATTGTTTGTTACAATTTATTTAACATGAAAGCCTATGCTAAGACTTTCCACATTGATACATCACATTCCAGCTCCGTCGTCATCATAGAAAGGAGTGTAGAGTGGGTCTTCAACTCCTTCCGGGTCGCATCCCGATCGCTCCTCATCTTCTCCGGGTACTGCAGGGTTTGTCTCTGTAGGGTGTACATCATCTGTAGTGGGGTGAGTTCTATCCACTGACTCACCAATGACTTAGTTTTGTTCATGCTAACTATATGTATTGAAAGCAGTAAACATGAATACGAAAAGCAAATAATTAAAACATTAATCACCCGATTCCCTTTTTGGCTCATTCGGCCAGGGTAGGAATCTCCAGTCCTTACCCGGGAAACTTTTAGTCCGCAACAAGGCTAGCCCCACACCTAGGAAACTTTTAGGCCGCAACCAGGGCTAGCCCCACACCCAGGAAACTTTTTGGCCTCTGCCAGGGCTAGCCCCACACCCAGGAAACTTTTTGGCCTCAGCCAGGGCTAGCCCCACACCCAGGAAACGTTTTGGCCTCAGCCAGGGCTAGCCCCACACCCAGACAAGTGATTACATATTTCAAAATTTACCATTCAATATCAAATTACCGACATTCTATAGCATATAATTAGCATGAATAAACTGAGTTTAAATCCCCTACCTGAATGGTTGCACACTCTTACTTCTGATAAGGAAGCTTTAGTACGCTCAAAACCTGAAAATATATTACTAATAATTGGTTAGTTTTTATCCCAAATTTTTCCCAGGATTTTTCCAATATTTTTCGATGTGAACTAATTGGTTTTCTTCTTTAGGGGTATTTTGGTCAATTCCAAAATATCTTAAATTTATATTCATTTTGTAGAGATTTTTATTAGGAACCCGTGGCCGCAGACGGAACTCAATTCCGAGTCCGTATGGTCCCGAAATGGTCATTTTAGTCGGTTTCCACAGATTTTTATTGGGTGGTCTGCCCTTAGTAAAAAGGTCGGGTTGTGTTTAGTAATAAGGCTGTGGGTTTTTTAAAAACAGTGTTGTTTTATCACTTTTTCTTTTTGGGCTTAAAATAACTTAATGGGCTTCGGCCCAATTACATAAATGGGCCTTCAGCCCATTTGAATATTAATATAACATAATATAATATAATATATATATATATATATATATATATATATATATATATAAATTACTAACCGGCGACGGTGTCGGCGGCGGTTGGCGGCGACCGGCGGCGGCGGGCGGTGGCCGGCAGCGGGAGTGGCCGGCGGCGGCGGCGGCCGGCGGCGGTGGCCGGCGGCGAGAGTTGCCGGCGGCGGCGGCGGCCGGCGGCGGTGGCCGACGGCGAGTGGCGGCCGGCGGCGGCGACGGGCGGCGGCCGGTGGCGGTGGCCGGCGGCGGTGGCCGGCGGCGGGCGGCGGCCGGCGGCGGCGGGCGGCGGGTAGTCGGCGGCGGGTGGTGGGGCCCGCTTGGTTGCGAGGACTGTTGTGCAGAGGTTTGTGGGAGGGGGGGGTTTATATAGGCTCCCCGGGAATACGAAGAGTCCCGGGGGCTTTATTGCAAATCTGTCGTTTCGTATTCTGACCGTCCGATTTGGAAATGAACGGTCGCAGATGACGATTCGTATTCTTTGTGTTGTTTCGTATTCTGGCCGTTCGATTGTGATCGAACGGTCAGATGACGCTTGGTATTCCTAGTTATAGAATAATAATTAGTTTTACTATAATTAAACAGAAAAGACTTAAGGGATTTTTGGTTAGAGGAAATTGGTTTAAAATTTTATTAAATGGGTCTCGGGCTCGAATCTTTTTATTGGCTAATATACTTATTACATATATACCATTTTTCTTTTAAATTTTTAAATGCTTTAAATGAGTTCAAAACAAAAAAGTTTATATATGGTTTTTAATTGTTTCGACGAGGCGGACGCAATGGCGTCGACCGTTTTTTTATTTTAAGTTTTGTATAAAAACTTATAGTGATCTTTTTAAATCATTAATTTATTTTGGGTTGTTACATTCTCTACCTCTAATAAAAATTTCGTCCTCGAAATTTAAAGTACGTACCTTAGCTGTTGAATAAATATGGATATTGCTTTTGTATTTCTGATTCCAATTCCCAAGTGGCTTCCTCTTCATTGTGATGTTGCCATAACACTTTTACCAGTCGAATAGTCTTGGTTCGTAATTCTTTGTCTTTGGTGTCCAGAATTTTCACTGGTATTTCAATGTAAGAGGCATCTGATTGAATACTGATATCTTCATCTTCTAAAATGTGAGAAGGATCCGGCTCATACTTGCGAAGCATAGACACATGAAAAACTGGATGAATGTTTGCCAAATTTAAGGGTAATGCCAGCCGATATGCAACTGGACCAACTTTACCCAGTATTTCATAAGGTCCAATAAATCTGGGTGCTAGCGTCCCTTTGAGATCAAAACGCTGAATGCCCTTTCTTGGGGAGATTTTTAGAAAAACAAAATCTCCTACCTCAAATCCGAGAGGTCTTCTTCGATTGTCTGTGTAACTCTTCTGTCTGCTCTGTGCTTTTAATAAATTGGCCCGAATAATTTTTATTTTGTCAGTAGTTTCTTGGATTATTTCAGGCCCCATGATGCTCTTCTCTCCCACTTCTGTCCAATAGACGGGCGATCTGCAGGGTCTTCCATATAAGGCTTCAAAGGGTGCCATTTGTATGCTGGATTGGTAGCTGTTGTTATAAGTAAATTCTATCAGGGGTAGAAAATCTTCCCAACTACCTTTGAAATCCATCACACAAGATCTTAGCATATCTTCTAAGATTTGTATTACCCTTTCAGATTGTCCGTCCGTTTGAGGATGATACGCAGTACTCATATTTAATTCTGTCCCCAATGCTCTCTGTAAACTTCTCCAGAATTTAGAGGTAAAATGAGGATCCCTGTCCGATACAATAGTTACCGGAATACCGTGGAGTCGGACAATTTCCTTCAGGTATAAGGTACTGTCATCTCTAGTGGATGCAGTTGTTTTCCGGGGTAGGAAATGAGCTGATTTTGTTAATCGGTCCACAATGACCCAGATTGAATCATTTCCCCTCCTGGTGGTAGGAAAACCGGTCACAAAATCCATGGTTATATGTTCCCATTTCCATTCTGCTATGGGAAGAGATTGCCATAACCCAGGTGGTTTTCTGTGCTCAGCCTTCACTTTCTGACAAGTGAGACATTTTGACACAAATTGGGCAACATCATTTTTCATTCCACTCCACCAGAAGTTTCGTTTTAGATTGTGATACATTTTATTATCCCCCGGATGAATGGAAAATTTGGACTTATGAGCTTCAGCTAATATATCTTCTCGCAGATAAGGAGCATCAGTGACTGCTAATCTATCTCGAAATCTCAACCCATTATCTGACCCGAGCGCCCAGTTTTCTATGTTTTCTCCATTTTCTAGTTTGTATCGAATTTCCTGCAATTCGGAATTTGAAGTTTGTGCTTCAATTACTCCTTTTATCATCTCCGGCTGAGCTCTGAGGTGACTTAGATAAGCCCGTGGTGAACTATCTTGTGTGATTAGATCAAGGTTTTCTAATGTGCAAGCCCACTTCCATTTATCGGCTAGTACATTGGCCAGTTGTCCCTTTCTACTGAGAGCATCTGCCACTACATTTGCCTTTCCCGGGTGATAAATAAAATTATAGTCATAATCGACTAATAATTCCACCCATCTTCTTTGCCGTAAATTTAGATCTTTCTGTGTGCTAATATATTTCAAACTCTGATGATCGGAGTATAATTCAAATTGTTCCCCATACAAATAGTGACGCCAAATCTTAAGTGCGAACACGACAGCTGCTAGCTCTAGATCGTGAGTAGGATAATTCTTTTCGTGAGTTTTTAATTGTCTGGAAGCATAAGCCACTACCCGGCTATCTTGCATCAGTGCAGCTCCTAATCCCACGTAAGAAGCATCGGTATAGAGTGTGTATTTCTTCCCGCTTTCTGGTATTGTAAATACCGGGGCTGTAGTGAGTTTTGTTTTTAATTCTTGGAACGCATTTTCACACGATTCGGACCACTCATATTTTACCCCCTTTTTAGTAAGTCGGGTTATTGGTGCAGCAATACTGGAGAAGTTCTGAATAAATCTGCGATAATATCCAGCCAACCCCAGAAAACTTCTGATTTCTGTCACATTCTGTGGTGGTTTCCAATTTACTATTGCCTCGATTTTCACTGGATCAACTGTAACTCCCTCCTGAGAGATTACATGTCCCAGAAAGTTTACTTTTGTAATCCAGAATTCACATTTACTGAGTTTGGCATATAGTTGATGAAGATTCAACTCTTGTAGTACCAATCTCAAATGTTTTTCATGCTCCTCCTTGGTTTTTGAATAGATCAAAATGTCATCTATAAACACTACCACGAATTGATCCAAGAAGTTTTTAAAGATTCGATTCATCAAGTCCATAAATGCTGCAGGAGCATTTGTAAGACCAAAAGGCATTACCAAGAATTCAAAATGCCCATATCTTGTTCTGAATGCTGTCTTTGGTATGTCTTCTTCCTTGATTCTTAATTGATGATATCCTGATCGAAGATCTATTTTGGAGAAGTATCTTGCTCCTTTAAGTTGATCAAATAGATCTTCAATCATGGGGAGTGGATATTTATTCTTTATAGTCAATTGGTTTAATCTTCTATAGTCGATGCACATTCGTTTTGTTCCATCCTTCTTTTGTACGAATAATACCGGTGCCCCCCATGGTGACGTACTGGTTCTGATAAACCCGAGAGTAAGTAACTCATCTAGCTGTTTTTTCAACTCTTTTAGTTCTACAGGTGCCATTCTGTATGGGGCAATAGAAATAGGAGCTACACCCGGCATCAACTCTATTGAAAAATCTATTTCTCTTTTTGGTGGCAATCCTGGAAGATCTTCTGGAAATACTTGTGGAAATTCTGATACTACCAAGGTGGTATTTGGTATCGGAATTTCCACCCCTTCTTCTAAAAGTTGTGCTAAATAACAAACTTTTGTTTTTGTTTTTCCGAATTTTCTTCCCCAGAATATTATTTCTTTACTTTCTGCTGTTTGTAAAGTAACCTTCTTTCGGTAGCAGTCCATCATTGCCCGGTATTTAGATAACCAGTCCATTCCTAGCAGAATGTCAAATTTCTCCAGTTTTAATAGTATTAAATTTGCTACCATCTCCACATCTCCTATTCTTAGTACGCAGTTTCTGCAGACTCTGTTTGTTTTAGCTGTATCACTCAGTGCAGTAGTAATTGCCAGTATATACCCTAACGGTTCTGTCTTCAATTGTAGTGCTTTAGCCAGGTGAATTGATATAAATGAATGTGTCGAACCTGGATCTAAAATTACTCGAGCTAGACTTCCATAAATAAGAATGGTGCCTAAGAAAAAATTACTTTTGCTGTTATAACTTATTTACTTTTTATTAAAATGTTAATTTAAGAATGGGTAGTTTGTACCTTCAATGACATCGTTTGATTCTTCTTCGGTAGATACAGCAAAAACTTTTCCAGGCACCCTTGGAAGTTGACCAGGACGAGTCACTGGTATTTGCGGAGAATTTCTGACTGGAGGTCTAGTTGGAGCATTACTATTCAAACGAGGGCAGTTCCGTTGAACATGATCTCGCGATCCACAGATAAAGCAACTTCGAGGTCCTAAAGCAATTTGAGGACCATTATTTCTTCTTGCTGGAAACTCTTGTATCCTTGGCCTTTTGTTTGTCTCCATTGCTAGTGCACTCCTTTTCACCCTGTTCTTTTCAAATATCTTCCGCGTTTCTTCCCATTCTCGCTCCGCTACCATTGCAGTCTGCACCAGTTCTCCATAGTTTCGAATGCGAAGCACCGCCACTCTGGTTCGAATATGAGGATTCAAACCTTGTTCGAATCTTTTGGACTTTAATTCCTCCGTAGCTATAAGATAATGAGCGAAGCGTGATAGTTCAATGAACTTGGCTTCATACTGGGAAACACTAAGTTTTCCCTGATAAAGTTCTAGAAATTCCGCAATCATTCTGTCTCTGGTTGCGTCGGAAAAATATTTGTCTAAGAACATTTTGGTAAATTCGTCCCATGTAAAACTAGCTTGAGTTCTCTTGACTGAGTCCCACCAGTAATCTGCTTCTCCTTCTAACATATAAGTGGCCAAGATGACTTTCTGTTCATCATTTACTTTTAAAGTTTCCAAAATCTTCCTCACCTGTTTGAGCCATCTATCGGGAATTAGGGGGTCTGGTTCTCCTTTAAAGGCAGGGGGTTTTAATTCTTTAAATTCCTTTATGATTACTCCCATCCTGGAACCATCCTTCGAAGAGTTCATCTTTTCTATTAGCTGGTGAAGAGCTCCTAACACCTTGGTTAGGTCTTCATTTGGAGCAGTATTATCGTGTGAATTCATCATGTCTGAAAATTTAAAGAACATCAACTCAAATATACTTTTTCATTACTCATACTTTTCTTTTACATAGAGTCAACCATTACTACTACATTTACATATAGCCAACCATTACTACTACATTTACATATAGCCAACCATTACTACTTCATTTACATATAGCCAACCATTACTACTTCATTTACATATAGCCAACCATTACATATAGCCGGTTACTTCTAATACTTTTCTTTTACATATAGCCTATAACTATTTTGAAGAACATCGGGTGTTCACAGTGATTTTCATCACCCACTTTTCCACAGATACATCGATAACGTTTGTAGAAAACATTCTCATTTTTAGTAGGGGTAGTCGTTTTCTTCTCCTTCTTCTCCTTCACGATTTTCTTCTTAGGCTTCACTATTACTCCTGATGAGCTACCTTCAGATACTTTCGACTTCATGTTTCTGTTAAAAGAAAAGAAATTTTCAATATTTTATTTTTTTATTTTTATTTTTTTATTTTTTATTTTTTATTTTTATTTTTATTTTTTTTATTTTATTTTTTATTTTTTATTTTTTATTTTTTTCTTCTAGGATCTATTACCTAGGCTCTGATACCAAGTTGTAACGCCCCGATATTTTACGGATTAATTCAACCCGTATAATACTGGGGTGTTAGGAAGAAAACTTGATATAAATAAATTCCATCAAATATGGAAAATACTGAGCCAATACATTATATTAAAACATCATTTCCACATTGATACATCACATTCCAGCTCCGTCGTCATCATAGAAAGGAGTGTAGAGTGGGTCTTCAACTCCTTCCGGGTCGTATCCTGATCGCTCCTTATCTTCTCCGGGTACTGCAGGGTTTGTCTCTGTAGGGTGTACATCATCTGTAGGGGGGTGAGTTCTATCCACTGACTCACCAATGACTTAGTTTTGTTCATGCTAACTATATGTATTGAAAGCAGTAAACATGAATACGAAAAGCAAATAATTAAAACATTAATCACCCGATTCCCTTTTTGGATCATCCGGCTAGGGTAGGAATCTCCAGTCCTTACCCGGGAAACTTTTAGTCCGCAACAAGGCTAGCCCCACACCTAGGAAACTTTTAGGCCGCAGCCAGGGCTAGCCCCACACCCAGGAAACTTTTTGGCCTCTGCCAGGGCTAGCCCCACACCCAGGAAACTTTTTGGCCTCAGCCAGGGCTAGCCCCACACCCAGGAAACTTTTTGGCCTCAGCCAGGGCTAGCCCCACACCCAGACAAGTGATTACGTATTTCAAAATTTACCATTCAATATCAAATTACCGACATTCTATAGCATATAATTAGCATGAATAAACTGAGTTTAAATCCCCTACCTGAATGGTTGCACACTCTTATGTCTGATAAGGAAGCTTTAGTACGCTCAAAACCTGAAAATATATTACTAATAATTGGTTAGTTTTTATCTCAAATTTTTCCCAGGATTTTTCCAATATTTTTCGATGTGAACTAATTGGTTTTCTTCTTTAGGGGTATTTTGGTCAATTCCAAAATATCTTAAATTTATATTCATTTTGTAGAGATTTTTATTAGGAACCCGTGGCCGCAGACGGAACTCAATTCCGAGTCCGTATGGTCCCGAAATGGTCATTTTAGTCGGTTTCCACAGATTTTTATTGGGTGGTCTGCCCTTAGTAAAAAGGTCGGGTTGTGTTTAGTAATAAGGCTGTGGGTTTTTTAAAAACAGTGTTGTTTTATCACTTTTTCTTTTTGGGCTTAAAATAACTTAATGGGCTTCGGCCCAATTACATAAATGGGCCTTCAGCCCATTTGAATATTAATATAATATAATATATATATATATATATATATATATATATATATATATATATATATATATATATATATATATATATATATATATATATATATATATATATATATATATATATATATATATATATATATATATATATATATATATATATATATATATATATATATATATATATATATATTACTAACCGGCGACGGTGTCGGCGGCGGTTGGCGGCGACCGGTGGCGACCGGCGGCGGGAGTGGCCGGCGGCGGCGGCGGCCGGAGGCGGTGGCCGGCGGCGAGAGTTGCCGGCGGCGGCGGCGGTCGGCGGCGGTGGCCGACGGCGAGTGGCGGCCGGCGGCGGCGACCGGCGGCGGTGACCGGCGGCGGGCGGCGGCCGGTGGCGGTGGCCGGCGGCGGTGGCCGGCGGCGGGCGGCGGCCGGCGGCGACGGGCGGCGGGTAGTCGGCGGCGGGTGGTGGGGCCCGCTTGGTTGCGAGGACTGTTGTGCAGAGGTTTGTGGGAGGGGGGGGGTTTATATAGGCTCCCCGGGAATACGATATGTCCCGGGGGCTTTATTGCAAATCTGTCGTTTCGTATTCTGACCGTCCGATTTGGAAACGAACGGTCGCAGATGACGATTCGTATTCTTTGTGTTGTTTCGTATTCTGGCCGTTCGATTGTGATCGAACGGTCAGATGACGCTTGGTATTCCTAGTTATAGAATAATAATTAGTTTTACTATAATTAAACAGAAAAGACTTAAGGGATTTTTGGTTAGAGGAAATTGGTTTAAAATTTTATTAAATGGGTCTCGGGTTCGAATCTTTCTATTGACTAATATACTTATTACATATATACCATTTTTCTTTTAAATTTTTAAATGCTTTAAATGAGTTCAAAACAAAAAAGTTTATATATGGTTTTTAATTGTTTCGACAAGGCGGACGCAATGGCGTCGACCGTTTTTTTATTTTAAGTTTTGTATAAAAACTTATAGAGATCTTTTGAAATCATTAATTTATTTTGGGTTGTTACAAGACGCCTTCTAGTTCACCCGATCTCTCACGATGCACGGCACATCGTCGATGAATCGCTGAGTGCCTCCATACGATGAGCCTTCTCCTTCTAAAAAACACCACGCGAGGAAGACGAGTCGCCATCCAATGGCGCAAGCGAGAGAGAGAGAGAGAGAGACGAGAGAGACGAGAAGAGAGAGGAGAGGGGGCGGATAGGGTTTTCCCATAGCATGGCCGGCCCCTTATGGTTTGCCCATGCATTAGGCCGGCCCCCCTTCTCCCCTATTTCCTTATATAGGGCCGGCCCTAGGCTTATGGATAAGCCTAGTGCGGATAGGATTGACTGATTCAAACCTTTCCTCATATATCTCTTCTTTTATCTCTATCTTTTCCTTGTTTTTGAAAACGGTCAAAACTAGCCCGTTTTCTGTGCCTCATGATCGACCCTTTCATCGGAGGCAACAACCTCCTGAAATCAATAGGGCCGGCCTTGACCAGTCTCTCAACACTTAGGGCCTGCCCCCCTAGTGCATAGTGGTGCATGGTATGACCAAAACGCCCTTATGTCACTAGTTGGCCGTTCCTCGTGTACGAGACTTTGCAAAGCACACATAAGTGAAGTGCACCAGTGATTTCACTATTCTCTGAGGTTCCCGTAGGGTGCCCCTAATGAAGTCAACTAGTCAACTCGCAACATGTCCCGGTGCATCGCACCCATATAGCAAAGTCCACTTATGACAAGGAATTGCTACATGCGTCTCTGCACTAACCTAGGGTTTCCCCTTAGTGCACACACGTAGCTACGCATCTACCGTGCACTAGTACGAAGCACTCACGGAGCGTAGGCTTGGACTTCTCGCTTCTTCTAACTACGTTCTGTGTTTCGAGGAGATAGTATAAGAACCGTACATAATGTCGATAAGGTGGAACCTTTAGGGACCAGGGTTCATGGCTTCCAACTCAGACTCGATCGACACACTACCCAAGTGTACCATCGATCCTCTGAGTCTGAGTTAACCTGCATAGCCACCCAGAGTGCGACGCAGGCTGCACTCCAATTCCCCCGGACTTACTATGTTCTCTTTCATACCCCTGCTCTCCGCTTAGTATGGTAAAATCGTTGTCCCTCCACTGGTGCCATGATGCAACTCGAGCGGTGGAGAATACCGTCAGACTCGAATGCTCATATGATTCGGTTCCTTTCAGGTTGACAACATACATCGTACCTCCAATCACTCTGACGAGCAACCGAATCCGTCACCAGTCCAACTGATGACTACCTGGCCAGGGTTTAATACGACATAGGTCAGACCAAGGAACGTACCTCCCGTTAGGGGTGTGGATAGCCTGCAGGAGTGATGTGGGGGAAAATCTTCGTGCCGACCCGAAGACTCTCGCAGCACCAGTCAATTGGAGTTGAAGTTGACGTCGAAGATCGTTGGTCGATCTGTTGATTGAAGTTGAAGACTTTTGATATGTCAATAGAAAGAGATATGCAATCAGAGAGTAGACACGAGAGGTGATCTCGGAGTTCAGCCGAAGCCTACGTCTCCGTGCTATAGGGAGCAACCCGAATTCACTAACACTTATGTTGAAGTGATCTCGACAGGCCGAGTATCACTAGAAACACTCTGATCTCTTCGAAGGAGAGAAGAAGATCAAAGAGAGATGGTAGATGGGAAGTCAGAAATCTCAGAGCTCTGGTTTTAGAACTGAGAGTTCGATCTCAGATTCGATCCTTTTACATTCGAAGGCTCTGCTATTTATAGGCTTCTCTGGGAGGAATTCCGGGGTAAATGGCGGTTTCTGCTATTGTATTTGGGGATTCTTCAGGTAAAGCTGGCGGGCCCCGCTACCGTCTTCTGGGGGATTCTACAGACTCGTAGACCTATCGGACAGGGCCGATGGGTCCCGCGGTGGTCCTCGTGGACCCACCAGGCAGGGCTGGTGGGTCCCGTGGTAGTCTTCGTGGTCCCACCAGGCAGGGCCGGTGGGTCCCGTGGTAGTCTTCGTGGTCCCACCAGGCAGGGCCGGTGGGTCCCGTGGTAGTTGGTAAACTTCTGCCAAAATTTGCACCCACAGTTACCCCCTCCAAGTTAGCTAGAGTTCATCTGGCTGGCTTGGATTTGGTGCAAAAAACAGCAACCCCCTGTCTAAAAAAAAAAAAGTACAAAGAGGCTTGTCGAAATATTAGTATAAAAAAGGCTGATCGGTCAATTTTGACTGATCGGCCAATTTTGATCGATCGGTCAAATTTTGACCGATCGGTCAAATTTTGACCGATCGGTTAATTTTTGACCGATCGGTCATATTTGACCGATCGATCAAATTTTGACCGATCGGTCAAAATTCAACCGGTCAAGAATAGGGTGATCGGTCAAAAAAAAACATGGTTTTTTGACCGATCAAGTAGAAATTTGACCGATCAAATTATTTTTGCCGATCGGTCAAGTTTGGCCGATCGGTTAAAAAATTATCCGGTCAAGGTTTGAGTGATCGGCAAAAAACCTTGGTTTTTTGCCAGATCCAGTAGAATTTTGATCGATCGAATGATTTTAGCCGATCGGTCATGTTTGACCGATCAGTTAAAAAATATCCGGTCAAGGTTCGAGTGATCGGCAAAAAACCTTGGTTTTTTCCCAGATCCAGTAGAATTTTGACCGATCGAATGATTTTAGCCGATCGGTCAATTTTGACCGATCGGTTAAAAAATATCCGGTCAAGGTTCGAGTGATCGGCAAAAAACCTTTGTTTTTTGCCAGATCCAGTAGAAATTTGACCGATCGAATGATTTTAGCCGATCGGTCAATTTTGACCGATCGGTTAAAAAACATCCGGTCAAGGTTCGAGTGATCGGCAAAAAACCTTTGTTTTTTGCCAGATCCAGTAGAAATTTGACCGATCGAATGATTTTAGCCGATCGGTCAAGTTTGACTGATCGGTTAAAAAATATCCGGTCAAGGTTCGAGTGATCGGCAAAAAACCTTGGTTTTTTGGCAGATCCAGTAGAAATTTGACCGATCGAATGATTTTAGCCGATCGGTCAAGTTTGACCGATCGGTTAAAAAATATCCGGTCAAGGTTCGAGTGATCGGCAAAAAACCTTTGTTTTTTGCCAGATCCAGTAGAAATTTGACCGATCGAATGATTTTAGCCGATCGGTCAAGTTTGACCGATCGGTTAAAAAATATCCGGTCAAGGTTCGAGTGATCAGCAAAAAACCTTGGTTTTTTGGCAGATCCAGTAGAAATTTGACTGATCGAATGATTTTAGCCGATCGGTCAAGTTTGACCGATCGGTTAAAAAATATCCGGTCATGGTTCGAGTGATCGGCAAAAAACCTTTGTTTTTTGCCAGATCCAGTAGAAATTTGACCGATCGAATGATTTTAGCCGATCGGTCAAGTTTGACCGATCGGTTAAAACATATCCGGTCAAGGTTCGAGTGATCGGCAAAAAACCTTGGTTTTTTGCCAGATCCTGTAGAAATTTGACCGATCGAATGATTTTAGCCGATCGGTCAAGTTTGACCGATCGGTTAAAAAATATCCGGTCAAGGTTCGAGTGATCGGCAAAAAACCTTGGTTTTTTGCCAGATCCTGTAGAAATTTGACCGATCGAATGATTTTAGCCCATCGGTCAAGTTTGACCGATCGGTTAAAAAATATCCGGTCAAGGTTCGAGTGATCGGCAAAAAACCTTGGTTTTTTGCCAGATCCAGTAGAAATTTGACCGATCGAATGATTTTAGCCGACTGGTCAAGTTTGACCGATCGGTTAAAAAATATCCGGTCAAGGTTCGAGTGATCGGTAAAAAACCTTGGTTTTTTGCCAGATCAGTAGAAATTTGACCGATCGAATGATTTTAGCCGATCGGTCAAGTTTGACCGATTGGTTAAAAAATATCCGGTCAAGGTTCGAGTGATCGGCAAAAAACCTTGGTTTTTTGCCAGATCCTGTAGAAATTTGACCGATCGAATGATTTTAACCGATCGGTCAAGTTTGACCGATCGGTTAAAAAATATCCGGTCAAGGTTTGAGTGATCGGCAAAAAACCTTGGTTTTTTGCCAGATCCTGTAGAAATTTGACAGATTAGTTGAAAGTTTCGAACCTGCCCTGAGAGGGTTTCGTAACTGTTCCGTTCTTCGATCTTCTGGCAGAGTTTTGATCATTGATGGAGTTTGATCTTTCCTGTTTTGAGTCTTTGGTTGGTTTGAATGAGGCTTTTGACCGGCGGTCCGGTTTACTCAGACCGGTGGCTCGCTTGGACCGTTTGGTTCACGTGGACCGGTGGTCCGACGTTTCGTCTGGTCCGACGGTTCGCCTGATTTTGCGCCTGCTACGGATGGATGCCACGTGTTCCTACAAAAACACGCGATTTGATATGGTGAAGACACGTGTCTTCTCGATTTGTGTACCTGTTTTACCCTGGGTATATGAGTTTCACTGGCTGTCATTTTTGCCTCACGCTTCCAAAATTTTTCGAAGTCCAGACTTTTTGCTCCCGATTTCTGCTTTTGCTCGATCGATCAGATGGCGTCTTCTGGAAGTTCGAAGAAGTCAGGCGGTGTCCCTTCGAAGAGGAAAGGGAAGGAGATTGTTGAGGTTCCATCCCCTCCGAAGGGTCGAGGTAAGGGCAAGGCCGTGCTTGCCGAACTTGGGCAGCTGGGAAAAAGGCATCAAGGGGTTGGGTTTGCTTCAGCGCCATCGAGGCCAGAGCATATCCCTAAAGTAAAGTTTGCTCTGGGCCCACTCATGTCTTTGTCAGAGGAAACTGAGTACGTGTACAATACTGGTGGCGAGTTCACAGATTCAAAAAGGAAGAAGTGGCAGACATTGCTCTCTTTCTTCACCGAAGGGAGGGTGCAACCTTCGCTCCCCAGCATTCAGACTGCATTCGGCATCGACAAGAAGACCGTCTTCACCAGCTTTGCTAGTAACGAAAAGGTTATGGGAACCATTGTGACTATCGGCCAACTCAACTGCGGCCTGCGTCTTCCGTTGCCACCCTTTGCGGCAAGATTACTGAACACTTTTGGCCTCTGCCCGGGGCAGGTCACGGGGAACGCCTGGCGAATTATCTACGCATTCTGCCGCGTGGAGTCGGATTTCCAGGAAGACTTGAAGGCGTGCTACTCCAGCATCCCAGAAGGTGAAGATGCTCGGATCGAGCTTGGATATTTTTTCTTCCACTATCGATGGGCTTACAGAAGGGACAGCCCGTTCTACAACTTGACCGGTGTATCTCCGCTGCGCCCATTAACTGATACAGTCCCTTCGGACAAATTATACACTGATTGGCCCATCTCTGTTACCGGCGCATGGACACCCGTCTCAGTGCCTGATACCCCCCGAGGCGAAGTGCATGACGCAGTGAAGATGTACTGCGAGGGGGGCATCTTCGCCTGGACCTCTGAGAGGGCTGGAGCTATTGATAATTTATTTCTCGAGTTGACCTGCGGGACTAGGTCATGGAAACAGTTCTCCAACTGCCCCGTGAGATATGGCAAGGCCAATCTCCTCCATCGATCAAAAGATAGATACGAGGACAATGAAGTCCTATATTCTGACTATGAGGAGGACCCCCATTCGGGTAAGATTATCCGGAAGGTTCGGGCCGAGAAGAAAATCTATACCGCAAGGCGCCGATTGCCTACCGTGGATGAGAAGCTGGTGATCCAAAGAGGCCCAGCGAAGAAGAAGAGAAAAACCCTCATCAAGCAAAAGGAAGATGAAGACCAAGGGAAAAAAAATGAAGATGAAGAAGAAGAAAAGAAGGGGAGCGTCGAGGAAGACGAAGAAACAGAGAATGTCAGCCATGACAACTGTGGTAATGACGAAGACGAGGATGGGAACGGCGAGAATGATCTGTCTTCCACCCCCTCTGGTGGAGATGGTGAGAACGGGGGTGGTGAGGAAGAAATTCCTCCCACCCCCACTGGTGGTGCAACAGGGGAAGACTCAATTCCTATTCCCATTGACGAGGTTAAAGCCCGTCAAATGGAGGAAATTCTCGACATAGAAGGTGATGGCCCAAAGGCGGTTCCCACCTACAAGTTTGATGAATTGAAGAAGCCGCTGCGCTTCAAAATAAAATTGTCGAGGAGTGGTGGGGTTGGAAGCAACCCCACACCCCTCGATCAAATTCCACCTGAAGTACCCCGACTCGAAGGAGCGACGACGAGCGGGGGTATAGAGGTTGAGCAACCCCCACCCCCCTCTCGGTCTCTGGCTGAGGAGGTGGCTGCTATGGCGGCGGGACTCGTCCAGCCAGGCGGGCCACAGGAAGAAAGAGTCTCACCTCCCCGGGATGCTCCCTCCCCTATCCATTTGGAGAGGGAAAATCGCGTGGGCGATGGAGCTACTCAACCTCAGCCAACGCCGGCCCCTATTCAGGAGAAATCGACCCCTCAGGGTGGTTCCGATCGCCGAAAGGGTAAGGAGCCAAGGGTTGAAGCCTCAGGTAATTGTACTAACTTGCCTTGATTTTCTTGCCTCTGAAGATTGGAAATAATCCAACACTTTGATCTTTCGTGTTGATTGCAGGTGCGCCTGTTGGCTCGACCCCGAAGATGAAGAGTTTGGGTGATGTTGACATTAACCACCCCACATCCGTGATCCGGAAACTCTGCAATCTTCCAGGGGCTACTCTGAATGAAGCTTTCGACAGGCTCGAACTGGTGGTAAGTGCATCTTGCTCGACCGATTATCTGAATTGCATCTTCAGAATAATTCTAACTCTTTTGTTCTTTTTGCAGAATTCAGCAGTTTTGAATGTCGCGACCAAGCTCTCCATGAAGGCGGGAGCCAAAGAAGCTTCAGCTGAAGTCTCCCGCTTATCTGCCGCACTGGAGGTCGTAAGCGAGGAGAGGGATAAGCTGAGGGAGGCTCTATCCTCAAAGAAGGAGGCATTGAAGGCCAAGACCGAGGCCCTTCGCAAGGAGAAGTTGGAGAGCAAGGGCTGGCAGAATGGATACGAGGCCCGGGGTCACGAGCTTGAAGATTTGAAGAAGCGATTCTTCAGGATCGAGAACTTGAGCTTCGATCGTGCTGCTCGAATAAAGGAGCTGGAGGCTCAACTTGCTTCTTCAGCAGAGACTCATAAGAAGGAGCTGGAGCATATGCGGAGTGAGTGCAAGAGCTACAGGGAAACAGCTAAGAAGGCAGCAGAAGCGCTCAGGGTCCATGTAACCAGTGTCCGATCCTCTAAGGCATCAGTGGCCAAGCCTTGAGACTTTTTCTTCCTTTTAGTTGTTGTGCTTGTAAACTCTTGATATGTAGTAGCTTGCTCCTGTACTTGTCACATTTTTTATAATAATAGAAATCTCTTTGGTGTTTAAAAATTGGATGTCTCTTGAGTTGAATGTCTTTGAATCTTATGTTCTGGATAGCATTAGCATAGATATAATCTTTTGAATATAAGGGATCGAGTCGCAACTTGATTACCCAAACTTGTTTAACTTGAAATTTGAATTTGAATCCATGCAACACTTGTATGTAAGGGGTTGAGTCGCAACTCAAGCACCCAAACTTATTGCAACTTGAAAATTGAAACTTGAATTCGTGTAACACTTGAATGTGAGGGGTTGAGTCGCAACTCAAGCACCCAAACTTGTTAGACGATATAGAAATTGATTGAAATTGAACATTGAAACTTGAAGGTCAGTTTAACATTTGCTAGTAATGGGTTGAGTCGCAACTCTAACACCCAAACTTGTTAAAAGACTTGGTAACTTGAATATGGTCAGTTTTTAACATTTGCTAGTAAGGGGTTGAGTCACAACTCTAACACCCAAACTTGTTAAAAGACCTGGTAACTTGAATTTGAAGCTGCTTTAGAACTTGAATTGAAAAGCTGAACACTTGCACATTTGAACATTTGAAAGAGAACTTTATTCATCACAGAATTTACATCATGGGTAGAACATCTTGAGGTGTCTGGAATTCCAAGCTCGAGGCAATCTATCTCCTTCTGGTGTGACCAGTCTGTAAGAACCTTTGCCTCCTATTGATTCGACGATATATGGACCTTCCCAGTTGGGAGCAAGCTTCCCACTGCTGTGTTCTTTGGTGTTGTAGAAAACTGCTCTGAGAACTAGGCTGCCCACTGGGAACTGTCTCTTGTAGATTTTCTTATCGTAGGCTCTTTTGATCTTCTGTTGGTACTTGGCCACACGAAGTGATGCTTGATCTCGTAATTCTTCGGAGAAGTCTAGATCATTGATCCGAAGTTCTTCATTGTTTCCTTCTTCAACTGCTTTGGTCTTCAAAGTACTTGATATATTTTCTGTTGGGAGTACTGCTTCCGATCCATATGTTAGACGAAAGGGTGAGAACCCTGTTGATCTTCTCGGAGTTGTGCGATACCCCCAAAGAATTTCAGGTAGGACTTGCTCCCACAATCCTTTCTTGTCGTTGAGTTTCTTCTTGAGTATACCAAGTATGGCTCTATTTGAGGCTTCAGCTTGGCCATTGCATTGAGGATATCTTGGAGTTGAATAGAATAGCTTGATACCGTTGTTGAGACAGAACTCTCGAAACTTGTCGGAGTCAAACTGAGCTCCATTGTCAGCAACAAGAATTTGAGGTGTACCAAACCTTGAGAAGATGTTGCGCCGAATGAATTTGATCACTTCGTCGTCAGTCTCTCGGAAGAGGGGCACAGCTTCAACCCATTTGGTGAAATAATCCGTGGCCAGCAGTAGATACTTCTTCTTGCTTGGAGTTGGAGGGAAATGACCCAAGAAATCTAACCCCCATTGATGGAATGGCCAGGGACTTGATAGTTGATGAAGCTCATCTGCAGGGAGATGGATAGCTCGAGCATGTCTTTGGCATGGCTCACATCTTTGAACAACATGTTGAGCATCCTTTGCCATTATTGGCCAGTAGTACCCTTGTAGCTTCGTCTTGGTTTCAAGAGATCTCCCTCCCGAATGATTTCCGCAAGTTCCAGAGTGGATATCAATCAGGATTGCCTGTGCTTGCTCAGGACCAAGGCATTTGAGTAACATCCCATTGTGAGATTTGAAATACAGATCTTCTCCTTGAATAGTGTAGCAGGGAAGCTTCCTTTGAAGTCTTCGGGCTTGATTTGGATCTTCGGGCATTTTGCCATGTTTGAAGAAATCAAAGATTGATCGTCTCCAGTCTTTAGGCTCATTTGTAATAGTAGTGAGGTTCAATGCGAGTTGATCTCCACCCCCAGATCTCTTTGTAGTAGCAAGGATCTGTTGATCGGGGATGGTCTTGGGCACTTCTTGATAATCGATTTGTATTTTCCTTCCTCCGAGTGAGTCTCCAAGAACTGAGGCGGCATTGGCTAAGGCATCTGCTTCTCGGTTCTCTGCTCTGGGGATTTGAATGAATTCAGCGCCAATAAAACGTTGTTGAAGACGTCGTACTAAGGCTAAGTAGAGTTGCATTCTTTCTTCGCGAGCTGTGTACTCTCCATTGATTTGCCTTATGATCAATTGGGAGTCGCTGTAGACGATAATTCGATCTACCCCCAGGGATTTTGCCATCTCGAGTCCAGAAATGAGTGCTTCGTATTCGGCTTCGTTGTTGGTGGCAGTGAATCCGAGGAGAGTGGCCTTCTGGAGATGATCAAGTTCGGGGGATATCAACACTATCCCAGTTCCCGAACCGATCGAACTTGAAGCTCCATCAGTATATAGCTTCTATGGAGGAGTTGCAGCAATAGCTTCGAGACTTGGATCAATTCTTGTTGCAAGATTGATTGGAGTATTGTCCTCATCTTCTAAGCGCATGTCGACATCTTCTTCCCAAATGATGGGGTCTTCAACTGGGAAGTCAGCTAGAAAATCAGCAATAGTTTGGCCTTTGATAGAAGTACGAGATTCAAACTGAATTCCCAAAGCACTCATTTCGATCACCCATTTGGTCATTCGACCAGCTCGACCAGCTTTGTCAATAATATCTTTGAGCGAGTGCTCTGAAATGACTGTGATCTGGTGGGAGACGAAGTATGGTTGGAGACGACGCGATGCAGTGAGCAAGGCCAGGAAGACCTTCTCAGTTTTTGAGTAGCGAGTTTCAGCTGGAAGGAGAGTATGGCTGATGTAGTAGACTGGATGTTCGACGCCTTCACTTCTACTGACTAAGACCGCGCTGATTGCTTGATCGGTCACGGCCAGGTAGAGCCACAAGTCTTCTTTTGGCAATGGAGCAATCAGGATAGGAGTTTGCACCAGATATTTCTTGATGCTTTGAAATGCTTCTTCACAAGTTGGACTCCACCCTGAAGTATCCGCCTTTCGTAGTTTGTCGAAGAGGGGTTTGCATTTGTCGAAAGATTTTGAGATGAACCGATTGAGGGCAGTAAGTCTTCCAGTAAGTCGCTGTACCTCCTTTCGATTGGTAGGTGATGGCATGTCGAGGATAGCTCGAATTTGATCGGGATTGGCTTCAATACCCCTCCTGGTCACAAGATGACCCAGGAATTTACCAGATTGAACACCGAAGGCGCACTTGGCTGGATTGAGCTTCATACGATATTTTCGAAGAACTTAAAAGGTTTCCGCCAGATCAGAAAGATGCTTGCTTCGCACGGAGCTCTTGGTAAGGAGATCATCGACGTAGACTTTGACGTTGCGACCGATCTGGTCTTTGAACATCTTTGTGACTAACCTTTAATAGGTAGATCCAGCATTTTTGAGGCCGAACGGCATTACATTGTAGCAGTAGAGACCTCGGCTAGTCACGAAGCAAGTCTTCTCTTGATCGTCTGGATGAAGTGGAATTTGATTATATCCAGAATACCCATCCATGAAAGACAATAGCTCATGGCCAGCAGTAGCATCGACGAGTCTATCGATTCTTGGCATGGGGAATGGGTCTTTGGGGCAAGCCTTGTTGAGGTTGGTGAAGTCGATGCAGACTCTGACTTTCCCATTTTTCTTTGGAATAGCAACTATGTTAGAGATCCAGGTAGGATACTCTACTTTACGGATGAAGCCTGCTGCGAGTAGCTTGGTGATTTCTTCTTGAACAGCAACTTGCAGCTCTGGTCGGATGGTGCGTTGTTTTTGCTTAACAGGTTTCACCTCTTCCTTGATCGCAAGTCGGTGACAAGCGTCATCCGGATTGATACCAGGCATGTCTTCGAAACACCAGGCGAAGACGTCGATATTGGACTGGAGGAAAGATACCATGTCTTGCGCTTCTGCGTCGCTAAGACCGGTACCAATAAATGTTTGTCGAGGGAGATCTCCACTGCCAATATTGATAGGGATGATTTCTTCAATTGAAGGTGATGTTTCCTATTCGATTGGTGGAGGTTCGGACAGCGAAATCTCCTTTGATTGCTATTTGGAAGAGGGACCAGCTTCATCTCACGGCCGCTTTGGAGGAGCAATGTTGATCTTTCGATCTGTCTTAGCCACAGCAGCCTCACAAGACCTTCCAGCTTGCTGATCACCTCGAATGCAGACAATGCCTTCCCCAGTTGCAAACTTGAGTAATTGATGATAAGAAGAAGAGATGGCATTGATCTGGTGGAGGAATGGTCGCCCGAGGATGGCGTTATAGCTGGATACTCCTTCGACAATTGCGAACCTCACTGAGACTCGAGTCTCTCGGCTGAGGTCCAGAGTGAATCTTGATTTGCCCACCGTGATGCTTTGTTCGCCGTTAAAGCCAGTGATCACGGTTGGGACGACGTCGAGGCTTTGATATTTATGTCCCAGACATTTGAAGCAGTCTGAGAACATAATATCGATAGAACTCCCGGTGTCGATGAGGATCCGATTGACGGTGCTTCCGTCGATGACGAGTTTCAAAACCAGGGGGTCTCGATGTGGAGTATGAACTCCTTGAAGATCAGTGTCGTTGAAGACGATGGATGGCCAAGCAAGACCTTCGATGGGCTTCTCGATCCAGGTATCTTCTTTATTTGTAGTAGATCGAACATGGAAGATGCGCCGAATTTGCCGATCGACTTCTTTCCCGGTCACTGCTTGGTTGTGCAATGATCCATGAATACCAAAGACATTGGCATTCACAGAGATAGGTTGCCGGTCAGAGGAGATTTGATGTATCCAACACACTTCTTTCCCCTTTGCAGAGGTTCGACGTTGATCGTGCCCGTTGTTGACGAATTCTTGAAGGTGGCCCTATCGCAGTAAGTCTTCAAGATGGAACTTCAACCGATAGCATCGATCAGTAGAGTGACCGTGACTTCGATGGAATTCGCAGTAGACTGTTTTGTCTGGTGTGAATTTGGAGTTTGGCTGAAGAGGATTGGGCCTCCGAAGATACTCGTCGTGTTGAATGCGGTCGAGTATTTGTTCGACTGGTAAATTCCACTCAGTAAAAGTGGTCTTTGTCGGAGATCGACGCCCATCATTCTTTGATCGCTTGTTGGCTGGAGGGGCTGCTGCCTCAGTATTGTGGGCCTTAGCAGCATACTTTGGAGCTTCTCTCTCAGCGGGTCTTCGTTTTGTTTCTCGCCCTTTTCGAGCGACTTGATCGTCTTCGACCTCGATCTCTCTCTGGATTCGATCGAACATAGCTCCCAGAGAAGGAGGGGGATTACGGATGAAGTCGTTGTAGATATGCAGATCGAAGCGGAGAGCGTTCTGGAAAGCCAACATGATGGCTTCATCGTCCAGATGTCTTCCAGAGAGGGCAGCATGCTCGTTGCGAAATCTCCTAGTGAAACTTCGGAGAGTCTCGTCAGCACCCATCCTTAGCCGATAGAGAGAGTCAAGTTTCTTCTCAGGCTTCAGATTGAGCTGATAATGCTGCACAAATAGTTTGGCCAAAACATCGAACTGGGTGATGGACCCAGCTCGGAGATTATGATACCAGTCGAGCGACGGTTCATCTAGACTTCCTGCGAAGGTGCGGCAGAGCACATTGTTTTCTTCTTCATGCGGTGTTAAGGCTTGCTTGAAGGCAAGGATGTGGAGAGTAGGATCTCCTCTGATGCAGTTGAATTTGGGGAGGATTGGAGTTCTCCATCCCCTTGGAAATGTTGTCTCAAAGAGACTTCGATGTAGAGGTCCGGCAGAAGAATAGCCATCCCTGCGACCATGTCCTCGGATTAGAAGTGGGTCAAGAGGCAAGATCGCAAGGTCTTGCTCGCGCATTGTAATATTTGCCGGTTGAAGTCGATGTCGGAGGTCCGATCCAAGCCCACGCTGAAGTGGAATGGAAGGGGAAACTCGACTCTTTGAAGGAGCGCCTTTCATTTGGTGCCTCCTTGGTATGTTGAGTTTTGAAGGTGTCCTCTTGTCGCAGTTGCGGCCAGAAGACGATTGGGAAGACTCGTCTTCGAGGCGATCCCAAACACTTTGCTTCCAGGGGGTAGCAAAGGGAGTTGGATCACGTCGAATCCTCTCGAGGGCAGTAGTACCCATTGACCTTCGTTGTTCGGAGTGGATGGAA
This sequence comes from Chamaelirium japonicum, assembly GCA_947650365.1. Lineage (NCBI taxonomy): Eukaryota > Viridiplantae > Streptophyta > Magnoliopsida > Liliales > Melanthiaceae > Chamaelirium > Chamaelirium japonicum. The sequence goes on from OX393549.1 coordinate 26,253,699, forward strand.
TGTCGAGGAAGATCGACTCTCTCGCTTGTGGAGGGGATTGGAAGAGCGATTCCAGCCTCGGAGGCTGCCTTCTTCAGAGCATCCCTCTCAGCAGTGAGGGTGGCATTTTGTTTTGCCAATTGAAGCAGCTGGAAGTCGACTGCAGAGATTTGGTAGGTCGATGGAGGGTCTTCAGCAGGAGCGGGTGTTGTTTGCCCAATCGACTGTCGCGCGGGGTGGGCGATAGGTCGATCGACAGATTTGCCACTCCCTGAACGAACCCCCATCTCGGGGATAGCAAGGGGCTGTCCGAAGTTGAGCCTTTGACTCATTGAACGAGTCTCAGGACGAGGTTGTTGTTGAGTGTTACTTCCTTCTGGTTGACCTTGATGTTTTGTCCTCGCCATTCAGAGAGCGAAAGGTGCAACGAGAGTGCCGTTCAGTTGTATGATCAACCGAGAGGGCGAGGAAGTTTGACTATCAAGATCAGTTGTAGGTTCAACCGATCAAGTAGTAACGGAGAGTTGGACTTTTTGATCGGATCCCACAGACGGCGCCAAACTGTGAGGGAAAATCTTCGTGCCGACCCGAAGACTCTCGCAGCACCAGTCAATTGGAGTTGAAGTTGACGTCGAAGATCGTTGGTCGATCTGTTGATTGAAGTTGAAGCCTTTTGATATGTCAATAGAAAGAGATATGCAATCAGAGAGTAGACACGAGAGGTGATCTCGGAGTTCAGCCGAAGCCTACGTCTCCGTGCTATAGGGAGCAACCCGAATTCACTAACACTTATGTCAAAGTGATCTCGACAGGCCGAGTATCACTAGAAACACTCTGATCTCTTCGAAGGAGAGAAGAAGATCAAAGAGAGATGGTAGATGGGAAGTCAGAAATCTCAGAGCTCTGGTTTTAGAACTGAGAGTTCGATCTCAGATTCGATCCTTTTACATTCGAAGGCTCTGCTATTTATAGGCTTCTCTGGGAGGAATTCCGGGGTAAATGGCGGTTTCTGCTGTTGTATTTGGGGATTCTTCAGGTAAAGCTGGCGGGCCCCGCTACCGTCTTCTGGGGGATTCCACAGACTCGTAGACCTATCGGACAGGGCCGATGGGTCCCGCGGTGGTCCTCGTGGACCCACCAGGCAGGGCTGGTGGGTCCCGTGGTAGTCTTCGTGGTCCCACCAGGCAGGTCCGGTGGGTCCCGTGGTAGTCTTCGTGGTCCCACCAGGCAGGGCCGGTGGGTCCCGTGGTAGTTGGTAAACTTCTGCCAAAATTTGCACCCACAAGTGACATGCTGATGCAACGCCAGCCGGGTAACCCAGTACACCGTGGTTTTGGATCACTGTATCCGGATCTTCACACATTGGTGCGCCAAAGCACCACACAACTGGTTAGTCCACCATACATGGTTCCTCAGGGTTTAGGACTGTTTTACCCTAAGCAGAAACATGGTTTAGTGCACCGGTGTCTGCTCACCGATCTGTGCACCGTGTTAGTTTTGCCACAGACACTGTGCCTGGTAATGACCGTGGTGGAGACACCCACGCTCTGTCATCCCAACAGCTTATCCTGATAGGGCGACCAACCCTAATCAGAGCTGCGAACGTATTTAGGTTACATGGGACCAGTCCCTTGAGTCTCCCACTTAAGTGGATTACCATGTAGCCATGGCTCTCTGTTCTGTAATCAGAACACGTACTAAGGTACGTACCAATATGCAATCCTATACTATCAACCATACATAGCTAAACTATAGGTTTTTACGAGCTGTAGACCTCATCAATTCTATCAAACTCCCACTAGGTCTAATGAGGAATAACGGTGTTGAGCTCTGTAGCTTCTACATGCTGCCCAAAAGCCTTTGTAGGAATTTTCTAAAGGAATTGGCAACATTGTTTGTAGATTCCACCTCAGTACCGCTACTTGCATTTCCTCCTATAACTGTCAGATCAAGTGGAGTTTGTACTTGATGGGTTTTCCCTCACGGTGGTGCCTAGTCTCCTTGGACCTTGCTTACCACTCTTCTGTTTGCAATAACAGATAACTGAGCCTCTGATATCTGTCCCAAGTTCTCTAAGAACTTCCTAAGCCTTACCACCTGATATACTACCTCACACGCAACAACGTGCTAAGCCTCTGTGGTAGAGTCTATGATGCATTATTGCTTCACACTCTACCAACTATCGCTTCTAATCCCAAGATAAAAACAATCCCTGAAATCGATTCTCTGGAACGCACATCTGACACCAAAATTAGACCATGTGTGTCCAATCGATATCAGGACCTGTGAAGTGCAAGCTAACTCACAATCCTTACTTAATAAGGATTTTTGAGTATACCCTTCACTTTAGTCTAGTGATTTGGACCCAGGTTTGACTGAAACCGACCCATGAATCCTGCTGCGCAATAGATATCTAGCCTCGTAAAACGAATCTGGCTAGAATCTTATCTTTATACGTATCCTGTGACAGGAAGAGAACCTTGCTCTGGTTATCTCGAGTTACCTTGATTCCCAGAGCATAACTCGCCTCACTAGGGTCTTTTACATTGAATTGTGATGACTACAAACCTTTACCGTAAATAATATTCCTACGTCATTTTCAATCAGTAGAATATCATTAACGTAAAGTACTAAATATACTCTTGTAGCTATTTCACCTTTCCTGTACCAACTTGGTTTATCCTCATTCTGATCAAATCCGTATGAGCGGATTCCTTTGATCAAAATAGATATTACATCTTGGATGCTTACATCAGTCCATAAATGGACCATTGTAACTTGCTTTCCATATCTTCCTGACCTACTGACACAAACCCAGGGGCTACATCATCCATATGTCCTTTCTAAATTCCCGTTAGGGAATAATTGTCTTGACATCCATTAACCAGATCTCCCAACTATAATGGGCTGTGATGGATTTAAGAGAATCCGAAATAGACTTAGGCATAGCTACCAGTGAGATGGTTTTGACATTGTCAATCCCTTCTCTTTTTGGTAACTAATCTAGCTACTTAAGTCTTAACCGGGTGCTCTTCTTGTACACCTCCTATACCCCAAAGGGTGATAGTGCTATAAGTGTCAAGACTGTTCCAAGGGACATTGATACAAATTTCCTCCATGGTCTTTTGTCAGTTAGAGCTGTCGGAAGCTCCCACTACTTCTTCGTAGCTCTAGGGATCATCCTCCTGAAACTCTGGATTAACTATCAAAGTCTCTCTATAGTATCTTTCAGGAGCTCTGATGGTCCCACAACGACGAGGTGGTGGTGGTACAAAGGAAGCTCCCACTACTCCTTCGTAGCTCTAAGGATCATCCTCCTGAAACTCTGGATTAACTATCAAAGTTTCTCTATAGCATCTTTCAGGAGCTCTGATGGTCCCACAGCGACGAAGTGGTGGTGGTACAAAAGTGAATTGTTTCTACAGTGTCTGGTATATTAGTTTCTTGTATCATCTACTCCCACTATGTTTTCAGATGCGCACTCTCTACCAGTACCCAGTAGTTCACCCAGAACTACCTTACCGGTAAACTTATTGTCTATGATATAATCCTGGTCTAGGTAGATGGTATTCGTAGAAACGATTACCTTCCAAACCTCAAGATCATAAAACAGTCCACCTTATGCCTCATAAGGGTAACCTACAAACATATATACCTGGAACTATATCTCTATCTTATCCCTCTTGTCCTTTTGCACAAGTGCAGGACAACCCTATATCTCGAGACACTATAGTGTCAGCTTTCGCTTAGACCATAGCTCTCTATAGGTCTGAGGCACTGATCTAAATGAGAGATAGTTTTAGATATAAGCTACTGTTTTAAGGTACAACCCCACCAAAAGGTGGGTAGTACACTTGGCAATATTCATCATACTACGGACCATGTCAAACAGAGTCCGATTCCTTCTCTCGGAGACTTTATTCCGACGTTTCATCCTAGGAGCATTTAACTGGGAGATAATCCCATACTCCTTCAGGATCCTATGGAACCCATCCGATAGGTTCTCGTTCCCTTGATTAAATCGAAGAGACTCCTATCGTCTGGACGCTCTTGGAACCATAGACATCAAAATTAACTAACTCTTATACCTTCATGGCCCTTTTAGTTATTTTGCCTTCCAGATTACACTCATAGGTTAGAAGGATCTCCGATGATTCTGTGAACAGAAACTCAACCTTCTGTCACCTCTGAATTTATCTGAGGCAAAATATCTAAAGCAGAGGAATCACAAATAGGATTTAGATGAATTTAAATTAGACACTGCAGCTGTCATGAAATCTATTTCCGAATTAAGATTAAATATAAAGAGATTATTCTGATCTATTCCTCTAGTAATGAAGTTATCTATTCAGTTTAAGATATACACCTACGGTGCTGTCTAAAACTAAAAACTTCATTTACCAAGGAGGAAATAGAACTACATCTCTAAAAATCAAAATCTGTGTTTCGGAAAAACTAAGACAATTATATCTAACAGCTTCCGCAGCGGCTCATGGCATCAGTACCTATGTTAGGATTAATTCACTATAAATTAGCCTTCTGCTTTCCTTGAATCTCTGTAGACCCAAAGTCTACATTCCAAGAAGCATAAGAACTGCTACTAGATAGCGACTCAACTCCTAACATCCTGAGGCCATACTCAATCTTCAAATACCCCATATTCTTACCACAGCGAAAACACTTCCGTCCTTGGCGTCACTAGACTTAGGAGTCCACACCAGTTTCTGCACTAGAATAGTTTTCGATCTCTTATAAGTTACTCCCTTAAGTTCTTCTATAGAAGACCTAGGTTAAGCACTAAAGGCTTTGCCTTTAATCTTGATCCCATCCTATGTCTCTTGAAAATCTCCTTAGAAGTTCTGTGTTTATCATCTCTAACTTGTTAAAGCTAAAGTCTCTGATAACGCCTTCGAAGGTTCCAGACAAGAATGCAAGGCAGACGTCTTCCACCACCTCGTCATCTGGTACTATGTCTGTGGAATCTAGTTCGATCTGGAACTCAAGTATGTGTTCCCGAACAAGCATACCCTCAGATATCTCGGTACCGACAAGTATCTTAGTGGAAAAACGATGAGTCTACCGACTCCATCTTTCAAACATCTTATGCAAGTAAAACTTTATTAGAGAAGACCCGGCATATCTTTGACTCGCTTCTAAAGAGTTGTCCGCAAGTCTGCTATAACACAGAACTTGCACATCTCCTCAGACTCTCGCTAGTCGTCATATGCTCTAGTTAGTGCCCTAGTGATATCTAGACCCGTTAGATCTAGTACAGGCATATTTAGATTGCTAGCCAATGTACGTTTACTACCCTAAGCATAAGCTAAAGATAGTGCTTCCGCTTTACGTAGTTAGAGACCCGATAACTGGTTCTCTTATGGGATAGCGGATAGGGGAACTATATGGTTGAATGAAAATGAATACAGAAAATAACTTATTTTATGGATTTTTAAAACAAGCTAATTATATCCAAATGTTAGCGCTACCCTCACAGCGAAGACACCTCTATGGATTAATTAACCATGTATGTAAGATCTCGGAATCGACTACACCTACCCTAGGGGGCATCATGCAGCGTCAATCCGCTTACACGGGCCTTTCCTTGACCCAGTCCAAATCTACCAACTAAGGGCTTTGATGGACCATGGTTATCTTTTGGCCAGTGCCACGTGATCCCCATTGTCTGAGCAACGAATGCCTCACGTCCACTTCAGATGCTTACCCACAAGCCTAGGTAGTTACGACACGGGAGTTCATGAGGCCCCCACTAGGGTGGGATGAAAAGCCCTTCTCTCCTCACCCCGTAACCACCATATCCCAAAGGAGACTGCTAAGTCATCTACCATGGAAAAAACATAACCCTCACCCTAGGGGGTGTCGAGCTACGCCCTTCCACCCAGACACATAGCACTTGGTTGTGGAGGCCAGAGGATCTCTAAAAGTCCTCTCTTACATCCCTTATTAAAGTTGAGGGTTATTTAATGCAAGTATGAGTGTACACTAAGGTCACGACAACCTATACACTAGACCCTGGTCATACCGTGCTCCCACTAGCATTCAAGCCTTTCGCGAAGCATTAATCGATCTCGGAATATCATAGTCCCTGCCTTGAGTGGATTTTTCTACTCAAGGGTCACATTACATATCCCAAGAACATCGATGCTTTGCAAACCTAGCTATCACGCTAATGCTCTGAAGCCTAGCCTAAGGTCAGACTGACTGGAAAGGACTTCCACTACTATGGCGCCTTGCTTATAAATTTGACGAATGATGTCATAGTAGAATTCCAACTCATTCTAGGTTTCGATGCTGGCCAAATAGGCACACCCGACTAATCGGGTGTTGACCTAATGGTGGCATAACCAAATGTGAGGAATTCATGCTATCATCAAGGGTCAACTAAATAATAGGCATCACTAGTGGAATCCTATCCTAATAAGGTCGCTAGGACCCGAGGGGAAAGGGCATCCCTCTAACACAGATAATTAAATTATCGCATCGGGGTTCTCTACAGAAATATAAAAAACTACTGAAAGAAACAAGCACACAACTGAATCAAGTTTAGGGTCCGACCCCTGAACCTGACTGGCACAGTGCAGGCTCTCTATCTCCTTCGCAAGGCTCCTCGATCCGGTGCAAGCCTCTGTATACGATCTCCTGACGCTTTCGCCCTTTGCCGTCATCGTGTACGCTTCGTCGGATCGCCATCGTCCTCCAAGGTTCCGCTCGTCCTCCCGGTGGTGGATCTCTATGGTAGATCTTCCTCTTCAATCTGTAACCGAAAAAGCTCTAGTTCGCTTCGAGCAAGTGCTCGCTCGTACACAATTTCCTAGAACGAAAAGAAAAACAAACCTAGCAAAAAAGTCTGGGAATCAAGGGTGGTCAATCTTCACCTCTTGCCCGACTATGACTCTAAAATCTATCCACACACAGAAGAAAAAACATCCAGACAATATTTGCTAACACGGGGTCCGACCCCCGGTAGCAAGCAATCATATATCTATAATAATTTTAGAAGCGGCGCCCTGCAAGAACAATTCATAGAACATACAATATATACTATGCATGATCTACTCGTAGAACCCCGATGGCGGCAAATACTATTCATCGCGCACATGACAGTTTCATGAAAAACATGAAACACACACCACTAGCGTGCTCTGATACCAATTGTTGGAAATAAATCCATGGTAGAGGCCCGCAGCGGAAGCAAAGAGAAGGTCCGAGGACTGGGAGCGGTGTGCGTTACATATCAAAAATTTTCATCGAAACGATCTACATATGCGTGTATGAATCTAGCATGGCAACTACGCGAACCCCTAACAACGATCTAATGCAAAAGAACAATCTAGCATGTATGCATGTTTTAATTATGTTAGATCTACTTGTTAGAGATCATAACTGCGTGCGGATTCTTTCACCGCGACAAATTTCTTCTTTGTCGATGGAGACAGGCTCGGATCTGCTTGATATAGCATTGGTGCGATGGCCATAACTTTCTGGTCCGAACTTCGATTGGGTTGAAATTTTGAATATAGGTATCCAACTTCGATACGCAACTTTTGTAATAAATTTCACGTCGTTTGGACTTCTGTAGCTCCCGAAATCACAGAAACAACGCTGATTTTCTGCGCAAATTATGGACAGCAAAAGGTTGCGGGAGACGCCTTCTAGTTCACCCGATCTCTCACAATGTACGGCACCTCGTCGATGGATCTCTAAGTGCCTCCATACGACAAGCCTTCTTCTTCTACGAAACACCACGCGAGGAAGACGAGTCGCCATCCAATGGCGCAAGCGAGAGAGAGAAAGACGAGAGAGACGAGAAGAGAGAGGAGAGGGGGCAGCTAGGGTTTTCCCATAGCATGGACGGCCCCTTAGGGTTTGCCCATGCATTAGGCCGGCCCCCCTCTCCCCTATTTACTTATATAGGGCCGGCCCTAGGCTTATGGTTAAGCCTCGTGCGGATAGGATTGATTGATTCAAACCTGTCCCTATATATCTCTTCTTTTATCTTTATCTTTTCCTTATTTTTGAAAACGGTCAAAACTAGCCCGTTTTCTGTGCCTCATGACCGGCCCTTTTATCGGAGACAACAACCTCCTGAAATCAATAGGACCGGCCTTGACCAGTCTCTCAACACTTAGGGCCGGCCCCCCTAGTGCATAGTGGCGCATGGTATGACCAAAACGCCCTTATGTCACTAGTTGGTCGTTCCTCGTGTACGAGACTTTGCAAGGCACACATAAGTGAAGTGCACCAGTGATTTCACTATTCTCTGAGGTTCCCATAGGGTGCCCCTAGTGAAGTCAACTAGTCAACTCGCAATATGTCCCGGTGCATCGCACCCATGTGGCAAAGTCCACTTATGACAAGGAATTGCTACATACGTCTGTACACTAACCTAGGGTTTCCCCTTAGTGCACACACGTAGCTACGCATCTACCGTGCACTAGTGCGAAGCACTCACGGAGCGTAGGCTTGGACTTCTCGCTTCCTCTAACTACGTTTTGTGTTTCGAGGAGATGGTATAAGAACCGTACATAATGTCGATAAGGTGGAACCTTCAGGGACCAGGGTTCATGGCTTCCAACTCAGACTCGATCGATACACTACCCAAGTGTACCATCGATCCTCTGAGTCCGAGTTAACCTGTGTAGCCACCCAGAGTGTGACGCAGGCTGCACTCCAATTCCCCCGGACTTACTATGTTCTCCCTCATACCCCTACTCTCCGCTTAGTATGGTAAACTCGTTGTCCCTCCACTGGTGCCATGATGTAACTCGAGCGGTGGAGAATACCGTCAGACTCGAGTGCTCATATGACTCGGTTCCTTCTAGGTTGACCACATACATCGTACCTCCAATCACTCTGATGAGCAACCGGATCCGTCACCAGTCCAACTGATGACCATCTGGCCAGGGTTTAATACGACGTAGGTCAGACCAAGGAACGCACCTCTCGTTAGGGGTATGGATAGCCTGCAGGAGTGACATGCTGATGCAACGCCAGCCGGGTAACCCAGTATACCGTGGTTTTGGATCACTGCATCCAGATCCTCACACATTGGTGTGCCAAAGCACCACACAACTGGTTAGTCCACCATACATGGTTCCTCAGGGTTTAAAACCGTTTTATGCTAAGCAGAAACATGGTTTAGTGCACCGGTGTCTGCTCACCGATCTGTGCACCGTGTTGATTCCGTTCGGCCACAGACACTGTGCCTGGTAATGACCGTAGTGGAGACACCCACGCTCTGTCATCCCAACAGCTTATCCTGATAGGGCGACCAACCCTAATCAGAGCTGCGAACGTATTTAGGTTACATGGGACCAGTCCCTTGAGTCTCCCACTCAAGTGGATTACCATGTAGCCATGGCTCTCTGTTCTGTAATCAGAACATATTCTAAGGTACGTACCAATATGCAATCCTATACTATCAACCATATATAGCTAAACTATAGGTTTTTATGAGCTGTAGACCTCATCAATTCTAACACCACTTTCCCTACAGTGGAGCGGCAGGACCTTTGTGGGCGAGCACGCTTCTGACGCCGCTACGTGGGTCGGTATGATAGTACGGGAGGAGAAGAATGCCCCGATTATGGGGTTAAGGGGGTGGAAGAACATTGATGCATCCTATATGGCGAGGATGTATCAGGTGTTTTTGGTACGTTAGTTTCATTAAAGCATTTTAGAATAATATCGTACTTCTTTATAATTTGATTTGATAAAATGACTTGTTTCTAAATTGATTTTACAGGAGAAATTTAAATGGTAGAACATGGAAACCAACACCCATCGGGAGGACTTGTGGAAGATGATGGGTGAGCCATACAGGGATTACTGTTACGAGCTCTACCAGCTCTACGGTTACTTGGTCGGCCAGCCGGCTGAGGAGTTACAGGCTGCGACCGTGACGAGAGACGCGCCACCGCTACACGTTCTACAGTTTTTGGTCGCTCACTGGGCCACCCCTCGCTTTCAGGTGTAATTATTATTTTGTTGATTCGTACTTGTTTTAATGTTATACTAAAATTTTGTATTGATATATGTTTCAAAATTTAATCGATTGACACAGGCGAGTTCTGCTAAAGGCAAGCAGAATAGAAATGCCTCGACGACACCTGCTCCAGTGAAGGGGAGGACCTCCATGCCCCACCTTGCCCAGCAGCTGGTAAATGATACAAACATTTTTATTATTTAAAGCTCGATACATGTTATATTAACTCATCTATTTATTTTATATGTCAAACAGACACAGTCCTTGGGCCACGAGCCTAATCGGATTGACCTTTTTGAGGCCTCTAGGAGGCGGCGTACCGATGGGGCATTTTTGGACGACAGGGTTACCTCGCAAGTGGTAAGTAATTAAATTACTGTTAATGTATTCGTATACGCATGCCATAAAATATCATTGAATATCATTGGTTATTTTCATATAGGAGAGAATGCGACTTCTGGTGACCTCGTCGGGCGAGGCCGGCTCCTCCTCCAGCTCAGTATCTGTCGACTCAGCGATGGATACAGTGCTCAGACCTGCCACGCACGGCCGTGTCCTCTGTACGGGCCTTGGAGTCACGCCTTCCTCCTACTTTGGACGAGAGGGTATGCGCTCGAGGGCACGGGACACCTAGACCGGTGCTATCACTCAGTTGCAGTCTGTTCTAGACGTGGAGCGCGAGCAGAGGCAGGCCCTCGAGCACATGGTTGAGGCGGAGCGAGAGCAGAGGCAGTCCCTCGAGCAGAGGCTTCAGGCGGAGAGGCAGGCCCTCGAGCAGAGGGTTGAGGCGGAGAGACAGGCCCTCGAGCAGAGTGTTGAGGCGGAGAGGCAGGCCCTCGAGCAGAGGGTTGAGGCGAAAAGAAAAGCTCGCCGGGAACTGGAGCAGAGGCTTAATGACTTCATAAGCCGATCTAGCGGTGGCTCATGCTCATGATCAGGTACTTACTAATCTTTATAATATTAGTAAAAAATATGAATCTTACAAATTTGAGTTTAGATCATATTATCACGCTAACATGTTAACTTATTATTTTCAAATCCAAAACACATTATCGGATACCGATCCGATGACGATCCGATCGAATCGAAACATATTTCAAATCCGAAACACGCTAACTTATGATTTTCCAACACTTAGACTCTAAATCGGTCAATCGAATCGTAAATTGTTTAAATATCCAATTAGAACTCGATCGCAAGTCCGAAATACGGAATAATTCCAAGTATGAATTATCGAATGCCGATCCGATGACGATCCGATCGAATCCAAAACTATTTCAAATCCGAAACACGCTAACTTATGATTTTCCAACACTTAGACTCTAAATCGGTCAATCAGATCATAAATTATTCAAATATCCAATTAGAACTTGATCGCAAGTCTGAAATACGGAATAATTCCAAGTATGAATTATCGGATGCCGATCCGATGACGATCCGATCGAAATCCAAACCAATTTCAAATCTGAAATACGCTAACTTATGATTTTCCAACGCTTAGACTCTAAATCGGTCAATCGGATCGTAAATTGCTAAAATTTCCAATTATAACTCGCTCGCAAGTCCGAAATACGAAATAATTCCAAGTACGAATTATCGGATGCCGATCCGATGACGATCCGATCGAATCCAAACCTATTTCAAATCCGAAACACGCTAACTTATGATTTTCCAATACTTAGACTCTAAATCGGTCAATCGGATCGTAAATTATTCAAATATCCAATTAGAACTCGATCGTAAGTCCGAAATATGGAATAATTCCAAGTACAAATTATCGGATGCCGATTCGATGATGATCCGATCGAATCCAAACCTATTTCAAATCCGAAATACGCTAACTTATGATTTTCCAACGCTTAGACTCTAAAGGGTATGTTGGAATTGGATCCGCTAATCAGATTCGCAGTGGAAGCAAAAGAAAGATCCGAAGATCATACGGTGTATGTTCCATTATAATTTCGCTATAAAACAATATACATGCAAATCTACGATCTTAGCATATGTGTGGACACCACAAAGGAGGGGGCTAAAGGGGGGGTCAGATTTTCTGGAGGAGAGGGAGCACTAGGGCCGGCCCTCCCCCTCACTATTTCCTTTATTGGGCCGGTCTCCCATGGCTCCAAGGAGGCTAGGGCCGGCCCTAGTAGGATAAGGATAGAAATGGGGGCGGTTTTAGGGATATCCAAGTGTCTATCGTGAAACCTGGACGAAAACGCCCTTCACGAAAAGTGGAAAACTGAAAGAGAGACTGAGTGAGGTGCGCTACCCGGAATCGAGTTCCGTCAGCGTCTGTGAGCTGCTGGAATTATTCCGCTTAATCTAAGATCCATATTCAATGTGTTATGAGCCATATTTCAGTATTTACCAAAATACTCCTATGGCCCGTAATACATGTGAATTAGGTTCTTAGGCTCCGGGCTTGCGCTCCATCGCACTACTTCGCATCCAACGTATCCAACTAGGTCGGGGAACAATTCCTATACGCAACAACAGGGTGGAACCTTCAGGGTTTGGGATCTCTAGCTCCAACCGGATCCCTGATTAACTGTTCCGGTGACACACCGAAAGTTCCGTTAATCAGCCCTAATCCGATTAACCCGCGTAGCCACCCAGAGTGCGACGCGAGTTGAACTCTAGTGATCCTAAACTTATGTTACTCCCTCGTAACCCTGTTCTCTACAATACTCCGATAATCCTTAGTCCCTCCTATTACTGGTGCCATGATACGACTCAGGCGGTGGGGAGCACCGTCAGATCCCGATTGATAATCTGACTAGGGTTTGATGACTTGTCATCTATAACACCACACACCTTCCGGTGCAATACCTAGCATCCGGAACATCGTCAGTCATACTGACAACCACCAAGCCTGGGTTAACTGTGTGGACAGATTGACTCATCAAAACGCACCCATCCAATACTGGACGTCGGATAACCTATAGGGATTACATGTCACTCAAGCGCTAGCCGGGTAACCCAACGTACCGTGGTATTGGACTATGGAAGGTCCACACACGTTGGCACATCAAAGCACCACACAACATGTTGGCCCAGTGTACATGGTCCCTCAAGGTTAAGGACGGATTATCTATAGTAGTAAGACGGTTTCTGCACCAGTGTCTGAATCACTGAATTATGCACCATCTTGGTTCCTGTTCAACACGATCTTCGTGCTTGGTCAGGAGAATAGGAATCCCACGTTCCTGTGGTGTAGGCTTCACCACATCCTCAACCTGCCAACAGCTTGTTCTCGGTGAAGCGACCGGCATCACCTAAGTTGTGAACTAGTTCTAGGTCTACACGAAACTGGTCCACTGGGTCTCCCAAGCATGGATACTCCATGCGGCTCAGTGGCCTACTGTGTTCCCTAGGGTCCTTTTATTATATGAGTATTATCATATACCAGAGTAGTATTCTAATTAAAGCAATAACCAAAGTCATCTTTATTAATGTAAATACAGAAATTCCATGCTAAGGACACACGAGCTACAACAATCTCCCACTTGGCCTAGCGGGGAACAACAGTCTTAACTCCCATGGCATCCACGTGCTTCTCAAAAGCCTTGGTCGGTAACGCCTTTGTGAAAGAGTCCGCCATATTATCTACAGACGCCACCTGAGTCACTACTACCTCCCCTCGCTTCTGCAAGTCCTGGATAATGTAGTATTTCCGCTCGATATGCTTGCTCTTCTAGTGATATCTTGGCTCCTTGGATTGTGCTACCGCTCCACTATTGTCACAGTAAAGGACAATAGGATCTTGAGCTCCCGGTACGCATCCTAAGTCTGTGAGGAACTTCTTGAGCCATACCGCCTCCTTAGCTGCTTCGCACGCCGCAACGTACTCAGCCTCTGTCGTCGAATCCGCGATGCATCCCTGCTTCACGCTCCTCCAACTGACAGCTCCTCCTTCTAATGAATACACAAACCATGATGTCGATCTCCTGGATTCCGAATCTGACGCAAAGTCAGAATCCGTATATCCAATCGGCATCAGTTCCTGTGAAGAGTAAACTAACTCATAATCTCTCGTTCTACGGAGATACTTCTGTATACTTTTCACAGCAGTCCAGTGCCCTGGACCCAGATTTGACTGATACCTGCACATCATGCCTACTGCATAGCATATATCTGGTCTCATGCACTGCATGGCATACATCAGACTCCCTACAGCCGAAGCATAAGGTATCTTCTGCATCTCTGCCCTCTCCTCAGGAGTCTTAGGACCCTGATTCTTGGACAATTTCATTCCATGTCTGAATGGAACCAGTCCCTTCTTGGAGTTGTGCATACTGAATCTGACCAAGATAGTATCTATGTAGGCTGATTGTGACAGCGAGAGAGTCTTGTTCTGGCGATCTCGAGTTACCTTGATCCCCAGAACATAACTCGCTTCACCCAGGTCTTTCAAGTCAAATTGAGAGGATAACCACACCTTCATTGTAGACAACGTTCCAATATCGTTTCCAATGAGCAGGATATCGTCTACGTAAAGCACTTGAAAAACTACTGCAGTCTTATCGCTCCTTTTATAAACACATGGTTCATCCACATTCTGCTCAAATCCATAAGACTAGATAGCCTGATCAAAATGCATGTTCCAACTTCTGGATGCTTGCTTCAGTCCATAAATGGACCTTTGCAACTTGCACACCAGACCTTCCTGACCTTTTGCGACAAAGCCTGGAGGCTGAGACATGTAGATGTCTTCTTCCAAATCCCCATTGAGGAATGCGGTCTTGATGTCCATTTGCCAGATCTCCCAATCATAATGGGCTGCAATGGATAAGATGATCCGGATAGACTTAAGCATAGCCACTGGCAAAAAGGTTTCGTTATAGTCGATCCCTTCTCGCTGGGTATAACCCTTATCGACTAGTCTAGCTTTGTAAGTCTCAACGGTACCATCCGGACCTCTTTTTCTTTTGTACACCCACTTACATCCAACAGGTTTAATATTGTGAGGTGGTGTTACAAGTATCCAGACCGAGTTTTGGGACATCGATGTCAGTTCTGCCTCCATGGCTTCCTGCCATTCTGTATGGTCAGAGGATACCATCGCTTCGTCATAGTTCAGGGGATCATCCTCCTGAAACTCTGGATCTACCATAAAGGCTTCTCCAATGTATCTATCAGGAGCACTTGTGGTCCTCCCACTGCGATGAGCCTGCGGTGGTTCCATTGGAGTCGATTCTACAGTATCGTTAATCTTAGTGGTATCGGCTCCCACTACGTTTTCTGTCTGCGTACTCCCATCAGTACCAAGCAATTCTTTAATAACTACTTTATTGGTGGGCTTATGGTCTATTAAATAATCCTGCTCCAGGAATACGGCATTCGTCGATACGACAACCTTTCTATCCTCAGGATTATAAAATAAACCACCTTTTGTCCCTTTTGGATACCCAACGAACAGACATACCTTAGTTTTTAACTCCATCTTATCTCGCTTATCATTCCGCACATATGCTGGATAACCCCAAATCCTAAAGTGTTGTAGGCTTGGCCTTTGCTTCAACCACAGCTCCTAATGTGACGACCAAGATCCAATAGGCCAATAACCAAGAGCTAAGACTCCTAAGACGGGAATGCCAAGATGGATGAGGTGAGGTAAGGTGAGGTGAGTTGTACAAAGCCATGAGTTAGCCCCACATCGCCTGGAGAGAAGGAGATCCTGAGCTACTTATATAATTTCCCCTTCCAAACATAGAAGACGCGTTCTAGGTGGTTCGATGGTAACCATGCTAGTGCAAAACCTTGACGTTGAGGGTTCGAGTATCTAAGAGACCAATAGAGGACAATATCTTGTATTTGGGGGCTCACCACCTTTCCTGCCAAGACGTGTTTTAAAACCGTGCGCTGCTACGGAATTCGTAAGAACTCCGTAGTTAAGCATGCTCGGGCGAGAGTAGTACCAGGATGGGTGACCACCCTGGGAAGTTCTCGTGCGGGCACGGGCAAAGCGGACAAAATCTTATGTGTTTGGGGCGGATGTTACAAAATGGTATCAGAGCTGGTTCTCCTCGGGATGGGGGGGTCTAACCCTACACGAGGACGTGTAGCCCTAAGGGGGGTGGGTTGTGACGACCAAGATCCAATAGGCCAATAACCAAGAGCCAAGACTCCTGAGGCGGGAATGCCAAGATGGATGAGGTGAGGTAAGGTAAGGTGAGGTGTACAAAGCCATGAGTTAGCCCCACATCGCTTGGAGAGAAGGAGATCCTGAGCTACTTATATAATTTCCCCTCCCAAACATAGAAGACGCGTTCTAGGTGGTTCGATGGTAACCATGCTAGTGCAAAACCTTGAGGTTGAGGGTTCGAGTATCCAAAAGACCAATAGAGGACAATATCTTGTGTTTGGGGGCTCACCACCTTTCCTGCCAAGATGCATTTTAAAATCGTGCGCTGCTATGGAATTCGTAAGAACTCCGTAGTTAAGCGTGCTCGGGCTAGAGTAGTACCAGGATGGGTGACCACCCTGGGAAGTTCTCGTGCAGGCACGGGCAAAGCGAACAAAATCTTGTGTGTTTGGGGTGGATGTTACAAAACCACAGCTCCTAAGGAGTTAGGGGTACTGACTTTGATGGAACAAAGTTCAAAGTGTATGCTGCCATCCCTAGGGCATATCCCCAAAAACTAGGTGGCAATATTGCATAACTCATCATAGTCTGAACCATGTCTAACAAAGTTCGGTTTCTCCTCTCAGATACACCGTTTTGTTGTGGTGTCCCTGGTGCAGTCAACTGGGATACGATCCCATGCTCACGTAGGTACCCAATAAATTCATCCGATAGGTATTCGCCTCCTTGATCCGATCGAAGAGACTTGATACTTTTACCCGTCTGTTTTTCTGCTTCAGCTCTGAACTCCTTAAACTTATCAAAGGATTCAGACTTCTGCCGCATTAGGTATATGTATCCAAACCTAGAGTGATCATCCGTGGAGGTGATGAAATACTCGAAACCTCCTATAGCACGGATACTTATGGGCCCACATACATCAGCGTGTACCAACTCTAATACCTCCTTAGATCTGCTACCTTTGGCTCGAAAGATCTTTTAGTCATCTTGCCTTCCAGGCAAGACTCACACATTGGTAGGCTTTCTGAAACATCTGGACTTAAAAGTCCTACCTTAACCAACCTGTGAATCCTGTCTGAGGCTATGTGTCCAAGCCTTAGATGCCAAAGAAGTGTTGGATTATCTGAGGGATTTTTCCTTTTAGATGAATTAATCACACAAGCTTCAGTTATGTTATTCTGCTTATGATTGGAGTTAATTACATAGAGTCCATTTTGTATCTTTCCCTTACAAACAAAGGAACCATTCAATTTAATTGACACACCAGAAGCATCAAATAAAACTGAAAAACCTTCATTATTCAATAAGAAAACAAAAATTAAATTTTGTCTCAAGGACGGTACATAAAGTATGTCTCTAAGTAATAAACTTCTTCCATCAAGGAACTGCAAGACGACATCTCCAACTGCTTTAGCCTCTGCCACGGCCTCAGTTCCCATGCTTAGGATTATCTCCCCATCACCCAGTTTTCTTGTCTCCTTGAATCCCTGCAAATTATTACAAGCATGGTTAGTGGAACCAGAATCCACAATCCATAAAACTGGAGAATAACTGGATGCTACAAGGGATTCCACTATGTGGATTTGAGATATACCTGTCTCAGCCTTCTTGGAAGCCGCGCGACAGTCGCCCTTCCAGTGCCCCTTCTTGCCGCATCGGAAATATTTTCCTTTGGGCTTCGCCGAACCATTCTGCTTAAGAACCTGCAACTGCTTCTGGCCCATCTTCACGGGCTTCTTAGACTTTCTTTTCTGAAACTTGCCCTTGGCTTTCAGAGAAGAATTCCGCTCTACGTTCAGGGATTGGGCTCCTGCCTTCATCCCATCCTCTGCCACTTGGAGCGCCGCTAGGAGCTCTGCGTTAGACATCTCCAACCGGTTAAGGTTGAAGTTGGTAATGAAGCCCTCAAACGCTCCTGACAG
This sequence comes from Chamaelirium japonicum, assembly GCA_947650365.1. NCBI lineage: Eukaryota > Viridiplantae > Streptophyta > Magnoliopsida > Liliales > Melanthiaceae > Chamaelirium > Chamaelirium japonicum. Next base: position 26,271,688 of record OX393549.1, read on the forward strand.
AGACATGAGAAAAATATCGGTCTGGATCTCTGCATCCAAGATGACATCGAAGGAACCAAGCTCATTCACATAGCCAAACAATTTCAGCATATGATCCCGAACTAAAGTCCCCTCTGCCATCTTCATGGACACCAATTTCTTGATGGTCAGGTAACGAGTTACCCGACTACGACCCTCGAACATTTCCTTTAGGTAGAGCATCATGTCTGAAGCAAAGGCCATGTCTTCGACTTGCTTCTGAAGGACGGTCTGCAAAGATGCCACTATGTAGCACTTGCACATCTCATCAGCATCTAGCCAGTCTTTCCATTCTTTTAATTGGGCCTCAGTTGCACTTGGTCCCGGCATGGCCGGTTGAGGGATACTTAGGGCAATTGTGTGTTTGCCAACCCTTAGGACGAGCATCAGGTTACGCTTCCAGTCCTCGTAGTTTAGTCCCGTAAGTTTGTTATCATTAAGTATGGAGGCAAGGGGGTTGAGCTTGGTCATGATTTCTGTAAACAATGGTTTAAAGCAATAGTTACGGTCTACTACAATCGATTTCATAGAATTTAGAAATAGATAATGTATACTCCAGCCGCTATGTCTTCACTACCTCAAGTGGAGACATCCAGGAATCTAAATTCCCTGGGCTCGAGCACTGAGACTATCGGTCTTGAATTGAAGACAACATCTCGGTGAGAGCATGCAACCGCTTCTGCCAATGGGGCTTTTACGGCCCAGTCTTCATCAGAATTACCCATGGTAAACTGAAAGACCTCCCAGTCTCCTTTTGGCCAGCTTTATGTGACCCGCGTGTGCAGCAACAGCGGCTTCACACAAGCTTTCGGATGCTTCCCATAAATCTAGGTGGTGTCGGCAGGGGGGTTCATAGGCTCCCGCGGTGCAGGAAAAAGCCGTCCCCCACTGCCACCAGCATCCTCCATGTCCCGAAGGAAACCACTAGGCGAACCAGCATGGAAGGAAACACAGCTCTCACCCGGTGGGAATATCGAACTGCGTACCTCCCACCCAGACCCTTAGCCGGTTGATTATGGAGGCCAGGGTCTCCCCTTTGGAGGGAATCTCTTACACATCCCTTCTTTATAAGGTTTTATGCATATCTAGAAAGGTTACGACCTCCTAGACTTAGACCCTGGTCTACCGTGCTCCCACTAGGATTAGAAACCCTCCCGCAAAGCATTAGTATCCTCGGAAAATATCATAGTCCCTACCTTGAATACTCAGCTTTCGCCTTTCTTGCAAGGATCACATTACATAGATTCCAAGGATCCCGATACTTCACTAGTTTGCCCATAATCCTAAGATCTAGAGCCTAGCCTAAGGTTAACGTGGAAAGGACTCCCACTACGATGATGTCTCGTTCATAATTTGATGCCTGATGTCATAGTAGACCTCATCTTATTACAGGTTTCGATGCTGGCCAAATAGGGACATCCGACAACCTCCGCCGGACCTCAACCTAATGGTGGCATAACCAAATCGTGATGAGTTCATACTACCATCAAACGTCATCTAGAAACGGGTATCACACAGTGAAATCCTAACCTAACTTGGTCACTAGGACCACATGGGGAAAGGGCATCCCACTAGGGTTATCATACTTCTTATGGAGACATTAGTTAATTATCTCTAAACAAATCTAACACTGCGTCTATCCCGGTGCACAGTACTTGGCTACCTGAACTACCACGAGGGCGATTACCGCCTTTCCTTTTAGCTAGCCACCGGATTCGCACGTGTTAGAACCATTTATAGACACCAATGAATCCATAAGCTTAGTACTAACCCTAAGCCTGATCTAGAGACAAACTCACAAGCAAGATAATAAAATTATCATCGGGGTTCTCTAAACAATAAGTAAAGAGAATCAACAGAAAAACATCCAAACTGAATCAAGTCCAGGGTCCGACCCCTGAACTTGAATATCACAGCCAAGATATCCTGCTCTTCCGTTCTGCACGATCTCTGACGACGATCCCCATCATCGCCAAGTACACACTTTCGCCGGGTCTTTGCACGCCATGGTACCGCTTGCCCGAACCGTGGATGTAGCATCATCTTCTTCTTTCTATGACCGAAAAACTAACACGCTCTGAGCAAGTGCTCGTTCGTGTACAATTTCGCTAGAAAGAAAAGAAAACAATCCTAGAAACATGGCCAGGAAACCGAGGATGGTCAACCCCCACCCTCGCCCATCTAGAGCCTTAAAATCCACAGACAATAATAATTAATACAAAAAATAAATCCGGGGTCCGACCCCCGGATGCATGCAATCACAGATTACTATTCAGTGCGGCACTTGCAAAAAGACAATACATAGCACAATCCATATGCATGATCTACACCGAACCCCGACGAAAACATATGTCATCATATATTCACATGATGTTTTCATAAATTCATGCATGAAACACACACCAAAGCGTGCTCTGATACCAATTGTTGGAATTAGATCGCTAATCAGAGTCGCAGAGGAAGCAAAAGAAAGATCCGAAGATCATACGGTGTATGTTTTATTACAATTTCGCTATAAAACAATCTACATGTAAATCTACGATCTTAGCATATGTGCGGACACCCTAGAGGCATACTACGATCTACGGAAGACATGAATGCATCTAGTTAGGTGTTTAGATTCATCATACCTTTTGGATCTATGATCCGGAGATGACAGAATGATGAAGAACCGCACTTGAATCGCAAGGGAAACTGTCGGATAGCACCTTGTCCTTTATGAATTGAAGAATCCTCGAAATCTCGTCTCTGAGTGCAAGGATTTCGAGCCGACGGAGGAATCCGTTGCGGAGATGATGGCGAGCTGCGAGATCTCCTCCTCCTCCTCCTCTCTCTCTCTCTCTCTCTCTCTCTCTTCTTCCTTCTCCTTCCTTCCTCTTCCTTCTCCCTTCTTCTTTCTCTCTTTTCCTTGGCCGAAACCACAAAGGAGGGGGCTAAAGGGGGGGTCGGATTTTCTGGAGGAGAGAGAGCACTAGGGCCGGCCCTCCCCCTCCCTATTTCCTTTATAGGGCCGGTCTCCCATGGCTCCAAGGAGGCTAGGGCCGGCCCTAGTAGGATAAGGATAGAAGGGGGGGCGGTTTTAGGGATATCCAAGTGTCTATCGTGAAGCCTGGACAAAAACGCCCTTCACGAAAAGTGGAAAACTGAAAGAGAGACTGAGTGAGGTGCGCTTCTCGGAATCGAGTTCCGTCAGCGCCTGTGAGCTCCTGGAATTATTCCGCTCAATCTAAGATCCATATTCAATGTGTTCTGAGCCATATTTCAGTATTTACCAAAATACCCCTACGGCCCGTAATACATGTGAATTAGGTTCTTAGGCTCCGGGCTTGCGCTCCATCGTGCTAATTCGCATCCAACGTATCCAACTAGGTCGGGCAACAATTCCTATACACAACTATAGGATGGAACCTTCAGGGTTCGGGATCTCTAGCTCCAACCGGATCCCTGATTAACTGTTCCGGTGACACACCGAAAGTTCCGTTAATCAGCCCTAATCCGATTAACCCGCATAGCCACCCAGAGTGTGACACGAGTTGAACTCTAGTGATCCTAAACTTATGTTACTCCCTCGTAACCCTGTTCTCTACTATACTCCGATAATCCTTAGTCCCTCCTATTACTGGTGCCATGATACGACTCGGGCGGTGGGGAGCACCGTCAGATCCCGATCGATCATCTGACTAGGGTTTGATGACTTGTCATATATAACACCACACACCTTCCGGTGCTATGCCTAGCATCCAGAACATCGTCAGTCATACTGACAACCACCAGGCCTGGGTTAACTGTGTGGACAGATTGACTCATCAAAACGCACCCATCCAACACTGGACGTCGGATAACCTGTAAGGATTACATGTCACTCAAGCGCCAGCCGGGTAACCCAATGTACCGTTGTATTGGATTATGGAAGGTCCGCTCACATTGGCACATCAAAGCACCACACAACTGGTTGGCCCAGTGTACCTGGTCCCTCAGGGTTAAGGACATATTAGCTATAGTAGTAAGACGGTTTCTACACCAGTATCTGAATCACTGAACTATGCACCATCTTGGTTCCTATTCAACACGATCATCGTGCTTGGTTAGGAGAATGGGAATCCCACGTTCCCGTGGTGGAGACTTCACCATATCCTCTACCTGCCAACAGTTTGTTCTCAGTGAAGCGACCGACATCACCTAAGCTGTGAACTAGTTCTAGGTCTACACAGAACTGGTCTACTGGGTCTCCCAAGCATGGATCCTCCATGCACCTCAGTGGCCTACTGTGTTCCCTATGGTCCTTTTATTATATGAGTATTATTATATACCAGAGTAATATTCTAATTAAAGCAATAACCAAAGTCATCTTTATTAATATTAATACAGAAATTCCACGCTAAGGACACACGAGCTACAACAGGGTGATGAATGGACGGCTTACAATAGAAGTAGTCACCAAAGTCCTCTATCGGTGGAAGTTGATAGGTGGTGTCAGCGGAGATCACCGGTAGAGGTGATCGGAGGTTGTTTATGTTGATTCTGGCCGGAGATCACATGTGGCGTGGGCGTAGTGGGTTGTCAAAGCAGCAAAGATGCTGCTTTGAGAGGTAGCGTCTCGGCCCTCATATATATATATATATATATATATATATATATATATATATATATATATATATATATATATATATATATATATATATATATATATATATATAGGAATGATAAAATACGGCGTGCGGTGCGTGCGGTGTCGCGCTGCAGCTGTCTGATGCACCCGCTGCATGCGTGCGATACACGCAGTGGTACATCAGACGGCTGCGGTGCGACACTGCACGCCGCATCCTAATACGCCCCTATATATATATATATATATGGTCCCGATCATGTGCGAAACCTTGTGCGAGACCCCCCTAGAGGTTTTAGAATTTGAAGAAACTTAGTAGGCATGTTACCTATGCCATGTTGATCATCCTCACCAAAATTCATCAAATTCTAAAACCTCTAAGGGTATTAAATTTGATAATCAAATTAACGGTTTTTATGAACGGTCAATAAATTTTGATGAATTTTGGTGAGGATGATCAACGTGGCATACGTTGCCTACCAAGTTTCATCAAATTTTGAAACCTCTAGGGGGGTTTTGTAGATAAGTGGTTTCGCACTGGATCGGGACCATATATATATATATATATATATATATATATATATATATATATATATATATATATATATATATATATATATATATATATATATATATATATATATATATATATACACCCACACACACTAGTAATGCTCGTGCCTGTCGGTACGCAAAAGATTTTAGGGCGGGAACAATATTTCGAGGAAAGTGATAATATTTCAAAGGTGGCAACAAAATATTTTGGGAGCGGCGATAATATTTTGGAGATAATAATATTTTGAATGATAATACTATTTCTTGCACGGAGATAACTGTAGTAATGCATGTGCCTGTCGACACGAATATTCGGCGAGGGAGCTATATTCGTTGGGGCCATCCACATTCTGTGAAGACATCCACATTAGACGGTGCAAAGAGAACATTGGGTTATAATGCAAATAATTTGGGGTTCCTAGCTAGTACGACCGCCTTCGACGGCAACACTCCCTCGGTCGTCTTCGACGGCATCGACACTGTAGCTATCGCCTTTATCACCAAAAATAAATTGACCACATTCAGCATCAACACACACACCCGGGCCCAAACCTCTCGCCACACCAACACTTCCATCATCCACCATATTCCCATATCCTGTGCCTGTCGGCACTCACATTCGGCAAGGGCGTGACAAAATTTTGAGGGAGTAAAATATTTTAAGGGTGATAATAATAATTCAAAGACGGTGATAATATTTTGAAAGATGTGGCAATATTTAGAGGATGACAACATAGGAAAAAAGTGAAAATGATTATGTCAGAATTTCATTCGGCATGGGCATACACATTCTATGTAGGTGTTCATATTCGGCGGGGGCATTCACACACTGTGAAGGTGCCCACATTCGTCGACGGTGCCCAAATTCGACGGGGATGCCCACATTTGGTGAAGACGCTCACAATTGGTTGGGGACATCAATATTTGATCGTGATGACCATTTTCAGCAGGGCGGCGATATTATTTTGCAACCACCCCGCCGAAAATGGTCGTAATGGGCTAATGTGAGTGTCGTTAGCACCCACATTCAGTGTGGGCACCCACACACATTGGGTTAGAGCTCATATTCAATGGGGGCATGCATGCTTGTATGGGACACATTGTTCTCCCTCGGATAGGGTGAGGAATTGGCCTACCTAGGTAGACGGCCCCCTTTGGTGGCCAAAAAAAAAAAATACATCACAAAAATATAGTAAAAAAGCCTGTGCCTGAGGGAACGAATAAATTTAGACAATGGCAACAAAATTTTGAGGGCGCAACAAAATTTTGAGAGTGCGACAATTTTGCGGCTCCACGGAAACATCAACGGGTACGAAGTTGAGCCTACGACAATGGGAGCTCCGGCACTGTACACTATTCAAGAACACCGAGAAACATTGCTCGAGATTACAGGATTGTGGATGAAGTTAGGACCCATTCTGAATACCTAGGAGAATGTGAGAACCCCCCTGATGCATAATCTCCATTAACCCCAAATCTTAGTTCAATTATTAAACCAATACAACAAGTTAAGCTTTGATCACACATTACAGATCGTGACCCCGCCGGCGACATGCTCCTCAATTTAAATAAATCTTACCACTACTCTACTCGAGATAAAGATAAGTCTACTATTATCTATCTTAAGAAAGTAAAAATTTATAGATGTATGTATCTATGCTCCATCAATCAAATAGCATTAAGTCTCTTACCATTGTGCTCATATTGTTTGTCATACTAATTGCAAGCAAAGAAGATCAATGCAGAGTGTGTGTGTGTGAGAGAGAGAGAGAGTGAGAGAGAGAGAGAGAGAGAAAGAGAGAGAGAACCAAGAAAACAATCATGCCTCTTAATGCTTACAGAAAAAAAAAATATTTATCAAGAGGGAGATATATATATATATATATATATATATATATATATATATATATATATATATATATATATATATATATATAGAGAGAGAGAGAGAGAGAGAGAAAGAGAGAGAGAGAGACCTGCCACAACTCTCATCACATTTCTACAACTTGAGATGGGGGGTGTATGGATCCTATCTCCCAGCTACCTCTGAAAAAGATCCGATGCAATATGTTTTCAGATCAAGTGGGATTGGGCTTTGACGAAGCGGATTTGGTGGGATCTTGAACTGGTAAAGAGCACAACACTATCGGTTTTGGTGGTTCTTCTCGGACAGAGGGGGGAACCTTTCTCTCTCTCCCTGCTGGTCAGAGCTCCGGACGGCATGTCGTCGACCTCCAATCACCTGACAAAAGTCGGATGGCTACCTTGACCCACCGAGCCTGGACCTCTACATTTCAGCGAAGTCCTCAACCTCGGACTCCTATAAGAGAGAGAGAAAGAGAGAAAGAGAGAGAGAGTCTGCAAACACTAAAACAAATAGATAAACAGAGAGGATGAAAAAAAGAACAAAGCAAAAAAGAAAAGGAAAAGATGAATATTATATTACATACCTTCAACTGCATTTTGGGGAAGCCGCCAGACTCCACATCCTGCATTTTGGTGAAGCTCTTATCCACAAATCCTGAAACAATGAATGGGAAAAAAAAAACAGAGAAAGAGCGATTTAGTAAAACACATAGTAAGACAAAAAAAAATGAAGAAAAGATGGAAGATTAACTCACATACTTCAATTTGCAAAAAAAAAAACTGACATACCAAACAAAACCAAACAACCAATAAGCAAACTCTTTCATAATCATACTGACCCATAGTTTCAGTTGAACTTTCTTTAGAAGGACCACAATTTCTGTTGCCGGTGGCCTTAAAAGAATTCTGGAGATGGTTAGATGGGGAAGGAGCACATGGCACACCCATGAAGTCATGATGTACTTCATGGAGATGTGAATTTGGTATGTACGTGGGTGGGCATTCTGTTGATGAAATCATTCCATTACCATGACTAATTGCAAGAAAGTGAAAATTTATAGATGACCCGAATCTCTTTTGTCAAAGCAAGAGGAATGCTACCTCTTGCTTCGACAAAAGAGCTGGTCCCGCCGCTATCAAAGGCTAATGTCAACACTCTGCAGGAGATGACGTTGCAATACCCGGTCTGGTGCAAGCTTCGAGTCCGCCAGAACCTATTGGCTCCTTTGAATCCAGTCAACTCGTATTCAAGCTAAAAGAAAGTTAAGGGCAAAACACCGCCAAGCTGCTGTTCAAAGCCAGCTACAACGAGGACAGCACCGCACAAATGAGCACACTCCCGTCAGCTGTGACACCACATGGGATGACCTAGACTCAAGCCCGTTTCCTTCAAAGCGGCGAGCAGATTCTACCGAATCGACGAGGCATCAACTCCAGTCAAACCCCGATGGTCGTCAAGATCGCAGCAGAGATGGCATTCACCTCTAACTACATTAAGGTAAAAATGGTAGATGAAGCAAGAGAGGAATCATCAGCCTCTGACGCACGCTCAACCTATGTCGTTCGTCCCAGTACCAAGTCCGCCAAAAGAAGACGGCATCGAGCTCAACGTTGGACCATACTCTAGAAGTAGAAGAAGAGCACTAAAAACCAGTCAAATTCAAAACTTGCATTGGTGTTCGAAAGACTTAGGCCTATCCAGCAAATAAAATTAAAGTCAGTATTTGACCGTTTGGGAAGGCCACTTGTCGAGTTGGGAAGTAATATTCCCACCCACCCTCCCAAATTAACAAGATCGGTACACTTCCAAGATAACGTCTTCAATGATAACATACTGGTGTCTGTTAACCATGCCACCATCTCTGAAACTGCAAACGGTGATACTTCTATTTCGGACGATGAGTTGCAAAATGCCTCGCCTGCCCTCGAAGCTAGAAGGGGGGCAATCTATCTTCGATGACTTGAAGGAAATCAACTTGGGCACGTAGGAGAATCCTCGGCCTACATTTGTAAGCGCACTCTTGACTCCTGAAGAAGAAGCCGCATACATCAAGCTGCTCCAAGAAAACAGAGACATCTTCGCATGGTCCTATAAAGAAATATCGGGTCTCTTCCCCAAAATTGCAGACACTAGCTCGCCGTCAAACATAGAGCAAGCACCGTCAAGCAAGGACAAAGATGCTACCGGCCAGAGCTGGTACCTCAGATAGAAGGCAAAATCAACAAGCTCATTGAAGCCGACTTTATCCAAGAAGTCAAGTACCCAACATGGATCTCCAGCGTGGTCCTAGTTAGGAAGAAGAACGGCCAAATCAGGGTATGCGTGGACTTCAGAAATTTGAACAATGCATATCCCAAGGATGACTTTCCGTTGCCAATCATGGAGTTAATGGTAGATGCGACAACGGACCATAAAGCACTAACCTTCATGGACGAATCCTCAGGCTACAACCAAATTCGAGTGGCGTCCAAAGATAAGGAGCTTATGGCTTTCCACACTCCAAAAGGGATATACTGCTATAAAGTCATGCCCTTTGTCCTGAAGAATGCAGGAGCCACGTACCAATGAACCATGTAGAGGATCTTTGATGATATTCTTCATCAAAATATGGAATGCTACATCGACGACCTCATGGTAAGTCAAAGCAGAAGGTAACACATCTTTAAGACCTTAAGCTCATCTTCAAACGGCTTCGAAGGTATCAACTGTTAGGTTTGATGTGGTCTACAGCTCGTAAAACCCTAGGTTTGGCTGTATATGGATTATAGTTTATTTAGGATTGTATAAAGGTATGTATTATTATACATGTTCTGTTTACAGAACTTTAAGAACCATGGCTATATAGTAGTCCATCTGAGTGGGAGACTCAGTGGATCGGCCCTATGAGCCTAAATTGTTCGCAGCTCTGATTTGGGTTAGTCACCCTATCGGGATAAGCTGTTGGAATGACAGAGCATGAGTATCTCCATAATTGTCATTACCAGGCACAGTGTCTGTGACCGAACCGAACCAATACGGTGCACAGATCGGTGAGCAGACACCGGTGCACATAGCCATATTTCTGCTTAGTGTAATCGGTCCTAAACCCTGAGGAACCGTGACCGATGGACTAACCAGTTGCGTGTAACTTTGGTTCACCAACGTGTGACGGATCTAACCATGACCCAATACCACGGTGTGCTGGGTTACCGGGCTGGCGTTGCATCGGCACGCCACTCTTGCAGGCCATCCATATCCTTATCGGGAGGTACGTTCCTTGGTATGACATACACCGCACTAAACCCAGGCCTGTTGGTCAGTAGTTGAGCTATTGACCGGATCCGGTTGCTTGGCCAAAGCGATCAGAGGTGCGATGTGATAGTCAACCTGGAAGGAACCTAGTCATATGGTCACTCGAGTCTGACGGTGCTCTCCACCGCTCGAGTTGACTCATGGCACCAAGTGGAGGGACATCGTATTACCAATACTAAGCGGAGAGCAGGGGTATGCGAAAGAGCTTAATAAGTCTGGAAGAATTGGAGTGCAGCCTGCGTCGCACTTTGGGTGGCCACGCAGGTTAACCGGGACCCAAAGGATTAACAGGGACACTTGGGTAGTGTGTCGATCGGGTTCGGTTGGAAGCCATGAATCCTAGTCCCTGAAGGTTCCACCCTATCCACGATCGTTACGGATCATTACTTTCTCCTTGTCTCACAGCATATTATGAGTTGAAGAAATAATGCCTAATCGTTCTGTGAGTGCATAGCACTGGAGCATGGTGGTTGCACAGGATTAAGTGTGTTCACTAGGGGGCAACCCCAGAGTAGTGTAGAGACATACGATGTTGCCATTATACCATGAGGAGTCCATTCCGTGTGTGCGTGTTGCACTAGATCGCAGAATGCGAGTTTAGTAATTTTTACTATGGGGCACCCCACCTTTTACTAATGGCACCCCAGTAAATAGTAAAAATACTATTCATCATTCCATGGTGTATTGACTTGTTGATGATGCCGATGAGGTGCCCTAAGTGTTAGGGTGCATTATCGTGCACGTAGATTGGCCATACATAGTCCCGCATGAGGTGAACGATCACTAGATGCATGGGGGTATTTTGGTCATTTCAAAATGTCCCGCATGCCCTAGTGGCCGCCAGCCTCATTAGGGCTAGCTTGCATGGCCATCAAACTTATAAGTAAGGGATTAATTCAGATTTGAAAGAATTTGAATCATCTCCTAAATTGCAACAATTTTAATATGGCAACTAGTAATAAAGAGGGGCATTGAATTTGAGAGTAATTAGATGGAGAGAGAGAGGAATGGTTTCAAATGGCAAGGGAGAGTGAGGGGCACGTATTTCAGATCTATAAATTGTGCATCCTTCTCATATTTCCTATGAAGAACCAAAGCCCCTTCTCTTATGGTTCGGATTTTTGCCATCTCTCTCTCTCTCGGGTTCATCTCTCTCTTATTCCTTCATCTTCTTCTCCAAGTGTACATATGAGATTGATGGAGATCGCTTGCACTCTAAGGAACTCAGAGATTAGAGTGCAAGGATCTGGGATGATATGTGAGATCGGGTGAATCCGATGAGATTCATTTCTCTCTTGCGCGAGGATCCCGCTCGTGATTGCTGCCCAGATTTTACGGGCAGATCTGTACTGTTTTGATCACTGCAGGAGCTATAGAATTCGATATGACTTTAAACCGGTTGCAAATTCTTGGCGTTTAAGTCTTCTTTCCGGAAAATCAAGTTTCGCTCCGTTCCGATGTCGGGACAGAATGTTACGGCCTTTGCACTAAAGGGTGTTCGTGCAGATCCGAATTTGTCTTCATCAACATTGAAGCAATTCTTCGCGGTGTTAAATCCCGCACAAAGGTATAACTTACTAACCCCTAGATCTTTCATAATGCATACATATAAGATATGTTAATCATTTCGATAGATGACTATAGGGGTTCGATTCATATTTGTTTTATTATTTGCGCATATGATTAATATGAATGAAAAATTTAAAATGCACCGCACACCGTAACGATCCTCGGGATTGACTCCACCTTCCGTTGCGCCTCTGATATCATTCCAACAAATGGTACCAGAGCCATTTTGGTGTGCGATTCATGAGAAAATTTTTCATGGAACGAATCGTATGTGCATTTGATGAACGAATGCGTCACCGGGGTTTGCGTAGATCATATATCCATATATGTCACATGTTATGCATAGTGTGTTTTGCAGGGCACCGCTATAGTGTGATTGTTTGCTTTCGGGGGTCGGACCCCGAAATATAATTGCATGGTATATCGATTGTTTCTGTGATGGATGAATGTAAGGCCTAATGGGACAAGCGCATGGAGGTTGACCACGGCTTGGTTTTTTCCGGCCCTTATTTCTATTTTTGTCTTTATTCTTCTACGAAAGCAAATGTGTACGAACGAGTAATTGCTCGGAGCGTACTAGAATTTTCATTTACAGGTTGAAGTCTTCGAGGACAAGGATAGATCGGAGATTCATCACTGGAGGACCGAGCGCTGTGGCCCAAAGTAAGGAATATCTGGAAGATGCCATTGAAGAAATGTCAGAGCATTGCTAGTCAGGTTCAGGGGTCGGACCCTGAACTTGATATCAATGGATGTTTGTTTTTCTTTAGTTGGATATTTCTTTAAACCCCGGTGAAAGAATATAATATGATGCAGCATGTGTTAGACTGTGGGACGCCCTTTCCCCACTATTTATGGGATGCCTTTTCCCCACTGGGTCCATGCGACCATTAGGTTAGATCTCCATTTATTGACACTCGTAGTCTAATTGGTGTTTGATGGTAGTTGGATCCTATAACACTCGGTTATGCCATCGTTAGGTAGAGGTCCGACGGAGGTTGTCGGATATCCCTAATTGGTTTGACATCGAAACCAATAGTGATGTGGTGATCATCTACGACATCAGACATCAAGTTACATATGAGGAGTCATACTAATGGAAGACCTTTCCTTGTATGTCTAGACCATAGGCTAGGCTCTAGAGCACAAAGGGTAATGATCATTTTATTTAGTATCGAAGGCTTGGAGAGTACGTAATGTGATTCTCGGGAGAAAGGTGACAACTGAGTATCCACGGGATAGGGACTATGGTCCTTTCCAAGTCTATCTATACTTTATAAGAGGTCTTAACTCTAGTGGGAGCGCGGTATGACCAGGGTCTAGGTCTAGGTTGTTGCAACCTAGGAACTAAAATACTTGCATTAAAATAACCCTCACTATAATTAAGGGATGTGTAAGAGGACTCAGTGTGAGTGCCCCTGGCCTCCACGGCCAATTACTGAATTTCTGGGTGATAGGGTATGACTCAACATCCCCCTCGGGTGAGAGTTATGTTCTGTCATGCCAAAGGCTTAGCAGTCTCCTTCGGGATATGGTGGTCACGATGCCAGGAGAGAAGGGCTTTTCCCGCCCTTACGGGGGCCGCATGAAGTCCCGTGTCGTGATTGCCTAGGCTCGTGGGTAAGCATCCGAAGTACCCGTGAGGCTACCCGTTACGTCGCATGGAGATCACGGGGGGCTGGCCAAAAGGTACCATGGTCCATCATAGTCCATTTGTGGCAGATTTGGATTGGGTCGGAAAGATCCGATGTGAACAAAGGACGATACACACTGCCCCCTCGGGCGGGTGTATCCGAATCCTAGATCTCGCATACATGGTAAATTATTCCATGGAGATGTCTTCGCTTTGAGGGTAGCGTTGACATATGGATGTAATTAGCTTGTTTTTAAAAATATCCTTAAAATAAGTTTTAATACAATCTATATTCAACCATAGATCCCCTGTCCGCTATCCCATTAGACAACTAGATAACGGGTATCGACTTCGTAGACCGGTAGCGTCATCATGACCTTATGTTTAGGGTTGGTAAACTACTATGGCTATAAATCTTAATGTCCCTAAACCAGACCCATCAGGTCTAGATGCCACTGTGGTACAGGCTAGGGCATATAACGACTAACGAGAGTCTGTAGAGATGTGCAAGTGCTATGTCATAGCATACTTGGAGACAACTCTTTAGAAGTAAGTCAGACATATGTCGGGTCCTCTGATGTAATGTTCTGTTACGGCATCAGATGTCTGAGGGGCGCAGTCAAATGACTCGCTATCTTACCATCAAGAAACTCGTCAGTACTAAGATGTTTGATGGAATACTAGTTTGGAAACACATTCTTGGGTTCCAGAGCGAACTGTTTTTCTTTGACATAGTGCTAGATGTCGAGGTGATGGAGAACATCTGTCTTGCATCCTTATATGGAACCTTTGAAGGCTTTGTCAGAGACTTCAGCCTTTACAAGCTAGAGATGACAAATGCGGAACTTCTGGGAGCTATCCAGGTCACTAAGGATGGGATCAAGATTAAAGGTAATTCCTTTAGTGCGTAACTTAGGCTTTCTATAAAGTGCCTAAAAGTACAAACTGATCAGAAACTAAAAACAATGCCTGTATAGAATCAGGAACAGACTCTTAAGTCTGGTGAAGCCTAGTATGAAAGTGCTTCCGATGTGGCAACACAAGGGGTATTGGAAGATAAAGATATGGTCTCAGGGTGCCAGGACAGGTAAACATCAACTCTTGGCAGAGTTGAATTGCTATCTAGTAAAAGTTCTTCTGCTTCTTGAAATATAGACTTTATGTCTATAGAGATTCAAGGAAAGTAGAAGGTTACTTATTGGTAAGGTGGTCCTAGCATAGATACTGATACCATAACTACTGCGGAAGCTGTTAATATGTTATCTTAGATTTTCCGATAGAAGAATTTTGATCCTTAGAGATTTAGTTATGTTTCCTCCAAGCTAAATAAAGGTTTTCAGTTCTAATCGATGGCTTTAGTGCATCTCTTAAACTGAATAGGTACCTTCATTGCTAAAGGAATAGCTCATAATAAAATCTTTGTATTAAAATCCAGTTCGAAAATAGATTACATAACAGCTGTAGTATCTAATTCATATTCATTTTATTCCTTGGGAAAACTTAATCCAATTGTGGCTCCTATGACTTAGATATATTGTCTCAGACATAATTCAAAGGTCAGTGAAGGCCGAGTTTCTAGATACATATTCCTCGAAGATCCTTCCGACCTGTGAGTCTTGTTTGGAAGGCAAAATGAGTAAAAAGGCCACTAAGGTATTGGAGTTAATCCATTCTGACGTATGTGGTTCCAAGAGCATCCAGATGGATAATATCCATTGGATGAGTTCCATAGGTACCTGATGGGGCATGGGATGATATCCTAGTTAATTGCGCACTACAAAAAAAATAGTTATTACCGACGGAAACTATCCGTCGGTAATATTAACATTCCGTCGGTAATAGTTTATAGCTACGGAAGATATTTCCGTCGCTGGCTGTCGAGAAAGAAGGTGTCGGAAAAAATAATACGACGGACCAAATATTACCGTCGGTAATAATAATTAATACCGACGGTAATATTAAAGCCGTCGGTCATATTTAATCAATTAAAAATTAAAATAATATATTATTGCCGACGAACCTTAATAATCCGTCGGTAATATATAAGCATTTTACCGACGTTTATGGTATATACTGTCGGTAATATATATAGGTAATACTATATATATTACCGACACATATATATGTACCGTCGGTAATAATATATATATTACCGACGGATGTTATATACCGTCGGCAAATTATTTATAATTTACAAAAAATGAAAAGATTATTACCGACGGAATATTTAATTTCCATCGGTAATAAGTATGTTTTTTTTTTAATAAATTTACCTAAATAATGTTATTTAATTCCTGTGATTTACAACAATACCACAATATATTACCACAATTTATCAAATATTACCACAATTTATAAAATATTACCGTAAATTTTAAAATATTACCTAAATTGATAAAAAATTACAGCAAATTATCAAATATTACCACAGTACCCGACAATTATAGACAAGAACAAAAAATAACCACATATTACAAAATAATATTTACACAATCCAAAACTGAAAGATGATACATGCCCTATCTCAACCACCCCCGCCCGCCACCAACGCTGGTGCTCTCATCGATGCCCTGACGCCGCCCTATCTCAACCACCCCCGCCCGCCACCAACGCTGGTGCTCTCATCGATCCCCTAACGCCGCCCTGCTCCTGCAATTAACATGTATTTGTTAAAAAAATTGTTTATATCTATAACTGAGTCTAAGCGTTAAAAAATGATAAGTTAGCGTGTTTCGGTTTTGAAATAGGTTTGGATTCGATCGGATCGGCATCCGATAATTCGAAGTTGGAATTATTCTGTATTTCGGACTTGCGAGCGGGTTCTAATTGGATATTTGACCAATTTACGCTCGGATTCACCGATTTAGAGTCTAAGTGTTGGAAAATCATAAGTTAGCGTGTTTCGGATATGAAATAGGTTTGGATTCGATCCGATCATCATCGGATCGGCATCCGATAATTTGAACTTGGAATTATTCCGTATTTCGGACTTGCGAGCGAGTTCTAATTGGATATTTGACCAATTTACGCTCCGATTCACCGATTTAGAGTCTAAGTGTTGGAAAATCATAAGTTAGCGTGTTTCGGATATGAAATAGGTTTGGATTCGATCGGATCGTCATCGGATCGGCATCTGATAATTCGAACTTAGAATTATTCTGTATTTCGGACTTGCGAGCGGGTTCTAATTGGATATTTGACCAATTTACGATCCGATTCACCAATTTAGAGTCTAAGTGTTGGAAAATCATAACTTAGCGTGTTTCGGATATGAAATATGTTTGGATTCAATCGGATCGTCATCGGATAGGCATCCGATAATTCGAACTTGGAATTATTCCGTATTTCGGACTTGCGAGCGAGTTCTAATTGGATATTTGACCAATTTACGCTCCGATTCATCGATTTAGAGTCTAAGTGTTGAAAAATCATAACTTAGCGTGTTTCGGATATGAAATAGGTTTGGATTCGATCGGATCGTCATCGGATCGGCATCCGATAATTCAAATTCGGAATTATTCCGTATTTCGAACTTGCGAGCGGGTTCTAATTGGATATTTGACCAATTTACGATCCGATTCACCGATTTAGAGTCTAAGTGTTGGAAAATCATAAGTTAGCGTGTTTCGGATATGAAATAGGTTTGGATTCGATCGGATCGTCATAGGATCGGCATCCGATAATTCGAAGTTGGAATTATTCCGTATTTCGGACTTGCGAGCGAGTTCTAATTGGATATTTGACCAATTTACGCTCCGATTCACCGATTTAGAGTCTAAGTGTTGGAAAATCATAAGTTAGCGTGTTTCGGATATGAAACAGGTTTGGATTCAATTGTATCGTCATCGGATCGGCATCCGATAATTTGAAGTTGGAATTATTCCGTATTTCGGACTTGCGAGCGGGTTCTAATTGGATATTTGACCAATTTACGCTCCGATTCACCGATTTAGAGTCTAAGTGTTGGAAAATCATAAGTTAGCGTGTTTCGGATATGAAATAGGTTTGGATTCGATCGGATCATCATCGGATCGGCATCCGATAATTCGAAGTTGGAATTATTCCATATTTCAGACTTGCGAGCGGGTTCTTATTGGATATTTGACCAATTTACGATCCGATTCACCGATTTAGAGTCTAAGTGTTGGAAAATCATAACTTAGGGTGTTTCGAATATGAAATAGGTTTGGATTCAATCGGATCATCATCGGATCGGCATCCGATAATTCGAAGTTAGAATTATTTCGTATTTCAGACTTGCGAGCGAGTTATAATTGAATATTTGACCAATTTACGCTCCGATTCACCGATTTAGAGTCTAAGTGTTGGAAAATCATAAGTTAGCGTGTTTCGGATATGAAATAGGTTTGGATTCGATCCGATCGTCATCGGATCGGCATCCGATAATTCAAACTTGGAATTATTCCATATTTCGGACTTGTGAGCGGGTTCTAATTGGATATTTGACCAATTTACGCTCCGATTCACCGATTTAGAGTCTAAATGTTGGAAAATCATAAGTTAGCGTGTTTCAAATATGAAATAGGTTTGGATTTGATCGGATCGGCATCCGATAATTGAAATTTGAATTATTCCGTATTTCGGACTTGCAAGCGGGTTCTAATTGGATATTTGACCAATTTACGATCCGATTCACCGATTTAGAGTCTAAGTGTTGGAAAATCATAACTTAGCGTGTTTTGGATATGAAATAGGTTTGGATTCGATCGGATCGTCATCGGATCGGCATCCGATAATTCGAACTTGGAATTATTCCGTATTTCGGACTTGCGAGCAAGTTCTAATTGGATATTTGACCAATTTACGCTCGATTCACCAATTTAGAGTCTAAGTGTTGGAAAATCATAAGTTAGCGTGTTTCGTATATGAAATTGGTTTGGATTCGATCGGATCGTCATCGGATCGGCATCCGATAATTTGAAGTCGGAATTATTCCGTATTTCGGACTTGCGAGCGGGTTCTAATTGGATATTTGACCAATTTACGCTCCGATTCACCGATTTAGAGTCTAAGTGTTGGAAAATCATAAGTTAGCGTGTTTCGGATATGAAATAGGTTTGGATTCGATCGGATCGTCATCGGATCGGTATCCAATAATTCGAAGTTGGAATTATTCTGTATTTCAGACTTGCGAGTGAGTTATAATTGGATATTTGACCAATTTACGCTCCGATTCAATGATTTAGAGTCTAAGTATTGGAAAATCATAACTTAGCGTGTTTCGGATATGAAATAGGTTTGGATTCGATCGGATCGTCATCGGATCGGCATCCGATAATTCGAACTTGGAATTATTCCGTATTTCGGATTTGCGAGCGAGTTCTAATTGGATATTTGACCAATTTATGCTCCGATTCACCGATTTAGAGTCTAAGTGTTGGAAAATCATAAGTTAGCGTGTTTCGGATATGAAATAGGTTTAGATTTGATCGGATCGTCATCGGATCGGCTGTGGGTGCAAATTTTAGCAGAAGATTAACGACTACCGCGGGAGCCACCGGCCCTACCTGGTGGGCCCACGAGGACTACCGCGGAACCCACCAGCCCTGCCTGGTAGGCCCGCGAGGACTACCGCGAGACCCACCGGCCCTGCCTGGTGGGCCCACGAGGACTACCGCGGGACCCACCGGCCCTGCCTGGTGGGCCCACGAGGACCACCACGGGACCCACCGGCACTGCCTGGTGGGCCCACGAGGACTACCGCGGGACCCTCCGGCCCTGCCTGGTGGGCCCGCGAGGACTACCGCGGGACCCACCGGCCCTGCCTGGTGGGCCCACGAGGACTATCGCGGAACCCACCGGCCCTGCCTGATGGGCCCACGAGGACCACCGCGGGACCCATCGGCCCTGCCAGGTGGGCCCACGAGGACTACCGCGGGACCCACCGGCCCTACCTGGTGGGCCCATGAGGGCAATCGCGGGACCCACCAGCCCTGCCTGGTGGGACCAAGAACCTGTGGAATCCCCTAGAAGACGGTAGCGAGGCCCGCCAGTTTTACCTGGAGGATCCCCAGATGCTGCAGCAGAAACCGCCTTTTACCACCAGAAAATTCTATAAATAGCAGAGCCTTCGAATGTAAAAGGATCGAATCTAAAATCCGAAATCCATTCTCCACTCTGAGATCTGATTTTCAGAACCAGATCTCTGGAATTTCTATCTTCTCACCCTTCACCTCTACTTGATCATCTTTTTGTCTGTGAAGAGATCAAGAAGGCTTCAGTAGCACTCGGCCTGTCGAGGTTACTTTGAGAAAAGTGTTAGTGAATTTGGGTTGCACCCTATAGCACGGAGACGTAGGCTTCGGCTGAACTCCGAGATCACTTCTCGTGTCAAACTCTCTCTCTGATTGCATCTCTCTGTTTACATATCAAAAACTTCAACTTCGATCAACAGATCGACCAACGATCTTCGACGTCAACTTCAATTCCAATTGACTGGTGAGGCGAGGTCTTCGGGTCGGCACGAAGATTTTCCCCCACATCGGCATCCGATAATTCAAAGTTGGAATTATTCCATATTTCAGACTTGCGAGCAGGTTCTAATTGGATATTTGACCAATTTACGCTCCGATTCACCGATTTAGAGTCTAAGTGTTGGAAAATCATAAGTTAGCGTGTTTCGGATATGAAATAGGTTTGGATTCGATCCGATCGTCATCGGATCGGCATCCGATAATTCGAACTTGGAATTATTCCGTATTTCGGACTTGCGAGCGAGTTCTAATTGGATATTTGACCAATTTGCGCTCCGATTCACCGATTTAGAGTCTAAGTGTTGGAAAATCATAAGTTAGCGTGTTCCGGATATGAAATAGGTTTGGATTCGATCGGATCATCATCGGATCGGCATCCGATAATTCGAAGTTGGAATTATTCCGTATTTCGGACTTGCGAGCGGGTTCTAATTGGATATTTGACCAATTTACGATCCGATTCACCGATTTACAGTCTAAGTATTGGAAAATCATAACTTAGCATTTTTCGGATATGAAATAGGTTTGGATTCGATCGGATCGTCATCGAATCGGCATCCAATAATTCGAACTTGGAATTATTCCGTATTTCGGACTTGCGAGTGAGTTCTAATTGGATATTTGACCAATTTACGCTATGATTCATCGATTTAGAGTCTAACTGTTGGAAAATCATAACTTAGCGTGTTTCGGATATAAAATAGGTTTGGATTCGATTGGATCATCATCGGATCGGCATCCGATAATTCGAAGTTGGAATTATTCCGTATTTCGGACTTACGAGCGGGTTCTAATTGGATATTTGACCAATTTACGCTCCGATTCACCGATTTAGAGTCTAAGTGTTGGAAAATCATAAGTTAGCGTGTTTCGGATATGAAATAGGTTTGGATTCGATCCGATCGTTATCGGATCGGCATCCGATAGTTCGAAGTTGGAATTATTCCGTATTTCGGACTTGCGAGCGGGTTCTAATTGGATATTTGACCAATTTACGATCCGATTCACCGATTTAGAGTCTAAGTGTTGGAAAATCATAACTTAGCGTGTTTCGGATATGAAATAGGTTTGGATTCGATCGGATCGTCATCGGATCGGCATCCGATAATTCGAAGTTGGAATTATTCCGTATTTCGGACTTGCAAGCGGGTTCTAATTGGATATTTGACCAATTTACGCTCCGATTCACCGATTTAGAGTCTAAGTGTTGGAAAATCATAAGTTAGCGTGTTTCGGATATGAAATAGGTTTGGATTCGATCGGATCGTCATCGGATCGGCATCCGATAATTCGAAGTTGGAATTATTCCGTATTTCGGACTTGCGAGCGAGTTATAATTGGATATTTGACCAATTTACGCTCCGATTCACCGATTTAGAGTGTAAGTATTGGAAAATCATAACTTAGCGTGTTTCGGATATGAAATAGGTTTGGATTCGATCGGATCGTCATCGGATCGGCATCCGATAATTTGAACTTGGAATTATTCCATATTTCGGACTTTCGAGCGAGTTCTAATTGGATATTTGACCAATTTACGCTCCGATTCACCGATTTAGAGTCTAAGTGTTGGAAAATCATAAGTTAGCGTGTTTCGGATATGAAATAGGTTTGGATTCGATCGGATCGTCATCGGATCGGCATCCGATAATTTGAAGTTGGAATTATTCCGTATTTCGGACTTGCGAACGAGTTATAATTGGATATTTGACCAATTTACGCTCCGATTCACCGATTTAGAGTCTAAGTGTTGGAAAATCATAAGTTAGCGTGTTTCGGATATGAAATAGGTTTGGATTCGATCCGATCATCATCGGATCAGCATCCGATAATTCGAAGTTGGAATTATTCCATATTTCGGACTTGCGAGCGGGTTCTAATTGGATATTTGACCAATTTACGCTCCGATTCACCGATTTAGAGTCTAAGTGTTGGAAAATCATAAGTTAGCGTGTTTCGGATATGAAATAGGTTTGGATTCGATCCGATCGTCTTCGGATCGGCATCCGATAATTCGAAGTTAGAATTATTCCTTATTTCGGACTTGCGAGCGAGTTATAATTGGATATTTGACCAATTTACGCTCCGATTCACCGATTTAGAGTCTAAGTGTTGGAAAATCATAAGTTAGCTTGTTTCGGATATGAAATAGGTTTGGATTCGATCGGATCGTCATCGGATCGGCATCCGATAATTCGAAGTTGGAATTTTTCCGTATTTTGGACTTGCGAGCGGGTTCTAATTGGATATTTGACCAATTTATGCTCCGATTCACCGATTTAGAGTCTAAGTGTTGGAAAATCATAAGTTAGCGTGTTTCGGATATGAAATAGGTTTGGATTTGATCCGATCGTCATCGGATCGACATCCGATAATTCAAAATTTGAATTATTCCGTATTTTGGACTTGCGAGCGGGTTCTAATTGGATATTTGACCAATTTACGATTTGATTCACCGATTTAGAGTCTAAGTATTGGAAAATCATAACTTAGCGTGTTTCAGATATGAAATAGGTTTGGATTCGATCGGATCGTCATCGGATCGGCATCCGATAATTCGAAGTTGAAATTATTCCGTATTTCGGACTTGCGAGCGGGTTCTGAGTGTTGGAAAATCATAAGTGTGATAATATGATCTAAACTCAAATTAGTAAGATTCATATTTTTTACTAATATTATAAACTTTAGTAAGTACCTGATCATGAGCCACCGCTAGACCAGCTTATGAAGTCATTAAGCCGACGCTCCAGTTCCTTGCGAGTTTCTCTTTCCTCATCGAGGGCCTTCTTCTCCGCCTCAACACTCTGCTCGAGGGCCTGCCTCTGCTCTCGCTCTGCCTCAATCCTCTACTCGAGGGCCTGCCTCTGCTCTCGCTCCGCGTCTAGCGCAGACTGCAGCTGAGTGATAGCACCGGTCTGGGTGTCCCGTGCCCTCGAGCGCATACCCTCTCGTCCAAAGTAGGAGGAGGGCGTGACTCCAAGGCCCGTACAGAGGACACGGCCGTGCGTGGCAGGTCTCAGCACAGTATCCATCGCTGAGTCGATAGATACTGAGCTGGAGAAGGAGCCGGCCTCGCCCGACGGGGTCACCAGAAGTCGCATCCTCTCCTATATAAAAATAACCAATGATATTCAATGATATTTTATGGCATATGTATAAGAATATATTAACAATAATTTAATTACTTACCACTTGCGAGGCAACTCTGTCGTCCAGAAATGCCCCATCGATATGCCGCCTCCTAGAGGCCTCAAAAAGGTCAATCCTATTAGGCTCGTGGCCCAAGGACTGTGTCTGTTGGATATATAAAATAAATAGATGAGTTAATATAACATGTATAGAGCTTTAAATAATAACAATATTTGTATCATTTACCAGCTGCTGGGCAAGCTGGGGCATGGAGGTCCTCCCCTTCACTGGAGCAGGTGTCGTCGAGGCACTTCTATTCTGCTTGCCTATAGCATATTTCCTCTGTGTCAATCGATTAAATTTTGAAACATCAATATAAATTTTTAGAAAAACATTAAAACAAGTACGAATCAACAAAATTATAATTATACCTGAAAGCTAGGGGTGGCCCAGTGAGCGACCAAAAACTGTAGAATGTGTAGCGGTGACGCGTCTCTCATCCCGGCCGCAGCCTGTACCTCCTCAGCCGGCTGGCCGACCAAGTAACCGTAGAGCTGGTAGAGCTCGTGACGGTAATCCCTGTACCGCTCACCCATCATCTTCCACAAGTCCTCCCGATGGGTGTCGGTTTTCATGTTCTCCTATTTAAATTTCTCCTGTAAAATCAATTTGGAAACAAGTCATTTTATCAAATCAAATTATAAAGAAGTACGATATTATTCTAAAATGTTTTAATGAAACTAACGTACCAAAAACTACTGATACATCCTCTCCTTATAGGATGCATCAATGTTCTTCCACCCCCTTAACCCCACAATCGGGGCATTCCTCTCCTCCCGTACTATAATGCCGACCCACGTGGCGGCGTCAAAAGCGTGCTCGCCCACAAAGGTCATGCCGCTCCATTGTAGGGAAAGCGACTCGCGTAAGGCCGACAAGCGCCGGGCCGTCGTCACGCCCCGGTTGCCTACGTGCCTGGTGATCCTCGACCCTGCAAATAAAATATACATCAGTACTGAAGAAGTATTTACAACATGTATAAAACTTTAGATCTAAACATTACCAGTGGGCGTAGACGCTGTAGCCGAGTGCTGAGCACTGCTCGAAGCTCCGGAGGTTGCGACAACATCAGGAGCTGGTGTGGAGAGAGGAATAACACTACCAGATCCGGACGGCTCAGCCTCGGACCCTGGGGTGGCAGCCGGAGCGCTCCGAGCTACCCCACCCCTGCCTCTGCCTCTACGAATATATGACCGTGATGCCATCTGAAATAATTTAATTTACATATGAAACACTAAGATTTACATATGAAACAATATGAAACAGTTTGATTTATATATGAAACAGTAAGATTTACATATGAAACAATATGAAACAGTTTGATTTACATATGAAACAGTATGATTTATGAAACAATATAAAACAGTTTGATTTACATATGAAACAATATGATTTACATATGAAACAGTTATAATTGGTCAAATATCCAATTATAACTCGCTCGCAAGTCCGAAATACGGAATATAATTCCAAGTTCGAATTATCGCATGCCGATTCGATGACGATCGGATCGAATCCAAACCTATTTCATATCCAAAACACGCTAACTTATGATTTTCCAACACTTAGACTCTAAATCGGTTAATCGGATCATAAATTGGTCAAATATCCAATTAGAACCCGCTCGCAAGTCCGAAATACGGAATATAATTCCAAGTTCGAATTATTGGATGCCGATCCGATGATGATCGGATCGAATCCAAACCTATTTCATATCCGAAACACGCTAACTTATGATTTTCCAACACTTAGACTCTAAATTGGTGAATCGGATCGTAAATTGGTCAAATATCCAATTAGAACCCGCTTGCAAGTCCGAAATACGGAATAATTTCAACTTCGAATTATCGGATGCCGATCCAATGACGATTCGATCAAATCCAAACATATTTCATATCCGAAACACGCTAACTTATGATTTTCCAACACTTAGACTCTAAATCGGTGAATCGGATCGTAAATTGGTCAAATATCCAATTAGAACCCGCTCGCAAGTCCGAAATACGGAATAATTCCAAGTTCGAATTATCGGATGCCGATCCGATGACGATCCGATCGAATCCAAACCTATTTCATATCCGAAACACGCTAACTTATGATTTTCCAACACTTAGACTCTAAATCGGTGAATCGGAGCGTAAATTGGTCAAATATCCAATTAGAACCCGCTCGCAAGTCCGAAATACAAAATAATTCCAAGTTCGAATTATCGGATGCCGATCCGATGACGATCCGATCAAATCCAAACCTATTTCATATCTGAAACACGCTAAGTTATGATTTTCCAACACTTAGACTCTAAATCGGTGAATCGGAGCGTAAATTGGTCAAATATCCAATTATAACTCGCTCGCAAGTCCGAAATACAGAATAATTCCAAGTTCGAATTATCGGATGCCGATCCAATGACGATCCGATCGAATTCAAACCTATTTCATATCCGAAACACGCTAACTTATGATTTTCCAACACTTAGACTCTAAATTGGTGAATCGGATCGTAAATTGGTCAAATATCCAATTAGAACCCGCTCGCAAGTCCGAAATACGGAATAATTCAACTTCGAATTATCGGATGCCGATCCGTTGATGATCCGATCGAATCCAAACCTATTTCATATCTGAAACACGCTAACTTATGATTTTCCAACACTTAGATTCTAAATCGGTGAATCGGAGCGTAAATTGGTCAAATATCCAATTAGAACTCGCTCGCAAGTCCGAAATACGGAATAATTCCAAGTTCGAATTATCGGATGCCGATCCGATGACGATCCGATCGAATCCAAACCTATTTCATATCCGAAACACGCTAAGTTATGATTTTCCAACACTTAGACTCTAAATCGGTGAATCGGATCGTAAATTGGTCAATTATCCAATTAGAACCCGCTTGCAAGTCCGAAATACGGAATAATTCCAATTTCGAATTATCGGATGCCGATCCGATGACGATCCGATCGAATCCAAACCTATTTCATATCCGAAACACGCTAACTTATGATTTTCCAACAGTTAGACTCTAAATCGGTGAATCGGAGCGTAAATTGGTCAAATATCCAATTAGAACCCGCTCGCAAGTCCGAAATACGGAATAATTCCAAGTTCAAATTATCGGATGCCGATCCGATGACGATCGGATCGAATCCAAACCTATTTCATATCCGAAACATGCTAACTTATGATTTTCCAACACTTAGACTCTAAATCGGTGAATCGATCGGATCTTAAATCGGTGAAACGATATGATTTACATATGAAACGGTATGATTTACATATGAATCGGTGAAATGGTATGATTTACATATGAAACAATATGATATACATATGAAACAATATGATTTATATATGAAACAATTTGATTTAAATATGAAACAATTTGATTTACATACGGTCTAGTCATTTTCTGTCTCATCTCTGTCACTCTCATCGCTTCCCTCTTCTATTATTTGATATGCATTCGCTGTCCAGTTTATATTGTTGACATCTTCATTTTCGTCGTGCACTGCGTCGACAATGATTATCTCATCATTCTGGTATGCATCCAAATCATCATCGACGACCCCTGCATCCTTATCTCCCATGTCATAAAAATCTCTGGGTGGTGACCTGACTACAATTTGCTAACCTGGAGAGGTATTATCCGGTGCATAAAATATCTGTTGCGCTTGAGAGGCAAGAATGAATGGATCTTCATATTGGGTATTCAATCTCTTGCCAGTGTTGATGCTGATAAAACCGTATTTGTCGATATTATAACCAGTCTCGCGATTATTAACATCATACCAATCGCATTTGAATAATACGATCCGATTTTGGCCAAGGAATTTAATCTCGAGAATCTCGTTGAGGACGCCGTAGAAGTCGATATTTTCTAATTCTTCTTGCTCACCGTTGACGACAACCCCACTATTTTGGATTCTTCGTGATTTTTCACTATCTTTCGTCCGATATCTATAACCGTTCATGATATAACCATCGTACGATATTCCGTCTTGCAAAGGACTACAAGATAAGCGTCAGAGATCCTCATTCATCAGCGGATCGTGGTTGTCGTGCAGCTCCTGTGCCTATAATAACCATATGACATTCATGATATGAACACATAATTATTGTTCGGTAATGGATGTCAATGAAATTCAGTAATGATATGAATACTTACGTGTTTCTCGAACCACGATGGGAATTCACGATCATGAATTTGGGGAGCATTTCGAGTACCCCGATTATTAATGATGGCTTTATGCTTCCTGTTTTACCGGTTATGAATTAGATTATAATTAGCACATATACTTAATGAATGGACTGAAAGAATGAGTAAATGATCATAAAATGCTTACTCAATGAATGGCCACACTTCATCACATTGGCACAACACATACATATGTGCCTGTTGAATCTCATCTACAGACAATCGACGGGTTTTGCCTCCTCCTATCGGTCTACCCATTTCGGCAAATATAGACAGACCCCCATCGAAGTCTATTGGACCACCGTAATAGTTCTGCTCAAGTTGATTGAATCGCGTGTCTATACCATGTAGGTATCTTGAGCAGAATGTTAGACATTCTTCTGCTAGGTATCCTTCAGCAATTGATCCCTCCGGATGACTTTTATTACGAACATATGATTTCAATATTCGCAAGTACCTAATTTGAGAAAAAAATATTTGGATGAATATCAAGAACGATCAAATACATTGTGCGAATGAGACGAGTTGATTACCTCTCGATAAAATACATCCACCGGTAATAAACTGGGCCGTCGAGTTTGGCCTCATTTGCCAAGTGAACGGTCAAATGCACCATGACATCAAAGAAGGAAGGTGGAAATATCATCTCTAACTTGCACAATGTGAGCGCAATATCCCTCTCCATCTGTTCAAGTTGGTCCACTCTAAGTACCTTCGAGCATAACTGTCTGAAAAAAGTGCTGAGCTCAATTAACGGACCGGACACCTGTTCGGTTAAATTCCCACGTATAGCAAGAGATAACAATCGCTGCATAAGAACATGACAATCGTGGCTCTTTAATCCAGACAACTTCCGGCCGTTCTCTTGCACGCATCGTGCAATATTCGAAGAATAACCGTCTGGCGTTTTCACAGACCGTAGGAATGCACATAAGACTGCCTTTTGCTGTGAGCTCATGGTGTAGCATGCAACTGGCAACACATACTTATCCCCAATCTCTTGGGGATGAAGTAATTTTTGGATGCCCAACTCCTTAAGATCGAGACGAGATTTAAGATTATCCTTCGTCTTACCGTCGAGATTCAGCAGTGTTTCTATAATGTTATCACACACATTTTTCTCGATATGCATGACATCCAAGTTATGCCGCAAGAGTAGGCTGCTCCAGTACGGTAGTTTAAAAAAAATACTCTTCTTCTTCCAGTTATGCTCACGCGTAGAATCTTCATGCATTCTCTTCTTTTTACCTTTTCCATGTGCCACGGCATCAAGCTGATCCAATTCGCACAAGACTTCTACCCCCGAAAGCTGCTCCGAGGCCTTTGCAAGTTCCTTCTTGCCGTTGAAAGCTCTTTTGTTTTGCCTCCACTTATGGCCGTCAACAAGGAATCTTCGATGGCCCATATAACAGAACTTGCCTCCGTTCTTCAACCGTAATGAATCTGTCTTCTTTTTGCATATAGGGCACGCCAATTTTCCTTTAGTACTCCACCCGGATAAGTTGGCATATGCAGGAAAATAGTTGATGGTCCATAGAAGTGCCGCATGCATTCGAAAATTCTGGCGCAACGAGGCATCATACGTATCGGCCCCAACTTCTCATAACTCGTTCAACTCCTCAATCAACGGCTGCAAGTAAACGTCAATATCATTACCAGGCGACTTGGGTCCGGGAATAAGCAAGGAGAGCATTGTGTATGGCTTTTTTAAGCACATCCAGGGAGGCAAATTGTATGGAACTAGGACAACTGGCCAAATGTTGTACGACATACTCATATTCCCAAAGGGATTGAAGCCATCGCTAGCAAGCCCTAACCTGACGTTGCGAACTTCACATGTGAATTCAGGATAGGTATGATCAAAATCTTTCCACGTCAGAGAGTCGGTCGGATGTCTCATAATCCCGTCATATGTACGTTCTCGTGCATGCCACCTCATGTGCTCAGCAGTCTTCGATGACATAAACAACCTCTGAAGCCTGTCCCTGAGCGGGAAGTATAGGAGAACCTTTGCAGATACATTTTTCTTCCTTCGACTGGTACTAGACTCGGCATCCGTCTCTTTATATCTCGTTGCTCCGCATATGTGGCATGACCGCACATGTTCGTACTCTTTCCGGTACAACATACAATCGTTCACGCATGCATCAATTTTCTCATAACCCAGACCGAGATCTTTAATTGTCTTCTTCACCTCGTAGAATGATTTCGGTATTGTCTCACCCATAGGAAAAGCCTCTTTCAGCAACTCTACCAACATATTAAATGACTTATTACTCCAACCATTGAGGCACTTCAAATGAAGAAGCTTTATAGTGAAAGAGAGTTTTGAAAACTTCTCACACCCCGGGTATAGAGGTTGTTCGGCATCTTTAAGCAATCTGTAGAACTTGTCCGCTTCGATATTGGGCTGATCACCTGACGGTGTTTCCGTGCCTATTCCACCTTGCAAATCATGTATCATACCCTGCATGTCATCATCATCGTCTGTATTAATATTATCATCAGCGATCACTGTGTTTGAAGTTTCACCGTGAGCTGCCATGGGGACTGCATCTAGCTCCTTACCGTGCGAGAACCAACGGGTATAGCTAATGTCAATACCACGCATTACCAGATCAACCTCACATTCCTCTCGAACCTTCCTAGTCACCCTTCCGCAGTCTATACAGGGACACACAATTTTTCCATCAAGCGGTGCAAGACGCTCAAATGCAAAATCCAGAAATTTCCTGACTCCTTCTCTGTACTCTTGGCTTATGCGATTCGAATTACGCATCCAACTCTTATTGATCGAAGACATCTTCGTCTATCTGGCTATACAACACCTGACATATAATTTCAAACAATGTTATAAGACTCCGCACAATTTCGGTTTCGGTTCCCGGGTATGGAACACCGAACCAAAACTTCTACAGGCCATCCACATCCCTAATGGATGAGTGTATTATGATGAGTAGACTAGTCACATAGTAAACCTAGGGTTGCTGGCCAGCATTTGAACTGCTGATACTTCGAATGCTAGGCATAGCACCAAAGTTATGCGACAGTAAGTCAACAAGTCAGGGAGCCTCATCAAGTAAACACTTGGGGTCTGACGGTTCTCTCTGTCGCTCGAGTAGATTTATGGCTTTAGCATACCTCATATCACACCGAACCGACAAAAACCGACCATTTCGGTTTCGGTTTCGGTTTCGGTTTTGATTTTTCGTAAACCAAAAAAAATATAACCGACAAAACCCACACCGAAACCGACCGACAAAACCGACGCTCACCCTAGTCTAAAAACTACATTTTGCCCCCCATTCCCCCATTCAATTCAGTTTTGATAGGATAAAAATCAATGTTTTAAAACACGAAAACTCGACTCGACTCGAAACCTTAATGAGTCGAGTAGACACGACAACTCGGCTAAAACCCGACAAAACTCGAGTCGGATCGAAACTCAGCCGAGTCGGATCGAAACTCGAGTTTTGGACCGAGTCGGATCGAAACTCAGCCGAGTCGAGTCGACTCGGCCGAGTTTCGAGTCGACTCGGCGAGTTTTAAAACAGTGTAAAAATTACCAAATGAGGGAATTAACCAGTTTTGATAAGATAAAAATTACTCATATGAATGAATTGGAATAACTCATATGAATCGTATGATAATAACTCATATGAATGAATCATATGAATGGATACATTCCCATTCAATTCCCCCCATTCAATTCAGTTTTGATAAGATAAAAATTATCAAATAAGTATGCAATTTTCATAAGGGAATTCAGTACGTAGATGACAAAATTAGTATGCAATTTTGATAAGATAACATTTCAAACTTTAGTATACAATTTGGAACAAATTAACCTAAGGAGGAAAGGGAGGAGGAGGAGGAGCTCACCAGCGATGGTCGGCAGGCTTCGAGAAGGAGGAGGAGCACTGGTGTCGCAGTCGGTGGCGCAAGAAAGGGGAGGGGTGGCCGGAGGTGCAAGGGAGGGGATGGGTGGCCGGCCGGAGGGGGGGTTTAGATCGAGAGAGAGAGAGAGGTGAGGGGAGGAAGTAGAGAGAGAGAGAGAGAGAGAGGGAAGGCTAGGGAGGCCGGGGAGGGGGGGAGGAGGCCGGGGAGAGAGAGAGAGAGGCCCGGGAGGCCGGGGAGGGGCAAAGGTCGAGAGGGGGATGGGTGGCCGGGAGGGGAATGGGTGGCCGGAGGGGATCGTGCGGCTGCCGGAGGGGGACGGGGTCGCCGGACGGGTCGGGTCGATCGGTGAGAGAGAGAGAGAGAGAGATTCAGAGAGGGGCGCCATATTCGGTCGAAACAGAAAAAGAAACGGGGTGGCGCACTGTTAGGTATATTAGACGGGTTTTTACCGACGGAACTTATAAGTTCCGTCGGTATAATTACTTTATACCGACGGTAGTATAATTTCCGTCGGTAAAATTCGTCGAGACAATTTTACCGACGGATATTTATTTACCGTCGGTATCGTACCGACGGACATATAATTTCTGTCGGTATAATTAGTTATACCGACGGAAATATAACGTCCGTCGGTAAAAATCACCGACGAAACTCAGGGTTCCATTTTTTCCAGAGGCTCGGTTTTTACCCTGAGTTTCGTCGGGACAATTTTACCGACGGATATTTAATTACCGTCGGTATCGTGCCGACGGCCATAAAATTTTTGTCGGTATAATTAGTTATACCGACGGACATATAAAGTCCGTCGGTAAAACTCACTGACGAAACTCAGGGTCACATTTTTTTCCAGAGGCTCGGTTTTTACCCTGTGTTTCGTCATGACATTTTACCGACGGTATTTATGTGGCCGTCGGTATAAAGTATATTACCGACGGGACATATATGTACCGTCGGTATAAATCGTTTTACCGACGAAATCTATTTGACCATCGGTAATAAATGTGCAAAAAAAATTTAAAAAATTGAAGTTATAATACCGACGGATATTATAGTCACCGTCGGTAAAAAGTGTATTATTACCGACGGTGATAAAAATGTCCGTCGGTAAAGACCTACTTTCTTATAGTGGCTCCAGGGACACCATGCCAGAATGGAATATCCAAGAGAAGGAAACAGACCCTGTTGGACATGGTTTAAAGAATGATGAGTTTTGCCAAGTTTACTACCCAACGTCTATGGGTTACACCTTGAGACACAGTAGAGTATATCTTGAATAATATCTCATCTAATCAGTGCCTCATACCCGAAAAGCTGTGGTCTGAGCGAAAGCCTATACTACGGCATTTTAGTATATGGGGATGTCCTGCATATGTGCAGAAGGACAAGAGGGATAAGATGGAGACTAAGTTCAAGGTTTTATAGGTTATCCTAGAAAAATATAAGGTGGACTATCCATGATCCTGAGGAATAAAAGGTGATCGTTTCTATGAATACCATCTACCTAGAGCGGGATTCTATTATAGACCATATGTCCACTAGTAAGGTAATTCTGGGTGAATTACTGGATACTAGAGGAGAGCGCATGATCGGAAACGTAGTGGTAATAGATGATGCAGACACTAGTATACCAGAAACTGTAGAAATAATTTGCTCTGTACCATAACCATTTTGTCACAGTGGGAGCACCATTAGAGCTCTTGAAAGATTTTGTGGACAAACTTTGTGAATTAGTCCATAAATTCAAGAGGATGGCCCCTTGAGCTACGACAAAGTAGTGAAATTTTTTTGACAGAACTGTCTGAGAGAAAGTCATGGATACAAAGCTTGAATCAGTGTCCAGTGATACTCTTTTGTACCAGGGTTCATCAAAGCTTTATTAAAGCATATTTGGATTGGGTCAAAGTTAAAGACCTGTGTAAGCGGATCACTGTGCGCACCCTCCCTCGAGTGGGCGTATACTGAATCTAAGACTTGCGCACCTGGCAACTTAGCCCATTGGGTAGAAGTTGGCAGAAGAGAGGATATATGATGTAGTTTCCAGGCTTATGAGTTAGCAGGTCAGGAATACCTAGCTTACAGAATTGCAAAGGTTCATTTTTGGACTGAAGCAAGTATCGAGGAGAAGCAATATCTATCTTGATCAAGTATGATCTATTCATACAGATTTCATCAAAATAAGCCAAGTGTGTACAAGAGGAGCGATGGAACTATATGGGTGTACCTAGTACTTTACATAGACGATGTTCTACTGATTGAAAATGAAGTAGGAACATTGCCTAAGTTAAATGTCTGGTTATTATCTTAATTCGACAGAAAGACCTTCATGAGGTGAGTTATGTTTTGGAGATCATGGTAACTTGAGATCGTCAGAACAGGATTCTCACACTATCACAGGCTATGCATAGAGATATGGTTCTAGCCAGTATCAATATACAAGACTCCAGAAGGGGTTTCTTGCTAAAGCTTGAAACTGTCAAATGATATAAATTATATGACACCTAAGGAGATGACAGAAATACAGAAGGTGCCCTATGTTTATGCAAAGGGTAGTCTTATGTATGCCATGATTGTATAAGATGCTAGTTATCTATTGCACAGCAGGATTGGAGGGTCGGTTTTAGTCGAATCCGGGTCCAGTTAGCTGGATTGATGTGAAGAGTATACTCGATATCCTCGTCAAACAAGGACTACGAGTTAGTTTACACTTCACAAGACTTGATACCGATTGGATGCACAAGATCTGATTTAGCATCGGATGTGTAATCTAGAGAATCGACTTCAGGTATAGTTTTTACCTTGGGATGAGAAGCGGTTAGTTAGCAGAGTGTGAAGCTATAATGCATCACGTGCTCTACTACAGAAGCCTAAGCACATTGTAGCGTGCGTGACAGGAAAATAGGTGGTATGGCTCGGTAAGTTCATAGTAAACTTGGAAAGCATACCAGAGGCTCAGTTTTTTTTGTAACAACAAAAAAGCGATAGCAAGAGCCTAGGCACCACCATAAATGGGAAACATATCAAATACAAATTCTACTTGATCTGGTAGTTTTAGAAGGAAAGGCAAGTGGCGGTAACTGAGGTAGCATCTGCAGATAATGTTGCTGATTCCTTTAGGGAATTCCTGCAAAGGCTTTTGAGCAGTATGTAGAAGCTATAGAGTTCATGACTATTTTTCCTCGCTAGACCAAGTGGTAGATTGTTAGGTTTGATGTGGTTTACAGCTCGTAAAACCCTAGGTTTGGCTGTATATGGTTGATAGTTTATTTAGGATTATATAAAGGTACGTATTATTATACGTATTCTGTTTACAGAACTTTAAGAACCATGGCTATATAGTAGTCCATCTGAGTCGGAGACTCAGTGGATCGGCCCTATGAGCCTAAATTGTTCGCAGCTCTGATTTCGGTTGGTCACCCTATTAGGATAAGCTGTTGGAATGACAGAGCATGAGTATCTCCATAATGGTCATTACCAAGCACAGTGTCTGTGGCCGAATGGCACCAACACGGTGCACAGATCGGTGAGCAGACATCGATGCACATAGCCGTGTTTTTGCTTAGGGTAATCGGTCCTAAACCCTGAGGAACCATGACCGATGGACTAACCAGTTACGTGTAACGTTGGTTCACCAACGTGTGAGGGATCTAACCATGACCCAATACCACGGTGCACTGGGTTACCGGGCTGGCG
Organism: Chamaelirium japonicum; assembly: GCA_947650365.1. Lineage (NCBI taxonomy): Eukaryota > Viridiplantae > Streptophyta > Magnoliopsida > Liliales > Melanthiaceae > Chamaelirium > Chamaelirium japonicum. Next base: position 26,306,691 of record OX393549.1, read on the forward strand.
TTGCATCGGCAATCCACTCTTGCAAGCCATCCACATCCTTATCGGGAGGTGCGTTCCTTGGTATGACATACACCGCACTAAACCCAGGCCTGATGGTCAATAGTTGAGCTATTGACCGGATCCGGTTGCTTGGCCAAAGCGATCGGAGGTGCGATGTGATAGTCAACTTGGAAGGAACCTAGTCATATGGTCACTCGAGTCTGACGGTGCTCTCCACCGCTCAAGTTGACTCATGGCACCAAGTGGAGGGACATCGTATTACCAATACTAAGCGGAGAGCAAGGGTATGCGAGAGAGCTTAATAAGTCTGGAAGAATTGGAGTGCAGCCTGCGTCGCACTCTGGGTGGCCACGCAGGTTAACCGGGACCCAGAGGATTGACAGGGACACTTGGGTAGTGTGTCGATCGGGTTCAGTTGGAAGCCATGAATCCTAGTTCCTGAAGGTTCCACCCTATCCACGATCGTTACGGATCATTACTTTCTCCTTGTATCACAGCATATTATGAGTTGAAGAAATAATGCCTAATCGTTCTGTGAGTGCATAGTACTGGAGCATGGTGGTTGCACAGGACTATGTGTGTTCACTAGGGGGCAACCCCAGAGTAGTGTAGAGACATACGATGTTGCCATTATACCATGAGGAGTCCATTCCGTGTGTGCGTGTTGCACTAGATCGCAGAATGCGAGTTTAGTAATTTTTACTATGGGGCACCACACCTTTTACTAAGGGTACCCCAGTAAATAGTAAAAATCTTATTCATCATCCCATGGTGTATTGACTTGTTGCTGATGCCGATGAGGTGCCCTAAGTGTTAAGGTGCATTATCGTGCACGTAGATGGGCGATACATAGTCCCGCATGAGGTGAACGATCACTAGATGCATGGGGGCATTTTGGTCATTTCAAAATATCCCGCATGCTCTAGTGGCCACCATCCTTATTAGGGCTAGCTTGCATGGCCATCAAACTTATAATTAAGGGATTAATTCAGATTTGAAAGAATTTGAATCATCTCCTTAATTGCAACAATTTTAATATGGCAACTAGTAATAAAGAGGGGCATTGAATTTGAGAGTAATGAGATGGAGAGAGAGAGAGAGGAACGGTTTCAAATGGCAAGGGAGAGTGAGGGGCACGTAATTCAGATCTGAAAATGGTGCATCCTTCTCATATTTCCTATGAAGAACCAAAGCCCCTTCTCTTATGGTTCGGATTTTTGCCATCTCTCTCTCTCGGGTTCATCTCTCTCTTATTCCTTCATCTTCTTCTCCAAGTGTACATATGATATTGATGGAGATCGCTTGCACTCTAAAGCACTCAGAGATTAAAGTGCAAGGATCCGGGATGATATGTGAGATCAGGTGAATCCGATGAGATTCATTTCTCTCTTGCGCGAGGATCCCGCTCGTGATTGCTGCCCAGATTTTACAGACAGATCTACACTGTTTTGATCACTGCAGGAGCTATGGAAGTCCAAATGACTTCAAACCGGTTGCAAATTCTTGGCGTTGAAGCTTCTTTCTGGCAAATCAAGTTTGGCTCCGTTCCGATGTCGGGATAGAAAGTTACGGCCTGTGCATTAAAGGGTGTTCGTGCAGATCCGAATTTGTCTTCATCAACATTGAAGCAATTCTTCGCGGTGTTAAATCCCGCACAAAGGTATAACCTACTAACCCCTAGATCTATCATAATGCATATATATAAGATATGTTAATCATTTCGATAGATGACTATAGGGGTTCGATTCGTATTTGTTTTATCATTTGCGCATATAATTAATATGAATGAAAATTTTAAAATGCACCGCACACCGTAACGATCTTCGGGATCGACTCCACCTTCCGTTGCGCCTCCGATATCATTCCAACATCAACTCCATATGAACCCACTCAAATGTGCGTTTGGAGTCTCCTCGGATAAGTTCCTCGGCTTTGTCGTATGACATCGAGGCATTGAGATAGATCAATCCAAAATTGACGCTATTCTCAATATGCCTATTCCAAAGATGGTGCGAGATCTCAGAGGTCTCCAAGGCCACCTGTCATATATTAGAAGATTTATTACCAACTTAGCTAAAAAATATCACCCCTTCAGTCGCCTTATGAAGAAAGGAGCACCATTCAAGTGGGATAAAACTTGTCAAGAAGCCCTCCAAAGCATCAGGGATTACTTACTCAAGCCTCCAATTCTGACAACACTAGTTCAATGAAAGCCATTGGTCCTCTACATTAGTGCCCAGGAGCAATCCTTAGGGGCACTTTTGGCTCAAGACAACGAGCTAGGTAAAGAAACAGTATGCTACTACTTGAGTCGCACTCTCATCGATGCAGAACTAAACTACTCTCCGATCGAGAAAGTTTGTCTAGTGCTCATCTTCGCTATAAAGAAACTGTGACACTACATGATGGCTCACACCATCAGGCTCATCTCGAAAGTTGACCCACTCAAGTACATCATGTCAAGACCAGTGCTCTCCGGACATTTGGTCAAATGGGCGTTACTCCTCCTCGAGTTCGACATCACCTTCGTACCTCAGAAAACAGTCAAAGGTCAAGCTCTTATGGATTTCCTAGTAGAATACCCCCTTCTAGCAGAATAGGAACTGTCAAAAGACCTCCCAGACGAAGAAGTATTCTCTATCGGCATTGCTCCCTCTTAGAAGATGTTCTTCGATGGTACAACAAGGCAAGACGTGGCAAGAGCAGGGGTTATCTTTGTCACTCCAAACGACGAGATACTGCCATTCTTGTTTCTACTATCAGAACCATGCTCCAACAATAAGGCAGAGTATTAAGCCCTGATTATCGACCTCGAGCTTGCCAATGATATGAAGCTTCAAGGGCCTCAAACTTTTTGGTGACTCTCAACTCGTCATACAGCAAATCTTGGGGGGGGCATACGAAGTCGACAAAGAAGATCTCGTGCTGCGACATCTACGAGCTCTGGAGATCCTTGATGCACTCGAGGTTGCTTCAATCCAGTATGTCCCCAGAAACCTCAACCAGCAGACTGATGCGCTCACAAATTTAGTAGTTATACTTTTATTTCTAGAAAGAAGGCAGTTTATCATCCCTATCTGGAAGAGAATAGTGATCACCAAGGACGACATCCCTGTTGGGATTCTAGACCAAGTCAATGTAGTGCACATCCTCGTGTTCGACGAGCTAGACTAGAAACAACCTTTCGTAGACTATCTCATCCACAAAAAGCTCCCTGATGACCCGAAGCACAAGATTGACATTTGCCGGCGATCTCTTAAATTCTTCCACTTCAACAACGAGCTTTACCGTCGACTATGATGGTACCCTCCTGAGGTGTCTCGCAAGAGAAGAAGCGAAAGCAGCACTGGAAGAAGTCCATGCTAGGATCTGTGGCTCGTATCAGTCTGGTCCGAAGCTCTACTTTCGCATCAGAAGGATAGATTATTACTGGCCCACTATGATCAAGGACTGCTTGGAGTTTGCAAAGAAATGTCATGCTTGCCAGCTGCACGGCGACTAAATCCGTCAGCCACCAGAACCTTTGCATCCTACGATCGTGTCATGGCCTTTCGACGGATGGGGACTCGACATTATTGGTCCTCTGCCCAAGTCATCCAAGCAGTATCTTTACATTCTGGCAGTGACAGAATATTTCTCCAAGTGGGCTGAGGCAATACCATTGCGAGAAATCACCAGACACTCTGTCATCAGCTTCATACAGAACGACATGCATCGACTTGAAATCAAAGAGAGACAGTGAAAAAAACAGAAAAAAATGAAAAAAAGAAAAGAAAATCAGCATTCGTAAAATAGAGAAATAGATGGGAAAAAGAAAAAGAAAACCAGGGGGTTTTGGCCTCTGTGATGCCTGACCAGCAACAGCAGGCAACAAGGGGGGTGCGACCGGCCGACAGTAAGTAGGGGAGTTCGGCCTACTTGAGAGAGAGAGAGAGGGGGGGGAGTGTGGGTGCAAAATTTGGCCAACGACCGATGGTGGGACCCACTAGTCCTGCTTGGGGGTTCACAGAGACGACAATAGAACCCACGACCCCAGAGAAGAACCTTGATTCGCTTTATCGATTGAGGATGGGAGCCGATGAGAGTTTTCATAATTTTACGCGAAGATTCCGCAACAAGCATGCTGCTCTCTCTGGATGACATCTTGATGATAAAGCTATCATATTGGACTTTCAAAATGCTCTCCGATTCGATCTGCACATCTACAATGACTTCATCCGCAATCCTTCGCCTTCTCTTGGTGCGATGTTCGACCGTATCCAATGGGAGATATAGGTCAAAGATGACCAGATAGCTCGAAATGGATGCGAATCCAGGTGACGACCCATCGAAAGAGAAGCGCCAAAGCAAATAGCCAAAGCTCACAACACAGAAATATCGGGGCCTCCACCCCTCAAGCGACCAAGAGAGGATGGTCACAGATCGCCTCCAAGAAAAGTGATATTCACCGATTGGACTCTTCTGATTGAGCAAATTCTGGATCAAATCCAATACGAAGAATTCCTTCGGTGGCCAAACCCTCTGCAACTTGATGCTAAACTCACTACCGACAGATTTGTATACTACGACTTTCACCGTAGCCACAGGCATCCAACCACTCGATGCTTCTGACAAAAGTATCATCTGGAAGACTTATTGTGTGAAGGCTATCTCCAAGAGTTTATTAAGAGCCGACAGGATCAGCGTCAACCTTCTTCAGCAAAGAGGAAGGAAGCATGCTGGGCCTACCATATCTCCACTCACTCATCTCTGATTATTATGCGGGCCAACGTCTTTGGCATCCATATCGTATTGCACCACCAAATGTTAACCGGGAAGAAAGTCGATCGACAAGTTCGACGCATCTTCAATGTTCGCTCGGTAGCGAACAAAGAAGACAGTTGGTTTGAGAAACCCATCAAGGGCTTGGCATGGCCATCGATTGTCTTTAATGACTCGGACCTCCAAGGAGTGCATAGTCCGCATCGGGATCCCCTCATTCTGCGGCTCATCGTCGACGGGAGTACCGTTAACCGAATCCTCATCGACACCGACAGTTCAATCGACATTATGCTCCCAGATTGCTTTAAGTGTCTGGGGCATAAATATTCAAGCCTCGACGTCATCCCTACCGTAATCACTGGTTTCAATGGCGAGCAAAGCATGACCATTGGAGACTCACAATAGATCTTAGCAGAGAAACCTGAGTCTCTGTGAGGTTCGCCATTGTCGAAGGAATATCCAACTACAACATCATTCTGGGGCGACCGTTCCTCCACCAAAACAATGTCGTATCTTCATCGTACCGCCAACTCCTCAAATTTGCAATGATAGAAGACATTATCTGCATCCGAGGTGATCAACAGGCCAGATAATCTTGTGAAGTCTCCACAGCAAAGATGGATCGCAGAGAGAATCTTGTGCCACCGAAGCGTCAGAGAGAGGAAGTTGGCCCTTCTACGAGCTAGCAACCAAAGGAGCCCCTACTGTCAGAACCTCCGTCTGTCGAGTGGGAGGCTCCACCTTTAATCGAAGAGATCATCCGAGTATGTTAGAATGATATTGGAGGTGCAACGGAAGGTGGAGTTGATCCCGAGGATCGTTTCGGTGTGCGGTGCATTTTAAAATTTTCATTCATATTAATCGTATGTGCAAATGGTAAAAATAATATGAATCGAACCCCTATAGTCATCTACCGAAATGATTAACATATTTTATATATATGCATTATGATAGATCTAGGGGTTAGTAGGTTATATCTTCGTGCGGGATTTAACACCGCGAATAATTTCTTCAATGTTAATGAAGATGAATTCGCATCTGCACGAACACACTTCAGTGCAAAAGTTGTAACTTTCTGTCTCGACATCGGAATGGAGTGAAACTTTATTTGCCGGAAAGATGACTTAAACGCCAAGAATTTGCATCTCGTTTGAAGTAATTTTGAATTCTATAGCTCCTGCAGTGATCAAAACAGTGCAGATCTACCTGTAAAATCTGGGCAGCAATCACGAGCGGGATCCTCGCGCAAGAGAGATGAATCTCTTCGGATTCACCCAATCTCACATATCGTCCCGGATCCTTGCACACTAATCTCTGAGTGCCTCAGAGTGCAAGCAATCTCCATCAATCTCACACACACACTTGGAGAAGAAAATGAGGGAGAGAGAAGAGATGAACCCGAGAGAGAGAGATGGCAAAAATCCGAACCATAAGAGAAGGGGGTTTGGTTCTTCTTCGGAAATATGAGAAGGATGCACCATTTCAGGTCTGAAATTCGTGCCCCTCACTCTCCCTTGCCATTTGAAACCGTTCCTCTCTTTCTTCATCTCATTACTCTCAAATTCAATGTCCTTTTTTATTACTAGTTGCCATATTAAAATTGTTGCAATTAAGGAGATGATTCAAAATCTTTTAAATCTGAATTAATCCCTTAATTATAAGTTTGATGGTCATGCAAGCTAGCCCTAGTGAGGATGGCAGCCATTAGGGCATGCGAGATATTTTGAAATAACCAAAATGCCCCCATGCATCTAGTGGTCGTTCACCTCATGCGGGACTATGTATGGCCTATCTACGTGCACGATAATGCACCCTAACACTTAGGGTACCTCATCGGCATCATCAACAAGTCAATACACCATGGGATGATGAATAGTATTTTTACTATTTACTAGGGTGCCCTTAGTAAAAGGTGGGGTGCCCCATAGTAAAAAATTACTAAACTCGTATTATGTGTTCTACTGCAACACGTACACACGGAATGGACTCCTCATGGTATAATAGCAACATCGTATGTCTCTACACTACTCTGGGGTTGCCCCCTAGTGAACACACTCAGTCCTGTGCAACCACCATGCTCCAGTGCGATGCACTCACAGAACACAGGATGATTAGGCATTATTTCTTCAACTCATAATATGCTGTGAGACAAGGAGAAAGTAGTGATCCGTAACGATCGTGGATAGGGTGGAACTTTCAGGGACTAGGATTCATGGCTTTTAACCGAACTCGATCGACACATTACCCAAGTGTCCCTATCAATCCTCTGGGTCCCAGTTAACCTGCGTGGCCACCCAGAGTGCGACGCATGCTGCACTCCAATTCTCCCAGACTTATTAAGCTCTCTCGTATACCCCTGCTCTCCGCTTAGTATTGGTAATACGATGTCCCTCCACTTGGTGCCACGAGTCAACTCGAGCGGTGGAGAGCACCGTCAGACTCGAGTGACCATATGACTAGGTTCCTTCTAGGTTGACTATCATATCGCACCTCCGATCGCTTTGGCCAAGCAACCAGATCAGGTCAACATCTCAATTACTGACCACCAGGCCTGGGTTTAGTGCGGTGTATGTCATACCAAGGAACGCACCTCCTGGTAAGGATGTGGATGGCCTGCAAGAGTGGCGTGCCGATACAATGTCAGTCCGATAACCTAGCGCACCGTGGTATTGGGTCGTGGTTAGATCTCTCACACGTTGGTGAATAAAAGTTACACGCAACTGGTTTGTCCACCGGTTACGGTTCCTCAGGATTTAGGATCGATTACCCTAAGCAGAAATATAGCTGTGTGCAGCGGTGTCTGCTCACCGATCTGTGCACCATGTTGGTTCCATTCGGCCATAGACACTGTGCCTGGTAATGACCATTATGGAGATACTCATGCTTTGTCATTCCAACAGCTTATCCTAATAGGACGACCAACCCAAATCAGAGCTGCGAACGATTTAGGCTCATAGGACCGATCCACTGAGTCTCCCACTCAGATGGACTACTATATAGCCATGGCTCCTTAAGTTCTGTAAACAGAACACGTATAATAATACGTACCTTTATACAATCCTAAACAAACTATCAACCATATATAGCAAAACCTAGGGTTTTACGAGCTGTAGACCATATCAAATCTAACAATCTCCCACTTGGTCTAGCGGGGAAAAATGGTCTAGAGCTCTATAGCTTCTATATACTGCTCAAAAGTCTTTGTAAGAATTCCCTAATGAAATCAGCAACATTATCTGTAGATGCTAACTCGATTATCGCCACTTGCCTTTCCTCCTAAAGCTACCAGATCAAGTAGAATTTGTATTTGTTATGTTTCCCCTTTATGGTGGTGCCTACGCTCTTGCTACCGCTCTTTTGTTGTTACGACAAAAAGCTGAGCCTCTAGTATGCAACAGATAACTAGCATCTTATACAATCATGGCATATATAAGACTACCCTTTGCATAAGCATAAGGCACCTTCTGTATTTCTGCCATCTCCTTAGGTGTCATATGATTTATATTATTCGACAGTTTCAAACTTTAGCAAGAAACCCCTTTTGGAGTCTTGCATATTGATTCTGGCTAGAACCATATCTCTACGCATAGCCTGTGATAGTGTGAGAATCCTGTTCTGACGATCTCGAGTTACCATGATCTCCAGAACATAACTCGCCTCACGAAGGTCTTTCAGTCGAATTAAGATAATAACCAGACATTTAACTTAGGCAACGTTCCTACTTTATTTTCAATCAATAGAACATCATCTATGTAAAGTACTAAGTACACCCCTATAGTTCCATCGCTCCTCTTGTACACACTTGGCTTATTTTGATCAAATCTATATGAATAGATCATACTTGATCAAGATAGATATTGCTTCTCCTAGATACTTGCTTCAGTCCATAAATGAACCTTTGCAATTTTGTAAGCTAGGTATTCCTGACCTGCTAACTCCTAAACCTGAAAACTGCATCATATATCCTCTCTTCTGCCAACTTCTACCCAATGGGCTAAGTTGCCAGGTGTGCAAGCCTTAGATTCAGTATACGCCCACTCGAGGGAGGGTGCGCATAGTGATCCACTTACACGGGTCTTTAACTTTGACCCAATCTAAATACGCTTTAATAAAGCTTTGATGAACCCTGGTATAAAAGAGTATCACTGGATACGGATGCAAGCTTTGTCTCCATGACTTTCTATCAGATAGTTCTGTCAAAAAATTTTACTATTTCGTCGTAGCTCAAGGGGTCAGCCTCTTGAATTTATGGACTAATTTACAAAGTTTGTCCACAAAATCTTTCAAGAGCTCTAATGGTGCTCCCACTGCGACAAGATAGTTGTGGTACAGAGCAAATTATTTCTATAGTTTCTAGTATACTAGTGTCTACATCATCTACTATCACTACGTTTCCGATCATGCGCTCTCCACTAGTATCTAGTAATTCACCCAGAACTACCTTACTAGTGGACATATGGTCTATAATAGAATCCCGCTCTAGATAAATGGCATTCGTAGAAACGATCACCTTCTATTCCTAAGGATCATAGATAGTCCAAATTATATTTTTTTAGGATAACAAATAAACAGATACACCTTGAACTTAGTCTCTATTTTATCCCTCTTATCCTTCTGCATATATGCAAGACATCCCCATATACTAAAATGCCGTAGTATAGGTTTTTGCTCAGACCACAGCTTTTCAGGGGTATGAGGTACTGATTCGATGAGACATTATTCAAGATATACTCTACTGTTTCTCAATGTGTAACCCATAGAAGGTGGGTAGTAAACTTGGCAAAACTCATCATTCTATATACCATGTCCAATATGGTCTGATTCCTTCTCTTGGATATTTCATTCTGGCATGGTGTCCCTAGAGCAATTAACTGGGATATTATCCCATGCCCCATCAGGTACCTATGAAACTCATCCAATGGATATTATCCATCTGGATGCTCTTGGAACCATATACGTCAGAATGGGCTAACTCCAATACCTCAGTGGCCCTTTTAGTTATTTTGCCTTCCAAACAAGACTCACAGGTCGGAAGGGTCTCCGAGGGATCTGTATCTAGAAACTCAGCCTTCACTAACATTTGAATTATGTCTGAGACAATTTATCTAAGTCATAGGAGCCATAATTGGATTAAGTTATCCCAAGGAATAAGATGAATGTGAATTAGATACTACAGCTATTATATAATCTATTTTCGAACTAGATTTTGATACAAAGAGATTGTTATAAGCTATTCCTTTAGCAATGAAGGTGCCTATTCAGTTTAAGAGATACATGTGAGCTATTGATTATAACTGAATACCTTTATTTAGCTCGGAGGAAACATAACTAAATCTCTAAGGATCAAAATCCTTCTATCAAAAAATCTAAGATAACATATTAACAGCTTTCGCAGTTGTTATGGTATCAGTATCTATGCTAGAACCACCTTACCAAAAAGTAGCATTCTACTTTCTTTGAATCCCTATAGACACGAAGTCCATATTTCAAGAAGCAGAAGCATTGCTACTAGATGGCAATTCGACTCTACCAAGAGTTGATGTTTACCTATCCTAGCACCTTGAGACCATATTCAATCTTCCAATGCCCCTTCTGTTGCCACATCAGAAGCACTTTCGTACTAGGCTTCACCAGACTTAAGAGTCCGCTCCTGATTCTATACAGGTATTGTTTTTAGTTTCTGATCAGTTCTTATTTTTAGGCACTTCATAGAAGGCCTAAGTTACGCACTAAAGCAATCACCTTTAATCTTGATCCCATCCTTAGTGACCTGGATAGCTCCTAGAAGTTCTGTATTTGTCATCTCTAGCTTGTAAAGGCTGAAGTCTCTGACAAAGCCTTCAAAGGTTCCATATAAGGATGCAAGATAGACGTTCTCCATCACCTCGACATCTAGCACTATGTCAAAGAAAACCAGTTCGCTCTGGAACCCAAGAATGTGTTTCCAAACTAGTATTCCATCAAATATCTTAGTACTGATGAGTTTCTTGATGGTGAAATAGCGAGTCATTTGACTATGCCCCTCAAACATCTGATGCTTTAATAGAATATTACATCAGAAGACCCGACATATGTCTGACTTACTTCTGAAGAGTTGTCCGCAAGTATGCTATGACATAGGACTTGCACATCTCTACAGACTCTCGTTAGTCATTATATGCCCTAGCCTGTGCCACAGTGGCATCTAGACTCAATGGGTCTGGTTTAGGAATATTAAGATTTATAGCCATTGTAGTTTACCAACCCTAAATATAAAGTCATGATGGCATTACTGGTCTACGAAGTCGGTACCCGTTATCTAGTTATCTAATGGGATAGCGGACATGAGATCTATGGTTGAATATAGATTGTATTAAAACTTATTTTAAGAATATTTTAAAAACAAGCAAATTACATCTATATGCCAACGCTACCCTCAAAGCGAAGATATCTTCATGAAGTAATTTACCATGTATGTGAGATCTCGGATTCGGATATACCCGCCCGAGGGGGCAGTATGTATCGTACTCCGCTCATATCGGATCTTTCCGACCTAATCCAAATCTGCCATAGACGGGCTATGATGGACCATGGTACCTTTTGGCAAGCCCCTCATGATCTCCATACGACACAATGGGTAGCCTCACGGGTGCTTCGGATGCTTACCCACGAGCCTAGGCAATCACGACACGAGAGTTCATGCGGCCCCCGTGAGGGCGAGAAAGACCCTTCTCTCTTGGCATCATGACCACCATATCCCGAAGGAGACTGCTAAGCCTCCGGCATGACAGAATATAACTCTCACCCGAGGGGGATGTTGAGCCATACCCTATCACCCGAAAATTCAGCAATTGGCCATGGAAGCCAGGGGCACTCATGCTGAGTCCTCTTACACATCCCTTAATTATGGTGAAGGTTATTTTAATACAAGTATTTTAGATCCTAGGTTACGACAACCTAGACCTAAACCCTGGTCATACCGTGCTCCCACTAGAGTTAAGACCTCTTATAAAGTATAGATAGACTTGGAAAGGACCATAGTCCATATCCCGTGGATATTCAGTTGTCACCTTTCTCCCGAGAATCACATTACTTACTCTCCAATCCTTCGATACTAAATAAAATGATCATTACCCTTTGTGCTCTAGAGCCTAGCCTATGGTCTAGACATACAAGGAAAGGTCTCCCATTAGTATGACTCCTTGTATGCAACTTGATGTCTGATGTTATAGATGATCACTACATCACTATTGGTTTCGATGTCAAACCAATTAGAGACATCCTACAACCTCTGTCAGACCTCGACCTAACGGTGGCATAACAAAGTGTTATGGTATCCAACTACCATCAAACACCAATTAGACTACGAGTGTCATTAAATGGAGATCTTACCTAATGGTCGCATGGATCAAGTGGGGAATAGGTATCCCACAAATAGTGGGGAAAGGGCATCCCATAATCTAACACATACTGCATCAGATTATATTCTTTCACCGGGGTTTAGAGAAATATCCAATCAAAGAAAAATAAACATCCATTGATATCAAGTTCAGGGTCCGACCCCTGAACCTGACTAGCAATGCTCTGATATTTCTTATCATGGCATCTTTCGGATATTCCTCTTACTTTGAGCCACCACACTCAGTCCTCCAGTGATGAATCTCCGATCTATCCTTGTCCTCCATGACTTCAACCTATAACTGAAAAGCTAGTACGCTTCGAGCAATTGCTCGTTCGTACATATTTTTCTAGGTAGAAGAATAAAGACAAGAATAGAAATAAGGGCCGAGAAAAAACAAGCCGTGGTCAACCTCCATGCGCTTGTCCCATTAGGCCTTACATTCATCCATCACAGATACAATCGAAATATCATAAAATTATATTTTGGGGTCCGACCCCGAAAATAAACAATCACACTATAGCGGTGCCCTGCAGAACACACTATGCATAACATGCGACATATATGAATATATGATCTACGCAAACCCCGGTGACGCATTCGTTCATCAAATTGACATACGATTCGTTCCCTAAAAAAATTTCTCATGAATCACACACCAAAATGGCTCTGATACCATTTGTTAGAATGATATCGGAGGCGCAACGGAAGGTGGAGTTGATCCCGAGGATCGTTTTGGTTTTTAAAATTTTTATTCATATTAATCAAATGTGCAAATGGTAAAATGAATACGAATCAAACCCCTATAGTCATCTACCAAAATGATTAACATATTTCATATGTATGCATTATGATAGATCTAGGGGTTAGTAGGTTATACCTTCGTGCGGGATTTAACACCACGAAGAATTTCTTCAATGTTGATGAAGATGAATTCGGATCTGCACGAACACACTTCAGTGCGAAAACTGTAACTTTCTATCTCGATATCGGAATGGAGTGAAACTTGATTTACCAGAAAGAAGAATTCAACCCCAAGAATTTACATCTAGTTTGAAGTCATTTGAAATTCTATAGCTTCTATAGAAATCAAAACAGTACAGATCTGCCCGTAAAATCTAGGCAGCAATCACGAGCGTGATCCTCACGCAAGAGAGATGAATCTCTTCGGATTCACCCGATCTCATATATCATCCCGGATCCTTGCACTCTAATATCTGAGTGCCTCAAAGTACAAGCGATCTCCATCAATCTCATACACACACTTGGAGAAGAAGATAAGGGAGAGAGAAGAGATGAACCCAAGAGAGAGAGATGGCAAAAATCCAAACCATAAACGAAGGGGGTTTGGTTCTTCTTCAAAAATCTGAGAAGGATGCACCATTTCAGATATGAAATTCATGTCCCTCAGTCTCCCTTGCCATTTGAAACCGTTCCTCTCTCTCTCCATCTCATTACTCTCAAATTCAATGCCCATTTTATTACTAGTTGTCATATTAAAATTATTGCAATTAAGAAGATGATTCAAAATCTTTTAAATCTGAATTAATCCCTTAATTATAAGTTTGATGGCCGTGCAAGCTAGCCCTAGTGATATGCGGATATTTTGAAATGACCAAAATGCCCCCATGTATCTAGTAGTCGTTCACCACATGCGGGATTATGTATGGCCCATCTATGTGCACGATAATGCACCCTAACACTTAGGGCAGCTCATCGGCATCAGCAAAAAGTCAATACACCATAGAATGATAAATAGTATTTTTACTATTTACTAGGGTGCCCTTAGTAAAAGGTAGGGTGCCCCATAGTAAAAAATTACTAAACTCGCATTCTACATTCTAGTGCAACACGCACATACGAGATGGACTCCTCATGGTATAATGGCAACATCGTATGTCTCTTCACTACTCTGGGGTTGCCCCCTAGTGAACACATTTAGTCCTGTGCAACCACCATACTCCAGTGCGATGCACTCACGGAACACAGGACGATTAGGCATTATTTCTTCAACTCATAATATGCTGTGAGACAAGGAGAAAGTAATGATCCGTAATGATTATGGGTAGGGTGGAACCTTCAGGAACTAGGATTCATGGCTTCCAACCGAACCCGATCGACACACAACCCAAGTGTCCCTGTTAATCATCTGGGTCCTAGTTAATCTGCGTGGCCACCCACAGTGCGACGCAGGCTACACTCTAATTCTCCTAGACTTATTAAGCTCTCTCGTATACCCCTGCTCAGTATTGGTAATACGATATCCCTCCACTTGGTGCCATGAGTCAACTCGAGCGGTGGAGAGCACCATCAAACTCGAGTGACCATATGCCTTGGTTCCTTCCAGGTTCACTATCACATCGCACCTACGATCACTTTAGCCAAGCAACCGGATTCTGATCAACAGCTCAACTACTGACCACCAGGCCTGGGTTTAGTGCGATGTATGTCATACCAAGGAACGTACCTCCCGGTAAAGATATGGATGGCTTGCAAGAGTGGCGTACCGATGCAACACCAGCCCGGTAACCCAGCGTATCGTGGTATTAGGTCATGGTTAGATCCCTCACACGTTGGTGAACCAAAGTTACACGCAACTGGTTAGCCCGTCGGTCATGGTTCCTCAGGGTTTAGGACCGATTACCCTAAGTAGAAACACGACTATGTGCATTGGCGTCTGCTCACCGATCTGTGCACCATGTTGGTTTTGTTCGGCCATAGATACTGTGCCTAGTAATGACCATTATGGAGATACTCATGCTCTGTCATTCCAACAGCTTATCCTGATAGGGTGACCAACCCAAATCAGAGCTGCGAACAATTTAAGCTCATTGGACCGATCCACTGAGTCTCTCACTCAGATGGACTACTATATAGCTATGACTCTTTAAGTTCTGTAAACAGAACATGTATAATAATACGTACCTTTATATAATCCTAAACAAACTATCAACCATATACTGCCAAACCTTTACGAGCTGTAGACCACATCAAATCTAACAGAGTAAGCATTAGTGACGGTGATCTCTTTCAAGAAACATTCATCAGTACCGATCTTAATGATGCAGAAGCGTAGATATGGTATCCTTCCTACAGTCCAACGTTGTCATTTTCGTATGGGGTTTCGAAGACATGACTTTGGATGATGCATGACTTTGGCTCACCATCAAAGAAGGGGTAAACCCTGTCAAGCAAAAACTTCGAACAATCCGACCTGAGCGTTTAGCTGCAGTTCAAGAGGAAATCAACAAGTTGCTCGTAATAGGCTTCATTCGTGGAGTAGAGTACCCAACTTGGATCTCCAACATCGTCACAGTACCCAAGAAAAATAGAAAGATTAAAGTCTGCATCAACTTTACCAATCTTAATAAGGCTTGCCCCAAAGACCCATCCCCCATGCCAAGGATAGATATACTCGTTGACGCTACTGCTGGCCATGAGCTCCTATTCTTTACGGATAGTTATTCAGGGTACAACCAAATTCCTCTACATCCTGATGATCGAGAAAAGACATGCTTCATGACAGACAGAGGCATCTACTGCTACAATATCATGTCCTTTGGCCTCAAGAATACTGGATCCACTTATCAGAGGCTAGTCACGAAGATGTTCGAAGAATAAATTGGTCATAACGTTGAAGTCTATGTCGACGATCTCCCTACCAAAAGTCATACTCGAAAGAATCACCTCTCCGATCTTGCCGAAATATTCCAAGTCCTCAGAAGATATCGCATGAAACTGAATCTAGCCAAATGTGCCTTCGGAGTTTAGTCGGGCAAATTCCTGGGTCATCTGGTGACAAGAAGGGTATCGAAGCAAATCCTGATCAAATTTGAACGATCTTGAGATGTCGTCACCTTCCAATTGAAAGGAGGTGCAATACCTCACGGGAAGATTAGCGGCCCTCAACTGATTCATCTCTAAATCTTCTGATAAGTGCAAGCCCTTCTTCGATAAACTATGAAAAGCAGACACTTAAGGGTGGAACCCAATTTGTGAGCAAGCATTTCAAAGTGTCAAATACTATCTATTACGAGCTCCTATCCTGACAGCTCCACTGTCCAAATAAAATCTCTGGTTCTACCTCACCGTCACCGATCAAGCCATCAGCGCAGTTCTGGTCAGTAGAAGAGAAGGCATTGAACGTCCTGTCTACTATATCAACCATGCTCTTCTGCCAACAGAGACTCGCTATTTGAAAATCGAGAAGGTTACACTGGCTCTACTAACAACATCACAGTGACTCCGACCCTACTTCATTTCTCACTTGGTCACAGTCATCTCAGAACATCCACTCAAAGACATCTTCGATAAAACAGGTCGAGCTGGTCGAATGACTAAGTGGGTGATCGAGATGAGTTCCCTCGGTATTCAATTCAAACCTCGTATCTCTGTCAAGGGACAAGCCATTGCTGATTTCCTTACCAACTTCCCTATGGAAAATCCCATCATCTTGGAGGACGACCTTGAGATGCATCTCGACGACAATGATGAACCAAATCTCAATCCAGGTCTGAGACCTTTAATCTGAGCCTTGAGGCTCCTATTAATTCGCCTGCTCGATGGAAGCTCCATGTTTACAGGGCTTCAAGCACAATCGGTTCAGAAATTGGGATAGTTCTAATATCCCCCGAACTCGACCATCTTCAAAAGGCAATTCTTCTCGGATTCAATACTACAACAATGAAGCCAAGTACGAAGCGCTCATTTTTGGGTTAGAAATTGCTGAGACCCTAGGGGTAGATCATCTCACTATCTATAGTGATTCCCAGCTAGTAATCAGGCAGATCAACGGAGATTATATAGTATGAGGAGAGATGATCCAATATTATCTGGCTCTGGTGCAGCATCACGGACAACGATTTTTTGATATCGAATTCGTTCAAATTCCAAGGGCAAAAAATCGAGAAGCCGATGCTCTAGCCAATGCTGCCTCAGTACTCGGAGATTCTATCAAGGAAAATCAAATTCAAATCAACTATCAAGAGTTGTCTAAAGCTACCATCGGGCAACAACTTGTTGCCACGGTCAAAGATTTTGCGAATTGGAGATAGCTAACCTTCGCCTTTGCCCTAGCTCAGATTGGAGATAGCCAATCATTGACTTCTTCAAACAAGGCCGAATGCCTAAAGATCCAATTCAAGTGAAAAAAACTCTAAAGAATGTCTCCATTTTATAGCCTTCGAGAAGAAGATCTTTACTTCAAATCACATGGTGGAACGCTTCTCAAATATATTGGCTCTGGGCAGACAGAAATAATCTTAACCGACATCCACTTCGGAGCCTGCGGTAACCATTCTGGCGGAAGGTCCCTCGAAGCCAAAACCAAACTTCAAGTCTACTATTGGCCAAATATGGTGAAGGATGCTTGTCAATTCGTTCAAAGATGCGAGCCCTATCAACGACACGCTCGGGCGATCCATCTCCCGGTAGATGAACTTTATCCTTTGACGAGTCCTTGGCCCTTCCACCAATGGGGTTGGACTTTCTAGGCCTATTCCTCCCATCACCAAGCAAAAAAGAAGTACCTACTGCTAGCCACCGACTACTTCGCCAAGTGGGTCGAGGTCATGCCAGTCTTCCGAGAAACCGACGATGAGGTTATTAAATTCACCAGACATAACATCTTCTCTAGGTTTGGTACACCCCAAGTACTTATCACCGACAACGGAGCTCAATTCAACTCAAAAAAATTTTGAGAGTTCTGCTTAAGCCATAGGATCAAACTCTTCTATTCTACACCGAGGTATCCGCAGTGCAACGGTTAAGCTGAGGCCTCCAACAGAGCTATCGATCATTGGTCTGCTCAAAAAAAAGTTAGATGACAAGAAAGAATTATGGGAGAAAGTCCTGCCAGAAGTCTTATGGGGCTATCGGACCACTCCTCAACGATCGACTGACTTTTTGCCCTTTCACCTAACTTATGGATCAGAAGCAATTCTTCCAACCGAAGCCATTTTTCCAACTCTAAAGACTATAGCAATCGAGGAAGGGGTCAACAACAAACTTTTGATTTCTTAGAAGAGTTGTGTGATCAAGCAACAATCTGTATCGCCAACATCAATAGAAGCTTAAACAAGCCTATAATCAAAAAGTAAGCAAAAGACAGTTTCACACTGGAGATCTTCTTCTTAGAGTAGTCTTCTCCAACATAAAAGAACATAGCAGTGGAAAACTAGCTCCCAATTGGGAAGGACCTTACATCATCGAATTGATAGGAGGCAAAGGATCCTATCGCCTAATCACGCTAGAAGGAGATAAACTACCAAGAGCTTGGAATGTCAGACATCTCAAAATGTTTTATCCTTGATGTAAATCCTATAATAAATAGTATTTGTTCCAACTTCAATCTTGTTTATGCGCGTTCTACACATTCAAATGATTAAATAAAAAGTTTTGATGTTGTCATACGGTATAACTTCTAACTGACAGGTCAATAATAGTTTGGGTATTTGTGTTATAACACAACCCCTAATAGAGAGAAGTAAATAGTTTTGATATTGTGATACAGCATAACTATTAATTGACAGATCGACAAATAGTTTAGGTATTTGTATTGTGACACAACCCCTAACAGGCAGAATTAAATAGTTTAGATGTTGTGATACAACACAGCTCTTAACTGCCAGATCGACAAACAGTTTGGCTATTTGTGTTGCGACATAACCCCTAATGGGCAAAAATAAATAGGTCGGATGTTGTGATACGGCTCACTCCTAACTGATAGATCGATCAATAGCTCAGGTGCTTATATTGCGACATAACCCCTAGTTGGTAGAAATATTCATTCACCCATTCAATACAAGACATCAACCATTCAATGCAGAACCTTCATTTATCAAAGAAATATTTTTATTTCAAACATTCAAACATTCAAAAATTCTGTCATTCAAAATACAAGTTTGAAGAATCAAATACATCAAGGATTAGCCATACTCGGTGCTCTCGATCTTTCTCCATCAAAACCACCGTGAGCCTTGCTTGCCACAGAGGCCTTAGAAGATTGGGCACCACTACTGTGAGCTAGCCTGAGAGCTTCCATGGCTTTTTTGCTGTCGACTTGTAGCTCGCCAGGTCAATGTTCAACTGCTCGATCTCAAGCACTTGGGCCTCCTCTCTTTCAACAGCAGCAGCCTTCAGTTGCTTAATCTCCTCGTTGCGCTTGGAGGTGAGCTCCTTCATCTTAAAAAACCAATTCCTCAGGCTTTGGAGATATTTATTCGCTGCTACATATTCAGCCTCCATCTTCTTCTTCATGTGCGCCTCGTTGCGAGTTGACTACTGACTCGAAGATAGCTCCGTCAATAGCTTCATCCTCTTATCGTTAGCCCCCTACAAGAGGGCATTCAGTCTAGCTATCTCGGTGGCAGCCTCCCTCTCACTCGCTTTCTTGAAGAGCTTGCTGTTCAACTTCAGGAAGGCAGACATCTGGAAATCAACAGAAATTAGTCAGACAAATCAGAGAGAGTGCTATCAAAGACAAAGCCGAACCACTCACCATAACTTCAAGTCTATTCGACGACACTTTAAGAGTCACGTCGGGTAGGTTGCACTGCTTTCGCAGTGTCCCTGTGGGGTGGTTGATGTCCACCTCGCCCAAGTTCCACAGCATAGGATGTGGACTATCGGGCGCACCTTCTTCTTCCCTTTCTTCATCCCTTTCTTCCACTTCTGTCTCCCCTTCTTCTTCCCTTTCTTCATCCTCCTTTTCCTCCTCATCTCCCTTCTCTTCCTCTTGTTTCCCTTCCTCCTCTTCTCCTTCGCCTTCCTTCTCTTATTGCTCATTCTCTCCTTTTTCTTCCCCTTCCTCATCAACCCCCTTTGATATTTTCCTCTTCTTGACTTGCCACCGCCTGGTTATGACCAGTTTTTCTTCACCTGGCCCTGAGCGCCTCCTCTTGCCGTAAGTTTTTCGTTCGGCCCTAACATATCGAACCACCTTGCCCATCCCAAGATTCTCTTCGTAGTCGGAGTATAGGGTGTCATTGTCTTCATACCTCACTAATAGCCGATGCATCAAGTTCGTGTTGCCATGGAGAATGGGGCAGTGTGCGAATTGCTTCCAAGACCTGGTCCCGTAGGTCAGCTCCAAGAATAAGTTGTCGATAGATCCAACCTGCTAGTGTTAGATTTGATGTGGTTTACAGCTCGTAAAACCCTAGGTTTGGCTGTATATAGTTGATAGTTTATTTAGGATTGTATAAATATATGTATTATTATATGTGTTCTATTTACAGAACTTAAAGAGCCATGGCTATATAGTAATCCATCTGAGTGGGTGACTCAGTGGATCGGTCCTATGAGCCTAAATCGTTTACAGCTCTGATTTGGGATGGTCGCCCTATCAGGATAAGCTGTTAGAATAACAGAGCATGAGTATCTCCATAATGGTCATTACCAGGCATAGTGTCTGTGGCCAAACGGAACCAACACGGTGCACAGATCGGTGAGCAGACACCAGTGCACATAGCCGTGTTTTTGCTTAGGATAATCGATCCTAAACCCTGAGGAATCATGACTGGTGGACTAACCAGTTGCGTGTAACTTTGGTTCACCAACGTGTGAGGGATCTAACCATGACCCAATACCACAGTGCGTTGGGTTACCGGGCTAGCGTTGCATCGGTATGTCACTCCTATAGGCCATCCATATCCTTTCTGGGAGGTATGTTCCTTGGTATGATATACACCGCACTAAACCCAGGCCTGGTGGTCAACAATTAAGTTGTTGACCGGATCCGGTTGCTTGGCCAAAGCAATCGGAGGTGCGATGTGATAGTCAACCTGGAATGAACCTAGTCATATGGTCACTTGAGTCAGACGGTGCTCTCTACCGCTTGAGTTGACTCATGGCACCAAGTGGAGGGACATCATATTACCAATACTAAGCGGAGAGCAGGGGTATTCGAGAGAGCTTAATAAGTCTAGGAGAAATGGAGTGTAGCCTGCGTCGCACTCTGGGTGGCCACACAGGTTAAGCGGGACCCAGAGGATTGACAGGGACGCTTGGGTAGTGTGTCAATACGGTTCGGTTGGAAGCCATGAATCCTAGTCCCTGAAGGTTCCACCCTATCCACGATCGTTACAGATCATTACTTTCTCTTTGTCTCACAACATATTATGAGTTGAAGATATAATGCCTAATCGTCCTGTGTTCCGTGAGTGCATTGCACTGGAGCATGGTGGTTGCACAGGACTAAGTGTGTTCACTAGGAGATAACCCCAGAGTAGTGTAGGGACATACGATGTTGCTATTATACCATGAGGAGTCCATTCCGTGTGTGCGTGTTGCACTAGAACGCAGAATGTAAGTTTAGTAAGTTTTTACTATGGGGCACCCCACCTTTTACTAAGGGCACCCAGTATATAGTAAAAATATTATTCATCATCCCACGGTGTATTGACTTGTTGCCGATGCCGATGAGGTGCCTTAAGTGTTAGGGTGCATTATCGTGCACGTAGATGGGGTTATACATTGTCCCGCACGAGGTGAACGACCACTAGATGTATGGGGGCCTTTTGGTCATTTCAAAATGTCCCGCATGCCCTAGTGGCTGCCATCCTCACTAGGGCTAACTTTTATGGCCATCAAACATATAATTAAGGGATTAATTCAGATTTAAAAGATTTGAATTATCTCCTTAATTGCAATAATTTTAATGTGGCAACTAGTAATAAAAGGGCCATTGAATTTGAGAGTAAAGAGATGGAGAGAGAGAGGAACGGTTTCAAATGGCAAGGGAGAGTGAGGGGCACGAATTTCATATCTGAAATGGTGCATCCTTCTCTTATGGTTCGGGTTTTTGCCATCTCTCTTTCTCGGGTTCATATCTCTTTCTTCCTCATCTTCTTCTCCAAGTGTGTGTGTGAGATTGATGGAGATCGCTTGCACTCTGAGGTACTTAGAGATTAGAGTGCAAGGATCCAGGACGATATGTGAGATCGGGTGAATCCGAAGAGATTCATCTCTCTCTTGCACGAGGATCCCGCTCGTGATTGCTGCCCAGATTCTATAGGTAGATCTGCACTATTTCGATCACTGCAGGAGCTATAGAGGTCCAAATTACTTAAAACTAGATACAAATTCTTGGTATTGAAGTCTTCTTTTTGGAAAATCAAGTTTCACTCCACTCTGATGTCGAGATAGAAAGTTA
Organism: Chamaelirium japonicum; assembly: GCA_947650365.1. Taxonomy (NCBI): domain Eukaryota; kingdom Viridiplantae; phylum Streptophyta; class Magnoliopsida; order Liliales; family Melanthiaceae; genus Chamaelirium; species Chamaelirium japonicum. Next base: position 26,328,983 of record OX393549.1, read on the forward strand.
GGGCCTTCGCACTGAAGTGTGTTCGTGCAGATCCGAATTCATCTTCATCAACATTGAAGAAATTCTTCGCGGTGTTAAATCCCGCACGAAGGTATAATCTACTAACCCCTAGATCTATCATAATGCATATATATGAGATGTGTTAATCATTTCAGTAGATGACTATAGGGGTTCGATTCGTATTTGTTTTACCATATGTGCATATGATTAATATGAATGAAAATTTTAAAATGTACCGCACATCGAAACGATCCTCGGGATCAACTCTATCTTTCGTTGCGCCTCCGATATCATTCCAAAAGCTAGGATGTCCAGCAAAGATCACCTCCTGGCCCGTACCATTCGACCTCCTTGTAGACATTGTTGTGAGGCAGCTCCGGCACTAACAGGGGAGTCCACGCCCCCAAAATGGAGATCGACTAATCTGTATAGAGCTTGTCTGAGGGGATTGTGTCGGTGACGGGGCGAAGGGCAAAGATGCCGTGCAAGTTGAAGAATGGGCTATCCTTCCTTGATACCCATTGGTAGTGATAGAAAAAGTACTCCAACTCGATCCTAGCCTTCTCTCCTTCAGGAATGCTGGAGTAGCAAGCCCTAAGTTTGTCCTAGTAATCTGTCTCTACCCTAGAGAAGGCATAGATGATTCTCCAAGCATTTCCTGTCAGCTACCTGGGGCAAAGTCCAGAAGTGTTTAGAAGTCTGGTAGTGAAGGGGAGCAATAGTAGACGCAGCCCACAGTTGAGCTGTCCAATCGTGATGATGGTGCCCATTATCTTCTCCTTACTGGTCACCTCGGCATACACGACTCGTTTGTTAATCCCGAAGGCAGCCTGTACCCCCATGAGCGCTGGACGATAGGCACCTTTAGTAAAGATGTGGGTGCAAATTTTAGCCAACGCCCCACAACGGGACCCGCTAGCCCTACCTGGGGGTTCACAGAGACGACAACGGGACCCACCAGCCCTACCTAGGGGTTCGTAGAGATGACAATGGGACCCACCAATCCTGCCTGGGGTTCCACAGAGACGACAATAGAACCCACCAGCCCTGCCTGGGGGTCCACAAAGACGACGATGGGGCCCACCAGCCCTCCACTTGATCCAGACGACAATTGTAGAAAACCACCCTCTACCCCAATTCCCGTCCAAAAAGCTCTATAAATAGCAGACCCTACGATTGTAATAGATCGAATATCTGATTTCGGAATCAGACTTCCGAAAATCCCAAAGCTCTAACACCCCAACCCATCGATCTTCTTTTCGAAGAGAAAACAGTGATGCTTGGCCTGTCGAGGTCACTTCAGTGCAAGTGTTAGTGAATTCAGGTTGCTCCTTATAGCATGGAGACATAGGCTTCGGCTAAACTTCGAGATCACATCTTGTATCAACAATGTTTCGACTATTCAAAAGTTCAACTTAAAGACATCAATATTTGAACCTATACAAACCAGACAAATGTCCAATCAGACTCTCGACTCGACTTAATTGACTGGTTGGGCGGAGTATTTGGGTCAGCACAGAGATCATCCCCTACAGTTTGGCACTGTCTGTGGGATCGATCGAAAAGCTCATTTCGCTCTATGACAATATCGAATCGATTGAGCAGACAACCAATCTTGATAGCCATACTTCCCAGCCCCCTCGGTTGAGCAGACAATCGATCGGACACTGACGATCTGGTTGCTTCCTCTACTTTCTCTAAATGAACAAGGAATCAGGATCATCCAGAGGGAAGTAATACTCAACGGAACCAACCTTGTCCAGAAACTTGATCGATGAGTCAGTGACTCAACTTCGGGTTGCCTCTTACTCGCCTTGATGCAGCAACATATTTCAAAAATAGTAAATCGGTCGACTGACCGATCCCTCTGCCACTTCGATAATCAATTGGGCAAACTACTCCTATACCAACAGAAGAACCTCCACCAACTTATCAGATCTCGGCGCTCGACTTCCAGCTGCTGTAGTTGGCAAAATAGAATGCCACTCTCTCTATTGAGAGAGACACTATCAAGAAAGCAGCCTCCGATGCTGGAGTTGTTCTTCTTATCCCTTCCACCAACGAAAAGGCTGATCCGCCTCGACGATCCATCAACTCTTAACAGCAGAGATCAACAGGCAATGCAACCCAAGGGATATGTCACCGCGAGCCCACCCCCTCTGCAGCTCCACGGAAGCAGAGCGTTTAGGATCGTATCGATGGCTAATCTTCGCAATCATCTTTGGGCCGCAACTGTGTTAGGTAGGCACAGTCGAAACCCAACCTATGAGTGAGGTATCGGATGAAAGAGACTGCATCGAAAGATTGATTCCCTCCATCTCTCCCACTCCGTCGAGACTCCCAAATCGATCTTCGTCACCAGGGCCACCCGGCGATAATTCAAGGTTGAGACCAAGACCTCTCAATCTTGCCCCTAGACCAAAGACAAGGTCGGGGACTCGGTCGCAGGGAAGGATACTCTTCGACCGGGCCTCTCCATCGAAGTCTATTTCAATTACCATTCCTAAAAGGCTAGAGAACTCCGACTCTACTAAAATTCAATTGCCTAAAGGAAGATCCAACTCTTTATATTCTAGCAATCAAGCAAGCTTTGATGCCACACAAAGAAGAGAATAATGTACTCTGCCGGACCTTCGCCGGTAGCCTCGATGAGCCTTCTCTGGATTGGTATCACAACCTTCGAGCAGGATCGATCACCCAGTTCGGAGTCATTGCGAATCATTTCGTCCAGCACTATCAACTCAACCTTAAACCAGAGAAAAAACTTTATTTTCTATATCGGTTGAGGATGGGAGCTGATGAGAGTCTTCGTAACTTCACGCAAAGATTCCGCAATGAGTATGTTGCTCTCTCCGGATGACACCATGACGACGAAGCTATTATGTTGGCCTTCCAAAATGTTCTCCGATTCGATTTGCACATCTACAACGACTTCATCCGTAATCCTCCGCCTTTCCTCCGCGCAATGTTCGATCGAATCCAATGAGAGATAAAGATCGAAGATGATCAAATCGCCCAGAAGGGACACGATCCCAGATGGAAACCTACCAAGAAGGAAGTATATGGTCAAAGTCCATAATGCAGAAGCACCAGCACCTTCGCCAACCAAACGATCGAGAGAAGACGGTCGCAGATCACCTCCAAAGAAAACAACATTCACCGATTGGACCCTTTCGATCGAGTAAATTCTTAATCAAAGTCAACACGAAGGATTTCTTCGGCGGCCGAACCCTTTGTAACCAGATACCAAACTCACTGTCGACGAATCTGTTTACTGTGACTTTCACCACAACCATGGTCATCCAACCAGTCGATGCTTCCGACTAAAGTATCAGTTAGAGGACCTGTTGCATGAAGGCCATCTCCAAAAGTTCGTCAAAAACAAACGGGTCCAATGCCAACCTTCTTCAATAAAAGGGAAGGAAGCATATTGGGTCCACCGTATCTCTACTAGCTCATCGCCAGTCATCGTGCGAGCCAACATCATCGGCATCCACGGGGCATTGCACCATCAAATGCTGACCGGGAAAAAAGTCGACTGTTGTGATATTTTAATTGTACTCGCAAGTGCACAAATCGTGGATTGTAGTGCAGTGGAGCGAGGTCGATCCCACAGGGACTTTGATAGGAAACTTAATAAATCTAAAGTTGATTGAAACCTAATCTAGCTAACAATGGTTGAGAGTCTGATTCGATTGACTAAGCAATTAAATTAACAAAACCTAAGTGTATAATAAAGACTAAAGCAATTTAATTATGGAAAAGTACTTGGATTAGGGGAAAACTTAGGCTTCAGGATTCATCCTAGCATCCTATGATAGTTTAAGGTTGATCATTATATTGTACTCAATTAGATCATCGTAAGAACATATTCTAATCGGATAATTTAACAATGAAAACAAGCATGGTATAAACATATATAGAATATTTATAAAAGATAGGCATTAGCCATACTATTCCATGTAATATTGATTCTTGCCATTAACCATCATATGATCATAATGAATCTAAGATAAGCATTCACTATATTTAATGCATGAAAAATCTAGAGAATATATCAACATGCATTAGCGGCATATTCTATTTTAAACATTGATAGCAAAGTCCATGATCAACCCAAAAATAGCATAGAACACTAGTAATTCCCTATTGGCCCAAACTATATATAGAATTTAGCCACGCATCATCTCATATGATATCATTTTTTTTGTTTTATAATAAACAAATAACAAGAAACAGAGGAACTGGATGATGATGATCTTCTTTGCTTCTCCTCCGTTTTTGCTTCTTTGCTTCTCGTAATCCGGGTTCGATGATGATGTGGCTTCAACGATGGTAATTGGCGTGATCGAAGAAGATGGTGAATGGTAGTGGATGAGAGATGGAATTTAGGTGGAAGAAGCCTCCCTCAGATGGTTCTGTCGAATATGTTATATATAGAGAGAGAGTAGATGAGAGGTCAGGTAAGATAGAGAGAAGTTCGGTTGAGGGCAGATAAGGGAGGAAAGAGATATCAGGAAAGAGGGGGGGCTGAGATCACAAGCTGGATTCTCCGAATGGGAACGCGATATGCATGGCTGTGGTTGAATCGGACGGCTGCAATCGGATTGGGTTTGGTTAGGTAGAGAGGGAGAGACGTTCGAAACGGGAAGAGAGAGAATTTTGGGTGGAGATTTAGAAAGAGAAAATAGGAAAAGAGAGATAAGATCGGGGAGAGATCAGGTGTAAAAGAGAGAAGATCACGCGAGGCTCGGAGGAGATTTAGAGAGAGAAATGGGCGGTTATTGAAGGAGATAGAGAGAGAGACGTTCGGGTGAATTTTAGGATATTTACGTGCATGGCCCGAGCCGGATAAGGAAAGAGGAGAGAGAGATCTATGAAAGAGCTTGGTCGGATGAGTTGAGGCTCTCATGGATGTGAGAACATGGATGGCTTGAATCTAGAGAGAGAAATTAAAAAAGAGAGAGAGAAAGGAAAGAAATAGTGGGACGTGAAGGCTGCATGGGTTTCGGTTAAAGCTAGAGAGAGAAAAAGGAAAGGGATAGAGAAAATCGAATTAGAGAGCGAATTAAGGAAACGGGCACGAGCAGATTTTAGAGACAGAAAGGGTTTCGGTTGAGAGATGATCAGGAGAGAGATAGAAGGAAACGAGAGAGAAAGGAGGGGTCGGGATTCGTGGATGGGCTGGTTGGATGCAAGGGACGGCTGTGATTAGTTTACATGCATGGGCTATTGGGTATAATGGAGTGTTGGGCTTGAGTTTCAAAGGAGGACTATGGTCATAGAGGGAGAAAAGGAAGGATATGTGGGCCGGTGATGAAGTCACATGTAGCTGGAGTTGGTTGGTGCGGTTCTACACATGCGTAGATTTGCATGGGTTGAGGGGTTCAGATGTAATGAATGGCTATGATAGGTTTGAATGTAATGGAGGGCTGTGATTAGTTTTGTTAATAAAATAAGAAAAAAAAATAGAGAAAATAAAAAAAGAGAAAAGGTGCCACCAAGCTAGGGTGTGTATTTTTGGGATTTATAGAGAGGGCTGTATTGTGGACGGTTGAGATCGAGAAACGTCCGGGTGCGATGTTCCATGGCTATGAGGTTAGGTGCAAGACCGAGCCGGGCTCAATGCTTAAAGACTTATGGTAATGCGCGGCTTTGATTTAGAAAGAAGAAAAAAAGGTCATGAGAGGGAATCGGGTTTGTGCAATTCGACCGAAATCCTTGCCATGACGGGTTTATGGGCGGCTACGTGTATAGACGGTCGCAATGGGTACAAAGGTGAAATAAGAAGAAAAGGGGATGGGTGACTTGGGTTGGTTAATGGGTTCAAGCATAAGGGGGTCACGTGGGAGGCTTGGTCACCATCATCCAAATTCATCATCAAATCCATCATTGCTCATTTGTATGCGTGTAGTCATATTCTAGTTTGAATCATGCACTGCATCAACTTGTTGAAGTCTTCTTTCAGCTGAACTATCGCAACATTCTCTCTTTCATCGTTTCTTTAGAAAGGCCTCAAACGGGCTGCACAACTTCCATCGAATCTCCGTGAGAATATCCACGTCTTATTCATGATGAACTGATTGTGTCGAGAACCATATCAATTTCCTAAAAACACACATGAAATGACGCTTATCAAATTCAAACACGATTATCAATAAAAGGATAATTTGGACTATCGGGCTCTGTATCTTTCATGCATGAGTCGTATGAGAGCGAACCAATATGTTGTTATATTTGTATTAAAGTCTATTATATAGTGATGCAAAGAGAATCATGCTGTTTATACGTATTATGAAAGTTTTACGTAGCACAGTGACAATAAATATATGATAATAACATGATAGTTAGTACTAATTGGACTCTCAACATCGACCGACAAGTTCGCTGCATCTTCAATGTTCGCTCTGCATTAAACAAAGAAGACATTTGGATCGAGAAACCTGTCAAGGGCTTAGGTTGGCCATCTATCGTATTCAACGACTTAGACCTTCAAGGAGTGCACACTCCACACCAGGATCCCCTAGTCCTGCGGCTTATCATCGACGGGAGTACCGTCAATCGGATCCTCATCGATACCGGCAGCTGAATCGATATTATGTTCTCAAATTGCTTCAAGCGTCTGGGACATAAGTATTCAAGCCTGGACATCATCCCCACCGTCATTACCGGCTTCAACGGTGAGTAGATCATGATCATGGGCGAATCCAGATTCACCGTGGACCTCAGTAGAGAGACTTGAGCCTCCCTACGGTTCGCTGTCATCGAAGGTACTTCTAATTACAACATCATTCTCGAGTGACCCTTTCTTCACCAAATCAATGCCATATCCTCCTCATACCAGCAACTCCTCAAATTTATAACAGGAGAGGGCATTGTCTATATTCGAGGTGATAAACAAGTCGGACGATCTTGCGAAGCCACCGTAGTAAAGACAGATCACAGAGTGGACCTCGCACCACCAAACCGTCAAAGAGACGAAGCTGGCCCTTATACGAGCAAGCAACCAAAGGAGCCCCCACTATCAGAACCTCCATCTGTCGAGTAGGAGACTTCACCTTCAATCAAAGAGATCACCCAAGTAAATATTGGCGATGATGATCTCCTTCGTGAGACGTTCATCGGTACCAGTCTCAGCGACACAGAAGCGCGAGACATGGTAACCTTCCTCCAATCCAACATCGACGTTTTTATATGGTATTTCGAAGACATGACCAGGATCAACCCGGATGATGCATGTCATCGACTCGCCATCAAAAAAGGAGCAAAGTCTGTCAAACAAAAGCTCCGGATGATTCGCCCAAAGCGTTTGACTGCTGTTCAAGAGTAGATCAACAAGTTGCTCATGGTAGGCTTCATCCGTGAAGTAGAGTACCCAACTTGGATCTCCAATATCATCATGGTTCCTAAGAAGAACGAAAAGATTAGGGTCTGCATCGAGTTCACCAACCTCAACCAGGTTTGCCCTAAAGACCCATTTCCCATGCCAAGAATTGACAGACTCATCGATGCCACTGTTGGGCACAAGCTTCTGTCCTTCATGGTGAATACTCAGGGTACAACTAGATTCCTTTGCATCCTAGCGATCAAGAAAAGACATGCTTTGTGACAGACAAAGGCTTTTATTGCTACAATGTTATGCCTTTCGATCTCAAGAACATTGGATCTACTTATCAGAGGTTAGTCACAAAGATATTCGAAGAGCAAATCGGCCGTAATATCGAAGTCTATATCGATGATCTCCTTACCAAGAGCCTCAGTTGTAAGAATCATCTCTCTGATCTTGCAAAAATATTCCAAGTCCTCCGAAAGTACCGTATGAAGCTAAATCCGGCCAAGTGTGCCTTCGAAGTTCAATCGGGTAAATTCCTAGGTCATCTGGTAACTAAGAGAGGCATTGAAGTGAATCCCGATCAGATTCGAGCAATTCTCGAAATGTCCTCACTTTCTAATCGGAAAGAAGTACAGCACCTTACAGGAAGGCTAGAGACCCTCAACTGATTCATTTCTAAATCTTTGGACAAATGCAAGCCCCTCTTCGATAAACTACGAAAAGCAGACACCTTAGGATGGAACCCAACTTGCGAGCAAGCTTTCCAAAGTGTCAAATACTATCTCGCCTGGGCTCCTATCCTTATGGCTCCACTACTGAAAGAAGACCTCTGGCTCTATCTTGCTTTCACTGATCAAGCCATCAGCACAGTTCTGGTCAGCAAAAGGGAAGGTATTGAGTGCCCCATCTGCCATACTCTTCTTTCGGTAGAGACTCGCTATTCGAAGATTGAGAAAGTCATATTGGCATTGCTTACAGCATTGCGAGGGCTCCGACCCTACTTCGTTTCTCACCCGATTATGGTCATCTCAAAACACCCACTCAAAGACATCCTCGACAAGGCAGGACGAGCTAATCAAATGACTAAGTGGGTGATCGAGATGAGCTCCCTCTACATCCAATTCGAACCTCGTATCTCCATCAAGGGGCAAGCTATTGCCGACTTCCCCATAGAGGATCCCATTGGAGGATGACGTTGAGATGCACCTCGACGACGGTGATGAACCTCCACTCAATCCTTGTCCTGAGACCTTCAATCCCATCCCTAAGGCTCCCACTACTTCGCCAACTCGATGGAAGCTCTATACTGACGGAGCTTCAAGCACGATCAGTTTGGGAATTGGGATAGTTCTAATATCCCCTGAGCTCGATCACCTTCAAAAGGCAATTCTTCTCGGATTCAACGCTACCAACAACGAAGCCAAGTACGAAGCACTCATTTCTTGGTTGAAGATTGCCCAAACCCTGGGGGTGGACCATCTCACCGTCTATAGCGATTCCCAGCTAATAATCAGGCAGATCAACAGAGTCTGTGAAGCACGAGGAGAGATGATGCAGCATTATCTGGTTCTAGTGCAGCATTACAAACAGCGATTCTTGAACATCAAATTCGTGCAAATTCCAAGAGCAGAAAACTGAAAAGTCGATGCTCTAGCCAATACCGCTTCAGTACTCGGAGACTCTCTCGAAGAAAGTCGAATTCAGATCGACTATCAAGGTTGCCAAAAGCTACCATTGGACAACAACTTGTTGCCATGGCGAAAGGCCCTAGGGGTTGGAGATGGCCAACCTTCACTCTTGCCTTGGATAATGAACCTACAGATTAGAGGCAGCCAACTTTTAACTTCATTTAAATAAGGCAAAATGCCAAAAGATCTGACTTAAGCCAGAAAACTTCAAAGGAAGCTTCTGTTCTATAGCCTTTGAGAGGAAGATCTCTATTTCAAATCACATGGTGGAACGCTTCTCAAATATATTGGTCCCGGGAAAACAGAAGGAATTCTAGCTGAGATCCATTCTGGAGCTTGTGGCAATCATTCTGGCAGAAGATCCCTCGAAGCCAAAGTCAGACTTCAAGGCTACTACTGGCCGACCATGGCGAAGGACTCTCGTCAACTTGTTCAAAGATGCGATCCCTGCCAAAGACACGCTCGGGCGATCCATCTCCTGGCAGATGGACTTCATCCCTTGACAAGTTTTTAGCCTTTCCATCAATGGGGGTTAGACTTCCTATGCCCATTCCCTCTATCACCAAGCAAGAAGAAGTACTTACTGGCCACCGACTATTTCACCAAGTAGGTTGAGGCTGTGCCACTTTTCTGAGAAACGGACGACAAGGTTTTAAAATTTATCATACGTAACATTTTCTCCAGATTTGGTACACCTCAAGTACTTATCGCCGATAATGGAACTCAATTCAACTCAGATAAATTTCAGGAGTTTTGTCTGAACTACGGAATCAAACTCATCTACTCCACTCCGAGGTACCCGCAATACAACGATCAAGCCGAAGCTTCCAATAGAGCAATCATCGGTCTACTCAAAAAGAAGTTGGGGAACAAGAAAAGGTTACAGGAGAAAGTCTTACCAGAGGTCTTATGGGGCTATCGGAATACTCCTCGATGATCGACTGGATTTTCGCCCTTCCACCTAACCTATGGGTCAGAAGCAGTTCTTCCAACCGAGGCTATCTCTCCAACTTTGAAGACTAAGGCGATCGAAGAAGGAATCAACAACGAGCTTCGGATAAATGATCTCGACTTCTCAGAAAAGGTACGTGACCAGGCAGCTATCCGTATCGCCAACTATCAACAGAAGATCAAGCAAGCCTATGATCGAAAAGTCAGCAAAATACAGTTCCACTTTGGAGATCTAGTCCTCAGAGCAGTCTTCTCCAACACAAGAGAGTGCGATAGCGAAAAACTAGCTCCCAATTGGGAAGGACCCTATATCATCGAATCAGCCGGAGGCAAAGGATCATATCGCCTAATCTTGCTAGAAAGAGATAGGCTACCAAGGTCTTGGAATGTTAGACATCTTAAAATGTTCTACCCCTGATGTAAACCTTGTACTGAATGAATGTTTGTTTCAATTTTAATCTTGTCCATTCCAATTCTAAATGTCTACATAATCACAAATAGTTTTGATATTGTGAGACAGCACAACTCTCAACTGGCAGATCAACTAACAGTTTGGGTGTTTGTGCGATACGACCCCTTACAGGCAGAAATAAATAGTTTTAATGTTGTGAGATAGCACAACTCTTAATTGACAGATCGACTAACAGTTTGGGTATTCATGTTACGACTGTTAGAATTGGATCAGCTAATCAGAGTCGCTATAAAACAATCTACATGTAAATCTACGATCTTAGCATATGTGCGGACACCCTAGAGGCATACTACGATCTACGGAAGACATGAATGCATCTAGTTAGGTGTTTAGATTCATCATACCTTTTGGATCTATGATCCGGAGATGACATAACGATGAAGAACCGGACTTGAATCGCAAGGGAAACTGTTGGATAGAACCTTGTCCTTTGTGAATTGAAGAATCCTCGAAATCCCGTCTCTGAGTGCAGGGATTACGAGCCGACGAAAGAATCCGTTGCGAAGACGATGGTGAGCCGCGAGATCTCCTCCTCTCTCTCTCTCTCTCTTCTTCCTTCTCCTTCCTTCCTCTTCCTTCTCCCTTCTTCTTCCTCTCTTTTCCTTGGCCGAAACCACAAAGGAGGAGGCTAGTAGGGGGGTTCGGATTTTCTAGAGGAGAGGAACCATAGGGCCGGCCCCTCCCTCTCCCTATTCCTATATAGGGTCGGTCTCTTATGGCTCCAAGGAGGCTTGGGCCGGTCCCTAGGTGGATAGGTATAAGGGGGGACGGTTTTTAGGGATTCCGGGTGTCTATCGTGAAGCCTGGACGAAAACGCCCTTCACAAAAAACGAAAAACTGAAAGAGAGACTGAGTGAGGTGCGCTACTCGGAATCGAGTTCCGTCAGTGCCTATGAGCTCCTGGAATTATTCCGCTCATTCTAAGATCCATATTCATTGTATTCTGAGCCATATTTCAGTATTTACCAAAATACCCCTCCGGCCCGTAACATATGTAAATTAGGTTCTTTGGCTCCGGGCATGCGCTCCATCGCGCTACTTCGCATCCAACGTATCCAAATAGGTCGGGGAACAATTCCTATACGCAATGACAGGGTGGAACCTTCAGGGTTCGGGATCTCTAGCTGTAACCGGATCCCTGATTAACTGTTCGGGTGACACACCGAAAGTTCTGTTAATCAGCCCTAATCCAAATAACCCGCGTAGCCACCCAGAGTGCGACGCGAGTTGAACTCTAGCGATCCTAAACTTATGTTACTCCCTTGTAACCCTGTTCTCTACTATACTCCGATAATCCTCAGTCCCTCCTATTACATCTGATTAGGGTTTGATGACTTGTCATCTATAACACTACACACCTTCCTGTGCTATGCCTAGCATCCGGAACATCGTCAGTCATACTGACAACCACCAGGCCTGGGTTAACTGTGTGGACAGATTGACTCATCAAAACGCACCCATCCTGTTAGAAAAAAATCCATGGTAGAGGCCCGCAGCGGAAGCAAAGTGAAGGTCCGAGGACCATGAGCGGTGTGCGTTACATATCAAAATTTTCATCGAAACGATCTACATATGCGTGTATGAAACTAGCATGGCAACTACGCGAATCCCTAACGACGATCTAACGCAAAAGAACAATCTAGCATGTATGCATGTTCTAATTATGTTAGATCTACTTGTTAGAGATCATACCTGCGTGCGGAATCTTTCACCGCGACAAATTTCTTCTTTGTCGATGGAGACGGGTTACGGATCTGCTCGACATAGCTTCGGTGCGACGGCCATAACTTTTTGCTCCGAACTCCGATTGGGCTGAAATTTGGACTGCAGGTAGCCAACTTTGAGATGCAACTTTTGAAATAAGTTTCACGTCGTTTGGAATTCTGTAACTCCCAGAATCACAGAAACAACGCTGATTTTCTGTGCAGATTCTGGACAGCAAAAGGTTACGGGAGACGCCTTCTAGTTCACCCGATCTCACACGATGCACGGCACCTCGTCGATGGATCTCTGAGTGCCTCCATAAGAAGAGCCTTCTCCTTCTACAAAACACCACGTGAGGAAGACGAGTCGCCATCCAATGGCGCAAGCGAGGGAGAGAGAGACGAGAGAGGAGATACGAAGAGAGGAAAGGGGGTGGCTAGGGTTTCCCCCATGGCTTGGGCCGGCCCTAGGGCTTGCATGGCTCATTAATTTCGTCCCCCCCTCTCTTCCTATGCCTTATATAGGGCCGGCCTTATCCTTATGGATAGCCTAGCGGATAAATTTGACTGATTCAAACCTCTCCCTATATATCTCTTCTTTTATCTCTATTTTTTCCTTGTTTTCGAAAACGGTCAAAACCAGCCCGTTTTCTGTGCCTCATGACCGGCCCTTTCATCGGAGGCAACAACCTCCTGAAACTAATAGGGCCAGCCTTGACCAGTCTCTCAACACTTAGGGTCGGCCCCCTTAGTACATAGTGACGCATGGTATGACCAAAACGCCCTTATGTCACTAGTTGGCCGTTCCTCGTGTACAAGACTTTGCAAGGCACACATAAGTGAAGTGCACCAGTGATTTCACTATTCTCTGAGGTTCCCGTAGGGTGCCCCTAGTGAAGTCAACTAGTAAACTCGCAACATGTCCCGGTGCATCGCACCCATGTGGCAAAGTCCACTTATGACAAGGAATTACTACATGCGTTTCTGCACTAACCTAGGGTTTCCCCTTAGTGCACACACGTAGCTACGCATCTACCGTGCACTAGTGCGAAGCACTCACGGAGCGTAGGCTTGGACTTCTCACTTCCTCTAACTACGTTCTGTGTTTCGATGAGATGGTATAAGAACCGTACATAATGTCGATAAGGTGGAACCTTCAGGGACCAGGGTTCATGGCTTCCAACTCAGACTCGATCGACACACTTCCCGAGTGTATCATCGATCCTCTGAGTCCGAGTTAACCTGTGTAGTTACCCAGAGTGCGACGCAGGCTGCACTCCAATTCCCCCGGACTTACTATGTTCTCCCTGATACCCCTGCTCTCCGCTTAGTATGGTAAACCCGATGTCCCTCCACTGGTGCCATGATGCAACTCGAGCGGTGGAGAATACCATCAGACTCGAGTGCTCATATGACTCGGTTCCTTCCAGGTTGACCACATACATCGTATCTCCGATTACTCTTTCGAGCAACCAGATCCGTCACCAGTCCAACTGATGACCACCTGGCCAGGGTTTAATATGACGTAGGTCAGACCAAGGAACGCACCTCCCATTAGGGGTGTGGATAGCCTGCAGGAGTGACACGCTGATGCAACGCCAGCCGGGTAACCCAGTACACCGTGGTTTTGGATCACTGCATCCGGATCTTCACACATTGGTGCGCCAAAGCACCACACAACTGGTTAGTCCATCAGACATGGTTCCCCAGGGTTTAGGACCGTTTTACCCTAAGCAGAAACACGGTTTAGTGCACCGGTGTCTGCTCACCGATCTGTGCACCGTGTTGGTTCCGTTCGGCCACAGACACTGTGCCTGGTAATGACCGTGGTGGAGACACTCACGCTCTGTCATCCCAACAGCTTATCCTGATAGGGCGACCAACCCTAATCAGAGCTGCGAACGTATTTAGGTTACATGGGACCAGTCCCTTGAGTCTCCCACTCAAGAGGATTACCATGTAGCCACGGTTCTCTATTCTGTAATCAGAACACGTACTAAGGTACGTACCAATATGCAATCCTATACTATCAACCATACAAAGCTAAACACTAGGTTTTTATAAGTTATAGACCTCACCAATTTTAACAATCTCCCACTAGGTCTAACGAGGAATAACGATGTTGAGCTCTGTAGCTTCTACATGCTGCCCAAAAGCCTTTGTAGGAATTCCCTAAAGGAATTGGCAATATTATCTGTAGATTCCAACTCAGTACTGCTACTTGCATTTCCTCTTATAACTGTCAGATCAAGTGGAGTTTGTACTTGATGGGTTTCCCCTAATGGTGGTGCCTAGTCTCCTTGGACCTTGCTTATCGCTCTTCTGTTGCAACAACAGATAACTGAGCCTCTGGTACGCGTCCCAAGTTCTCTAAGAACTTCCCAAGCCTTACCACCTGATATACTACCTCGCACGCAACAACGTGCTAAGCCTCTATGGTAGAGTCTGTGATGCACTCTTGCTTCACACTCTACCAATTACCGCTTCTAATCCCAAGATAAAAATAATCCCTAAAATTGATTCTCAGGAACACACATCTGACACCAAAGTCAGACCTTGTGCGTCCAATCGATATCAGGACCTGTGAAGTGCAAGCTAACTCACAATCCTCACTTAATGAGGTCTTCAGAGTATACCCTTCACTTTAGTCCAATGATTTGGACTCGGGTTCGACTAAAACCGACCCATGAATCCTGCTACGCAATAGATATCTAGCCTCGTAAAACGAATCTAGCTAGAGTCTTATCTTCATGCGTAGCCTGTGACAGCAAGAGAATCTTGCTCTGGTTATCTCGAGTTACCTTGATTCCCAGAGCATAACTCGCCTCACTAGGGTCTTTCACATCGAATTGTAATGACTACAAACCTTTACCGTAAACAATATTCTTACGTCATTTTCAATCAGTAGAATATCGTTAACGTAAAGTACTAAATACACCCTTGTAGCTATTTCACCTTTCTTGTACCAACTTGGTTTGTCCTCATTCTGATCAAATCCATGTGAGCAGATTCCCTTGATCAAAATAGATATTCCATCCTGGATGCTTGCATCAGTCCATAAATGGACCGTTGCAACTTGCATTCCAAATCTTCCTAACCTACTGACTCAAAGCCTGAGGCTATATTATCCATATGTCCATTTTCAAATTCCCGTTAGGGAATAACTGTCTTGACATCCATCAACCAGATCTCCCAACTATAATGGGCTGCGATGGATTAAGAGGACTCGAAATAGACTTAGGCATAGCTACCAGTGAGATGGTTTTGACATAGTCAATCCCTTCTCCTTTGGTAACTAATCTAGCTACTTAAGTCTTAACCGGGTGCTCTTCTTATATACCTCCTACACCCCGAAGGGTGATAGTGCTATAAGTGTCAAGACTGTTCCAAGTGACATTGATGCAAATTTGCCTCCATGGTCTTTTGTCAGTTAGAGCTGTCGGAAGCTCCCACTACTTCTTCGTAGCTCTAGGGATCATACTCCTGAAACTTTGGATTAACTATCAAAGTTTCTCCATAGTATCTTTCAGGAGCTCTGATGGTCCCACAACGATGAGGTGGTGGTGGTACAAAGTGAATTGTTTCTACAGTGTCTGGTATACTAGTTTCTTGTATCATCTACTCCCACTATGTTTTTCAGATGCACACTCTCTACCAGTACCCAGTAGTTCACCCAGAACTACCTTACTGATAAACTTATGGTCTATAATATAATCTTGGTCTAGGTAGATGGTGTTCGTAGAAACGATAACCTTCCTAACCTCAAGATCATAAAACAGTCCACCTTATGCCTCCTAAGGGTAACCTACAAACAGATATACCTGGAACTACATATCCATCTCATCCCTCTTGTCCTTTTGCACAAGTGCAGGACAACCCTATATCTCGAGAAACTATAGTGTCAGCTTTCGCTTAGACCATAACTCTCTATAGGTCTGAGGCACTGATCTAGATGAGAGATAGTTTCAGATATAAGCTACTGTTTTAAGGTACAACCCCACCAAAGGTGGGTAGTACACTTGGCGATATTCATCATACTACGGACCATGTCAAACAAAGTCCGATTCCTTCTCTCGGAGACTTCATTCTGACGTGTCATCCTTGGAGCATTTAACTGGGAGATAATCCCATGCTCCCTCAGGATCCTATGAAACCCATCCGATAGAGTCTCGTTCCTTCGATTAAATCGAAGAGACTCCTATCGTCTGGACGCTCTTGGAACCATAGACGTCAAAATTAACTAACTCCAATACCTTAGTGGCCCTTTTAGTTATTCTGCCTTCCAGATAATACTCATAGGTTAGAAGGATCTCCGATGAATCTATGAATAGAAACTCGGCCTTCTGTCACCTCTGAATTTATCTAAGGCAAAATATCTAAATCAGAGGGATTACAAATGGGATAGATTCTCTGAAGGATTTAGATGAATTTTAATTAGACACTGCAGCTGTCATGAAATCTATTTCCGAATTAGGATTAAATACAAAGAGATTTTTTTCTGATCTATTCCTCTAACTATGAAGCTATCAATTTAGTTTAAGATACACACATACGGTGCTATCTAAAACTAAAAACTTCATTTACCGAGGAGGAAACAGAACGAAATCTCTAAAGATCAAAATCCTTGTTTTGGAAAAAACTAAGATAATCATATCTAACAACTTCCGCAGCGGCTTATGGCATCAGTACCTATGTTAGAATTATTTCACTATAAAGTAGCCTTGTGCTTTCCTTGAATCTCTATAGACCCGAAGTCTACATTCCAAGAAGCATAAGAACTGCTACTAGATAGCGACTCAACTCCTAACATCCTGAGGCCATACTCAATCTTCAAATACCCCCTATACTCGCCAAAACAGAAACACTTCCGTCCTTAGCGTTACCAGACTTAGGAGTCCACACTAGTTTCTGCACTAGAATAGTTTTCAATCTCTTATAAGTTACTCCCTTAGGTTCTTCTAAAGAAGACCTAGGTTAAGCACTAAAGGCTTTGCCTTTAATCTTGATCTCACCCTTTGTCTCTTGGAAATCTCCTTAGAAGTTCTGCGTTTATCATCTCTAACTTATTAAAGCTAAAGTCTCTAACAACGCCTTCGAAGGTTCCAGACAAGGAAGCAAGACAGACGTCTTCCACCACCTCGTCATCTGGCACCATGTCTTTGGAATCTAGTTCGATCTGGAACTCAAAGATGTGTTCCCGAACAAGCATACCCACTGACATCTTGGTACCGACAAGTATCTTGGTGGATAAGCGATGAGTCTACCGACTCTGCCTTCCAAACATCTTATGCAAGTAAAACTTTATTAGAGAAGACCTGGCATATTTTTGACTTGCTTCTAAGGAGTTGTCCGCAAGTATGCTATGACACAGAACTTGCACATCTCCTCAGATTCTCACTAGTCATCATATGCCCTAGTTAGTGCCCTAGTGATATCTGGACCCACTAGGTCTAGTACAGGGATATTTAAGATTAGAAGCCAATATACATTTACTACCCTAAGCATAAGCTAAAGATAGCGCTTCCGCTCTATGTAGTTAGAGACCCGATAACTGGTTCTCTTATGGGATAGCGGATAGGGGAGCTATATAGTTGAATAAAAACGAATGCAAAATAACTTATTTTATGGATTTTTAAAACAAGCTAATTATATCCAAATGCCAACGCTACCCTCACAGCGAAGACACATCTATGGATTAATTTAACCATGTATATAAGATCTCAGAATAGGCTGCACCTGTCCGAGGGGGCAGTGTGCAGGTCATCCGCTTACACGGGTCTTTTCCTTGACCCTATCCAAATCTACCAATTAAGGGCTTTAATGGACCATGGTTATCTTTTAGCCAGTACCACGTGATCACCATTGTCTTCGCAACGAATACCTCACGTGTACTTTGGATGCTTAACCACGAGCCTAGGCAATTACGGAACGGAAGTTCTAACAGCCCCCACGAGGGTGAGTAAAAGCCTGAACCCTTGGCGCTGTAACCGCCATATCCCAAGGGAGATCACTAAGTAGCTTGGCATGGAAAAACACAGCTCTCACCCGAGGGGGTTGTTGAGTTATGCCCTACCACCCGAGCACGAAGTGATTGGCCGTGGAGGCCAGAGGATCTCTAAAAGTCCTCTCTTACATCCCTTATTAAATTTGAGGGCTATTTAATGCAACTATGAGTGTACACTAAGGTCACGACAACCTATACACTAGACCCTGGTCATACCGTGCTCCCACTAGCGTTTCAAGCCTTTCGCGAAGCATTAATCGATCTCGGAATATCATAGTCCCTGCCTCAAGTGGATTTCTCCACTCAAGGGTCACATTACATATCCCAAGAACATCGATGCTTCGCAAACTTGGCTATCACACTAATGCCCTGGAGCCTAACCTAAGGTCAGACTGACTGGAAAGGACTTCTACTACTATGGCGCCTCGCTTATAAATTTGACGAATGATGTCATAGTAGAATTCCAAATCATTCTAGGTTTCGATGCTTGCCAAATAGGCACACCCGACTAATCAGGTGTTGACCTAATGGGGGCATAACCAAATGTGAGGAATTTATACTATCATCAAGGGTCAATTAAATAATAGGCGTCACTAGTGGAATCCTATCCTAATAAGATCGCTAGGACCCGAGGGGAAAGGGCATCCCTCTAACACAGATAATTAAATTATCGCATCGGGGTTCTCTACAGAAATATAAAGAACTACTGAAAGAAACAAGCACACAATTGAATCAAGTTCAGGGTCCGACCCCTGAACCTGACTGGCACAGCGCAGGCTCTTTGTCTCCTTTGCAAGGCTCCTCGATCCGGTGCAAGCCTCTGTATACGATCTCCTGACACTTTATGCCCTTTGTCGTCATCGTGTACGCTTCGCCGGATCGCCATCGTCCTCCAAGGTTCCGCTCGTCCTTCCGGTGGTGGATCTCCACGGCAAGTCCTCTTCAATCTGTAACCGAAAAAGCTCTAGTACGCTTCGAGCAAGTGCTCGCTCATACACAATTTCCTAGAACGAAAAGGAAAACAAACCTAGCAAAAAAGCCTGGAAATCAAGGGTGGTCAACTTCCACCACTTGCCCGACTATGGCTCTAAAATCTATCCACACACAGAAGAAAAAACATCCAGACAAATTCGCTAACACGGGGTCCGACCCCCGGTAGCAAGCATTCACATATCCAGAATAATTTTAGAAGCGGCACCCTGCAAGAACGATTCATAGAACATACAAAATATATACTATGCATGATCTACTCATAGAACCCCGATGGCGGCACATACTATTCATGCGCGCACATGACGGTTTCATGAAAAACATGAAACGCACACCACTAGCGTGCTCTGATACCAATTGTTAGAAATAAATCCATGGTAGAGGCCCGCAGCGGAAGCAAAGTGAAGGTCCGAGGACCGTGAGCGGTGTGCGTTACATATCAAAATTTTCATCGAAACGATCTACATATGCGTGTATGAAACTAGCATGGCAACTACGCGAACCCCTAACGACGATCTAACGCAAAAGAACAATCTAGCATGTATGCATGTTCTAATTATGTTAGATCTACTTGTTAGAGATCATACCTGCGTGCGGAATCTTTCACCGCGACAAATTTCTTCTTTGTCGATGGAGACGGGTTACGGATCTGCTCGACATAGCTTTGGTGCGACGACTATAACTTTTTGTTCCGAACTCTGATTGGGCTGAAATTTGGACTGCAGGTATCCAACTTTGAGACGCAACTTTTGAAATAAGTTTCACATCGTTTGGACTTCTGTAACTCCCATAATCACAGAAACAACTCTGATTTTCTGTGCAGATTCTGGACAGCAAAAGGTTACGGGAGACGCCTTCTAGTTCACCCGATCTCACACGATGCACGGCACCTCGTTGATGGATCTCTGAGTGCCTCCATACGATGAGCCTTCTCCTTCTACGAAACACCACGTGAGGAAGACGAGTCGCCATCCAATGGCGCAAGCGAGGGAGAGAGAGACGAGAGAGGAGATGCGAAGAGAGGAAAGGGGGTGGCTAGGGTTTCCCCCATGGCTTGGGCCGGCCCTAGGGCTTGCATGGCTCATTAATTTCATCCCCCCCTCTCTCCCTATGCCTTATATAGGGCCGGCCTTATCCTTATGGATAAGCCTAGCGGATAGGATTGACTGATTCAAACCTCTCCCTATATATCTCTTCTTTTATCTCTATCTTTTCCTTGTTTTCGAAAATGGTCAAAACCAGCCCGTTTTCTGCGCCTCATGACCGGCCCTTTCATCGGAGGCAACAACCTCCTGAAACTAATAGGGTCGGCCTTGACCAGTCTCTCAACACTTAGGGTCGGCCCCCTTAGTACATAGTGACGCATGGTATGACCAAAACGCCCTTATATCACTAGTTGGTCGTTCCTCGTGTACGAGACTTTGCAAGGCACACATAAGTGAAGTGCACCAGTGATTTCACTATTCTCTGAGGTTCCCGTAGGGTGCCCCTAGTGAAGTCAACCAGTAAACTCACAACATGTCCCGGTGCATCGCACCCATGTGGCAAAGTCCACTTATGACAAGGAATTACTACAAGCGTTTCTGCACTAACCTAGGGTTTCCCCTTAGTGCACACACATAGCTACGCATCTACCGTGCACTAGTGCGAAGCACTCACGGAGCGTAGGCTTGGACTTCTCACTTCCTCTAACTACGTTCTGTGTTTCGATGAGATGGTATAAGAACCGTACATAATGTCGATAAGGTGGAACCTTCAGGGACCAGGGTTCATGGCTTCCAACTCAGACTCGATCGACACACTTCCCGAGTGTATCATCGATCCTCTGAGTCCGAGTTAACCTGTGTAGCCACCCAGAGTGCGACGCAGGCTGCACTCCAATTCCCCCGGACTTACTATGTTCTCCCTCATACCCCTGCTCTCCGCTTAGTATGGTAAACCCGATGTCCCTCCACTGGTGCCATGATGCAACTCGAGCGGTGGAGAATACCATCAGACTCGAGTGCTCATATGACTCGGTTCCTTCCAGGTTGACCACATACATCGTATCTCCGATTACTCTTTTGAGCAACCGGATCCGTCACCAGTCCAACTGATGACCACCTGGCCAGGGTTTAATACGACGTAGGTCAGACCAAGGAACGCACCTCCCGTTAGGGGTGTGGATAGCCTGCAGGAGTGACACGCTGATGCAACGTCAGCCTGGTAACCCAGTACACTGTGGTTTTGGATCACTGCATCCGGATCCTCACACATTGGTGCGCCAAAGCACCACACAACTGGTTAGTCCATCAGACATGGTTCCCCAGGGTTTAGGACCGTTTTACCCTAAGCAGAAACACGGTTTAGTGTACCGGTGTCTGCTCACCGATATGTGCACCGTGTTGGTTCCGTTCGGCCACAGACACTGTGCCTGGTAATGACCGTGGTGGAGACACCCACGCTCTGTCATCCCAACAGCTTATTCTGATAGGGCGACCAACCCTGATCAGAGCTGCGAACGTATTTAGGTTACATGGGACCAGTCCCTTGAGTCTCCCACTCAAGAGGATTACCATATAGCCACGGCTCTCTGTTCTGTAATCAGAACACGTACTAAGGCACGTACCAATATGCAATCCTATACTATCAACCATACAAAGCTAAACACTAGGTTTTTACGAGCTATAGACCTCACCAATTCTAACACATCCAACACTGGATGTCGGATAACCTGTATGGATTACATGTCACTCAAGTGCCAGCCGGGTAACCCAACGTACCGTGGTATTGGACTATGAAAGGTCCGCACACGTTGGCACATCAAAGCACCACACAACTGGTTGACCCAGTGTACATGGTCCCTCAGGGTTAAGGACGGATTATCTATAGTAGTAAGACGGTTTCTGCACCAGTGTCTGAACCACTGAACTGTGCACCATCTTGGTTCCTGTTCAACATGATCATCATGCTTGGTCAGGTAAATGGGAATCCCACGTTCCCATGGTGGACACTTCACCACATCCTCTACCTGCCAAAAGCTTGTTCTCGGTGAAGCGACCGGCATCACCTAAGCTTTTAACTAGTTCTAGGTCTACACAGAACTGGTCCACTCGGTCTCCCAAGCATGGATCCTCCATGCACCTCAGTGGCCTACTGTGTTCCCTAGGGTCCTTTTATTATATGAGTATTATCATATACCAGAGTAGTATTCTAATTAAAGCAATAACCAAAGTCATCTTTATTAATGTTAATACAGAAATTCCACGCTAAGGACACACGAGCTACAATAATCTCCCACTTGGCCTAGCGGGGAACAACGGTCTTAACTCCCATGGTATCCACGTGCTTCTCAAAAGCCTTGGTCGATAACGCCTTTGTGAAAGGGTCCGCCATGTTATCTGCAGACGCCACCTGAGTCACTGCAACCTCCCCTCGCTTCTGCAAGTCCCGGATAATGTAGTATTTCCGCTCGATATGCTTGCTCTTCTAGTGATATCTTGGCTCCTTGGATTATGCTACCGCTCCACTATTGTCACAGTAAAGGACAATAGGATCTTGAGCTCCTGGTACGCATCCTAAGTCCGTGAGGAACTTTTTGAGCCATATCGCCTCCTTAGCTGCTTCGCACGCCGCAACACTCAGCCTCTGTCGTCGAATCCGCGATGCATCCCTCCTTCACGCTCCTCTAACTGACAGCTCCTTCTCCTAATGAAAACACAAACCCTGATGTCGATCTCCTGGATTCTGGATCTGAAGCAAAGTCAGAATCCGTATATCCAATCGGCATCAGTTCCTGTAAAGAGTAAACTAACTCATAATCTCTCGTCCTACGGAGATACTTGAGTATACTTTTCACAGCAGTCCAGTGCCCTGGACTCGGATTTGACTGATACCTGCCCATCATGCCTACTGTATAGCATATATCTTGTCTCGTGCACTGCATGGCATACATCAGACTCCCTACAGCCGAAGCATAAGGTATCTTCTGCATCTCTGCCCTCTCCTCAGGAGTCTTAGGACCCTGATCCTTGGACAATTTCATTCCATAAATGAATGGAACCAGTCCCTTCTTGGAGTTGTGCATACTGAATCTGACCAAGATAATATCTATGTAGGCTGACTGTGATAGCGAGAGAGTCTTGTTCTGGCAATCTCGAGTTACCTTGATCCCCAGAACAAAACTCGCTTCACCCAGGTCTTTCATATCAAATTGAGAGGATAACCACACCTTCACTGTAGATAACGTTCCAACATCATTTCCAATAAGCAGGATATCGTCTATGTAAAGCACTAGAAAAACTACTGCAGTCTTATCGCTTCTTTTATAAACACATGGTTCATCCACGTTCTGCTCAAATCCATAAGACTGGATAGCCTGATCAAAACGCATGTTCCAACTTCTGGATGCTTGCTTCAGTCCATAAATGGACCTTTGCAACTTGCACACCAGACCTTCCTGACCTTTTGCGACAAAGCCTGGAGGCTGAGACATGTAGATGTCTTCTTCTAAATCCCCGTTGAGGAATGCAGTATTGACGTCCATTTGCCAGATCTCCCAATCATAATGGGCTGCAATGGACAAGAGGATCCGGATAGTCTTAAGCATAGCCACTGGCGAAAAGGATTCATCATAGTCGATCCCTTCTCGCTGGGTATAACCCTTAGCGACTAGTCTAGCTTTGTAAGTCTCTAAGGTACCATCTGGACCTCTTTTTCTTTTGTACACCCACTTACATCCAACAGGTTTAATATTGTGAGGTGGTGTTACAAGTGTCCAGACCGAGTTTTGGGACATCGATGTCAGTTCTGCCTCCATGGCTTCCTGCCATTCTGTATGGTCAGAGGATACCATCGCTTCGTCATAGTTCAGAGGATCATCCTCCTGAAACTCTGGATCTACCATAAAGACTTCTCCAATGTATCTATCAGGAGCACTTATGGTCCTCCCATTGCGACAAGCCTGCGGTGGTTCCATAGGAGTCGATTCTACAGTATCGTTAATCTTAGTGGTATCGGCTCCCACTACGTTTTCTGTCTGTGTACTCCCATCAGTACCAAGCAATTCTTCAAGAACTACTTTACTGGTGGGCTTATGGTCTATTAAATAATCCTGCTCCTGGAAAACGGCGTTCGTCGAGACGATAACCTTTCTATCCTCAAGATCATAAAATAAACTACCCTTTGTCCCTTTTGGATACCCAACGAATAGACATACCTTAGTTTTTGACTCCATCTTATCTCGCTTGTCCTTCCGCACATGTACTGGACAACCCCAAATCCTAAAGTGTTGTAGGCTTGGCTTTCACTTCAACCACAGCTCCCAAGTTGTTAGGGGTACTGACTTTGATGGAACAAAATTCAAAGTGTATACTGTCTCTAGGGCATATCCCCAAAAACTAGGTGGCAATGTTGCATAACTCATCATAGTTCGAATCATGTCTAACAAAGTTTGAACCATGTCTAACAAAGTTTGGTTTCTTCTCTCAGATACACTATTTTATTGTGGTGTCACTGGTGCAGTCAACTGGGATACAATCCCATACTCACGCAGGTACCCAATAAATTCATCCGATAGGTATTCGCCTCCTCGATCCGATCGAAGAGACTTAATACTTTTACCCGTATGCTTTTCTATTTCAGCTCTAAACTCCTTAAACTTATCAAAGGATTCAGACTTCCGCCTTATTAGGTATATGTATCCAAACCTCGAGTGATCATCCGTGAAGGTGATAAAATACTCGAAACCTCCTATAGCACGGACACTTATGGGCCCACATACATCAGTGTGTACCAACTATAATACCTTCTTAGATCTGCTACTTTTGGCTCGGAAAGATCGTTTAGTCATCTTGCCTTCCAGGCAAGACTCACACGTCGGTAGGCTTTCTGAAACATCTGGACTTAAAAGTCCTACCTTAACCAACCTGTTAATCCTGTCTGAGGCTATATGTCCAAGCCTTAGATGCCAAAGGAGTGTTGGATTATCTGAGAAATTTTTCCTTTTAGATAAATTAATCACACAAGCTTCAGTTATGTTATCATGCTTATGATTGGAGTTAATTACATAGAGACCATTCTGTATCTTTCCCTTACAAACAAAGGAACCATTCAATTTAATTGACACACCAGAAGCATCAAATAAAACTAAAAAAGCTTTATTATTCAATAAGGAAACAGAAATTAAATTTCGTCTCAAGGACGGTACATAAAGTATGTCTCTAAGTAATAAACTTCTTCCATCAAGGAACTGCAATATGACATCTCCAACGTCTTCAGCCTCTACCACGGCCTCAGTTTCCATGTTTAGGATTATCTCCCCATCACCCAGTTTTCTTGTCTACTTGAATCCCTGCAAATTATTGCAAGCATGGTTAGTGGAACCAGAATCCACAATCCATAAAACTGGAGAACAATTGGATGCTACAAGGGATTCCACTATGTGGATTTAAGATATACCTATCTCAGCCTTCTTGGGAGCCGCGCGGCAATCGCCTTTCCAGAGCCCCTTCTTGCCGCATCGGAAATATTTTCCTTTGGGCTTCGTCGGACCATTCTGCTTAGGAACCTGCAACTGCATCTAGCCCATCTTCACGGGCTTCTTAGACTTTCTTTTCTGAAACTTGCCCTTGGCTTTCAGAGAAGAATTTTGCTTTACGTTCAGGGATTGGGCTCCTGCCTTCATCCCGTCCTCTGCCGTCTAGAGCGTCGCTAGGAGCTCTGCGTTAGACATATCCAACCGGTTAAGGTTGAAATTGGGAACGAAGCCCTCAAACGCTCCAGACAGAAACGCGAGAAAAATATCGGTCTGGTTCTCTGCATCCAAGATGACATCGAAGGAACCAAGCTCGTTCACATAGCCAAACAATTTTAGCATATGATCCCGAACTAAAGTCCCCTCTGCCATCTTCGTGGATACCAATTTCTTGATGGTCAGGTAACGAGTTACCCGACTACGACCCTCGAACATTTCCTTTAGGTAGAACATCATGTCTGAAGCAAAGGCCATGTCTTCGACTTGCTTCTGAAGGACGGTCTGCAAAGATGCCACTATATAGTACTTGCACATCTCATCAGCATCTAGCCAGTCTTTCCATTCCTTTAACTGAGCCTCAGTTGCACTTGGTCCCGGCATGGCCGGTTGAGGGGTACTCAGGGCAATTATGTGTTTGCCAACCCTTAGGACGAGCATCAAGTTACGCTTCCAGTCCTCGTAGTTTGGTCCTGTAAGTTTGTTATCATTAAGTATGGAGGCAAGGGGTCGAGCTTGGTCATGATTTCTGTAAACAATGGTTCAAAGCAAAATTAGGGTTTACTACAATCTATTTCATGGAATTTAGAAATAGATAATGTATACTCTAGCCGCTATGTCTTCACTACCTCAAGTGGAGACATCCAGGAATCTAAATTCCCTGGGCTCGAGCACTGAGACTATCGGCCTTGAATTGGAGACAGCATCTCGGTGAGAGCATGCAACCGCTTCTGCCAACGGGGCTTTTACGGCCCAGTCTTCATCAGAATTACCCATGGTAAACTGAAAGGCCTCCCAGTCTCCTTTTGGCCAGCTTTATGTGACCCGCGTGCACAACAACAGCGGCTTCACACAAGCTATCGGATGCTTCCCACAAATCTAGGTGGTATCGACAGGGGGGTTCATAGGCTCCCGCGGTGCAAGAAAAAACCGTCACCCACTGCCACCGGCATCCTCCATGTCCCGAAAGAAACCACTAGGCGAACCATCATGGAAGGAATCACAGCTCTCACCCGGTGGGAATATCGAACTGCGTACCTCCCACCCAGACCCTTAGCCGGTTGATTGTGGAGGCCTAGGGCTCCCCTTTGGAGTGAACCTCTTACACATCCCTTCTTTATGAGGTTTTATGCATATCTAGATAGGTCACGACCTCCTAGACTTAGACCCTAGTCTACCATGCTCCCACTAGGATTACAAACTCTCCCGCAAAGCATTAGTATCCTCGAAAAATATCATAGTCCCTACCTTGAATACTCAGCTTTCGCGTTTCTTGCAAGGATCACATTACATAGATTCCAAGGATCCCGATACTTTACTAGTTTGCCCATAATCCTAAGATCTAGAGCCTAACCTAAGGTCAATGTGGAAAGGACTCCCACTACGATGACGCCTCGTTCACAATTTGATGCCTAATGTTATAGTAGACCTCATCTTATTACAGATTTTGATGCTGGCCAAATAGGGACATCCGACAACCTCCGCCGGACCTCAACCTAATAGTGGCATAAGCAAATCGTGATGAGTTTATACTACCATCAAACGTCATCTAGAAATGGATATCACACAGTGCAATCCTAACCTAACTTGGTCGCTAGGACCACGTGGGGAAAGGGCATCCCACTAGGGTTATCATACTTCTTATGAAGACATTAGTTAATTATCTTTAAACAAATCTAACACTGCATCTATCTCGGTGCACAGTACTTGGCTACCTGAACTACCACGAGGGCGGTTACCGCCTTTCCTTTTAGCTAGCCACAGGATTCGCACGTGTTAGAACCATTTAGAGACACCGATGAATCCATAAGCTTAGTACTAACCCTAAGCCTGATCTAGAGACAAACTCACAAGCAAGATAATAAAATTATCATCGGGGTTCTCTAAACATTAAGTAAAGAGAATCAACAGAAAAATATCTAAACTGAATCAAGTCCAGGGTCCGACCCCTGAACCTGAATAGCACAGCCAAGATATCCTGCTCTTCCGTTCTGCACGATCTCTGACGACGATCCCCATCATTGCCAACATGCACGCTTTCACCGGGTCTTTGCACGCCATGGTACCGCTTGCCCGAACCGTGGATGAAGCATCATCTCCTTCATCTTGTGACCGAAAAACTAACACGCTCCGAGAAAGTGCTCGTTCGTGTACAATTTCGCTAAAAACAAAAGGAAACAATCCTAGAAAACTGGCCAGGGAACCGAGGATGGTCAACCCCCACCCTCACCCATCCAGAGCCTCAAAAACCACAAGCACAATAATAATCAATGCAAAAATTAAATCCGGGGTCCGACCCCCGGATGCATGCAATCACATATTACTATTCATCGCGGCACATGCAAAAAAAATAATACATAGCACAATCCATATGCATGATCTACGCCGAACCCCGACAAAAACATATGCCATCATATATTCACATGATGTTTTCACGAATTCATGCATGAAACACACACCAAAGCGTGCACTGATACCAATTGTTGGAATTGGATCCGCTAATTAGAGTCGCAGCGGAAGCAAAAGAAAGATCCGAAGATCATACAGTGTATGTTTCATTACAATTTCGCTATAAAACAATCTACATATAAATCTACGATCTTAGCATATGTGCGGACACCCTAGAGGCATCCTACGATCTACGAAATACATGAATGCATCTAGTTAGGTGTTTAGATTCATCATATCTTTTGGATCTATGATCCGGAGATGACGGAACGATGAAAAACTGCACTTGAATCGCAAAGGAAACTGTCGGATAGCACCTTGTCCTTTGCGAATTGAAGAATTCTCGAAATCCCGTCTCTGAGTGCAGGGATTACGAGCCGACGAAGGAATCCGTTGCAAAGACGATGGCGAGCCGCGAGATCTCCTCCTCTCTCTCTCTCTCTCTCTCTTCTTCCTTCTCCTTCCTTCCTCTTCCTTCACCCTTCTTCTTCCTCTCTTTTCCTTGGTCGAAACCACAAAGGAGGAAGCTAGTAGGGGGTTCGGATTTTCTGGAGGAGAGGAACCATAGGGCCGGCCCCTCCCTCTCCCTATTCCTATATAGGGTCGGTCTCCTATGGCTCCAAGGAGGCTTGGGCCGGCCCCTAGGTGGATAGGGATAAGGGGGGGCGGTTTTTAGGGATTCCGGGTGTCTATCGTGAAGCCTGGATGAAAACGCCCTTCACGAAAAGCGAAAAACTGAAAGAAAGAATGAGTGAGGTGCGCTACTCAAAATCGAGTTCCGTCAGTGCCTATGAGCTCCTGGAATTATTCCGCTCATTCTAAGATCCATATTCAATGTGTTCTGATCCATATTTTAGTGTTTTCCAAAATACCCCTACGGCCCGTAACATGTGTAAATTAGGTCCTTTGGCTCCGGGCTTGCGCTCCATCACGCTACTTCGCATCCAACATATCCAACTAGGTCGGGGAACAATTCCTATACGCAATGACAGGGTGGAACCTTTAGGGTTTGGGATCTCTAGCTGCAACCGGATCCCTGATTAACTATTCGGGTGACACATCGAATGTTTCGTTAATCAGCCCTAATCCGATTAACCCGTGTAGCCACCCAGAGTGCGACGCGAGTTGAACTCTAGCGATCCTAAACTTATGTTATTCCCTCGTAACCCTGTTCTCTACTATACTCCGATAATCCTCAGTCCCTTCTATTACTGGTGCCATGATACGACTCGGGCAGTGGGGAGTGTGGGTGCAAATTTTGGCAAGAAGTCTGCAAAAAGCACGACCCACCGGCCCTGCCTGGTGGGCCCCCGGAGACCACATCGGAACCCACCGGCCCTGCCTGGTGGGCCCCCGGAGACCACAGCGGGACCCACCGGCCCTGCCTGGTGGGCCCCCGAAGACCACAGCGGGACCCACCGGCCCTGCCTGGTGGGCCCCCAAAGACTACAGCGGGACCCACCGGCCCTGCCTGGTGGGCCCCCGAAGACTACAGCGGGACCCACCGGCCCTGCCTGGTGGGCCCAAGAGCCTGTGGAATCCCCCCAGGAGACGGTAGCGGGGTCCACTAGCTTTACTTGGAGGATCCCCAGATACGGCAGCAGAAACCGCCATTTACCCAGGAAATCCTCCCCAGAAATTCTATAAATAGCAGAACCTTCGAATGTAAAAGGATCCCATTTTTCCAGATCAAGATCTCAAACCCAGAAACCAGAGCTCTGGGATTTCCAGCTTCCCATCCTTCAACTCTCCTTGATCTCCTTCTTCTCTTTGAAGAGGTCGAAGAGGCTTCAGTGACACTCGGCATGTCGAGGTCACTTCAAGACAAGTGTTAGTGAATTCGGGTTGCTCCCTATAGCACGGAGACGTAGGCTTCGGCTGAACTCCGAGATCACCTCTCATGTCAACTCTCTGATTGCATCTCTCTCTGCTTGCATATTGAGAGTTCTAACTCCAATCGACAGATCGAACAACGCTCTTCAACTTCAACTTCAATTGACTGGTGAGGCGAGGTCTTCGGGTCGGCACGAAGATTTTCCCCCACAGTTTGGCGCCGTCTGTGGGATTCGTTCGAAAAGCTCAGTGTGCTCGACGACAACATCGGATCGGTTGAGCAGACAATCGATCTTCAAAATCAAACTTCTTAGCTCCCTCGGTTGAGCAGACAACCTATTGGACACGAGCGATCTGGTTGCTTCCTCCGCTTTCACTGAATGGCGAAGACTATCAGGATCATCCAGAGGGAAGTTACTCACAACGACATCAGTTTCGACTCGAGACTCGCTCAATGAGTCGGCAGCTCAACTTCAATCCAACAAACCGCTCTTTCTAGACAATCCATCGTCGATATCTCCCATCGATATCCTAAGCCTTTCAAGTCTAACTCTCCTCCAATCCCTACATTGGGGGTGAGGTTCGAAATGAAAGGGCTCACTTGAAGACTACAACGAGGTGATAGGCAAAGGTATATATTACATATCCGCAAAGTCCGAGGCACACTCGCTGCCTCGGCATTCGGCAAAGCCCAAGGACAGCCTTGGCACTCGAATGCAAAGTCCGAAGCGCTTATCTAGGCAAATACAAATCGACTATCAAGAGTCACCTAAAGTTACCATCGAACAACAAATTATCGCCTCCACATATAGGTCTGGGGGTTGGAGACTCCCAACCTTCAATCTTACTATGGCGCACGAACTCGAAGATTGGAGATAGCCAATCTTCGACTTCTTCAAAGAAGGCCGAATGCAGAAGATTCAATTCAAGCCAGAAGACTTCAAAGAAAACTTCCATACTACAGTCTTCAAGATGCAGATCTCTACTTCAGGTCACACAATGGGATACTGCTCAAATGTGTTGGCCCCGCATAAGCAAAGGCGATTCCAATCAACGTCCACTCTGGATCCTGTGGAAATCATTCCAGAGGAAGGTCTCTCAAAGCCAAGACGAAGCTACAAGGCTACTAACACCTTGAAGACCAGAGCAGTCGAAGAAGGGATAAACGATGAGCTCCGAATCGACGATCTTGACATCTCCGAAGAACTGCGAGATCAGGCGATCACACGTATTGCGAACTACCAACAGAAGATCAAGCGAGCCTATGACCAGAGGGTTGTCAAGATAATTTCCTATCGAAAGCCCGGTACTCAGAGCAGTCTTTTCCAATACAAGAGAGGAGCAGTGGAAAACTAACTCCCAACTGGGAAGGAACCTACACCGTTGAATCTATCGCAAGCAAAGGATCTTATCGACTGATCTCGCCAAAAAGAGATAGATTTCAGTCTCCGATGTAATTTCTATGCTGAATAAAGATTGCTCTCAAACGTCTACTTGTCCGTTCAAATTCTGAGTTATGAGACAGCGCAATATTCAGTTTCAAATCTTCAAGCAAATTCAAGTTGAGCCAGCTCAACCTTCAAGCAACAAGGTCGTTTAACAAGTTTAGGGCCTCGTGTTGCGACACGACCCTTTACGTGCAAATGTTAAACAGTTTCAGGTTGTGAAACAGCACAACTCTCAATTTCAATCTCCAATGTCGTTTAACAAGTTTAGGGCCTCGTGTTGCGACACGACCCTTTACGTGCAAATGTTAAACGGTTTTGGGTTGTGAAACAGCACAACTCTCAATTTCAAGCTACCAGGTCGTTTAACAAGTTTAGGGCCTTGTGTTGCGACACGACCCTTTACGTGCAAATGTTAAACGGTTTCGAGTTATGAAACAGCACAACTCTCAATTTCAAGCTACCAGGTCGTTTAACAAGTTTGGGGCCTCGTGTTGCGACACGACCCCTTATGTGCAAATGTTAAACCTATTCAATCATTCTATTCTATTTAGAATATCAAAACTCAGATACATAATCCAAGGCACCTTCGCTGCCTCGACGTGCAGCAAAGTCCAAAGACAAGCCTCAGCACTCGAATGAAAAGTTCAAGATGCTCTACACCATCTCGGCACCTAACGAACTTGGAGCGAGAGCTCCGGTGCTCACAGACAAAGTCCGAGGCGACCATCGCCTCGGCACTCAGCAAGTACAAAATCCGAGACCTGCTCTCGGCACCCTAGCGAAGCACCAAGCTCTCAGCCCCAACACATCTCGACATGAATATCAAGATCCCACGCGATCTGCAGCATTCAGCCAACGTCACTCCAGAGGCAGGACATCCCTCAAACTTACCAAGTCACTACAGAAGACTTCTACCACTCGACACTCATAAGAGAGCATCACACGCTCTCATGCTCGAGGAAGACGCATCCTGGAAGGCCACCACCGATGAGGGGGTTAATCTACAATCTTTCATAGCCAGCATCAACGACGAGATGACTATCACCCAGGAGTCCCGTGATCTTCCGGCCAACCTTCGTTGCAGATCTTCCTGTGGGGGAAAATCTTCGTGCCGACCCGAAGACTCTCGCAGCACCAGTCAATTGAAATTGAAGTTGACGTCGAAGTTTGTTGACTCAAGATGTGATTTTGGAGTTCAGCCGAAGCCTACGTCTCCGTGCTATAGGGAGCAACCCGAATTCACTAACACTTATGTTGAAGTGATCTCGATAGGCCGAGTATCACTGAAAACACTCTGATCTCTTCGAAAGAAAAAAGAAGATCAAAGAGAGATGGAAGATGGGAAGTTGGAAATCCCAGAGCTCTGGTTTTTTAGAACTGAGAGTTCGATCCTTTTACATTCGAAGGATCCTTTTACATTCGAAGGCTTTTTTACATTCAAATTTTGACCGATCGGTCAAAATTCAACCGGTCAAGAATAGGGTGATCGGTCAAAAAACATGGTTTTTTGACCGATCCAGTAGGAAATTTGACCAATCGAATGATTTTTGCCGATCAGTCAAGTTTGACCGATCGATAAAAAATTATCCGGTCAAGGTTCGAGTGATCGGCAAAAAACCTTGGTTTTTTGCCAGATCCAGTAGAAATTTGACCGATCGAATGATTTTTGCCGATCGGTCAAGTTTGACCGATCGGTAATAAATTATCCGGTCAAGGTTCGAGTGATCGGCAAAAAACCTTGGTTTTTTGCCAGATCCAGTAGAAATTTGACCGATCGAATGATTTTTGCCGATCGGTCAAGTTTGACCGATCGGTAAAAAATTATCCGGTCAAGGTTCGAGTGATCGGCAAAAAACCTTGGTTTTTTGCCAGATCCAGTAGAAATTTGACGATCGAATGATTCTTGCCGATCAGTCAAGTTTGACCGATCGGTAAAAAATTATCCGGTCAAGGTTCGAGTGATCGACAAAAAACCTTGGTTTTTTGCCAGATCCAGTTAAAATTTGACCGATCGAATGATTTTTGCTGATCGGTGAAGTTTGACCGATCGGTAAAAAATTATCCGGTCAAGGTTCGAGTGATCGGCAAAAAACCTTGGTTTTTTGCCAGATCCAGTAGAAATTTGACCGATCGAATGATTTTTGCCGATCGGTCAAGTTTGACCGATCGGTAAAAAATTATCCGGTCAAGGTTCGAGTGATCGGCAAAAAACCTTGGTTTTTTGCCAGATCCAGTAGAAATTTGACCGATCGAATGATTTTTGCCGATCGGTCAAGTTTGACCGATCGGTAAAAAATTATCCAGTCAAGGTTCGAGTGATCGGCAAAAAACCTTGGTTTTTTGCCAGATCCAGTAGAAATTTGACCGATCGAATGATTTTTGCCGATCGGTCAAGTTTGACCGATCGGTAAAAAATTATCCGATCAAGGTTCGAGTGATCGGCAAAAAATCTTGGTTTTTTGCCAGATCCAGTAGAAATTTGACCGATCGAATGATTTTTGCCGATCAGTCAAGTTTGACCGATCGGTAAAAAATTATCCGGTCAAGGTTCGAGTGATCGGCAAAAAACCTTGGTTTTTTGCCAGATCCAGTAGAAATTTGACCGATCGAATGATTTTTGCCGATCGGTCAAGTTTGACCGATAGGTAAAAAATTATCCGGTCAAGGTTCGAGTGATCGGCAATAAACCTTGGTTTTTTGCCAGATCCAGTAGAAATTTGACCGATCGAATGATTTTTGCCGATCGGTCAAGTTTGATCGATCGGTAAAAAATTATCCGGTCAAGGTTCGAGTGATCGGCAAAAAACCTTGGTTTTTTGCTAGATCCAGTAGAAATTTGACAGATTAGTTGAAAGTTTTGAACCTGCCCTCAGAGAGGGTTTCATAACTGTTCCGTTCTTCGATCTTCTGGCAGAGTTTTGATCATTGATGGAGTTTGATCCTTCCTATTTTGAGTCTTTGGTTGGCTTGAATGAGGCTTTTAACCGGCGGTCCGGTTTACTCAGACCGGTGGCTCGCTTGGACCGTTGGTTCACGTGGACCGGTGGTCCGACGTTTCGTCTGGTCCGACGGTTCGCCTGATTTTGCGCTTGCTGTGGATGGA
The DNA here is from genome assembly GCA_947650365.1 of Chamaelirium japonicum. Classification (NCBI taxonomy): domain Eukaryota; kingdom Viridiplantae; phylum Streptophyta; class Magnoliopsida; order Liliales; family Melanthiaceae; genus Chamaelirium; species Chamaelirium japonicum. The sequence goes on from OX393549.1 coordinate 26,363,686, forward strand.
TGCCATGCGTTCCTACAAAAACACGCGATTTGATACGGTGAAGACACGTGTCTTCTCGATTTACGTACCTGTTTTACCCTGGGTATATAAGTTTCACTGGCTGTCATTTTTGCCTTACGCTTCCAAAATTTTTCGAAGTCCAGACTTTTTTGCTCCCGATTTCTGCTTTTGCTCGATCGATCAGATGGCGTCTTCTGGAAGTTCGAAGAAGTCAGGCGGGGTCCCTTCGAAGAGGAAAGGGAAGGAGATTGTTGAGGTTCCATCCCCTCCGAAGGGTCGTGGCAAGGGCAAGGCCGTGCTTGCCGAACTTGGACAGCTGGGCAAAAGACACCAAGGAGTAGGGTTTGCTTCGGCGCCATCAAGGCCAGAGTGCATCCCTAAGGTAAAGTTTGTTCTGGGTTCGCTCGCGTCTCTGACAGAGGAAACAGAGTACGTGTACAATACCGGTGGTGAATTCACAGATGCAAAGAGAAAGAAGTGGCAAACACTTCTCTCTTATTTCACCGAAGGAAAGGTGCAGCCTTCGCTCCCTAGTATCCAGACTGCATTTGGTATTGATAAGAAGACCGTCTTCATCAGCTTCGCCAGTAATGAAAAGGTCATGGGAACCATTGTAACCATCGGCCAACTCAACTGCGGTCTGCGTCTTCCGTTGCCACCCTTCGCGGCAAGGTTATTGAACACTTCTGGCCTTTGCCCGGGGCAGGTCACTGGGAATGCTTGGAGAATTATCTACGCTTTCTGCCGCGTAGAGTCGGATTTCCAGGAGGACTTGAAGGCATGCTACTCCAGCATTCCAGAAGGTGAAGTTGCTCGGATCGAGCTTGGATATTTTTTCTTCCATTATCGATGGGCTTACAGGAGGGACAGTCCGTTCTACAACTTGACCGGCGTATCTCCACTGCGCCCGCTTACCGATACAGTCCCTTCGGACAAATTATACACAGATTGGCCCATCTCTGTTACTGGTGCATGGACACCCATCTCAGTGCCCGATACCCCCCGAAGCGACGTGCACGATGCAGTGAAGATGTACTGCGAGGGAGGCATCTTTGCCTGGACCTCCGAGAGGGCTGGAGCTATCGACAATTTATTCCTCGAGTTGACCTGCGGGACCAGGTCATGGAAGCAGTTCTCCAACTGCCCAGTGAGATATGGCAAGGCCAATCTCCTCCACCGATCGCGAGACAGATACGAGGATAATGAAGTTCTATACTCTGACTATGAGGAGGATCCTCATTCGGGTAAGATCATCCGGAAGATTCGGGCCGAGAAGAAAATTTATACTGCAAGGCGCTGATTGCCTACTGTGGAGGAGAAGCTGGTGATACAACGAGGCCCAGCGAAGAAGAAAAGAAAAACCCTTATCAAGCAAAAGGAAAATGAAGACCAAGGAAAGAAAGACGAAGATGAAGAAAAGAAAGATAAAGATGAAGAAGAAAAAGAAAAGAAGGGGAGCGACGAGGAAGACGAAGAGACCGAGAATGTCAGCCACGACAACAGTGGCAACGACGAAGACGAGGATGGGGACGGTGAGAATGATTTTTCTTCCACACCCTCTGGTGGAGATTATGGGAATGGGGGTGGTGAGGAAGAAATTCCTCCCACCCCCACTGGTGATGCAAGAGAGGAAGATTCACTTCCTATTCCCATTGACGAGGCTAAAGCCCGTCAAATGGAAGAAGTCATTGATATAGAAGGTGATGGCCAAAAGGTGGTTCCCACCTATAAATTCGATGAATTGAAGAAGCCGTTGCGCTTTAAAATAAAATTGTCGAGGAGTGGTGGGGTTGGAAGCAACCCCACGCCCCTCGATCAAATTCCTCATGAAGTACCCCGTCTCGAAGGAGCGACAACGAGCGGGGGTATGGAGGTTGAGCAACCCCCACCCCCCTCTCGGTCTCTGGCTGAGGAGGTGGCTGCCATGGTGGCGGGACTCATTGAACCAGGCGGGCCACAAGAGGAAGAAAGAGTCTCACCTCTTCGGGATGCTTCCTCCCCTATCCATTTGGAGAGGGAAAGTCGAGTGGGTGATGGGGCTCTTCAACCTCAATCAGCGCCAACTCCTATTCAAGAGAAATCGACTCCTCAGGGTGGCTCCGATCGCCGGAAGGGTAAGGAGCCGAGGGTTGAAGCCTCAGGTAATTGTACTAACTTGCCTTGCTTGTCTTGCCTTTGGAGCTTGGAAATAATCTAACACTTTGACCTCTCGTGTTTTGATTGCAGGTGCGCCTGTTGGCTCGACCCCGAAGATGAAGAGTTTGGGTGATGTTGACATCAACCACCCCACAGCTGTAATCCGGAAACTCTGCAATCTTCCGGGGGCTACACTGGATAAAGCCTTCAACAGGCTTGAACTGGTGGTAGGTGCATCTGCTTGATCGATCATTTGAGTTGTCTTCAGAATAATTCTAACTCTTTAGTTCTTTTGCAGAACTCAGCAGTTTTGAATGTCGCAACCAAGCTCTCCATGAAGGCGGGAGCAAAAGAAGCTTCAGCTGAAGTATCCCGCTTAGCTGCTGCACTGGAGGTTGTAAGCGAGGAGAGGGATAAGCTGAGGGAGGCTCTAACCTCAAAGAAGGAAGCATTGAAGGCCAAGACCGAGGCCCTTCGCAAGGAAAAGTTGGAGAGCAAGGGCTGGCAGAATGGATACGAGGCCCGGGGTCACGAGCTTGAAGGGTTGAAGAATCGATTTTTCAAGATCGAGAACTTGGGCTTCGATCATGTGGCTCGAATAAAGGAGCTGGAGGCTCAACTTGCTGCTTCAGCAGAGACTCATAAGAAGGAGCTGGAACATATGCGGAGTGAGTGCAAGAGCTACAGGGAAACAGCTGAGAAGGCAGCAGAAGCACTCAGGGTCCATATTGCCAGTGTCCGATCCTCTAAGGCATCAGTGGCGAGCAAAGCTCGTGCTGGATCTGAGGGGGAGAAGTCGCGTGCGCAGAGTGTGGCCAAGCCTTAAGATCTTCTGTCGTCTTTTCTGTCGTTGTTTGATACTTGTAAACTCTTGAAATGTAGCAGCTCACTCTTGTACCTGGCACATTTTGATAATAGAAGATATCTCTTTGGTGTTTGAAAATTGGATTTCTTGAGTTGAATGTCTTTGAATGTCATGTTCTGGATAGCATTAGAATAGATGCAATCTTTTGAATGTAAGGGGTCAAGTCGCAACTTGATTACCCAAACTTATTGTAACTTGAATTTTGAATTTGAATTCGTGTAACACTTGTATGTGAGGGGTTGAGTCGCAACTCAAGCACCCAAACCTGTTAGACGATATAGAATTTGATTGAAATTGAATATTGAAATTTGAAGGTCAGTTTAACATTTGCCAGTAAGGGGTTGAGTTGCAACTCTAACACCCAAACTTGTTAAAAGACTTGGTAACTTGAATGTGGATAATTTGAAACTGCTTAAGAATCTTGAATTGAAAAGCTGAACACTTGCACATTTGAGCACTTGAAAGAGATCTTTATTCATCACATAATTTACATCATGGATAGAACAACTTGAGGTGTCTAGAATTCCAAGCTCGTGGCAATCTATCTCCTTCTGGTGAGATAAGTCGATAGGAGCCTTTGCCTCCAATTGACTCAATGATGTATGGACCTTCCCAGTTGGGAGCAAGCTTCCCACTGCTGTGTTCTTTGGTGTTGTAGAAAACTGCTCTGAGAACTAAACTACCCACTGGGAACTGTCTCTTGTAGACTTTCTCGTCGTAGGCTCTTTTGATTTTCTGTTGGTACTTGGCCACACAAAGTGATGCTTGATCTCGTAATTCTTCGGAGAAGTCTAGATCATTGATCCGAAGTTCTTCATTGATTCCTTCTTCAACTGCTCTAGTCTTCAGAGTACTTGATATGTTTTCTGTTGGGAGTACTGCTTCCGATCCATATGTTAGACGGAAGGGTGAGAACCCTGTTGATCTTCTCGGAGTTGTGCGATACCCCCAAAGAACTTCAGGTAGGACCTGTTCCCACAATCATTTCTTGTCGTTGAGTTTCTTCTTGAGTATACCAAGAATAGCTCTATTGGAGGCTTCTGCTTGGCCATTGCATTGAGGGTACCTTGGAGTTGAATAGAATAGCTTGATACCGTTGTTCAGACAGAACTCTCGAAATTTGTCGGAGTCAAATTGAGCTCCATTATCAGCAACGAGAACTTGAGGTGTGCCGAACCTTGAGAAGATGTTGTGCCGAATGAATTTGATCACTTCGTCGTCAGTCTCTCGGAAGAGGGGCACAGCTTCAACCCATTTGGTGAAGTAATCAGTGGCCAGCAATAGATACTTCTTCTTGCTCGGAGTTGGAGGGAAAGGACCCAGGAAATCTAACCCCCATTGATGGAAAGGCCAGGGGCTTGACAATTGATGAAGTTCATCTGCAGGGAGATGGATAGCTCGAGCGTGTCGTTGGCAAGGTTCGCACCTTTGAACAACTTGTTGAGCATCCCTTGCCATTGTTGGCCAGTAGTACCCTTGTAGCTTCGTCTTGGCTTCAAGAGATCTTCCTCCCGAATGATTTCCACAAGCTCCAGAGTGGATATCAATCAGGATTGTCTGTGCTTGCTCGGGACCAAGGCACTTGAGCAACATCCCGTTGTGAGATTTGAAGTATAGATCTTCTCCTTGTAGAATATAACATGGGAGCTTCCTTTGAACTCTTCGGGCTTGATTTGGATCTTCCGGCATTTTGCCATGCTTGAAGAAGTCGAAAATTGATCATCTCCAGTCTTCAAGCTGATCTCCACCCCCAGATTCTTTTGTAGTAGTAAGGATCTGTTGATCGGGGGTGGTCTTGGGCACTTCTTGATAATCGATCTGTATTTGCCTTCCTCCGAGTGAGTCTCCAAGAACTGAGGCAGCATTGGCTAAGGCATCTGCTTCTCGGTTCTCTGCTCTGGGGATTTGAATGAATTCAGCACCAATAAAACGTTATTGAAGACGTCGTACTAAGGCCAAGTAGAGTTGCATTCTTTCTTCGCGAGCTGTGTACTCTCCATTGATTTGCCTTATGATCAATTGGGAGTCGCTGTAGACGATGATTCGATCTACCCCCAGGGATTTCGCCATCTCGAGTCCAGAAATGAGTGCTTCGTATTCGGCTTCGTTGTTGGTGGCAGTGAATCCGAGGAGAGTGGCCTTCTGGAGATGATCAAGTTCGGGGGATATCAATACTATCCCAGTTCCCGAACCGATCGAACTTGAAGCTCCATCAGTATAAAGCTTCCATGGAGGAGTTGCAGCAGTAGCTTCGAGATTTGGCTCAATTTTTGTTGCAAGATTGATCAGAGTGTTGTACTCATCTTCCAAACGCATGTCGACATCTTCTTCCCAAGTGATGGGGTCTTCAACTGGAAAATCAGCTAGAAAATCAGCAATAGCTTGACCTTTGACAGAAGTGCGAGATTCGAACTGAATCCCCAGGGAGCTCATTTCGATCACCCATTTGGTCATTCGACCAGCTCGACCAGCTTTGTCAATGATATCTTTGAGCGAGTGTTCTTCTCAGTTTTTGAATAGCGAGTTTCAGCCGGAAGAAGAGTGTGACTGATATAATAGACTGGATGCTCGAAGCCTTCTCTTCTACTGACTAAGACTGCACTGATTGCTTGATCAGTTACGGCAAGATAGAGCCATAAGTCTTCTTTTGGAAGTGGAGCCGTCAAGATAGGAGCTTGCACCAGTTATTTCTTGATGCTTTGAAATGCTTCTTCACAAATCGGACTCCACCCTGAAGTATCCACCTTTCGTAGTTTGTCGAAGAGAGGTTTACATTTGTCAGAAGACTTTGAGATGAACCGATTGAGGGCAGCAAGTCTTCCAGTGAGTCGCTGCACCTTCTTTCGATTGGTAGGTGATGGCATGTCGAGAATAGCTCGAATTTGATCGGGATTGGCTTCAATACCCCTCCTGGTCATAAGATGACCCAGGAATTTGCCAGATTGAACTCCGAAAGCGCACTTGGCTGGATTGAGCTTCATACGATATTTTCGAAGAACTTGAAAGGTTTCTACCAGATCAGAAAGATGTTTGCTTCGTACGGAGCTCTTGGTGAGGAGATCATCGACGTAGACTTCGACGTTGCGACCGATCTGATCTTCGAATATTTTTGTGACTAACCTTTGATAGGTGGAACCAGCATTTTTGAGGCCGAATGGCATTACATTGTAGCAGTAGAGACCTCGGCTAGTCACGAAGCAAGTCTTCTCTTGATTGTCTGGATGAAGTGGAATTTGATTATATCCAGAATACCTATCCATGAAAGACAATAGCTCGTGGCCAGCAGTGGCATCGACGAGTCTATCGATCCTTGGCATGGGAAATGGGTCTTTGGGGTAAGCCTTGTTGAGGTTGGTGAAGTCGATGCAGACTCGGACTTTCCCATTCTTCTTCGGAACAGCAACAATATTAGAGATCCAAGTAGGATACTCTACTTCACGTATGAAGCCTGCTGCGAGTAGCTTGGTGATTTCTTCTTGAACAGCAACTTGTAGCTCTGGTCGGATGGTACGTGGCTTTTGCTTGACAGGCTTCACCTCTTCTTTGATTGCAAGTCGGTGACAAGCGTCATCCGGATTGATACCAGGCATGTCTTCGAAACACCAAGCGAAGACATTGATATTGGATTGGAGGAAGGACACCATGTCTTGTGCTTCTGCGTCGCTAAGACTGGTACCAATGAAAGTTTGTCGAGGGAGATCTCCGCTGCCTATGTTGATTGGGATGATTTCTTCTATTGAAGGTGATGCTTCCCATTCGATTGGTGGAGGTTCGGTCAGCGGAATCTCCTTTGATTGCTATTTGGAAGAGGGACCAGCTTCATCTCGTGGCCGCTTTGGAGGAGCAATGTTGATCTTTCGATCTGTTTTAGCCGCAGCAGCCTCACAAGACCTTCCAGCTTGCTGATCACCTCGAATGCAGACAATGCCTTCCCCAGTTGCAAACTTGAGTAGTTGATGATAAGAAGAGGAGATGGCATTGATCTGGTGGAGGAATGGTCGCCCGAGGATGGCGTTGTAGCTGGATACTCCTTCGACAATTGCGACCCTGACCGAGACTCGAGTCTCTCGGCTGAGGTCGAGAGTGAATCTCGACTCACCCACCGTGATGCTTTATTCGCCGTTGAAGCCGGTGATCACGGTCGGGACGACGTCGAGGCTTTGATACTTATGTCCCAGACGTTTGAAGCAGTCTGAGAACATAATGTCGATAGAACTCCCGATGTCGATGAGGATCCGATTGACGGTGCTTCCGTCGATGATGAGTTTCAAAACCAGGGGGTCTCGATGTAGAGTATGAACTCCTTGAAGATCAGTGTCGTTGAAGACGATGGATGGCCAAGCAAGACCTTCGATGGGCTTCTCGATCCAGGTATCTTCTTTATTTGCAGTAGATCGAACATGGAAGATGCGCCGAATCTGCCGATCGACCTCTTTCCCGGTCACTACTTGGTTGTGCAACGATCCATGAATGCCAAAGATATTGGCATTCACGGTGAGAGATGATGGGTTGGAAGAGATTTGATGTATCCAACACACTTCTTTCCCCTTGGCAGAGGTTCGACGTTGATCATGCCCGTTGTTGACGAATTCATGAAGGTGGCCCTCTCGCAGTAAGTCTTCAAGATGGAACTTCAACCGATAGCATCGGTTGGTAGAGTGGCCGTGACTTCGATGGAATTCATAGTAGACTGTTTTGTCTGCTGTGAACTTGGAGTTTGGCTGAAGAGGATTGGGCCTCCGAAGATACTCGTCGTGTTGAATGCGGTCGAGTATCTGTTCGACTGGTATACTCCACTCGGTAAAAGTGGTCTTCGTTGGAGATCGACGCCCGTCATTCTTTGATCGTTTGTTGGCTGGAGGGGCTGCTGCCTCAGCGTTGTGGGCCTTTGCAGCATACTTTGGAGTTTCTCTTTCAGCAGGCTTTCGCTTCGTCTCTCGCCCTTTCCGAGCGACTTGATCGTCTTCGACCTCGATCTCTCTCTGGATTCGATCGAACATAGCTCCCAGAGAAGGAGGGGGATTACGGATGAAGTCGTTGTAGATGTGTAGATCGAAGCGGAGAGCGTTCTGGAAAGCCAACATGATGGCTTCATCATCCAGATGTCTTCCAGAGAGGGCAGCATGCTCGTTGCGAAACCTCCTAGTGAAACTTCGGAGAGTTTTGTCAGCGCCCATCCTTAGCCGATAGAGAGAGTCGAGCTTCTTTTCGGGCTTCAGATTGAGCTGATAATGCTGCACAAATAGTTTAGCCAAAACATCGAACTGGGTGATGGACCCAGCTCGGAGATTGTGATACCAGTCAAGAGACGGCTCGTCGAGACTTCCTGCAAAGGTGCGGCAGAGCATGTTGTTTTCTTCTTCATGTGGTGTTAGAGCTTGCTTGAAGGCAAGTATATGGAGAGTTGGATCTCCTCTGACGCAGTTGAATTTGGGGAGGATTGAAGTTCATCCCCTTGGAAATGTTGTCTCGAAGAGACTTCGATGGAGAGGTCCGGCGGAGGAATACCCGTCTCTCCGACCATGCCCTCGACCTGGATGTAGATCGAGAGGTAGAATCGAGAGGTCTTGTTCAGGCCTCTGAATATCAGCGGGTTGGAGTCGGTGGCGAAGGTCCGATCCGAGTCCGCGTTGGAGTGGAATGGAAGGGGAAACTCGACTCTTTGAAGGAGCGCCTTTCATTTGGTGCCTCCTTGGTATGTTGAGTTTTGAAGGTGTCCTCTTGTCGCAGTTGTGGCCAGAAGACGATTGGGAAGACTCGTCTTCGAGGCGATCCCAAACACTTTGCTTCCAGGGGGCTGCAGAGGGAGTTGGGTCGCGTCGGATCCTCTCGAGGGCAGCAGTGCCCATTGATCTCCGCTGCTCGGAGTGAATTGAATGTCGAGGAAGATCGACCCTCTCACTTGTAGAGGGGATAGGAAGAGCGATTCCCGCTTCCGAAGCTGCTCTCTTAAGTGCATCCCTTTCGGCGGTGAGGGTGGCGTTTTGCTTCGCCAATTGGAGCAGCTGGAAGTCGACCGCAGAGATTTGGTAAGTTGATGGAGGGTCTTCAGCAGGAGCTGGTGTTGTTTGCCCAATCGACTGTCGCGCGGGGTGGGCGATAGGTCGATTGACAGATCTGCCACTTCCTGAACGAACTCCCATCTCGGGGACAGCAAGGGGCTGTCCGAAGTTGAGCCTTTGACTCATTGAACGAGTCTCAGGACGAGGTTGTAGTTGAGTGTTACTTCCTTCTGGTTGACCCTGATGTTTGGTTCTCGCCATTCAGAGGGCGAAGGGTGCAACGAGAGTGCCGACGTCCTATCAGTTGTTTGATCAACCGAGAGGGCGAGGAAGTTTGGCTATCAAGATCGGTTGTATGCTCAACCGATCAAGTAGTAGTGGAGAGAGCTCGACTTTTCGTTCGGATCCCACAGACGGCGCCAAACTGTGGGGGAAAATCTTTGTGCCGACCCGAAGACTCTCACAGCACCAGTCAATTGAAATTGAAGTTGACGTCAAAGATTGTTGACTCAAGATGTGATCTCGGAGTTCAGCCGAAGCCTACGTCTCCGTGCTATAGGGAGCAACCCGAATTCAGTAACACTTATGTTGAAGTGATCTCGACAGGCCGAGTATCACTGAAAATACTCTGATCTCTTCGAAAGAAAAAAGAAGATCAAAGAGAGATGGAAGATGGGAAGTTGGAAATCCCAGAGCTCTGGTTTTTTAGAACTGAGAGTTCGATCCTTTTACATTCGAAGGCTCTGCTATTTATAGGATTCCCGGGGAGGAATTCCGGGGCAAATGGTGGTTTTCTGCTGTCGTATTTGGGATTCTTCAGGTAAAGCTGGCGGGCCCCGCTACCGTCTTCTGGGGGATTCTACAGGCTCGTGGGCCTACCGGGCAGGGCCGGTGGGTCTCGCGGTAGTCCTCGTGGGCCCACCCGGCAGGGTCGGTGGGTCCCGTGGTAGTCTTCGTGGGCCCACCAGGCAGGGCCGGTGGGTCCCATGGTAGTCTTCGTGGGCTCACCAGGCAGGGCCGGTGGGTCCTGTGGTAGTCTTCGTGGGCCCACCAGGCAGGGCCGGTGGGTCCCGTGGTAGTCTTCGTGGGCCCACCAGGCAGGGCCGGTGGGTCCCGTGGTAGTTGGTAAACTTCTGCCAAAATTTGCACCCACACTTCCTAAGATTCAAAAGCCGATTGACAAAGGCGAAAACTCATCAACCATTCGAGGGCAAAATCCGAGATCGACATCCTGGTATTTGATAGAAAGTGCAAGCTCGCAACCTTGGCACGAGACAGCAAAGTCCGAGATTTGAGTCTCGGCATTCAATTGAAGTCTTCGCTCATGGCCTCAACGCTATTCAATAGCAAGACATTCGAATTCTATTCAAAACAGGCAAACATTCAATTGCTTTCTAGAGGCACTCTCTACCCTGGTTAGTCCACCAGTGGAAGACAACTAAGTACGCACGTCGTTCGTACATGCTTGTGCATTCGAAGACTTGTGAGTACAAGCTGATCTTGCAAAAGATCGAGTTACCTCGGTTTGTGACATCGACGTTTGATCGATCCAAACTTCCATACGAGGATTGTCCCTGCTCAACTAACTTGCATGATCTCCCGTGGCATGGCTTTCAATGCTACGAATTATCGGCTGACCTTCGTCGTCCGATCTTCCAACAGTAGTCGATCCCCTGGATCGTTACCAGTTAGCGGCAATCGCTCGATTAACCCTTCGCCTAGTGTGGCCCATGTTCGTCCATGCACTCGACATAGCATGGAGGCCCATGAGCTCCAAAATACATCTTCCAAGAACTACAATGCAGCTGCTGCCCACTACCCACCTTTCGAAACAACATCAACAGTCATGATTCGATTTTATTAATTTGGCATGCAGCACCTACCAACTTTGAGTGGTCAACTAGAACTCATCTAGTGGCCCCTAGAGAATGGTCCAAGCAATGAGAGCCCACTAGCACTCTCCATGCCATCACATAGAGGTGGCAAAGCCAAGCACTGCCGTCCCATCAACCTGGATCGAGAGCAGCCTCTTGTGAAGTCACAACCCATGACTGCACAGTGCAGATTTTGAGCAATCGAGACCTGTGACTGCACAGTGCAGATTTTGAGCAATCGAGACCTGTGACTGCACAGTGCAGATTTTGAGCAATTGAGACCCGTGACTGCACAGTGCAGATTTTGAGCATCCAAACCCGTGACTGCACAGTGGCTCCGCTCAGATCGTCTAGTCTCCCGCGTCCACAAAGCAGAGGAGATCTAAACCCCTCATCTATCTCAACTCCAACCTCAGCTCTGCCGCTCCCGATCTCATCCCCGATCGGCCGCAACTCCCCGGCAACCGACGGATCGAAGTCACACTACAAATCTCCAACTCCCCTCTCCTCCGACCCAAATGGTGGATGTCCGAACGGAAGATCGACGATCGGCTGCTGGCGACCGATCGGGCAAAACCAACCGGTCAAGGTTTCGGTGATCGGTCGAGAAGGGGGTTTTTCTACAGATTTAGGTCAAGATTTGCCGACCAGTGCTTCCGATCGGCAAAAATTTGCCGATCAGTGCTTCCGATCGGTCAAAATTTGCCGATCAGTGCTTCCGATCGGTCAAAATTTGCCGATCGGCAACCTCGATCCCCTTCTTTCCCTTCATCCTCCACCTGATCGGCCAAAATCCTACTGGATCTGGCGCCAAATGTGGATATCCAACCGATCACCCATTTCCTGACCGGCTGTTTTTGTCCGATCGATGACCACCTCCCGATCGGTGATTTTCACCCGATCGGTGAAATTCACCTGATCGATGAACTTCACCCGATCAGTGATCTGCACCCGATCGGCTATCTCCACCCGATCGACGATTTTTCACCCAATCGGTTTCTCCAACAGCCCTTCTCCAATATCCTCGAATTTCAACAATCATGGGTCGAGGCCATCCTCCCCTCTTCGATCTAATCCATCAGATCTAATCCGCGACCCTGGCAGAGGGTCTTCCGTTGATCGGTCAAATTTGACCGATCACTTTGACCGATCAAATTTGACCGATCACTTTGACCGATCAAATTTGACCGATCAAGTTTGACCGATCACTTTGACCGATTAAATTTGACCGATCACTTCGACCGACCGATCACTCCGACGATCGGTCAAATTCGACTGATCAATCAAATTTGACCGATCACTTCGACTGACCGATCACTCCGACCGATCAGTCAAATTCGACCGATCGGTCAAATTCGACCGATCACTTTGACCGATCGGTCGAATTCGACCGATCGGTCGAATTCAACGGATCGGTCGATTTTCTACTGGATCTGGCAAAAAACTTGTGTTTTTAGCCGATCTCCCAAACCTTGACCGGCTGATTTTAACCGATCAGTCAAACTTGACCGATCGGTCAAAATCAACCGATCGGTCGATTTTCTACTGGATCGGCCAAAAAACTATGTTTTTTGACCGATCACTCCAACCTTGACCGGTTGAATTCGACCGATCGGTCAAAATTGACCGATCGGTCAAAATTGACCGATCGGTCAAAATTGATCGATTGGTTAAGTTTGACCGATCGGTCAAAATTGACCGATCAGTCAAATTTGACCGATCAGTCAAGTTTGACCGATCAGTCAAAATTGACCGATCAGTCAAATTTGACCGATCAGACAAAATTGACCGATCAGTCTATTTTCAAACGCTAACACTCGACAAAGCTCCTCTACGTGTGTTACAGGGGGTCGTTAGCTTTGCACCACGAATCCAAGCCAGCCAAGGTGGCCTCTTAGCTAACTTGGAGGGGGTAACTGTGGGTGCAAATTTTGGCAAGAAGTCTGCAAAAAGCGCGACCCACCGGCCCTGCCTGGTGGGCCCCCGGAGACCACAGCGGAACCCACCGGCCCTGCCTGGTGGGCCCCCGGAGACCACAGCGGGACCCATCGGCCCTACCTGGTGGGCCCCCGAAGACCACAGCGGGACCCACCGGCCCTGCCTGGTGGGCCCCCGAAGACTACAGCGGGACCCACCGGCCCTGCCTGGTGGGCCCAAGAGCCAGTGGAATCCCCCCAGGAGACGATAGCGGGGTCCACCAGCTTTACTTGGAGGATCCCCAGATACGGCAGCAGAGACCGCCATTTACCCAGGAAATCCTCCCCAGAAATTCTATAAATAGCAGAACCTTCGAATGTAAAAGGATCCCATTTTTCCAGATCAAGATCTCAAACCCAGAAACCAGAGCTCTGGGATTTCCAGCTTCCCATCCTTCAACTCTCCTTGATCTCCTTCTTCTCTTTGAAGAGGTCGAAGAGGCTTCAGTGACACTCGGCATGTCGAGGTCACTTCGAGACAAGTGTTAGTGAATTCGGGTTGCTCCCTATAGCACGGAGACGTAGGCTTCGGCTGAACTCCGAGATCACCTCTCATGTCAACTCTCTGATTGCATCTCTCTCTGCTTGCATATTGAGAGTTCTAACTCCAATCGACAGATCGAACAACGCTCTTCAACTTCAACTTCAATTGACTGGTGAGGCGAGGTCTTCGGGTCGGCACGAAGATTTTCCCCCACAGTTTGGCGCCGTCTGTGGGATTCGTTCGAAAAGCTCAGTGTGCTCGACGACAACATCGGATCGGTTGAGCAGACAACCGATCTTCAAAATCAAACTTCTTAGCTCCCTCGGTTGAGCAGACAACCTATTGGACACGAGCGATCTGGTTGCTTCCTTCGCTTTCACTGAATGGCGAAGACTATCAGGATCATCCAGAGGGAAGTTACTTACAACGACATCAGTTTCGACTCGAGACTCGCTCAATGAGTCGGCAGCTCAACTTCAATCCAATAAACCGCTCTTTCTAGACAATCCATCGTCGATATCTCCCATCAATATCCTAAGCCTTTCAAGTCTGACTCTCCTCCAATCCCTACATTGGGGGTGAGGTTCGAAACGAAAGGGCTCACTTGAAGACTACAACGAGGTGATAGGCAAAGGTATATATTACATATCCGCAAAGTCCGAGGCACACTCGCTGCCTCGGCATTCGGCAAAGCCCAAGGACAGTCTTGGCACTCGAATGCAAAGTCCGAAGCGCTTATCTAGGCAAATACAAATTGACTATCAAGAGTCGCCTAAAGTTACCATCGAACAACAAATTATCGCCTCCACAGATAGGTCTGGGGGTTGGAGACTCCCAACCTTCAATCTTACTATGGCGCACGAACTCGAAGATTGGAGATAGCCAATCTTCGACTTCTTCAAAGAAGGCCGAATGCAGAAGATTCAATTCAAGCCAGAAGACTTCAAAGAAAACTTCCATACTACAGTCTTCAAGATGCAGATCTCTACTTCAGGTCACACAATGGGATACTGCTCAAATGTGTTGGCCCCGCACAAGCAAAGGCGATTCCAATCAACGTCCACTCTGGATCCTGTGGAAATCATTCCAGAGGAAGGTCTCTCGAAGCCAAGACGAAGCTACAAGGCTACTAACACCTTGAAGACCAGAGCAGTCGAAGAAGGGATAAATGATGAGCTCCGAATCGACGGTCTTGACTTCTTCGAAGAACTGCGAGATCAGGCGATCACACGTATTGCGAACTACCAACAGAAGATCAAGCGAGCCTATGACCAGAGGGTTGTCAAGATAATTTCCTATCGAAAGCCCGGTACTCAGAGCAGTCTTTTCCAATACAAGAGAGGAGCAGTGGGAAACTAACTCCCAACTGGGAAGGAACCTACACCGTTGAATCTATCGCAAGCAAAGGATCTTATCGACTGATCTCGCCAAAAAGAGATAGATTTCAGTCTCCGATGTAATTTCTATGCTGAATAAAGATTGCTCTCAAACGTCTACTTGTCCGTTCAAATTCTGAGTTATGAGACAGCGCAACATTCAGTTTCAAATCTTCAAGCAAATTCAAGTTGAGCCAGGTCAACCTTCAAGCAACAAGGTCGTTTAACAAGTTTAGGGCCTCGTGTTGCGACACGACCCTTTACGTGCAAATGTTAAACAGTTTCGGGTTGTGAAACAGCACAACTCTCAATTTCAATCTCCAATGTCGTTTAACAAGTTTAGGGCCTCGTGTTGCGACACGACCCTTTACGTGCAAATGTTAAACGGTTTTGGGTTGTGAAACAGCATAACTCTCAATTTCAAGCTACCAGGTCGTTTAACAAGTTTAGGGCCTCGTGTTGCGATACGACCCTTTACGTGCAAATGTTAAACGGTTTCGGGTTGTGAAACAGCACAACTCTCAATTTCAAGCTACCAGGTCGTTTAACAAGTTTGGGGCCTCGTGTTGCGACACGACCCCTTATGTGCAAATGTTAAACCTATTCAATCATTCTATTCTATTCAGAATATCAACACTCAGATACATAATCCAAGGCACCTTCGCTGCCTCGACGTGCAGCAAAGTCCAAAGACAAGCCTCAGCACTCGAATGAAAAGTTCAAGATGCTCTACACCATCTCGGCACCTAACGAACTTGGAGCGAGAGCTCCGGTGCTCACAGACAAAGTCCGAGGCGACCATCGCCTCGGCACTCAGCAAGTACAAAATCCGAGACCTGTTCTCGGCACCCTAGCGAAGCACCAAGCTCTCAGCCCCAACACATCTCGACATGAATATCAAGATCCCATGCGATCTGCAGCATTCAGCCAACGTCACTCCAGAGGCAGGACATCCCTCAAACTTACCAAGTCACTACAGAAGACTTCTACTACTCGACACTCATAAGAGAGCATCACACGCTCTCATGCTCGAGGAAGACGCGTCCTGGAAGGCCACCATCGATGAGGGGGTTAATCTACAATCTTTCATAGCCAGCATCAACGACGAGATGACTATCGCCCAGGAGTCCCGTGATCTTCCGGCCAACCTTCGATGCAGATCTTCCTAAGATTCAAAAGCCGATTGACAAAGGCGAAAACTCATCAACCATTCGAGGGCAAAATCCGAGATCGACATCCTGGTATTTGATCGAAAGTCCAAGCTCGCAACCTTGGCACGAGACAGCAAAGTCCGAGACCTGAGTCTCGGCATTCAATTGAAGTCTTCGATCATGGCCTCAACGCTATTCAATAGCAAGACATTTGAATTCTATTCAAAACAGGCAAACATTCAATTGCTTTCTAGAGGCACTCTCTACCCTGGTTAGTTCACCAGTGGAAGACAACTAAGTACGCACGTCGTTCGTACATGCTTGTGCATTCGAAGACTTGTGAGTACAAGCTGATCTTGCAGAAGATCGAGTTACCTCGGTTTGTGACATCGACGTTTGATCGATCCAAACTTCCATACGAGGATTGTCCCTGCTCAACTAACTTGCATGATCTCCCGTGGCATGGCTTTCAATGCTACGAATTATCGGCTGACCTTCGTCGTCCGATCTTCCAACAGTAGTCGATCCCCTGGATCGTTACCAGTTAGCGACAATCGCTCGATTAACCCTTCGCCTAGTGTGGCCCATGTTCGTCCATGCACTCGACATAGCATGGAGGCCCACGAGCTCCAAAATACATCTTCCAAGAACAACAATGCAGCTGCTGCCCACTACCCACCTTTCGAAACAACATTAACAGTCATGATTCGATTTTATTAATTTGGCATGCAGCACCTACCAACTTTGAGTGGTCAACTAGAACTCATCTAGTGGCCCCTAGAGAATGGTCCAAGCAATGAGAGCCCACTAGCACTCTCCATGCCATCACATAGAGGTGGCAAAGCCAAGCACTGCCGTCCCATCAACCTGGATCGAGAGCAGCCTCTTGTGAAGTCACAACCCGTGACTGCACAGTGCAGATTTTG
This sequence comes from Chamaelirium japonicum, assembly GCA_947650365.1. NCBI lineage: Eukaryota > Viridiplantae > Streptophyta > Magnoliopsida > Liliales > Melanthiaceae > Chamaelirium > Chamaelirium japonicum. The sequence goes on from OX393549.1 coordinate 26,380,476, forward strand.
AGCAATGAGACCTGTGACTGCACAGTGCAGATTTTGAGCAATCGAGACCCGTGACTGCACAGTGCAGATTTTGAGCATCCAAACCCGTGACTGCACAGTGGCTCCGCTCAGATCGTCTATTCTCCCGCGTCCACAAAGCAGAGGAGATCTAAACCCCTCGTCTCTCTCAACTCCAACCTCAGCTCCGCCGCTCCCGATCTCATCCCCGATCGGCCGCAACTCCCCGGCAACCGACGGATCGAAGTCACACTACAAATCTCCAACTCCCCTCTCCTCCGACCCAAACGGTGGATGTCCGAATGGAAGATCGACGATCGGCTGCTGGCGACCGATCGGGCAAAACCAACCGGTTAAGGTTTCGGTGATCGATCGAGAAGGGGGTTTTTCTACAGATTTAGGTCAAGATTTGCCGATCAGTGCTTCCGATCGGCAAAAATTTGCCGATCAGTGCTTCCGATCGGTCAAAATTTGCCGATCAGTGCTTCCGATCGATCAAAATTTGCCGATCGGCAACCTCGATCCCCTTCTTTCCCTTCATCCTCCACCTGATCGACCAAAATCCTACTGGATCTGGCGCCAAATGTGTATATCCAACCGATCACCCATTTCCTGACCGGTTGTTTTTGTCCGATCGATGACCACCTCCCGATCGGTGATTTTCACCCGATCGGTGAAATTCACCTGATCGATGAACTTCACCCGATCAGTGATCTGCACCCGATCGGCTATCTCCACCCGATCGACGATTTTTCACCCAATCGGTTTCTCCAACAGCCCTTCTCCAACATCCTCGAATTTCAACAATCATGGGTCGAGGCCATCCTCCCCTCTTCAATCTAATCCATCAGATCTAATCCGCGACCCTGGCAGAGGGTCTTCCGTTGATCGGTCAAATTTGACCGATCAAATTTGACCGATCACTTTGACCGATCAAGTTTGACTGATCACTTTGACCGATCACTTCGACCGACCGATCACTCCGACGATCGGTCAAATTCGATCGATCAATCAAATTTGACCGATCACTTCGACCGACCGATCACTCCGACCGATCGGTCAAATTCGACCGATCGGTCAAATTCGATCGATCACTTCGACCGATCACTTTGACCGATCGGTCAAATTCGACCGATCGGTCGAATTCGACCGATCGGTCGAATTCAACCGATCGGTCGATTTTCTACTGGATCTGGCAAAAAACTTGTGTTTTTAGCCGATCTCCCAAACCTTGACCGGCTAATTTTAACCGATCGGTCAAACTTGACCGATCGGTCAAAATCAACCGATCGGTCGATTTTCTACTGGATCGGCCAAAAAACTATGTTTTTTGACCGATCACTCCAACCTTGACCGGTTGAATTCGACCGATCGGTCAAAATTGACCGATCGGTCAAAATTGACCGATCGGTTAAGTTTGACCGATCGGTCAAAATTGACCGATCAGTCAAATTTGACCGATCAGTCAAGTTTGACCGATCAGTCAAAATTGACCGATCTGTCAAATTTGACCGATCAGTTAAGTTTGACCGATCAGTCAAAATTGACCGATCAGTCTATTTTCAAACGCTAACACTCGACAAAGCTCCTCTGCGTGTGTTACAGGGGGTCGTTAGCTTTGCACCACGAATCCAAGCCAGCCAATGTGGCCTCTTAGCTAACTTGGAGGGGGTAACTGTGGGTGCAAATTTTGGCAAGAAGTCTGCAAAAAGCGCGACCCACCGGCCCTGCCTGGTGGGCCCCCGGAGACCACAGCGGAACCCACCGGCCCTGCCTGGTGGGCCCCCGGAGACCACAGCGGGACCCACCGGCCCTGCCTGGTGGGCCCTCGAAGACCACAGCGGGACCCACCGGCCCTACCTGGTGGGCCCCCGAAGACTACAGCGGGACCCACCGGCCCTGCCTGGTGGGCCCAAGAGCCTGTGGAATCTCCCCAGGAGATGGTAGCGGGGTCCACCAGCTTTACTTGGAGGATCCCCAGATACGGCAGCAGAGACCGCCATTTACCCAGGAAATCCTCCCCAGAAATTCTATAAATAGCAGAACCTTCGAATGTAAAAGGTTCCCATTTTTCCAGATCAAGATCTCAAACCCAGAAACTAGAGCTCTGGGATTTCCAGCTTCCTATCCTTCAACTCTCCTTGATCTCCTTCTTCTCTTTGAAGAGGTCGAAGAGGCTTCAGTGACACTCGGCCTGTCGAGGTTACTTCGAGACAAGTGTTAGTGAATTCGGGTTGCTCCCTATAGCACGGAGACGTAGGCTTCGGCTGAACTCCAGGATCACCTCTCATGTCAACTCTCTGATTGCATCTCTCTCTGCTTGCATATTAAGAGTTCTAACTCCAATCGACAGATCGAACAATGCTCTTCAACTTCAACTTCAATTGATTGGTGAGGCAAGGTCTTCGGGTCGGCACGAAGATTTTCCCCCACAGGGAGCATCGTCAGATCCCGATCGATCATCTGACTAGGGTTTGAAGACTTGTCATCTATAACACCACACACCTTCCGGTGCTATGCCTAGCATCCGTGTTAGGTTTGATGTGGTCTACAGCTCGTAAAACCCTAGGTTTAGCTATATATGGTTGATAGTTTATTTAGGATTGTATAAAGTTACGTATTATTATACATGTTCTATTTAAAGAACTTAAAGAGCCATGGCTATATAGTAGTCCATCTGAGTGGGAGACGTAGTGGATCGGTCCTATGAGCCTAAATCATTCACAGCTCTGATTTGGGTTGGTCGCCCTATCTGGATAAGCTGTTGGAATGACAGAGCATGAGAATCTCCATAATGGTCATTACCAGGCACAATGTCTGTGGCCGAACAGAACCAACACGGTGCACAGATCGGTGAGCAGACACCGGTGCACATAGCCGTGTTTCTGCTTAGGGTAATCGGTCCTAAACCCTGAGGAACCGTGACCGGTGGACTAACCAGTTGCGTGTAACTTTGGTTCACCAACGTGTGAGGGATCTAACCATGACCCAATACCACGGTGCGCTGGGTTACCGGGCTGACGTTGCATCGGCACGCCACTCTTGCAGGCCATCCACATCCTTATCGGTAGGTGCGTTCCTAGGTATGACATACACCGCACTAAACCCAGGCCTGGTGGTCAGCAGATGAGCTGTTGACCGGATCCGGTTGCTTGGCCAAAGCGATCGGAGGTGCGATGTGATAGTCAACCTGGAAGGAACCTAGTCATATGGTCACTCGAGTCTGACGGTGCTCTCCACCGCTCGAGTTGACTCATGGCACCAAGTGGAGGGACATTGTGTTACCAATACTAAGCGGAGAACAGGGGTATGCGAGAGAGCTTAATAAGTCTGGGAGAATTGGAGTGCAGCCTGCGTCGCACTCTGGGTGGCCACGCAGGTTAACCGGGAGCAGAGGATTGACAGGGACACTCGGGTAGTGTGTCGATCGGGTTCGGTTGGAAGCCATGAATCCTAGTCCCTGAAGGTTCCACCCTATCCACGATCATTACGGATCAATACTTTTTCCTTGTCTCACAACATATTATAAGTTGAAGAAATAATGCCTAATCGTCCTGTGTTCCGTGAGTGCATCGCACTGGAGCATGGTGGTAGCACAGGACTAAGTAAGTTCACTAGGGGGCAACCCCAGAGTAGTGTAGAGACATACGATGTTGTCATTATACCATGAGGAGTCCATTCCGTGTGTGCTTGTTGCACTAGAATGCAGAATGCGAGTTTAGTAATTTTTAATATGGGGCACCCCACCTTTTACTAATGGCACCCTAGTAAATAGTAAAAATACTATTCATCATCCCATGGTGTATTGACTTGTTGCTGATGCCGATGAGGTGCCCTAAGTGTTAAGGTGCATTATCGTTCACGTAGATGGGCCATACATTGTCCCGCATGAGGTGAACGACCACTAGATACATGGGGGCATTTTGGTTATTTCAAAATGTCCCGCATGCCCTAGTGGCCGCCATCCTCACTAGGGCTAGCATGCATGGCCATCAAACATATAATTAGGGGATTAATTCAGATTTGAATGATTTTGAATCATCTCCTTAATTGCAACAATTCTAATATGGCAACTAGTAATAAAAAGGGGCATTGAATTTGAGAGTAATGAGGGAGAGAGAGAGGAACGGTTTCAAATGACAAGAGAGAGTGAGGGGCACGAATTTCAGATCTGAAATGGTGCATCCTTCTCATATTTCCGATGAAGAACCAAAGCCCCTTCGCTTATGGTTCGGATTTTTGTAATCTCTCTCTCTCGGGTTCATCTCTTCTCTCTCCCTCATCTTCTTCTCCAAGTGTGTGTGTGAGATTGATGGAGATTGCTTGCACTCTGAGGCGCTCAGAGATTAGAGTGCAAGGATCCGGGATGATATGTGAGATCGGGTGAATCCGAAGAGATTCATTTCTCTCTTGCATGAGGATCCGGTTCGAGATTGCTGCCCAGATTTTACGGACAGATCTGCACTGTTTTGATCACTGCAAGAGCTATAGAAGTCCAAATGACTTCAAATCGGTTGCAAACTCTTGGCGTTGAAGTCTTCTTTCCGGCAAATCAAGTTTCGCTCCATTCCGATGTCGGGATAGAAAGTTACGGCCTTTGTACTGAAAGGTGTTCGTGCAGATCCGAATTTGTCTTCATCAATATTGAAGCAATTCTTCACGGTGTTAAATCCCGCACGAAGGTATAACCTACTAACCCCTAGATCTATCATAATGCATACATATGAGATATATCAATCATTTCGATAGATGACTATAGGGGTTCGATTTGTATTTGTTTTATCATTTACGCATATGATTAATATGAATGAAAATTTTAAAATGTACCGCACACCGAAACGATCCTCGGGATCAACTCCACCTTCCGCTGCGCCTCCGATATCATTCCAACAAATGGTATCAGAGCCATTTTGGTGTGCGATTCATGAGAAAATTTTTCATGGAACGAATCGTATGTGCATTTGATTAACGAATGCGTCACCGGGGTTTGCGTAGATCATATATTTATATATGTTGCATGTTATGCATAGTGTGTTTTGTAGGGCACCGCTATAGTGTGATTGTTTGCTTTCGGGGGTCGGACCCTGAAATATAATTGCATGGTATTTCGATTGTTTTTGTGATGGATGAATGTAAGGCCTAATGGGACAAGCGCGTGGAGGTTGACCACGGCTTGGTTTTTCCCGGCCCTTATTTCTATTCTTGTCTTTATTCTTCTACCTAGGAAAATGTGTACGAACGAGCAATTGCTCGGAGCGTACTAGTATTTTCAGTTACGGGTTGAAGTCTTGGAGGACAAGGATAAATCAGAGATTCATCACTGGAGGACCGAGCGCGGTGGCCCAAAGTAAGGAATATCTGGAAGATGCCATTGAAGAAATGTCAGAGCATTGCTAGTCAGGTTCAGGGGTCGGACCCTGAACTTGATATCAATGGATGTTTAGTTTTTTCTTTGGTTGGATATTTCTTTAAACCCCGGTGAAAGAATATAATCTGATGCAGTATGTGTTAGTTCGTTGGATGCCTTTTCCCCACTTGGTCCAAGCGACCATTAGGTTAGATCTCCATTTATTGACACCCGTGTGGGGGAAAATCTTCGTGCCGACCCGAAGACCTCGCCTCACCAGTCAATTGAAGTTGAAGTTGACGTTGAAGATCGTTGGTCGATCTGTTGATCGGAGTTGAAGCTTTTGATATGTAAACAGAGAGATGCAATCAGAGAGAGTGTTGGCACGAGAAGTGATCTCGGAGTTCAGCCGAAGCCTACGTCTCCGTGCTATAGGGAGCAACCCGAATTCACTAACACTTATGTTGAAGTGATCTCGACAGGCCGAGTATCACTGAAAACACTCTGATCTCTTCGAAAGAGAGAAGAAGATCAAAGAGAGGTGGAAGATGGGAAGTTAGAAATCTCAGAGCTCTGGTTCTAGAACTGAGAGTTCGATCCATTTACATTCGAAGGCTCTGCTATTTATAGGCTTCTCTGGGAGGAATTCCGGGGTAAATGGCGGTTTCTGCTGTCGTATCTGGGGATCCTCCAGGTAAAGCTGGCGGGCTCCGCTGCCGTCTTTAGGGGGCCCACCAGGCAGGGCCGGTGGGTCCCGCTATGGTACTCGGGGGCCCACCAGGCGGGGCCGGTGGGTCCCGCTGTTGTCTTCGGGGTCCCACCGGGCAGGGCCGGTGGGTCCCGCTGTTTGCAGACTTCTTGCCAAAATTTGCACCCACACCCGCTATGGTACTCGGGGGCCCACCAGGCGGGGCCGGTGGGTCCCGCTGTTGTCTTCGGGGTCCCACCAGGCAGGGCCGGTGGGTCCCGCTGTTTGCAGACTTCTTGCCAAAATTTGCACCCACAGTTACCCCCTCCAAGTTAGCTAGAGATCATCTGGCTGGCTTGAATTCGTGGTGCAAAGCTAACGACTCCCTGTCACACACGTAGAGAAGCTTTTTGTCGAGTGTTAGCGTAAAAAAGGATTGACCGGTCAATTTTGACCGATCGGTTAATTTTTGACCGATCGGTCAAATTTGACCGATCGGTCAAATTTTGACCGATCGGTCAAAATTCAACCGGTCAAGGATCGGGTGATCGGTCAAAAAACATGATTTTTTGACCGATCCAGTAGAAAATTTGACCGATCGGTTGATTTTGACCGATCGGTTAATTTTTGACCGATCGGTCAAATTTGATCGATCGGTCAAATTTTGACCGATCGGTCAAAATTCAACCGGTCAAGAATCGAGTGATCGGTCAAAAAACATGGTTTTTTGACCGATACAGTAGAAAATTTGACCGATCGGACGATTTTGACCAATCGGTTAATTTTTGACCGATCGGTCAAATTTGACCGATCGGTCAAAATTCAACCGGTCAAGAATCGAGTGATCGGTCAAAAAACATGGTTTTTTGACCGATCCAGTAGAAAATTTGACTGATCGAATGATTTTAGCCGATCGGTCAAGTTTGACCGATCGGTAAAAAATTATCCGGTCAAGATTCGAGTGATCAGCAAAAAACCTTGGTTTTTTGCCAGATCTAGCAGAAATTTGACCGATCGAATGATTTTAGCCGATCGGTCAAGTTTGACCGATCGGTAAAAAATTATCCGGTCAAGGTTCGAGTGATCGGCAAAAAACCTTGGTTTTTTGCCAGATCTAGCAGAATTTTGACCGATCGAATGATTTTAGCCGATCGGTCAAGTTTGACCGATCGGTAAAAAATTATCCGGTCAAGGTTCGAGTGATCGGCAAAAACCCTTGGTTTTTTGCCAGATCTAGTAGAAATTTGACCGATCGAATGATTTTAGCCGATTGGTCAAGTTTGACCGATCAGTATAAAATTATCCGGTCAAGGTTCGAGTGATCGACAAAATCCCTTGGTTTTTTGCCAGATCTAGTAGAAATTTGACCGATCGAATGATTTTAGCCGATTGGTCAAGTTTGACCGATCGGTAAAAAATTATCCGGTCAAGGTTCGAATGATCGACAAAAAACCTTGGTTTTTTGCCAGATCTAGTAGAAATTTGACCGATCGAATGATTTTAGCCGATCGGTCAAGTTTGACCGATCGGTAAAAAAAAAATTATCCGGTCAAGGTTCGAGTGATCGGCAAAAACCCTTGGTTTTTTGCCAGATCTAGTAGAAATTTGACCGATCGAATGATTTTAGCCGATTGGTCAAGTTTGACCGATCAGTATAAAATTATCCGGTCAAGGTTCGAGTGATCGGCAAAAACCCTTGGTTTTTTGCCAGATCTAGTAGAAATTTGACCGATCGAATGATTTTAGCCGATTGGTCAAGTTTGACCGATCAGTATAAAATTATCCGGTCAAGGTTCGAGTGCTCGGCAAAAAACCTTGGTTTTTTACCAGATCTAGTAGCAAAATGACCGATCAGTTTAAAGTTTTGAACCTGCCCTTCAGAGAAGGTTTTACAACTGTTCTGCTCTTCGATCTTCTATCAGAGTTTTGAATATCGATGGAGATTGATCCTTCCTGTTTTGAATCTTTGTTTGGCTTGGATGAGGCTTTGAATCGGCGGTCCGGTTTACTCAGACCGGTGGCTCGCTTGGACCGTTGGTTCACGTGGATCGGTAGGTCCGACGTTTCGTTTGGTCCGACGGTTCGCCTGATTTAGCGCTTGCTACGGACGGATGCCACGTGTACCTGCAAAAACACGCGATTTGATACGGTGAAGACACGTGTCTTCTCGATTTGCGTACCTGTTTTACCCTGGGTATATAAGTTTCACTGGCTGTCATTTTTGCCTCACGCTTCCAAAATTTTTCGAAGTTCAGACTCTTTTGCTCTTGATCTCTTGTTCTTTGTTCTTGTTTGATCGGTCAAATGGCTTCCTCTGGTAGTTCGAAGAAGTCGGGCGGGGTCCCTTCGAAGAGGAAAGGGAAAGAGATTGTTGAGGTTCCATCCCCTCCGAAGGGTCGTGGCAAAGGCAAGGCCGTGCTTGCCGAACTCGGCCAACTGGGCAAGAGGCATCAGGGTGTAGGGTTTGCTTCAGCGCCATCTAGGCCAGAGCACATCCCTAAAGTGAAATTTGTTTTGGGCCCGCTCTCGCCTCTGACAGAGGAAACAGAGTATATGTACAATACCGGAGGTGAGTTCACAGATTCGAAGAGAAAGAAGTGGCAATTGCTGCTCTCTTACTTCACGGAAGGGAAAGTGAAGCCTTCGCTCCCAAGTATCCAGACTGCGTTTGGTATTGACAAGAAGACAGTCTTTACCAACTTTGCTAGTAACGAGCAGGTCATGGGAACCATTGTGACCATCGGCCAACTCAACTGCGGTTTGCGTCTTCCATTGCCATCGTTCGCAGCAAGGTTACTGAACACTTCCGGCCTTTGCCCGGGGCAGGTCACTGGGAATGCCTGGAGAATTATCTACGCTTTCTGCCGCGTAGAGTCGGATTTCCAGGAGGATTTGAAGGCATGCTACTCCAGTATTCCAGAAGGTGAAGATGCCCGGATCGAGCTTGGATATTTTTTCTTCCATTATCGATGGGCTTACAGGAAGGACAGTCCGTTCTACAACTTGACTGGCGTATCTCCGCTGCGCCCGCTTACCGATACAGTCCCTTCGGACAAACTATATACAGACTGGCCCATCTCTGTCTCTGGTGCATGGACTCCCATCTCCGTGCCCGATACCCCTCGAAGTGATGTGCACGATGCAGTAAAGATGTACTGCGAGGGAGGCGCTTTTGCCTGGTCCTCCGAGAGGGCTGGAGCTATCGACAATTTATTCTTAGAGCTGACCTGCGGGACCAGGTCATGGAAGCAGTTCTCAAACTGCCCAGTGAGATATGGCAAGGCCAATCTCCTCCACCGATCGCGAGACAGATACGAGGATAATGAAGTTTTATACTCTGACTATGAGGAGGATCCTCATACGGGTAAGATCATCCGGAAGATTCGGGCTGAGAAGAAAATCTACACTGCAAGGCGCAGATTACCTACTGTGGACGAGAAGCTGGTGATACAACGAGGCCCAGCGAAGAAGAAGAGAAATGTCCACATCAAGCAGAAGGAAGATGAGGACAAGGAAAAGAAGGAAGATGATGGAGAAAAAGAAAAGGAGAGCGACGAGGAGGATGAAGAGACTGAGAACGGCAGCCACGATAACAGTGGTAACGATGAAGATGACGAGGATAGGGATGGTGAGAATGATCTTTCTTCCACCCCCTCTGGTGGAGATGGTGGGAATGGGGGTGGTGAGGAAGAAATTCCTCCCACCCCCACTGGTGGTGCAGAAGAGGAAGATTCGCTTCCTATCCCTATTGACGAGGCCAAGGCCCGTCAAATGGAAACAGTTATGGATGTAGAAGGTGATGGCCCAAAGGTGGTTCCCGCCTATCGGTTTGATGAGTTAAAAAAACCAATGCGCCTTAGAATAAAGTTATCGAGGAGTGGTAGGGTTGGAAGCAACCCCATGCCTCTCGATCAAGTTCCTCCCGAAGTTCCTCGTATTGAAGGAGCGACAACGAGCGGAGGTATTGAGGTTGAGCAACCCCCACCCCCGTCTCGTTCTCTGGCTGAGGAGGTGGCTGCCATGGTGGCGGGGCTCATCCAGCCAGGCGGGCCACAAGAGGAAGAAAGAGTCTCACCTCCTCGGAATGTTTCCTCCCCTATTCATTTGGAGAGGGAAAGTCGAGTGGGTGATGGGGCTCCTCAACCTCAATCAGCGCCAACTCCTATTCAAGAGGAAACGACTCCTCAGGGTGGCTCCGATCGCCGGAAGGGTAAGGAGCCGAGGGTTGAAGCCTCAGGTAATTGTGCTAACTTGCCTTGATTGTATTGCCTTTGAAGATTGGAAATAATCTAACACTTTAATCTCTCGTGTTGATTGCAGGTGCGCCTGTTGGCTCGACTCCGAAGATGAAGAGTCTGGGTGATGTTGACATCAACCACCCTACTTCTGTAATCCGGAAACTCTGCAACCTTCCGGGGGCTACTCTGGATGAAGCCTTCGACAGGCTTGAACTGGTGGTAAGTGCATCTGCTCGACCGATCATTTGAGTTGTATCTTTAGAATAATTCTAACTCTTTTGTTCTTTTGCAGAATTCAGCAGTTTTGAATGTCACGACCAAGCTCTCCATGAAGGCGGGAGCAAAAGAAGCTTCAGCTGAAGTATCCCGCTTAACTGCTGAACTGAAGGCTGTAAGCGAGGAGAGAGATAAGCTGAGGGAGCTCCTAACCTCAAAGAAGGAGGCATTGAAGGCCAAGATCGAGGCCCTTCGTAAGGAAAAATTAGAGAGTCAGGGGTGGAAAAGTGGTTATGAAGCTCGGGGTCACGAGCTTGAAGAATTGAAGAATCGATTCTTCAGGATCGAGAATTTGGGCTTCGACCGTGTGGCTAAAATAAAGGAGCTGGAGGCTCAAGTTGCTGCTTCAGCGGCTAAGGAGGAGACCCATAAGAAGGAGCTGGAGCATATGCGGAGCGAGTGCAAGAGCTACAGGGAAACAGCTGAGAAGGCAGCAGAAGCACTCAGGGTCCATGTTGCCAGCGTCCAATCTTCTAAGGCTTCAGTGGCGAGCAAAGCTCGTGCTGGATCTGAGGGGGAGAAGTCGCGTGCGCATAGTGTGGCCAAGCCTTGAGACTTTTCTTCTTTTTAGTTGTTATGCTTGTAAACTCTTGACATGTAGTAGCTTGCTCCTGTACTTGGCACATTTTGATAATAATAGAAATCTTTTTGGTGTTTGAAAATTGGATCTCTTGAATTGAATGTCTTTAATACCATGTACTGGGTAGCAATGGAATAGATACAATCTTTTGAATGTAAGGGGTCGAGTCGCAACTCGATTACCCAAACTTGTGACTTGAAAATTGAATTGGAATTCGTGTAACACTTGTATGTAAGGGGGTGAGTCGCAACTTAAGCACCCAAACATGTTAAACGATATCGAAATTGATTGAAATTGAATATTGAAATTTGAAAGTCAGTTTAACATTTGCCAGTAAGGGGTTGAGTCGCAACTCTAACACCCAAACTTGTTAAAGAGACTTGGTAACTTGAATATGGTCAGTTTTTAACATTTGCTAGTAAGGGGTTGAGTCGCAACTCTAACACCCAAACTTATTAAAAGACCTGGTAATTTGAATATGGATAACTTGAAACTGCTTCAGAACTTGAATTGAAAAGCTGAACACTGGCACATTTGAATACTTGAAAGAGATCTTTATTTATCACAGAATTTACATCATGGATAGAACATCTTGAGGTGCCTAGAATTCCAAGCTCGAGGCAATCTATCTCCTTCTGGTGTGATCAGTCTGTAAGAACCTTTGCCTCCTACTGATTCAACGATATATGGACCTCCCAGTTGGGAGCAACCTTCCCAGTTGGGAGCAAGCTTCCCACTGCTATGTTCTTTAGTGTTGTAAAAAACTGCTCTGAGAACTAGGCTGGCCACTGGGAATTGTCTCTTATAGACTTTCTCATCGTAGGCTCTTTTGATCTTCTGCTGGTACTTGGCCACACGAAGGGATGCTTGATCTCGTAGTTCTTCTGAGAAGTCTAGATCATTGATTCGTAATTCTTCGTTGATTCCTTCTTCAACTGCTTTGGTCTTCAAAGTACTTGATATATTTTCTGTTGGGAGTACTGCTTCCGATCCATATGTTAGACGAAAGGGTGAGAACCCTGTTGATCTTCTCGGAGTTGTGCGATACCCCCAAAGAACTTCAGGTAGGACTTGCTCCCACAATCCTTTCTTGTCGTTGAGTTTCTTTTTGAGTATACCAAGAATAGCTCTATTTGAGGCTTCAGCTTGACCATTGCATTGAGGATATCTTGGAGTTGAATAGAATAGCTTGATACCGTTGTTCAGACAGAACTCTCGGAATTTGTCGGAATCAAATTGAGCTCCATTGTCAGCAATAAGAACTTGAGGTGTACCGAACCTTGAGAAGATGTTATGCCGAACGAATTTGATCACTTCGTCGTCAGTCTCTCGGAAGAGGGGCACAGCTTCAACCCATTTGGTAAAGTAATCAGTGGCCAGCAGTAAATACTTCTTCTTGCTCGGAGTTGGAGGGAAAGGACCCAAGAAATCTAACCCCCATTGATGGAAAGGCCAGGGGCTTGATAGTTGGTGAAGCTCATCTGCAGGGAGATGGATAGCTCGAGCGTGTCGTTGGCATGGCTCGCATCTTTGAACAACTTGTCGAGCATCTTTTGCCATTGTAGGCCAGTAGTAACCTTGTAGTTTCATCTTGGCTTCAAGAGATCTTCCTCCCGAATGATTTCCACAAGCTCCAGAGTGGATATCAACCAGGATTGCCTTTGCTTGCTCTGGGCCAAGGCATTTGAGCAATATCCCATTGTGGGATTTGAAATATAAATCTTCTCCTTGTAGAATGTAGCATGGGAGCTTCCTTTGAAGATTTTGAGCTTGATTTGAATCTTCCGGCATTTTGCCATGCTCGAAGAAGTCGAAAATTGATCGTCTCCAGTCTTCAAGCTCACTCGTAGTAGTGAGGATCGATGTCAGTTGATCTCCACCCCCAGATCCTTTTGTAGTAGCAAGGATCTGTTGATCGGGGATGGTCTTGGGCACTTCTTGATAATCGATCTGTATTTGCCTTCCTCCGAGCGAGTCTCCGAGGACAGAGGCAGCATTAGCTAAAGCATCTGCTTCACGATTCTCTGCTCTCGGAATTTGAACGAACTTAGTCATGGTAAAACGTTGTTGAAGACGTCGTACTAAGGCTAAATAGAGTTGCATTCTTTCTTCACGAGCTGTGTACTCTCCATTGATTTGTCTTATGATCAACTGGGAGTCGCTGTAGATGATGATTCGATCTACCCCCAGAGATTCCGCCATTTCGAGTCCGGAAATAAGTGCTTCGTATTCGGCTTCGTTGTTGGTGGCGTTGAACCCTAAGAGAGTGGCCTTCTGTAGATGATCAAGTTCGGGGGACACTAAGACTATCCCAGTTCCCGAACCGATCGAACTTGAAGCTCCATCAGTATAAAGCTTCCATGGAGGAGTTGCAGCCATAGCTTCGAGACTTGGATCAATTTTTGTTGCAAGGTTGATCGGAGTATTGTCCTCATCTTCTAAGCGCATGTCGACATCTTCTTCCCAAGTGATGGGGTCTTCAACTGGAAAGTCAGCTAGAAAATCAGCAATAGCTTGACCTTTGATAGAAGTGCGAGATTCGAACTGAATCCCCAGAGCACTCATTTCGATCACCCATTTGGTCATTCGACCAGCTCGACCAGCTTTGTCGATGATATCTTTGATCGAATGTTCTGAAATAACAGTGATCTGGTGGGAGACGAAGTAAGGTTGGAGACGACACGATGCAGTGAGCAACGCCAGGATGACCTTCTCAGTTTTTGAGTAACGAGTTTCAGCTGGAAGGAGAGTATGGCTGATATAGTAGACTGGATGCTCGACGCCTTCTCTTCTACTGACTAGAACTGCGTTGATTGCTTGATCGGTCACGGCGAGATAAAGCCACAGGTCTTCTTTTGGAAGTGGAGCCGTCAGGATAGGAGCTTGCACCAGATATTTCTTGATGCTTTGAAATGCTTCTTCACAGATCAGACTCCAGCCGGAGGTGTCTGCCTTTCGCAGTTTATCGAAGAGGGGTTTGCACTTATCGGAAGATTTTGAGATGAATCGATTGAGTGCTGCAAACCTTCCAGTGAGGCGTTGAACTTCTTTTCGATTTGTAGGTGATGGCATGTCGAGGATAGCTCGAATTTGGTCGGGATTAGCTTCGATACCCCTTCTGGTCACAAGGTGACCCAGGAATTTGCCCGATTGAACTCCTAAAGCGCACTTAGCTGGATTGAGCTTCATACGATATTTTCGAAGAACTTGAAAGGTTTCCGCCAGATCGAAAAGATGCTTGCTCCGAATGGAACTCTTGGTAAGGAGATCATCGACATATACTTCGACGTTGCGACCGATCTGATTTTCGAACATCTTGGTGACTAGCCTTTGATAGGTAGATCCAGCATTTTTGAGGCCGAACGGCATTACATTGTAGCTGTAGAGACCTCGGCTAGTCACGAAGCAAGTCTTCTCTTGATCGTCTGGATGAAGTGGAATTTGATTGTATCCAGAATACCCATCCATGAAAGACAATAGCTCGTGGCCAGCAGTGGCATCGACGAGTCTATCGATCCTTGGCATGGGAAATGGGTCTTTGGGGCAAGCCTTGTTGAGATTGGTGAAGTCGATACAGAATCTGACCTTCCCATTCTTCTTAGGAACAACAACAATATTAGAGATCCAGGTAGGATACTCTACTTCACGGATGAAGCCTGCTGCGAGTAGCTTGGTGATTTCTTCTTGAACAGTAATTTGTAGCTCTGGTCGGATGGTGCGTGGCTTCTGCTTGACAGGCTTTGCTTCTTCTTTGATAGCAAGTCGGTGGCAAGCATCATCTGGATTGATCCCAGGCATGTCTTCGAAACTCCAAGCGAAGACGTCGATATTGGACTTGAGGAAGGTTACCATGTCTTGCGCTTCTGCGTCTCTAAGACCGGTACCAATGAAAGTTTGTCGAGGGAGATCTCCGCTGCCGATGTTGATTGGAATGATTTCTTCAATTGAAGGTGACGCTTCCCATTCGATTGGTGGAGGTTCCGTCAGCGGAATCTCCTTTGATTGCTATTTAGAAGAGGGACCAGCTTCATCTCGTGGCCGCTTTGGAGGAGCAATGTTGATCTTTCGATCTGTCTTAGCCGCGGCAGCTTCACAAGACCTTCCAGCTTGCTGATCACCTCGAATGCAGACGATGCCTTCTCCAGTTGCAAACTTGAGTAGTTGATGATAAGAGGAGGAGATGGCATTGATCTGATGGAGGAATAGTCGCCCGAGGATGGCGTTGTAACTGGAGACCCCTTCGACAATGGCAAACCTCACCGAGACTCGAGTCTCTCGGCTGAGGTCCAGAGTGAATCTCGATTCGCCCACCGTGATGCTTTGTTCGCCGTTGAAGCCAGTGATCACGGTCGGGACGACGTCGAGACTTTGATATTTATGTCCCAGACGTTTGAAGCAGTCTGAGAACATAATATCGATAGAACTCCCGGTGTCGACGAGGATCCGATTGACGGTGCTTCCGTCAATGATGAGTTTCAAGACCAGAGGGTCTCGATGTGGAGTATGAACTCCTTGAAGATCAGTGTCGTTGAAGACGATGGACGGCCAAGCAAGACCTTCGATGGGCTTCTCGATCCAGGTATCTTCTTTATTTGCAGTAGATCGAACATGGAAGATGCGCCGAATTTGCCAATCGACTTCTTTCCCGGTCACTGCTTGGTTGTGCAATGATCCTTGAATGCCAAAGATATTGGCATTCACAGAGATAGGTTGCCGGTGAGAGGAGATTTGATGTATCCAACACACTTCTTTCCCCTTTGCAGAGGTTTGACGTTGATCGTGCCCGTTGTTGACGAATTCTTGAAGGTGGCCCTCTCGCAGTAAGTCTTCAAGATGGAACTTCAACCGATAGCATCGGTCGGTAGAGTGGCCGTGACTTCGATGGAATTCGCAGTAGACTGTTTTGTCTGCTGTGAATTTGGAGTTTGGCTGAAGAGGATTGGGCCTTCGAAGGAATTCCTCGTGTTGAATGCGGTCGAGTATTTGTTCGACCGGTATATTCCACTCGGTGAAAGTGGTCTTTGTTGGAGATCGACGCCCGTCATTCTTTGATCGTTTGTTGGTTGGAGGGGCTGCTGCCTCAGCGTTGTGAGCCTTGGCAGCATACTTGGGAGCTTCTCTCTCCGCAGGCCTTCGTTTTGTTTCTCGCCCTTTTCGAGCGACTTGATCGTCTTCGACCTTGATCTCTCTCTGGATTCGATCGAACATAGCACCCAGAGAAGGAGGGGGATTGCGGATGAAGTCGTTGTAGATGTGTAGATCGAAGCGGAGAGCGTTCTGGAAAGCCAACATGATGGCTTCATCATCCAGATGTCTTCCAGAGAGGGCAGCATGCTCGTTGCGAAACCTCCTAGTGAAACTTCGGAGAGTCTCGTCCGCACCCATCCTTAGCCGATAGAGAGAGTCGAGCTTCTTCTCGGGCTTCAGATTGAGTTGATAATGCTGCACAAATAGTTTAGCCAAAACATCGAACTGGGTGATGGACCCAGCTCGGAGATTATGATACCAGTCGAGCGACGGCTCATCGAGACTTCTTGCGAAGGTGCGGCAGAGCACGTTGTTTTCTTCTTCGTGCGGCGTCAAGGCTTGCTTGAAGGCAAGTATATGAAGAGCTGGATCTCCTCTGATGCAGTTGAATTTGGGGAGGATTGGAGTTCTCCATCCCCTTGGAAATATTGTCTCAAAAAGACTTCGATGAAGCGGTCCGGCGGAGGAATACCCATCTCTACGACCGTGTCCTCGACCTGGATGTAGATCGAGAGGTAGAATCGAGAGGTCTTGTTCAGGCCTATGAATACCCGCGGGTTGGAGTCGGTGGCAAAGGTCCGATTCGAGTCCGCGTTGGAGTGGAATGGAAGGGGAAACTCGACTCTTTGAAGGAGCGCTTTTCATTTAGTGCCTTCTTGGTATGTTGAGTTTTGAAGGTGTCCTCTTGTCGCAGTTGCGGCCAGAAGACGATTGGGAAGACTCGTCTTCGAGGCGATCCCAAACACTTTGCTTCCAGGGGGCAGTGGAGGGAGTTGGGTCGCGTCGGATCCTCTCGAGGGCAGTAGTGCCCATTGATCTCCGTTGCTCGGAGTGAATTGAATGTCGAGGAAGATCGACCCTCTCACTTGTAGAGGGGATAGGAAGAGCGATTCCCGCTTTCGAAGCTACCCTCTTAAGTGCATCCCTTTCGGCGGTGAGGGTGGCGTTTTGCTTTGCCAATTGGAGCAGCTGGAAGTCGACCGCAGAGATTTGGTAAGTTGATGGAGGGTCTTCAGCAGGAGCTAGTGTTGTTTGCCCAATCGACTGTCGCGCGGGGTTGGTGATAGGTCGATCGACAGATCTGCCACTTCCTGAACGAACTCCCACCTCGGGGACAGCAAGGGGCTGTCCGAAGTTGAGCCTTTGACTCATTGAACGAGTCTCAGGACGAGGTTGTTGTTGAGTGTTACTTCCTTCTGGTTGACCCTGGTGTTTTGTCCTCGCCATTCAGAGAGCGAAGGGTGCAACAAGAGTGTCGACGTCCGATCAGTTGTCTGATCAACTGAGAGGGCGAGGAAGTTTGGCTCTCAAGATCGGTTGTATGCTCAACCGATCAAGTAATAGCGGAGAGCTGGACTTTTTGCTCAAATCCCACAGACGGCGCCAAACTATGGGGGAAAATCTTCGTGCCGACCCGAAGACCTCGCCTCACCAGTCAATTGAAGTTGAAGTTGACGTTGAAGATCGTTGGTCGATCTGTTGATCGGAGTTGAAGCTTTTGATATGTAAACAGAGAGATGCAATCAGAGAGAGTGTTGGCACGAGAAGTGATCTCGGAGTTCAGCCGAAGCCTACGTCTCCGTGCTATAGGGAGCAACCCGAATTCACTAACACTTATGTTGAAGTGATCTCGACAGGCCGAGTATCACTGAAAACACTCTGATCTCTTCGAAAGAGAGAAGAAGATCAAAGAGAGGTGGAAGATGGGAAGTTAGAAATCTCAGAGCTCTGGTTCTAGAACTGAGAGTTCGATCCATTTACATTCGAAGGCTCTGCTATTTATAGGCTTCTCTGGGAGGAATTCCGGGGTAAATGGCGGTTTCTGCTATCGTATCTGGGGATCCTCCAGGTAAAGCTGGCGGGCTCCGCTGCCGTCTTTAGGGGGCCCACCAGGCAGGGCCGGTGGGTCCCGCTATGGTACTCGGGGGCCCACCAGGCGGGGCCGGTGGGTCCCGCTGTTGTCTTCGGGGTCCCACCAGGCAGGGCCGGTGGGTCCCGCTGTTTGCAGACTTCTTGACAAAATTTGCACCCACACCCGCTATGGTACTCGGGGGCCCACCAGGCGGGGCCGGTGGGTCCCACTGTTGTCTTCGGGGTCCCACCAGGCAGGGCCGGTGGGTCCCGCTGTTTGTAGACTTCTTGCCAAAATTTGCACCCACAACCCGTAGTCTAATTGGTGTTTGATGGTAGTTGGATCCCATAACACTCGGTTATGCCACCGTTAGGTAGAGGTCCGACGGAGGTTGTCGGATGTCCCTAATTGGTTTGACATCGAAACCAATAGTGATGTGGTGATCATCTACGACATCAGACATCAAGTTACATATGAGGAGTCATACTAATGGAAGACCTTTCCTTGTATGTCTAGACCATAGGCTAAGCTCTAGAGTACAAAGGGTAATGATCATTTTATTTAGTATCGAAGGCTTGGAGAGTACGTAATGTGATTCTCGGGAGAAAGGTGACAACTGAGTATCCACGGGATAGGGACTATGGTCCTTTCCAAGTCTATCTATACTTTATAAGAGGTCTTAACTCTAGTGGGAGCGCGGTATGACCAGGGTCTATGTCTAGGTTGTCGCAACCTAGGAACTAAAATACTTGCATTAAAATAACCCTCACCATAATTAAGGGATGTGAAAGAGGACTCAGTGTGAGTGCCCCTGGCCTCCACGGCCAATTGCTGAATTTCTGGGTGATAGGGTATGACTCAATATCCCCCTCGGGTGAGAGTTATGTTCTGTCATGCCGGAGGCTTAGCAGTCTCCTTCGGGATATGGTGGTCACGATGCCAGGAGAGAACGACTTTTCCCGCCCTCACGGGGGCCGTATGAACTCCCGTGTCGTGATTGCCTAGGCTGGTGGGTAAGCATCCGAAGCATCCGTGAGGCTACCCGTTGCGTCGCATGGAGATCACGGGGGGCTGGCCAAAAGGTACCATGGTCCATCATAGTCCGTTTGTGGCAGATTTGGATTGGGTCGGAAAGATCCGATGTGAGCGGAGGACGATACACACTGCCTCCTCGGGCGGGTGTATCCGAATCTGAGATCTCGCATACATGGTAAATTACTCCATGGAAATGTCTTCGCTTTGAGGGTAGCGTTGGCATATGGATGTAATTAGCTTGTTTTAATAATATCCTTAAAATAAGTTTTAATACAATCTATATTCAACCATAGATTCCCTGTCCGCTATCCCATTAGAGAACTAGATAACGGGTACCGACTTCGTAGACCGGTAATGCCATCATGATCTTATATTTAGGGTTAGTAAACTATAATGGCTATAAATCTTAATGTCCCTAAACCAGACCTATCGGGTCTAGATGCCACTGTGGTACAGGATAGGGCATATAACGACTAACGAGAGTCTGTAGAGATGTGCAAGTGCTATGTCATAGCATACTTGCAGACAACTCTTCAGAAGTAAGTCAGACATATGTCGGGTCCTCTGATGTAATGTTCTGTTACAGCATCAGATGTCTGAGGGGCGCAGTCAAATGACTCGCTATCTCACCATCAAGAAACTCGTCAGCACTAAGATGTTTGATGGAATACTGGTTTGGAAACACATTCTTGGGTTCCAGAGCAAACTGGTTTTCTTTGAAATAGTGCTAGATGTCGAGGTGATAGAGAACATATGTCTTGCATCCTTATATGGAACCTTTGAAGGCTTTGTCAGAGACTTCGGCCTTTACAAGCTGGAGATGACAAATACGGAACTTCTGGGAGCTATCCAGGTCACTAAGGATGGGATCAAGATTAAAGGTAATTTCTTTAGTGCGTAACTTAGGCTTTCTATGAAGTGCCTAAAAGTAAGAACTGATCAGAAACTAAAAACAATGACTGTATAGAATCAGGAGCAGACTCTTAAGTCTAGTGAAGCCTATTGCGAAAGTGCTTCCGATATGGCAACAGAAGGGGCATTGGAAGATTGAAAATATGGTCTCAGGGTGCTAGGACAGGTAAACATCAACTCTTGGTAGAGTCGAATTGCCATCTAGTAGCAGTGATTCTGCTTCTTGAAATATGGACTTCGTGTCTATAGAGATTCAAGGAAAGTAGAAGGCTACTTATTGGTAAGGTGGTCCTAACATAGATACTGATACCATAACAACTGCAGAAGCTATTAATATGTTATCTTAGATTTTTCGATAGAACGATTTTGATCCTTAGAGATTTAGTTATGTTTCCTCCAAGCTAAATAAAGGTTTTCAGTTCTATTCGATGCTTTAGTGCATCTCTTAAACTGAATAGGTACCTTCATTGCTAAAGGAATAGTTCATAATAATCTCTTTGTATTAAAATCTAGTTCGAAAATAGATTACATGATAGCTGTAGTATCTAATTCATATTCAACTTATTCCTTGGGATAACTTAATCCAATTGTGGCTCCTATGACTTAGATATATTGTCTCAGACATAATTCAAAGGTTAGTGAAGGCTGAGTTTCTAGATACAGACCCCTTGGAGACCCTTCCGACCTGCGAGTCTTGTTTGGAAGGCAAAATAACTAAAAAGGGCCACTGAGGTATTGGATTTTGCCCATTCTGACGTATGTGGTTCCAAGAGCATCCAGATGGATGATATCCATTGGATGAGTTCCATAGGTACCTGATGGGGCATGGGATGATATCCCAGTTAATTGCTCCAGGGACACCATGCCAGAATGGAATATCCAAGAGAAGGAATCAGACCCTGTTGGACATGGTCTAAAGAATGATGAGTTTTGCCAAGTTTACTACCCACCTTCTATGGGTTACACCTTGAGACACAGTAGAGTATATCTTGAATAATATCTCATCTAATCAGTGCCTCATACCCCTGAAAAGCTATGGTCTGAGCGAAAGCCTATACTACGGCATTTTAGTATATGGGGATGTCCTGCATATGTGCAGAAGGACAAGAGGGATAAGATGGAGACTAAGTTCAAGGTGTATCTGTTTATAGGTTATCCTAGAAAAATATAAGGTGGACTATCCATGATCCTGAGAAATAGAAGGTTATCGTTTCTACGAATGCCATTTACCTAGAGCGGGATTCTATTATAGACCATATATTCACTAGTAAGGTAGTTCTGGGTGAATTACTGGATACTAGTGGAGAGCGCATGATCGGAAACGTAGTGGTAATAGATGATGCAGACACTAGTATACCAGAAACTGTAGAAATAATTTGCTTTGTACCACAACCATCTTGTCGCAGTAGGAGCACCATTAGAGCTCTTGAAAGATTTTGTGGACAAACATTGTGAATTAGTCCATAAATTCAAGAGGATGGCCCCTTGAGCTACGACGAAGTAGTGAAATTTTTTGACAGAACTGTCTAACAGAAAGTCATGGAGACAAAGCTTGCATCAGTGTTCAGTGATACTCTTTTGTACCAGGGTTCATCAAAGCTTTATTAAAGCATATTTGGATTGGGTCAAAGTTAAAGACCCGTGTAAGCGGATCACTGTGCGCACCCTCCCTCGAGTGGGCGTATACTGAATCTAAGGCTTGCGCACCTAGCAACTTAGCCCATTAGGTAGAAGTTGGCAGAAGAGAGGATATATGATGCAGTTTCCAGGCTTAGGAGTTAGCAGGTCAGGAATACCTAGCTTACAGAATTGCAAAAGGTTCATTTATGGACTAAAGCAAGTATCCAGGAGAAACAATATCTATCTTGATCAAGTATGATCTATTCATACAGATTTGATCAAAATAAGCCAAGTGTGTACAAGAGGAGCGATGGAACTATAGGGGTGTACCTAGTACTTTACATAGACGATGTTCTACTGATTGAAAATGAAGTAGGAACGTTGCCTAAGTTAAATGTCTGTTTATTATCTTAATTCGACTGAAAGACCTTCGTGAGGCGAGTTATGTTCTGGAGATCATGGTAACTCGAGATCATCAGAACAAGATTCTCACGCTATCACAAGCTATGCATAGAGATATGGTTCTAGCCAGAATCAATATACAAGACTCCAAAAGGGGTTTCTTGCTAAAGCTTGAAACTGTCGAATGATATAAATCATTTGACACCTAAGGAGATGGCAGAAATACAGAAGGTGCCCTATGCTTATGCAAAGGGTAGTCGTGTGGGGGAAAATCTTCGTGCCGACCCGAAGACTCTCGCAGCACCAGTCAATTGAAATTGAAGTTGACGTCGAAGATTGTTGTTCGATCTGTTGATTGAAGTTGAAGCCTTTGATATGTAAACAGAGAAATGCAATCAGAGAGATTATTGACACAAGATGTGATCTCGGAGTTCAGCCGAAGCCTACGTCTTCGTGCTATAGGGAGCAACCCGAATTCACTAACACTTATGTTGAAGTGATCTCGACAGGCCGAGTATCACTGAAAACACTCTGATCTCTTCGAAAGAAAAAAAGAAGATCAAAGAGAGTTGGAAGATGGGAAGTTGGAAATCCCAGAGCTCTGGTTTTTTAGAACTGAAAGTTCCATCCTTCTTCATTCGAAGGCTCTGCTATTTATAGGATTCCCGGGAAGGAATTCCGGGGCAAATGGCGGTTTTCTGCTATCGTATTTGGGGATTCTTCAGGTAAAACTGGCGGGTCCCGCTACCGTCTTCTGGGGGATTCTACAGGCTCGTGGGCCTACCGGGCAGGGCCGGTGGGTCTCACGGTGGTCCTCGTGGGCCCACCCGGCAGGGTCGGTGGGTCCCGTGGAGGTCTTCGTGGGCCCACCAGGCAGGGCCGGTGGGTCCCGTGGTAGTCTTTGTGGGCCCACCAGGCAGGGCCGGTGGGTCCCGTGGTAGTCTTCGTGGGCCCACCAGGCAGGGCCGGTGGGTCCCGTGGTAGTTGGTAAACTTCTGCCAAAATTTGCACCCACAAGTCGTATGCCATGAAAGTATAACATGCTAGTTATCTGTTACGCAGCAGGAATGGAGGGTCGGTTTTAGTCGAATCCGGGTCCAGTTAGCTGGACTGATGTGAAGAGTATACTCGATATCCTCGTCAAACAGGGATTACGAGTTAGTTTACACTTCATAAGACTTGACACCGATTGGATGCACAAGATCTGATTTAGCATCAGATGTGTAATCTAGAGAATCGACTTCAGGTATAGTTTTCACCTTGGGATGAGAAGCGGTTAGTTAGCAGAGTGTGAAGCTATAATGCATCACGGGCTCTACTACTGAAGCCTAAGCACATTGTAGCGTGCGTGACAAGAAAATAGGTGGTATGGCTCGGTAAGTTTATAGTAAACTTGGAAAGCATACCAGAGGCTCAGTTTTTTGTTGTAATAACAAAAGAGCGGTAGCAAGAGCCTAGGCACCACCATAAAGGGGAAACATATCAAATACAAATTCTACTTGATCTGGTAGTTTTAGGAGGAAAGGCAAGTGGCGGTAATCGAGTTAGCATCTACAGATAATGCTGCTGATTCCTATAGGGAATTCCTGCAAAGGCTTTTGGGCAGCATGTAGAAGCTATAGAGCTCATGAACGTTTTTCCTCGCTAGACCAAGTGGGAGATTGTTAGGTTTGATGTGGTCTACAGCTCGTAAAACCCTAGGTTTGGCTGTATATGGTTGATAGTTTATTTAGGATTGTATAAAGGTACGTATTATTATACGTGTTCTATTTAAAGAACTTAAGGAGCCATGGCTATATAGTAGTCCATCTGAGTGGGAGACTCAGTGGATCGGTCCTATGAGCCTAAATCATTCACAGCTCTGATTTGGGTTGGTCGCCCTATCAGGATAAGCTGTTGGAATGACAGAGCATGAGAATCTCCATAATGGTCATTACCAGGCACAATGTCTGTGGCCGAACAGAACCAACACGGTGCACAGATCGATGAGCAGACACCGGTGCACATAGCCGTGTTTCTGCTTAGGGTAATCGGTCCTAAACCCTGAGGAACCGTGACCGGTGGACTAACCAGTTGCGTGTAACTTTGGTTCACCAACGTGTGAGGGATCTAACCACGACCCAATACCACGGTGCGCTGGGTTACCGGGCTGACGTTGCATCGGCACGCCACTCTTGCAGGCCATCCACATCCTTATCGGTAGGTGCGTTCCTTGGTATGACATACACCGCACTAAACCCAGGCCTGGTGGTCAGCAGATGAGCTGTTGACTGGATCCGGTTGCTTGGCCAAAGCGATCGAAGGTGCGATGTGATAGTCAACCTGGAAGGAACCTAGTCATATGGTCACTCGAGTCTGACGGTGCTGTCCACTGCTCGAGTTGACTCATGGCACCAAGTGGAGGGACATTGTATTACCAATACTAAGCGGAGAACAGGGGTATGCGAGAGAGCTTAATAAGTCTGGGAGAATTGGAGTGCAGCCTGCGTCGCACTCTGGGTGGCCACGCAGGTTAACCGGGACCCAGAGGATTGACAGGGACACTCGGGTAGTGTGTCGATCGGGTTCGATTGGAAGCCATGAATCCTAGTCCCTGAAGGTTCCACCCTATCCACGATCATTACGGATCAATACTTTTTCCTTGTCTCACAGCATATTATGAGTTGAAGAAATAATGCCTAATCGTCCTGTGTTCCGTGAGTGCATCGCACTGGAGCATGGTGGTAGCACAGGACTAAGTGTGTTCACTAGGGGGCAACCCCAGAGTAGTGTAGAGACATACGATGTTGCCATTATACCATAAGGAGTCCATTCCGTGTGTGCGTGTTGCACTAGAACGCAGAATGCGAGTTTAGTAATTTTTATTATGGGGCACCCCACCTTTTACTAAGGGCACCCTAGTAAATAGTAAAAATACTATTCATCATCTCATGGTGTATTGACTTGTTGCTGATGCCGATGAGGTGCCCTAAGTGTTAGGGTGCATTATCGTGCACGTAGATGGGCCATACATTGTCCCGCATGAGGTGAACGACCACTAGATATATGGGGGCATTTTGGTCATTTCAAAATGTCCCGCATGCCCTAGTGGCCGCCATCCTCACTAGGGCTAGCATGCATGGCCATCAAACATATAATTAAGGGATTAATTCAGATTTGAATGATTTTGAATCATCTCCTTAATTGCAACAATTCTAATATGGCAACTAGTAATAAAAAGGGGCATTGAATTTGAGAGTAATGAGAGAGAGAGAGAGGAACGGTTTCAAATGACAAGAGAGAGTGAGGGGCACGAATTTCAGATCTGAAATGGTGCATCCTTCTCATATTTCCGATGAAGAACCAAAGCCCCTTCGCTTATGGTTCGGATTTTTGTAATCTCTCTCTCTCGGGTTCATCTCTTCTCTCTCCCTCATCTTCTTCTCCAAGTGTGTGTGTGAGATTGATGGAGATAGCTTGCACTCTGAGGCACTCAGAGATTAGAGTGGAAGGATCCAGGATGATATGTGAGATCGGGTGAATCCGAAGAGATTCATTTCTCTCTTGCATGAGGATCCGGTTCGAGATTGCTGCCCAGATTTTACGGGCAGATCTGCACTATTTTGATCATTTCAGGAGCTATAGAAGTCCAAATGACTTCAAACCAGTTTCAAACTCTTGGCGTTGAAGTCTTATTTCCGGCAAATCAAGTTTCGCTCCATTCCGATGTCGGGATAGAAAGTTACGGCCTTTGGACTGAAAGGTGTTCGTGCAGATCCGAATTTGTCTTCATCAATATTGAAGCAATTCTTCGCGGTGTTAAATCCCGCACGAAGGTATAACCTACTAACCCCTAGATCTATCATAATGCATACATATGAGATATGTCAATCTTTTCGATAGATGACTATAGGGGTTCGATTTGTATTTGTTTTATCATTTACGCATATGATTAATATGAATGAAAATTTTAAAATGTACCACACACCGAAACGATCCTCGGGATCAACTCCACCTTCCGCTGCGCCTCCGATATCATTCCAACAATCCGGAACATTGTCAGTCATACTGACAACCACCAGGCCTGGGTTAACTGTGTGGACAGATTGACTCATCAAAACGTACCCATCCAACACTGGACGTCGGATAACCTGTAGGGATTGCATGTCACTCAAGTGCCAGCCGGGTAACCCAACTACCGTGATATTGGACTATGGAAGGTTCGCACATGTTGGCACATCAAAGCACCACACAACTGGTTGGCCCAGTATACATGGTCCCTCAGGGTTAAGGACGGATTATCTATAGTAGTAAGACGGTTTCTGCACCAGTATCTGAATCACTGAACTATGCACCATCTTGGTTCCTGTTCAATATGATCATCATGCTTGGTCAGGTGAATGGGAATCCCATGTTCCCGTGGTGGAGACTTCACCACATCCTCTACCTGCCAACAGCTTATTCTCGGTGAAGCGACCGGCATCACCTAAGCTATGAACTAGTTCTAGGTCTACACAGAACTGGTCCACTGGGTCTCCCAAGAATCGATCCTCCATGCGCCTGAGTGGTCTACTGTGTTCCCTAGGGTCCTTTTATTATATGAGTATTATCATATACCAGAGTAGTATTCTAATTAAAGCAATAACCAAAGTCATCTTTATTAATGTTAATACAGAAATTCAACGCTAAGGACACACGAGCTACAATAATCTTCTACTCGGCATAGCGGGGAACAACAGTCTTAACTCCCATTGCATCCACGTGCTTCTCAAAATCCTTGGTCGGTAACGCCTTTCTGAAAGGGTCCGCTATGTTATCTGCAGACGTCACCTGAGTCACTGCAACCTCCCATCGCTTCTGCAAGTCCCAGATAATATAGTATTTTCACTCGATATGCTTGTTCTTCTGGTGATATCTTGGCTCCTTGGATTGTGCTACCGCTCCACTATTGTCACAGTAAAGGACAATTGGATCTTGAGCTCCCGGTACGCATCCTACGTTCATGAGGAACTTCTTGAGCCACACCGCCTCCTTAGCTGCTTCGTATGCCGCAACGTACTCAGCCTCTATCGTTGAATCCGCGATGCATCCCTGCTTCACGCTCCTCCAACTGACAGCTCCTCCTCCTAATGAAAACACAAACCCTGATGTCGATCTCCTAGATTTCGGATCTGACGCAAAGTCAGAATCCGTATATCCAATCGGTATCAGTTCCTGTGAAGAGTAAACTAACTCATAATCTCTCGTCCTACGGAGATACTTGAGTATACTTTTCACAGCAGTCCAGTGCCCTTGACCCGGATTTGACTGATACCTGCCCATCATGCCTATTGCATAGCATATATCTGGTCTCGTGCACTGTATGACATACATCAGACTCCTTACAGCCGAAGCATAAGGTATCTTCTGCATCTCTGCCCTCTCCTCAAGAGTTTTAGAACCCTGATCCTTGGACAGTTTCATTCCATGTCTGAATGGAACTAGTCCCTTCTTGGAGTTATGCATACTGAATCTGACCAAGATAGTATGTATGTAGGCTGACTGTGACAGCGAGAGAGTCTTGTTCTGGTGATCTCGAGTTACCTTGATCCCCAGAACATAACTCGCTTCACCCAGGTCTTTCATGTCAAATTGAGAGGATAACCACACCTTCACTATAGACAACGTTCCAACATCGTTTCCAATGAGCAGGATATCGTTTACGTAAAGCACTAGAAAAACTACTGCAGTTTTATCGCTCCTTTTATAAACACATGGTTCATCCACATTCTGCTCAAATCCATAAGACTGGATAGCCTGATCAAAATGCATGTTCCAACTTCTGGATGCTTGCTTCAGTCCATAAATGGACCTTTGCAACTTGCACAGCAGACCTTCCTGACATTTTGCGACAAAGCCTAGAGGCTGAGACAAGTAGATGTCTTCTTCTAAATCCCCGTTGAGGAATGTGGTCTTGACGTCCATTTGTCAGATCTCCCAATCATAATAGGCTACAATGGACAAGAGAATCCGGATAGACTTAAGCATAGCCACTAGCGAAAAGGTTTCGTCATAGTCGATCCCTTCTCGCTGGGTATAACCCTTAGCGACTAGTCTAGCTTTGTAAGTCTCAACGGTACCATCCGGACCTCTTTTTCTTTTGTACACCCACTTACATTCAACAGATTTAATGTTGTGAGGTGGTGTTATAAGTGTGCAGACCGAGTTTTGGGACATCGATGTCAGTTCTGCCTCCATGGCTTCCTGCCATTCTGCATGGTCTAAGGATACCATCGCTTCGTCATAGTTCAGGGGATCATCCTCCTGAAACTCTGGATCTACCATAAAGGCTTCTCCAATGTATCTATCAGGAGCACCTGTGGTCCTCCCACTGCGACGAGCCTACGGTGGTTCCATAGGAGTCGATTCTACTGTATCGTTAATCTTAGTGGTATCGGCTCCCACTATATTTTTTGTCTATGTACTCCCATCAGTACCAAGCAATTCTTCAAGAACTACTTTACTGGTGGGCTTATAGTCTATTAAATAATCCTGCTCCAGGAATACGGTGTTCGTCGAGATGATAACCTTTCTATCCTCAGGATCATAAAATAAACCACCCTTTGTCCCTTTTGGATACCCAACGAATAGACATACCTTAGTTTTTGACTCCATCTTATCTCGCTTGTCCTTCCGCACATGTGCTGGACAACCCTAAATCCTAAAGTGTTGTAGGCTTGGCTTTCGCTTCAACCATAGCTCCCAAGGAGCTAGGGGTACTGACTTTGATGGAACAAAGTTCAAAGTGTATGCTGCCGTCTCTAGGGAATATCCCCAAAAACTAGGTGGCAATGTTGCATAACTCATCATAGTTGGAACCATATCTAACAAAGTTCGATTTCTCCTCTCAGATATATCGTTTTGTTGTGGTGTCCCTGGTGTAGTCAACTGGGATACAATCCCATGCTCACGCAGGTACCCAATAAATTCATCCGATAGGTATTCGCCTTCTCGATCCGATTGAAGAGACTTGATACTTTTACCCGTCTGCTTTTCTGCTTCAGCTCTGAACTCCTTGAACTTATCAAAGGATTCAGACTTCCGCCGTATTAGGTATATGTATCCAAACCTCGAGTGATCATCCGTGAAGTTGATGAAATACTCAAAGCCTCCTATAGCACGGACACTTATGGGTCCACATACATAAGTGTGTACCAACTCTAATACCTCCTTAGATCTGCTACCTTTGGCTCGGAAAGATCTTTTAGTCGTCTTGTCTTCCAGGCAAGACTCATACGTCGGTAGGCTTTCTGAAATATCTAGACTTAAAAGTCCTACCTTAACCAACCTGTGAATCCTATCTGAGGCTATGTGTCCAAGCCTTAGATGCCAAATGAGTGTTGGATTATCTGAGGGATTTTTCCTTTTAGATGAATTAATCACACAAGCTTCAGTTATGTTATCCTGCTTATGATTGGAGTTAATTACATAGAGACTATTCTGTATCTTTCCCTTACAAACAAAGGAACCATTTAATTTAATTGACACACCAGAAGCATCAAATAAAACCGAAAAACCTTCATTATTCAATAAAGAAACAAAAATTAAATTTTGTCTCAAGGACGGTACATAAAGTATGTCTCTAAGTAATAAACTTCTTCCATCAAAGAACTGCAAGACGACATCTCCAACACCTTCAGCCTCTGCCACGGCCTCAGTTCCCATGCTTAGGATTATCTCCCCATCACCCAGTTTTCTTGTCTCCTTGAATCCCTGCAAATTATTGCAAGCATGGTTAGTGGAACCAGAATCCACAATCAATGAAACTGGAGAACAACTGGCTGCTACAAGGGATTCCACTATGTGGATTTGAGATATACCTGTCTCAGCCTTCTTGGGAGCCGCACGGCAGTCGCCCTTCCAGTGCCCCTTCTTGCCGCATCAAAAACATTTTCCTTTGGGCTTCACCGGACCATTCTGCTTAAGAACCTGCAACTGCATTTTGCCCATCTTCATGGGC
Organism: Chamaelirium japonicum; assembly: GCA_947650365.1. Lineage (NCBI taxonomy): Eukaryota > Viridiplantae > Streptophyta > Magnoliopsida > Liliales > Melanthiaceae > Chamaelirium > Chamaelirium japonicum. The sequence continues at coordinate 26,410,648 of OX393549.1, forward strand.
TTCTTAGACTTTCTTTTTTGAAACTTGCACTTGGCTTTCAGAGAAGAATTCCGCTCTACGTTCAGGGATTGGGCTCCTGCCTTCATCCCGTCCTCTGTTGCCTGGAGCGCCGCTGGGAGCTCTGTGTTAGACATCTCCAACCGGTTAAGGTTGAAGTAGGTAACGAAGCCCTCAAACGCTCCTGATAGAGACGCGAGAAAAATGTCGGTCTGGATCTCTGCATCCAAGATGACATCGAAGGAACCAAGCTCGTTCACATAGCCAAACAATTTCAGCATATGATCCCGAACTAAAGTCCCCTCTGCCATCTTCGTGGACACCAATTTCTTGATGGTCAGGTAATGAGTTACCCGACTACGACCCTCGAACATTTCCTTTAGGTGGAGCATCATGTCTGAAGCAAAGGCCATGTCTTCGACTTGCTTCTGACGGACGGTCCGCAAAGATGCCACTATATAGCACTTGCACATCTCAACAGCATCTAGCCAGTCTTTCTATTCCTTTAACTGAGCCTCAGTTGCACTTGGTCCCGGCATGGCCGGTTGAGGGGTACTCAGGGCAATTGTGTGTTTGCCAACCCTTAGGACGAGCATCAAGTTACGCTTCCAGTCTTCGTAGTTTGGTTCCGTAAGTTTGTTATCATTAAGTATGGAGGCAAGGGGGTCGAGCTTGGTCATGATTTCTGTAAACAATGGTTCAAAGCAAAATTAGGGTTTACTACAATCTATTTCATGGAATTTAGAAATAGATAATGTATACTCCAGCCGCTATGTCTTTACTACCTCAAGTGGAGATATCCAGGAATCTAAATTCCCTGGGCTCAAGCACTGAGACTATCGGCCTTGAATTGGAGACAACATCTTGGTGAGAGCATGCAACCGCTTCTGCCAACGGGGCTTTTACGGCCCAGTCTTCATCAGAATTACCTATGGTAAACTAAAAGACCTCCCAGTCTCCTTTTGGCCAGCTTTATGTGACCCGTATGCACAGCAACAGCGGCTTCACACAAGCTTTCGGATGCTTCCCACAAATCTTGGTGGTGTCGGTAGGGGGGTTCATAGGCTCCCGCGGTGCAGGAAAAAACCATCACTCACTGCAACTGGCATCCTCCATGTCCCGAAGAAAACCACTAGGCGAACCAGCATGGAAGGAATCACAGCTATCATCCGGTGGGAATATCGAACTGCGTACCTCCCACCTAGACCCTTAGCCGGTTGATTGTGGAGGCCATGGGCTCCCCTTTGGAGGGAACCTCTTACACATCCCTTCTTTATGAGGTTTTATGCATATCTAGATAGGTCACGACCTCCTAGACTTAGACCCTGGTCTACCGTGCTCCCACTAGGATTACAAAACCTCCCGCAAAGCATTAGTATCCTTGGAAAATATCATAGTCCATACCTTGAATACTCAGCTTTTGCCTTTCTTGCAAGGATCATATTACATAGATTCCAAGGATCCCGATACTTCACTAGTTTACCCATAATCCTAAGATCTGGAGCCTAGCCTAACGTCAACGTGGAAAGGACTCCCACTATGATGACGCCTCATTCATAATTTGATGCCTGATATTATAGTAGACCTCATCTCATTACAAGTTTCGATGCTGGCCAAATAGGGACATCCGACAACCTCCGCCTGACCTCAACCTAATGGTGGCATAACCAAATCGTGATGAATTCATACTACCATCAAACGTCATCTAGAAACAGGTATCACACAGTGAAATCCTAACCTAACTTGGTCGCTAGGACCACATGGGGAAAGGGCATCCCATTAGGGTTATCATACTTCTTATAAAGACATTAGTTAATTATCTCTAAACAAATCTAACACTGTGTCTATCTCGGTGCACAGTACTTGGCTACCTGAACTACCACGAGGGCGGTTATCGCCTTTCCTTTTAGCTAGACACCGGATTCGCACATGTTAGAACCATTTAGAGACACCGATGAATCCATAAGTTTAGTACTAACCCTAAGCCTGATCTAGAAACAAACTCACAAGCAAGATAATAAAATTATCAGCGGGGTTCTCTAAACATTAAGTAAAGAGAATCAACAGAAAAACATCCAAACTGAATCAAGTCTAGGGTCCGATCCCTGAACCTGAATAGCACAGCTAAGATATCCTGCTCTTCCATTCTGCACGATCTCTGACGATGATCCCCATCATCGCCAACGTGCACGCTTTCGTCGGGTCTTTGCACGCCATGGTACCGCTTGCCCGAACCGTGGATGAAGCATCATCTCCTTCTTCCTGTGACTGAAAAACTAACACGCTCTGAGAAAGTACTCATTCGTGTATAATTTTGCTAAAAAGAAAAGGAAACAATCCTAGAAAACTGGCCAGGGAACCGAGGATGGTCAACCCCCACCCTCGCCTATCTAGAGTCACAAAAACCACAAGCACAATAATAATCAATGCAAAAATTAAATCCGGGGTCCGACCCCCGGATGCATGCAATCACAGATTACTATTCATCATGGCACATACAAAAAAAACGATACATAGCACAATCCATATGCATGATCTATACCGAACCCCGTCAAAAACATATGCCATCATATATTCACATGATGTTTTCACGAATTCATGCATGAAACACACACCAAAGCGTGCTCTGATACCAATTATTGGAATTGGATCCGCTAATCAGAGTCGCAGCGGAAGCAAAAGAAAGATCCGAAGATCATACGGTGTATGTCTCATTACAATTTCGCTATTAAACAATCTACATGCAAATCTACGATCTTAGCATATGTGCGGACACCCTAGAGGCATACCACGATCTACGGAAGACATGAATGCATCTAGTTAGGTGTTTAGATTCATCATACCTTTTGGATCTATGATTCGGAGACGACGGAATGATAAAGAACCGCACTTGAATCGCAAGGGAAACTGTCGGATAGCACCTTGTCCTTTGCGAATTGAAGAATCCTCGAAATCCTATCTCTGAGTGCAGGGATTATGAGCCGACGGAGGAATCCGTTGCGAAGACGATAGCGAGCCACGAGATCTCCTCCTCTCTCTCTCTCTCTCTTCTTCCTTCTCCTTTCTTCCTCTTCCTTCTCCCTTCTTCTTCCTCTCTTTTCCTTGGCCGAAACCACAAAGGAGGAGGCTAGTAGGGGGTTCGGATTTTCTAGAGGAGAGGAACCATAGGGTCGGCCCCTCCCTCTCCCTATTCCTATATAGGGTCGGTCTCCCATTGCTCCAAGGAGGCTTGGGTCGGCCCCTAGGTGCATAGGGATAAGGGGGGGTGGTTTTTAGGGATTCCGGGTGTCTATCGTGAAGCCTGGATGAAAACGCCCTTCACGAAAAGCGGAAAACTGAAAGAGAGACTGAGTGAGGTGCGCTACTCGGAATCGAGTTCCGTCAGCGCCTATGAGCTCCTGGAATTATTCCGCTCATTCTAAGATCCATAATCAATGTGTTCTGAGCCATATTTCAGTATTTACCAAAATACCCCTACGGCCCGTTACACATGTAAATTAGGTTCTTTGGCTCCAGGCTTGCGCTCCATCGCGCTACTTCGCATCCAACGTATCCAACTAGGTCGGGGAACAATTCCCATACGCAACGATAGGGTGGAACCTTCAGGGTTCGGGATCTCTAGCTACAACCGGATCCCTGATTAACTGTTCCGGTGACACACCGAAAGTTTCGTTAATCAGCCCTAATCCGATTAACCCGCGTAGCCACCCAGAGTGCGACGCGAGTTAAACTCTAGTGATCCTAAACTTATGTTACTCCCTCGTAACCCTGTTCTCTACTATACTCCGATAATCCTCAGTCCCTCCTATTACTAGTGCCATGATACGACTCGGGCAGTGGGGAGCATCGTCAGATCCCGATCGATCATCTAACTAGGGTTTGATGACTTGTCATCTATAACACCACACACCTTCTGGTGCTATGCCTAGCATCCGAAACATCGTCAGTCATACTGACAACCACCAGGCCTGGGTTAACTGTGTGGACAAATTGACTCATCAAAACGCACCCATCCAACACTGGACGTCGGATAACCTGTAGGGATTACATGTCACTCAAGTACCAGCGGGTAACCCAACGTACCGTGGTATTGGACTATGGAAGGTCCGCACACGTTGGCACATCAAAGCACCACACAACTGGTTGGCCCAGTGTACATGGTCCCTTAGGGTTAAGGACGGATTATCTATAGTAGTAAGACGGTTTCTGCACTAGTGTCTGAGTCACTGAACTGTGCACCATCTTGGTTTCTGTTCAACACGATCATCGTGCTTGGTCAGGTGAATGGGACTCCCACGTTCCCGTGGTAGAGACTTCACCACATCCTCTACCTGCCAACAGCTTGTTATCGGTGAAGCGTCCGGCATCACCTAAGCTGTGAACTAGTTCTAGGTCTACACAGAACTGGTCCACTGGGTCTCCCAAGCATGGATCCTCCATGCGCCTCAGTGGCCTACTGTGTTCCCTAGGGTCCTTTTATTATATGAGTATTATCATATACCAGAGTAGTATTCTAATTAAAGCAATAACCAAAGTCATCTTTATTAATGTTAATACAGAAATTACATGCTAAGGACACACGAGCTACAACAGCGACATGACCCCTTACAGGCAGAAACAAATGGTTTAGAAGTTGCGACACGATGCAACTTCTAACTGACTAATCGATAAATGGCTTGGGTGTTTGTGTTGCGACACAACCCTTAGCTGGCAGACACTCATTCAATCATTCAATACAAACCAATTCATTCAAACTAATGAATATCAAAGAGATATTTCATTTCGAACATCAAAAACAAATTTTCTATTATTCAAAGTTGTGCAAGTACAAAAGGCTTCTCAATGCTGGGCGCCCTAGACCTATCTCTGCCGCAACCACCGTGAGCCTTGCTTGCCATGGATGCCTTTGAAGATTGAGTGCTGCTGGTGTGAGTTAGCCTGAGGGCTTCCACAGCTTTTTCAGTCGTCGACTTGTAGCTAACCAAGTCGACGTTCAGCTGTTCGATCTCCAACGCGTGGGCCTCCTCTTTTGTAGCGAGCTCGGCCTTCACCTACGTTATTCTTCACCTTGAAAATTCTGTTTTTAAGGCTTTGGAGTTCTTTATTGGCAACTACGAACTCGGCCTCCATCTTCTTCTTCATATGCGCCTCACTACGAACAGACTGCTGACTCGAAGATAGCGCCGCAGATAGCTTCGCTCTCTCGTCATTAGCCTCCTCCAAGAGGGCATTCAAGCGGGAGATCTCACCTACAGACTCCCTCTACTCGGCTTTCTTAAAAACCCTATTGTTTAGCTTCAACAGGGCAAACATCGTCATATCAACAAAAACAAGTCAGGAACATCAGATGGAAGTACAATAACCTAAGACGAAGTCGAAACTACTCACCATAACTTCAAGCCTATTAGATGTCTATTCGAGGGTTGCATCTGGTAAGTTGTAGAGCTTCCTCAACACCCTAGTTGAACGATTGAGATCCACCTCGCCCAAGTCCCACAGCATAGGCTGCGAGCTGCCAGGTGCACCTACAGACAAAGCATTCAAAGTGCTCGGATATGTTCAACTTTTAATTCTATTGAGATAAGGTAACGAGTTAGAACTTACTCTTGCCGACGGAGCCTCCTTGCGAGGGTTGAGTCGGTCCTTTCCCTTGATCAGATCCTTTCCACTTGGGGGTGGGAGTCTTCTTCGCTAGGACAGCAGTCGAAACCTGCTCGGTCATTTCCTTCTTCCCCTGACCCTCATCCCCCTTTGGCTTGGGGGGAGGAACATCAGGAGGTGACGAAGCCCCTTCCTCATCATGCATCTTGCCTACCCCCTGGAGGAGGGCAGACATCTAGGCGGTGGCCTCTACTGCCATCTTGGCTGTGTCACTCTGAGGCGCTAGCCTTGGTTTCCTGACTTCTAGGCCTCCACTAGCTGAATCCTGTCCCGTCGAGGCCTCGCCCTATTGGATTCCTTTGGGCGGTGCCTGCGCAATGGGCATCGAGTCATAGACCATATCGCTCCCCGAATACTTAACCCTGATGCGTGTAGGACACTTCAGAGTCTCGAAGTGGTAGACGATCGGTACCTTCTTGCCGTCATCTACAGTATCAATATCGTCCTCCATTTGACAAGCCTTAGCCTCGTCGATAGAAGGTACTTAGCCAGCACCTAGCAGGGTGGGGGGCACATCTTCCCGATCTCTAGTCCCCCTCCTCTTCGTCTTCTTCCTCCTCCTTACTTTCTTCTTCTTCATCCTCATCCTCCTCCTCTTCTTCTCCACTTTCTTCCTCCTCCTCCGCTTCTTCTTCTTCTTCTTCTTCTTCTTCCTTCTTTTCCTCTTCCTTCTTTTCTTCCTTCATCACCTTCTTTTTCTTGACCTGGCCTCGCCTGGTCACAACCAGTCTTTCCGTGCCAGGCCCAGAGCGCCTCCTCTTGCCATAGACCTTTTTCTCAGCCCGTACGTATCGGACCACCCCTCCTGTCTCGGGGTCCTCTTCGTAGTACGAGTACAACATATCGTTGTCCTCGTACCTCACCAGCAGCCTTTGCATCAAGTTGGTGTTGTCGTGACGGACCGGGCAGTTGACAAATTGCTTTAATGATCTGGTCCCACAAGTTAATTCTAGGAAGAGATTGTCGATCGATTCGACCTGCTCAGACGACCAACAGAGATCTCCTCCTCGCCCATACCTCTCGACCTCCTTGTGGACATGGTTGTGTAGCATCTCTGGCACCGAGAAGGGAGTCCACGCTTCTTCGATGGAGATCGGCCAATCAGTGTATAACTTGTCGGAGGGGACCATGTCGGTGATGGGGCAGAGAGCGGAGACACCGTGCAGATTGAAGAAGAGGCTATTCTTCCTCAAAACCCACTAGTAGTGGTAGAAGAAGTACCCCAGCTCAATCCTGGCCTGCTCGCCGTCAAGAATGCTGGACTAGCAGGCCCTCAGCTTGTCCTGATGATCGGATTCTACCTTGTAGAAAGCGTAGATGATCCTCCACGCAATTCCTGTCAACTGTTTGGGATAGAGTCCGGACGTATTCAGCAACCTGGCCACAAATGGGAGTAGGGGCAAACGCAGCCCATAGTTAAGATGCTCGATCGTCACGATCGTGCCCATGATCTTCTCCTTACTGGCCATCTCTATGAAGACCGACTGCTTGTCAATACCAAAAGCAACCTGTACCCCTGCGAGTGCTGGGCGATGAGCACCTTCGGTAAAAAAGCTCAATAACTTCTCCTACTTCTCCCTCTTGGCGTCAGTGGGCTTCTTACTGATCCCGTACTCAAACACGGGCTCCTCAGACAAAGACTTCAGCGGCCTCAGCATGAAGTCAGCCCTGGGGATATGCTCTGGCTTGGTGGGCGCAGAGGTGAATCCAACACCCAAATGCCTCTTGCCGAGGACGCCAAGGTTACCCTTGGCCTTGCCCTTCCCCGTGATCTTAGGCGATGAGGGTTCAACAGGGGCCTTCCCCTTCTTTGACGGCTTCACCTTGGGAGGAACTATGTTCTTGGTGCAACTTGCAGAGGCCATCTCAACAGAGAGCAGAGAGCAAAGAACAGAAAGCAAGGAGCAAAGAATTCAGAAAAATTCTAATAGCATGGGAGGAAAAGGAGCTCTAAGACAGAAATTATATGCCCTAAAAAACTTGGCGGGAAAATCTATGTGACACATGGCACCACCAGGCTGGCGGATGACGAAGTGATAGGCCGGATGAAGCGTCAGGCCAAACAAAACACTAATTCTACCTCGCCTGATCGACAAACAGACGATCAGGTGAAACTTCAAAATCTAGCCAAAAGACTTCGCCCAATCGACAGGCAGACGATCGGGTGATTTTCCAAAGGATCGGGCAAAAAACATAGTTTTTTGCCCGATCGCCCCAAGCTCCACCGGTTGAATTTAATCGATCAGACAAATTTGATCGATCAGAAAAATTTGACCGATCGGATAAATTGGACCGATCGGACAAATTTGTCCTATCGTTCGAAGATAACCGATCGGTCAATCCTGACTGATCGATTAACAAACAACCTATCAACGGGTCTTCTCTGGTCGGTTGCTAGAGTCCTATGAGAACTCGATGACATCAACACTTGGCAAGGGGTTTGGGTCCTTTCACCTGGATTCCAAGTCAGCCAGATCGGCCCCTAGCTAACTTGGAGGGGATAACTGTGGGTGCAAATTTTGGCCAATGCCCCGTAACGGGACCCGCCAGCCCTGCCTGAGGGTTTACAGAGACAATAATGGGACCCACCAGCCCTACCTGGGGGTCCATAGAGATAAAAATGGGACCCACCAGCCCTGCCTGGGGATCCACAGAGACAATAATAGGACCCACCAGCCCTACTCGGGGGTCCACAGAGACGACGAGGGGGCCCACCAGCCCTCGCCTAGATCCAGACGATAGCTGTAGAAAACCGCCCTCTACCCCGGTTCTCGTCCAAAAAGCTCTATAAATAATAGACCCGACGATTATAATAGATCGAATATCTGATTTCTGAATCAGGCTTCTACAAATCCCAGAGCTTTGACACCCCAACCCATCGATCTTCTTTTCGAAGAGAAACCGGTGATACTCGACCTATCGAGGTCACTTCAGTGCAAGTGTTATTGAATTCAGGTTGCTCCTTATAGCACGGAGGCGTAGGCTTTGGCTGAACTCTGAGATTATATCTTGTGTCAACAATCTTTCAACTATTCAGAAGTTCAACTCAAAGACATCAATATCCGAACCTATACAAACCAGAACAACGTCCGATCGGACTCTTGACTCGACTCAATTGACTGGTTGGGCGGAGTCTTTGAGTCGACACAGAGACCATCCCCTATAGAAGAACCCCAGCAATCTTTCCCACTTCTCCCTTTTTGCATTAGTGGGCTTCCTCCCAATCCCATACTCAAAGACGGGCTCCTCAGATAAAGGCTTCAACGGCCTCCGCACGAAGTCGGACTTTGGGATGTGCTTGGGCTTAGTAGGAGCGGAGGCGAATCCAACATCTAAGTGCCTCTTACCGAGGCTACCCTTCACCTTGCCCTTTCCTGTGATCTTCGGTGACGAAGGCTCAGCAACGGTTTTCCACTTCTTTGACCAATCCCGCTGTGAAGGCTTCACCTTCGGAGAGACAATATTCTGGGTGCAGCTTGCAGAGGCCATTACGACCGATCGAAGAACAGAGGACAAAGAATAGATAGCAGAGGACCAAGAGCAGAGAACAGGTAACAGAAAGCAAAAAAGGCAAGAAATTTTCTAACAGCATAGAGAAAAAAAATGAACTTCAAGGCAAGATTTATATGCCCAAAAAGCTCAGTGGGAAACCCTATATGACACGTGACAATACCAGAATGGCAGATAACAAAGCAACAGGCTAGACGAATCAACAGGCCAAACGAATCAACGATAAAGGCGAAACACCAACTCTACTTTATCCGATCGACAAGAAGACGATAGGGTGAAAATCCAAAGGATCAAACAAAAAACATAGTTTTTTACCCAATCGCCCTAAGTCCAACCGGTTGAAAATACTCGATCGGTCAACTTTGACCGATCGGCCGAAAAGAATTCACCCAATCAATAGGCAGACAATCGAGTGAAATTCCAAATGATCAAGCAAAAAACGTAGTTTTTTACCTGATCACCCCAAGTCCAACCGGTTGAAAATACCCGATCGGTCAACTTTGACCGATCAGTCAAAATTACTTCACCCGATCGACAGGCAAACGATCGGGTGAAAATCCAAAGGATTAATCAAAAAAACGTAGTTTTTTACCCGATCGCCCCAAGTCCAACCGGTTGAAAATACCCGATCGACCGAAATGACTTCACCCGATCGACAGGCAGATGATTGAGAGAAATTCCAAAGGATCGGGCAAAAAACGAAGTTTTTTACCCGATCACCCCTAGTCCAACCAGTTGAAAATACCCGATCGGTTAACTTTGACCGATCAGCCAAAAAGACTTTACCCGATCGACAAAGAGACGATCGAGTGAAATTCCAAAGGATCAGGCAAAAAATGTAGTTTTTTACCCGATCACCCCTAGTCCAACCGGTTGAAAATACCCGATCAGTTAACTTTGACCGATCAGTTGAAAAGACTTCACCCGATCAACAGGTAGACGATCGAGTGAAAATCCAAAGAATCAGGCAAAAAATAAAGTTTTTTTACTCGATCGCCCCAAGTTCAACCGGTTGAAATTACCCGATCGGTCAACTTTGACCGATCGGTCAAAAAGACTTCACCCGATCGACAGGTAGACGATCGGGTGAAAATCCAAAGGATCGGCCATAAAACATGATTTTTTACCCGATCACCCGAAGTTCCACCGACTGAAAACACCTGACCGGTCAGCTTTGACCGATCGATTGAAGATACTCAATCGGTCAACTTTGACTGATCGGTCGAACACACTCGATTGGTCAACTTTGATCGATCGGTTGAAGACTTCACTCGATCGACAGGCAGACGATCGGGTGAAAATCCAAAGGATCAGGCGAAAAACATGATTTTTTACCCGATCGTCCGAAGTTCTACTGGTTAAAACACCCGATCGGTTAACTTTGACTAATCGGTAGAAGACACCCGATCGGTCAACTTTGATCGATCGATCGAAGACTTCACCCGATCAACAGGCAGACGATCGAGTGAAAATTCAAAAAAATGGGCGAAAAACATGATTTTTTACCCGATCAACAGGCAGACGATTGAGTGAAAATTCAAAAGAACGGGCGAAAAATATGATTTTTTACCCGATCACCCGAAGTTCCACCGGCTGAAAACACCTGATCGGTCAACTTTGACCGATCGGTCAAAGACTTCCCTCGATCGACAGGCAAACGATCGGGTGAAAATCCAAAGGATCGGGTGAAGAACATGGTTTTTTACCCGATCGCCCGAAGTTCTACCGGCTGAAAACACCCGATCAGTCTACTTTAACCGAACGGTCAACTTTGACTGATCGGTCGAAGACTTCACCTGATCGACAGGCAGATGATCGAGTGAAAATCCAAAGGATCGAGCAAAAAACATAGCTTTTTACCCGATCACCCAAAGTCCCACCGGCTGTAATCACCCGATCGGTCAATTTTGACCGATCGGTCACTATCGCTTGATCGGTCAGTTTTGACCGATCGGTTTGGATTTTGCACCTGGGTCCCAAGTCAGCCAGATCAGTCTCCAGCTAATTTGGAGGGGGTAACTGTGGCTGCAAAATTTAGCCAACGCCCGACGGTGGGACCCACTAGCCCTACTTTGGGGTCCACAGAGACGACAACATGACCCACCAACCCCGCTTGGGGGGTCCACAATGATGACAACGGGACCCACGAGCCACGCTTGGGGGTCCACAAGGATGACAACGGGACCCACCAGTCACGCCTGGGGGTCCATAAGGACACCAACGGGACCCATCAACCCTGCTTAGGGGTCTACAAGGATGACAACGGGACCCACCAGCTCCGCCTAGATCCAGACGACAGCTACCGAAACCACCCCTTACCCCGGTTCCTTTTCAAGAACTCTATAAATAGCAGACCCGACAAGTGTAATCGATCGGATATCTGATTTCTGAACCAGACTTTCAAAAATCCAGAGCTCTGACATCCCAACCCTTCGATCTCTTTACAAGGAAAGATCAGTGACACTCGGCCTGTCGAGGTCATTGCAACTCAAGCATTAGTGAATTCAGGTTGCTCCTTATAGCACGGAGACGTAGGCTTCAGCTGAACTTCAAAATCATATCTTGAGTCGACTCTTAGCTAACTTTTCTCTATCACTCCTAATTCAAATCCACAACCTTCTCACTACTCCGAAGTTCAAATCAGAGACACCAGTTGTTCAACAATCAATGACTCAGAAGAACGTTCAATCAGACTTTTGACTCGATTCGATTGACTGGTTGGGCGGAGTCTTCGGATCGGCACGGAGATCATCCCCCACAGGGAGGACCTCGATCTCACCTGCATTTCCTCGGCAATCTGAACCCAAACATCCATGCCTTGATCATCCTACAGCACAGAGGGGGGAGAGAGAAAACAAAACATCAGTAACTCAAAATTAGAAAGAAAGATGGCTTGCGGACGGAGTATCGGTAAGCTGCCACCTTGTGCCTCCGTGAGGCGACGTTGACGACGGAGAGCACCATCTTCCCGGCCTCCCTAAAGGTGAAGACGTTGTGGACAGGGTCCTTGGCGGCCGTCGGGATCCTCCGCGCCTTCTCCACGATGGTCGTATAGCCTCAAGAGAGAGAGAGAGAGAGAGAGAGAGTGACCGGCCATGGGAGGTTCTTGATCGGGACCAGATCAAGAGGGGACAGAGTCATTGAGATCTGTTGGCCGGCGTATGATAGTGTCCCTTTCGCGTAACCCAAGAGAAAGAGAGAGAGAAGGGAGTTCGGCCTCCCACCTTAGTCGGAGATCGAAGGGTAGGAGGGAAGTCAGATCAGAGGATGGGTAGCACGGGGTTGCTGGGTGGCCGAGCGATCGACGGTCGGGCAATGCTAGAACTCAATCGGCAACCACGATCATCCCGCCGACTAGGGATCGTGCGATTGACTGGACGGGGAGCATGTAATTGACTGGCCGGGGAGTGTGCGATTGACCGACTAGGGCTTTGTCGGTCCGGGAAGAGTGCGATTCACCGGCCGAGTTGACGTGGCAGCAGTTGTAATGGCGGTGGTGGTGGTAACGGTGGGTAGAGAGAGAGAGTGGGGGTGGGGTGTTCGGTGGTTAATAGAGAAGAGGGTTGTAGAGAGAGAGAAAGAGATGAGAGAGTGGTAAGGGGGAAGGGTTGGCGTAACTGACAGAGAGAGGGAGAATCAGGGAGGGGGGTGGGGCTTAACCAACGAGGAGAGAGAGAGAGAGAGAGAGAGAGAGAGAGAGAGAGGTGGGGTGGAGGGGTTGGCGTAACTGAAAGGGAGAGTAGGAGAATCAAGGACGGGGGTAACTGGCATGCGCAACATCTATTTCTCCTTTTTTTTTAAGAATTAACAGCATTTTCCCTTAATCCCCGTCCAGCAGGGGGTATGCACAATAGCTGTTTCCCATAATCCCCATCCAGCAAGGGGCAAATCTAACGGTTCTGGATTGATGTCAAACACCCACTTAGTTACTGTGCCTGCTGGTCTTTAATGCAGAAAGATCATAACCTTTGATTTTCTAACCGTCACTAATGTTTGTATCCAACGGCTCTCTTTATCCACTCCTTCTGATATATATATATAGAGAGAGGATACGGGATATAGGCTGGCGGTTTATTTCGACGAAATGGGCAGCCGCCCATTTGACACCTTTAGGAGTCTTAGAATGTGCTGATTTTTTGTGAGCATATGCACCTTACCTTAGATAGCACACCCACAAAAAATTTGCACATTCTAAAACTTTTAGAGGCATCAAATGTTACATTTCAGATTAACGGTTACAACGGACGTTCGATAAAAATTTTCACATTTGAAGCCCCTAGGAGTCTTAGAATGTGCTGATTTTTTGTGGGTGTTCTATCTATGATAAGGTGCTTATGCTCACAAAAAATCAGCACATTCTAAGACTCCTAAGGGCTTCAAATAGGTGGCTGCCCATTTCGTCAAAATGGGCTGGCAGCTCATTTCCCGTTTCCTCTCTCTCTTTCTCTCTCTCTCACTCTCTCTCTCTCTCTCTCTCTCTCTATATATATATATATATAGGGGTATGCTAAAATGCGGCATGCGGTACGTGCGGCATCACACCGCAGTCGTCTGATGCAGGCGCTGCGTGCATGCGATGCACGCAGCAGTGCATCAGACGGCTGCGGTGCGATGTCGCACGCACCGTATGCCGCATTCTTTCTAGCACTTCCCTATATATATATATATATATATATATATATATATATATATATATATATATATATATATATATATATATATATATATATATATATATATATATATATATATATATATAGAAAGAGAGAGAGATAGAAATGATAAAATGCGGCGTGCGGTGCATGCGGTGTCGCACCGCAGCCGTCTGATGCACCGCTGCGTGCATCGCACGCACCGCAGCGTTGCATCAGACGGCTGTGGTGCAACGCCGCATCGTAACACGCCTCTCTCTCTCTCTCTCTCTCTCTCTCTCTATATATATATATATATATATATATATATATATATATATATATATATATATATATATATATATATATATATATATATATTGGCGTGTTAGGATGCGGTGTGCGGTGTCGCACCGCAGTTGGCTGATGCACGCTGCGTGCATCACACGCACGCAGCAGGTGCATCAGACGGCTGTGGTGCGACCCCGCACGCACCGCACGCCGCATTTTATCATTCCTCTCTCTCTCTCTCTCTCTCTATATATATATATATATATATATATATATATATATATATATATATATATATATATATATATAGAGAGAGAGAGAGAGAGAGAGAGAGAGTAGTGATACATTGCGGCCGGTAACGTGCGGGCTTAACGTGTGGCCGAGCCCTTCGGGGGTATTTTTGGGATTTTTTTTGGAGGTTGATCATCTACCCTTGGATAGCACATACAAAAAATTTCAGCTCGATCGAAGACCTATAGGCCGTTCAAATGTGATCGACTTTTATCAGTCGTTCATTTTTACTGCCAATTGATCAACACATTTGGACGGCCTATAGGTCTTTGATCGAGCTGAAATTTTTTGAGTGTGCTATCCAAGGGTAGGTGATCAATCCCCAAAATTTTTTTTTTAAAAAACACCACGGAAGAGGGTGCCGCACGTTAAGGCCGCACGTTACCGGTCGCAATGTATCACTACGCTATATATATATATATATATATATATATATATATATATATATATATATATATATATATATATATATATATATATATATATATATATATATATATATATATATATATATATAGAGAGAGAGAGAGAGAGAGAGAGAGAGAGGAATGGGATGCTGCCTATCAAAACAGCATTTTTTTGCTGCTTTGAGACATTGTTTGACCATCCTAGAAGTTTCGGAATTTGATGAAATTTGGTGAGGGTGTTGTATAGGGTAAGATGATCATCCTCACAAATTTTCATCAAATTCCAAAACTTTTAGGGGGTTCAAATGGTCGAAGCAAAATCAGTCGTTTGCAGTCGCCGTTAAAATCTGCAGCATTTTGCTTCGACCATTTGACCCTCTTAGAAGTTTTGGAATTTGATGAAAATTTGTGAGGATGATCATCTTACCCTAGAAAGCACCCTCACCAAATTTCATCAAATTCCAAAACTTCTAGGATGGTCAAACAATATCTCAAAGCAGCAAAAATGCTGCTTTGATAGGCAGCATCCCATTCCTCATATATATATATATATATGAGAAACGGGATGCTGCCTATCAAAGCAGCGTTTTTGCTGCTTTGAGACATTATTTGACCATCCTAGAAGTTTTGGAATTTGATGAAATTTGGTGAGGGTGTTGTCTAGGGTAAGATGATCATCCTCACAAATTTTCATCAAATTCCAAAACTTCTAAGAGGGTCAAATGGTCGAAGCAAAATGCTGCAGATTTTAACGGTGACTGCAGACGACTGATTTTGCTTCGACCATTTGAACCCCCTAGAAGTTTTGGAATTTGATGAAAATTTGTGAGGATGATCATCTTACCCTAGACAACACCCTCACCAAATTTCATCAAATTCCAAAACTTCTAGGATGGTCAAACAATGTTTCAAAGCAGCAAAAAATGCTGCTTTGATAGGCAGCATCCCATTCCTCTATATATATATATATATATATATATATATATATATATATATATATATATATATATATATATATATAGAATAGTGATACATTGCTGCCGAGGTTAACGTGCGGCAGAGCCGGGGGATGTACGGACCGTCCAATCGGCGGATCCGACAATCGGGATTCACCCGGACCATCGAAAATCACTGTTACTGTGGCGGCTACAGTAACAGCGATTTCGGTGGTCCGGATGAACCCCGACCGTCCGATCGGCGTGAATCAAACAGCTCAAATCCTTTCCGCCCCGGTTTTGGTGGTCCAGATGAACCCCGACCGTCCGATCAATATGAATCGAATGGCCCAAATTCTTTTCGCCCGGTTAAAAGGTGTAGCCGCTTGATCAAATGATCGAACGGATGACATCTGTGGGAAACAATCGAATAGGACAAAAAGTAATCGTTTACCTTTTGTCCTATTCGATTGTTTCTCACGGATGTCATCCTTTCGATCATTCGATCGAACGACTACACCTTTTTACCGGGCGAAAAGGATTTGGGCCGCTCGATTAGAGCTGAACTGAATGTTTGAGGTCGGATACTGCAAAAAAGGAAGAAGGATACAATGTTGGGGGTCGGATAATATTTTGAGGGCACAGTAGTCTGTGACCCGTCTGTTGTTTGTTTGACTAAAAATGACTTGAGGTTGGAAAAAGTGTGGAATTTCCCAACTTTCTTTACCAAGTTTTCATGACGCCTTTAGTCCTTTGCCTAGTTTTTGTAAGAAAACTGTTACGGATATGCAGGGAAGGAAGATAAAGTGCTCAACTTCTCAAGCAAAGCATCGGTTATTCGTCGGTAATGTCCCTAGAAACTGAGCAGAGGATGATTTGATGAAGGTAGTGACAGACATCGGCCCTGGAGTAACTAAAGTTGACTTGATAATGGTCTCTCTTTCTCTCTCTCTAGTGTGCATGCATGTACTCACGCACACACACTTTAGAGAGGATCTGGATATGGTGAACACTCTCCTTCTCCACAATTCTTGGAATGAGTCTGTATACAAATGGTTAACTACATGTGATTTTTACCAACTAAGGATCCAAATAATTATAGTCGCAACCGATGATTTGCGTTCATCGAATACTACAATCATGCATGTGCTGAATATTCAAGAAATAAGATGTCCACCCCAAAATTTAAGTTGGATAGTAATGCCCCAACAGTGAGCTGAGCTGACCCTAAGAATATTAATGCAGATTCCTCTTCCAATTCTCAGGTTTTTTAATTTTAACTCTGCCAACCATTTTATGCTTGTCTATTCCTTTATATGTATATATTACATTGCCCTCGTGATCACACATTTTCTTTTGATTTTTCTTCTTAATATGCACAGATAAATATAGTTTATGTGAAGAATCTGCCAAAGGATATGACCCAAGATCAGTTGAAAAAGTTCTTTGAATACCAAGGTGAAATTATGACGGTGGTTTGGCTTTGTGCATTTTGCAAAGCATTCAAAGGCCGTGAAGGCACTCAATAACACCGAGAAATAAGAAATTGATGGTGATTTGCTAATATAGCAACTCATGTGACTTTTATGTCCAAATTTGGTTGGTTGTAATTTTTTGATGCTGCTTATTCTGAACTTGTTTATGTTCGTTAACAGGTCAAGTTCTTGAGTGTTCTCTTGCAAAGCCTCAATCTGACAAGAAAAATAAAACAGGATCTTATAATAAGAAAGGTTCTTTGATACCAAATCAGCCACGACGCATTGGATATAGCGTAATGGGGGCCGCTTATGGTGTTACACCAGGTTTTGGATAGGTATTATGCGATTTCCGACATGAATCACATCATTAATCATCCACATCCTGAAAACAATACCCATTTGCTCGAATCAAAAAATAGATCAATAGAATGCATCGAAAACAACCTGTAATGATTCCATGGCATCAATCAAGATAAAAGGAAAAAACAAAATCAGAAAACAGCATTGAACGAAGGGGATTTTGCTGATCATCGCCAGAAAACCATGGGAAATAAAAAAATTCAATGAACCCCTAATCCCAAACACAAACACACACAAACACAAACATGGCAATTTTTTCGAATAGCAGTTATAGGGGAATGTGAGAGCTAACATGAGAGCACTTTAATAAAACTTAAAGATAAAACCAAAATATATATAAATCATTTTTTCTTTTGTTTATTTTTTGCTTACAGAACTCACTTGTCCTTCTATTGATCTGAGACAATTCACCTTTATTGAGACAAAATTTGAAAAATCTCAATCCATCACTTTGCCGGCGGAGATGGCCGGAATGCAGTTGATGCCTAATTGCCTACCATCTTTAGCTGCTTCTATTTCACTATCTCATCCATATGGATAAGTACCTAATCTTCACCTATCCTGCCCATCATAATAATGAAAATGAACCCATCAATCACAACCATTCAAAAATATATGTTTAAAATTCCAATGGGTTATCCCCATGAATGGAAAGATAACTTTGAGATGGCATTGCGCCCATTTTTTTGAAATTGCATACAGAAAATTGCAATCCATTTTACCCTTGAGATCACTTTGAGACAGATCTTATCAACACCAATTGATTCAATCGTAAAGATGATACCAACTCCAATCCACACCTACAGATTTGATCTTATGAGTGACTTTGTAGTAAAGAACAATATTAGCTCTTACAATAACGAAGATTGCCTACTAACCACAACTTTCCGAGCACTAATCAAATCTACATAACAACCAAAGCAGAAGTTTGCCATCTGCTTTTAATGCAATAACGTAAAATTTATTTCATGAATAACCTACATCTTCGAGAGTAGTGGTAATGCATCACCACACCATCTATTTGGTAGGTATTTTCTCAACGATGTGGCTCAACTTTACACGATGTGGCTCAACTTTACACAGATCTTATGAGTGACAATTGTCACGCCCAGAGAGAAAGAGATAGAAGAAAATGAAAAAGGATTACAGCCTAAATAAGGCCAATGCATATATGGATCGGAATCCAATAAGTGAAGCCTATTGAATTGCTCTAATTATGAAAAAAAATCAGCAAAATCAGGGTAGATTCGAATTCGATCCATTTATTAAAAGGATTATTAGATCGGATCTTGTTTAATCGGATCTCGGACCGAAAAACTTATACCTAACCCGGGATAGTCAGATCAGATTTGGATTGGATTAGAATAATCGGATCGGATTCGGATCATGATCAGATTCCTAATCTCAAAATGAATAGGAAAAATAATGTATGTCGGGACCCAATATGATAGGAGAGGCAAATAAATAGAGTTCAAAAACTCTAAGAACATATATGGCCTTGAAATTATTCATGAATCAAGGGGTCAAAGTATAATTTACCCTTTACCCGCTTGTACAACATGCGGGGCAATTTTTTAAAATAGTAAATTACAATTTTCTCCTCTAAAGATTGGCTCAAAAACACTTAACAATCTATAGTTTATAAACTATGCGGGTTGCTTATTTTAAAAATAAATAAATAAATTACAATGCCTGTTGTACAGGCAGGTAGCCCTCTTTAAAAAAAAAATCCCACTGGTTGTACAGGCAAGAAAATTGATTGGCTCAAAAAAACCCCCACGGGATTGACCCCGTGAAAATTGGCCCAAAAATACTTAACCCCCCTATTAAGAGAGAAGCAGTCTTACCGGACTTGCAGTCGGTGCTGAGATAGCTTTCCCAAGGGTCAGGGTGCCAACGATCTCGGTGGCAGGCTGAAAAAAGAAACATGAATAATATCGGTGCGAGCAATGATAAAAAGAATAATTACACACACACACACACAGAGAAAGCAAGGAAAATAAAAAAAAAAAAATCCTCATTACACATTCTTGCATGTGGATTATGGATGAATCCATCTTAATTCACCACTCCGCTTATATATATGTATGGATTGTGAGAGTGTGTGTTTATCCTTGCATCAACACATTTTTATTCACTTCTATCTAGCATTTGTTAATGTACTTCTTATTCATGTGGATTAAGCTTGCATCACATGATCTATATTAATACCCCATCGAATATTTTGATTAAGTGATCAGTGCGAAGAAAAAAAATATAATTAAAGAAAGAAGATTGCCATCTCTAAAGAAAAACATCCTTCAATCCACAATAAGAAAAAAAATCCTTCAATCCATATTTGAGAAAAAGTTTGCCTTGGATTAAAGTGATAGTCTAATACAGAATTCAGCTCTCTTATTCTATTATGATTCTGGAAAAACTAAAATGCATTTAGAATTTGGTTTTTAACTATTAAGATATTGCAAAAAGACAGGCAAAAAACTGAATGCATTCTAAACTGAATGTAAAAAACCGAGTGCAATTCTAAATCGTACATTAAGAGAGTGCAAAAAACTGAATGCATTCTAAACTGAGTGCCAAAAAACTGAGTGCAAAAAACTGAATTCTAAACTGAGTTCAAAAAACTGAATTCTAAACTGAGTTCAAAAAACTGAATACATTCTAAATCGTACATTAAAAGAGTGCAAAAAAATGAATGCAATTTTAGAATTCGGTTTGTTGCAAAAAATTGAATGCATTCATCAGCCTAAAACTCATCACCTCCATCTATTGATCCTCTCTCTCTTGCAGCCTCCTCTCTATCTCTCTTGCAGATAGGACCTCCAAACTCCTGTAACTGAAGAGGTAGAAAAAAAAAGAGGCAAAAAAAAAAGAAAAATCAGGAAGCCGATCAGAGAGAGAGAGAGAGATAGAGAGAGAAAGAGCGGGGGGGGGAATGGTGGAATCTGATCAGAGAAGCAAAAAGGAAAGAAAAAAAAAGGAAAAATCAATGAAAAATTCACCTCTATCTCTTGATCTTCTCTCGCTTGCAACCTCCTCTCTCTCTCTCTCTCCATATCTTGATCCTCTCTAAAAATAGAAAAAATCAGGAATCCGATCAGAGAGAGATAGAGAGAGAGGGGGGGTAATGATGGAATCTGATCAGAGAAGCAAAAAGGAAACAAAAAAAAAAAGGAAAAATCGATGAAAATTTCACCTCTATCTCTTGATCTTCTCTCGCTTGCAACCTCCTCTCTCTCTCTCCATATCTTGATCCTCTTTTTCTCTTGCAAATAATGGCAAAGGGGGGAGATGGGGCAATGAAGACCTCCATCGCACCGTACCGAGGCACGGATCGCGAGCACCGAGGGAGGCGGGGACGGTGGGCACCAAGGGAGGCAGCCACTGAGGGATTGCGCGCACCAAGGGCTTGAAATAGAGAGATAGAGAGAGAGGAAAAAAGGAAGGGGAAAAAATCAGACATCAACGCCGCCTGGTCGTGCTCCCTGCCCAATCTCAGCGGTCGCTCCACCTCTGAGCATAAGGCCGGTGCCCCGGTGATGAGCTCCAGCAGCAGCAGAGTGAAGCTGTACACATCGCTCTTCTTCGACGCCATTCTCGTCCGGAGGTAGTGGAGAGAGAGAGAGAGGAAAAAAAATAAGAAAAAATTGATCTGAAACAGAGAGAGAGGAAAAAAAAAGAAAAAATCAATCTGAAATAGAGAGAGAGAGAGGAAAAAAGGAAGTGGAAAAAAATGACATCGCCGCCACCTGGTCGTGCTCCCCGCCCAACCTCAGCGGCCGCTCCGCCTTCGAGCATAAGGCTGGCGCCCCGGTGATGAGCTCCAGCAGCAGCAGACTGAAGCTGTACACATCGCTCTTCTTCAACGCCATCCCCATCCGGAGGTAGTGGAGAGAGAGAGGGAAAAAAAAAAAGAAAAAATGGATCTGAAACAGAGAGAGAGAGAGAGAGAGAGAGAGAGAGAGGAAAAAAAAGAAAAAATCGATCTGAAATAGAGAGAGAAAGGAAAAAAGAAAGGCAAAAAAATCAGACATCGCCGCCGCCTCCTCCCCAAACTGAATCCCACTCATATATATAGAGATCGGCTGGGAGGGGGGAGGGGATCACTTAACCGGAGGGAGAGGAGGGAGGGGGCGAGAAGAGAGAGAGAGAACCTGTGGGTGCGGGAGGAGGCCAGTGGGGTCTTCATCGTGAGGGAGGGGGGCCAGCAGGGGCTTCATCGCGAGGGAGGGGGGTCAGCAGGGCCTTCATCGCGAGGGAGGGGGGCCAGCAGGGCCTTCATTGCGAGGGAGGGGGGAGGCAGGCTTAAGATCTGGAGAGAGGAGGCAGGGGGGAGGGGAGATCGGCAGGCTTCATCGCGAGGGAGGGATGCGGAGGGGAGACATGCTTCAGATCTGGCGATAGGATGGAGGGGGGTGCGGGAGTGAGGAGATCGGGGTACTGAAAGCGGGCGGCTCGTTGGGGGTACTAAAGGTGGGCAGCTCGCGGGGTACCGAGGGCGCTCGCGGGGTATCGAGGGCTTGGGTGAAATGGACGACTGTGATTCAAGGGAGGCAGGGTCTACGAGGGATGGTGACTGATGGCTAGGGAGGGGGCTTGACGGATCAGATGGGTCAGATCGCATGGGATTGGATCAGATGGGTTTGGAAGGGATCGGGGTGGGTTATGGTGATTTAAGAGGGGGATTTATAAAGATGAGTGGGATTATTGGTTGAGGCTAGGAAACGGACGATTGTGATCGAGTTTTCTTGTTTATCCCCCTACTCTCTATAAATCTCAGCCGCTGCTTTGTCTCAGTTCATTTGTCCCCCCCACAACTGTTGTCCCTTATTTTATATATATATATATATATATGGGGCGGGGAGCCTGCACCCGAGGTGTAGCATCGTTGCTGCACCTCTCGCTTGTTTACCCCCCTAGAAGTTTTGGAATTTGATAAAATTTGGTGAGGGTATTGTCAGGGTAAGATGATCATCCTCATATATTTTTATCAAATTCCAAAACTTCTAGGGGGTCAAATGGTCGAAGCAAAATCTGCAGATTTTAACGGTGATTGCGAACGACTGATTTTGCTTCGACTATTTGAACCCCCTAGAAGTTTTGGAATTTAATAAAAACTTGTGAGGATGATCATCTTACCCTAGACAACACCCTCACCAAATTTCATCAAATACCAAAACTTCTAGGATGGTTAAACAATGCCTGAGGTACAACAATGATGCTGCACCTCAGGTCCAGCATCTATATATATATATATATATATATATATATGGGGAGGGATACTCTTACTCATGGCCTCTTACTTATATAGTTACCTATGATCCAAGCTGTCTATTAGATCCCAACGTACGGTTTGAATTAGATGGGGAGTTAAAGCAATGGTGTCCGCATTAAATGCGGGCTTTAATACGGGCATTTAATGCGGACACCATTGCTTTAACTCCCTATCTAATCCAAACCATACGTCGGGATCTAATGGACGGCCCGGATCATAGGTAACTATATGAGTAAGGGGCCATGAGTAAGAGTATCCCTCCCCTATATATAAATATAAATATAAATATATATATATATATAGAAAAAAAAAGAGAGAGAGAGGCATGCTATAAAGCGGTATGCGGTACATGCGGCATCGTACCGTAGCCATCTGATGCACGCGTTGCATGCATCGCATGCACGCAGCGGTGCATCAGACGGCCGCAGTGCGATGCCGCACTTACCGCATGCCGCATTATAGCATTTATCTCTCTCTCTCATTATATATATATATATATATAGGGGAGGGATACTCTTACTTATGGAATCTTACTTATACAATTACACATCGCAATTTACCTACCCTAGAAGTTTTAGAATTAAATGAAACTTGGTAGGGATGCTATATCTGGCAAGTTGATCACCCTCACCAAAAATTATTAAATTCTATAATCTCTAGGGGCATCAAATATTCAAATTAACGGTTAATATGAACGGTCGATAAAGTTTCTAACATTTGATGGCCCTAGAGGCTATAGAATTTGATGGTTTTTGGTAAGGATGATCAACTTACCATAGATAGCATCCCCACAAAGTTTTATTAAATTCTGAAACCTTTGGGGTAGGTAAAAGGTGATGTGTAATTCCATAAGTAACCATTCCATAAGTAAGAGTATCCCTGCCTATATATATATATATATATATATATATATATATATATATATATATATATATATATATATATATATATATATATATATATATATATATATATATAGAGAGAGAGAGAGAGAGAGAGAGAGAAAGAGAGGCGTGTTCGGATGCGGCGTGCGGTGCGTGCGGCATCGCACCGCAGCCATCTGATGCACCGTTGCGGCTGCGGTGCGACACCGTACGCACCGCACACCGCATTTTATTATTTCTCTCTCTCTCTCTCTCTCTCTCTCTCTCTATATATATATATATATATATATATATATGGGAGGGATACTCTTACGGCTCTTACTCATATCGTTACCTATGATTCGGGCATCTATTAGATCTCAACGTACGGTTCGGATTAGATTGGGAGTTAAAGCAATGGTGTCCGCATTAAATGTGGACTTTTAATACGGGCTTTTCATACAGCCTTTTAATATGGGCATTTAATGCGGACACCATTGCTTTAACTGTTATAGCTCGTATGTCCTGAGCATGGATTTTCTGTATTAACATTAATAAAGATGACTTTGGTTATTGTTTTAATTAGAATACTACTTTGGTATATGTTAATATACACATATAATAAAAGGACCCTAGGAAACACAGTAGGCCACTGAGGCGCATGGTTGATCCATGCTTGGGAGACCCAATGGACCAGTTCTGTGTAGACCTAGAACTAGTTCACAGCTTTGGTGATGCCGGTCGCTTCACCGAGAATAAGCTATTGGCAGGTAGAGGATGTGGTAAAGTCTCCACCACGGGAACGTGGGATTCCCATTCACCTGACCAAGCACGATGATCGTGTTAAACAAGAACAAAGACGGTGCATAGTTCAGTGATTCAGACACTGGTGCATAAACCATCTTACTACTATAGATAATTCATCCTTAACCCTTAGAGACCATACGCACTGGGCCAACTAGTTGTGTGGTGCTTTGATGTGCCAACGTGTGCGGACCTTCCATAGTCTAATACCATGGTACATTGGGTTACCCGGCTGGCACTTGGGTGGCATGCAATCCCTACAGGTTATCCGACTTCCAGTGATGGATGGGTACGTTTTGATGAGTCAATCTATCTACACAATTAACCCAGGCCTGGTGGTTGTTAGTATGAATGACGACATTCCGGATGCTAGGCATAGCACCGGAATGTATGTGTTGTTATAGATGATAAGTCATCAAACCCTAATGAGATGATCGATCGGGATCTGACGGTGCTCCCCACCGCCCGAGTCGTATCATGGCACCAGTAATAGTAAGGACCGAGGATTATCAGAGTATAGTAAAGAGCAGGGTTACGAGGGAGTAACATAAGTTTAGGATCACTATAGTTTAACTCACATCGCACTCTGGGTGGCTACGTGGGTTAATCGGATTAGGGCTGATTAACAGAACTTTCGGAGTGTCACCAGAATAGTTAATCAGGGATCCGGTTGGAACTAGAGATCCTGAACCCTGAAGGTTCCACCATGTCATTGTGTATAAGAATTGTTCCCCGACCTGGTTGGATACGTTGGATGTGAAGTAGTGCAATGGAGTGCAAGCCCGGAGCCTAAGAACCTAATTCACATGTGTTAGGGGTCGTAGGGGTATTTTGATAAATACTGAAATATGGCTCAGAACATATTGAATATGGATCTTAGAATGAGCGAAATAATTTCAGGAGCTCATAGGCGCTAACAGAACTCGATTTCGAGTAGCGCACCTCACTCAATCTCTCTTTCAGTTTTTTACTTTTTGTGAAGGGCGTTTTAGTCCAGGCTTCACGATAGACACTTGGAAACCCTAAAACCGACCCCCCTTATCCTAATCTCTTTAGGGCCGGCCCTAGCTTGCGTATGGCACTAGGAGACCGGCCCTATATATAGAATAGAGGGGGAGGGGCCGGCCCTAAGGTGCTCCCCCTCTCCTAATACCCGACCCCCTCTCCCTCTCTCCCTCTCTGAGGTTTTGACCAAGGAAGAAAGAGGAAGAAGAAGGAGGAAGGAAGGGTAGGAAGAAGAGAGAAAGAAGAGGAGGAGATCTACTGGCACGCCATCGTCTTCGCAACGAATTCCTCTATCGGCTCGTAGTCCTTGCACTCAGAGACGAGACTTCGAGGATTCCTCAATTCGCAAAGGACAATGTGCTATCCGACAGCTTCCCTTGCGATTCAAGTGTGGTTCTTCATCGTTCCGTCCTCTCCAGATTATAAATCTATAAGGTATGATGATTCTAAACACCTAACTAGATGCATGCATGTCTTTCGTAGATCGTAGTATGCCTCTAGGGTGTCCGCACATATGCTAAGATCATAGATTTGTAAGTAGATTGTTTTGTAGAATTAATTATAATGAAACATACACCGTATGATCTTCGGATCTATCTTTTGCTTCCTCTGCAACTTTGATAAGTGGATCCAATTCCAATAATTGGTATCAGAGCACGCTTTGGTGTGTATTTCATGCATGAATTCGTGAAAACATCATGTGAATATATGATGGCATATGTTTTCGTCGAGGTTCGGCGTAGATCATGCATATAGATTGTGCTATATATCATCTTTTTTTAGGTTCCGCGCTGAATAGTAATCTGTGATTACATGCTTTTGGGGGTCGGACCCCGGATTTAATTTTGTATTGATTATTATTATGCATGTGGTTTTTAGGGTTCTAGATGGGTGAGAGTGGAGGTTGACCACCCTCGGATCCCTGGCCATATTTCTAGGATTGCTTCCTTTTTTTTCTAGCGAAATTGGACACTAACGAACACTTGCTCGGAGTGTGTTAGTTTTTAGGTCACAGGAAGAAGGAGATGATGCTACATCCACGGTTCGAGCAAGCGGTACCATGGCGTGCAAAGACCCGGCGAAAGTGTGCACGTTGGTGATGATCGGGATCGTCGTCAGAGATCGTGCAGAACAGAAGAGCAAGATATCTTGGCTGTGCTATTCAGGTTCAAGGGTCGGACCCTAGACTTGATTCAGTTTGGATGCTATTTCTATTGATTCTCTTTACTTATTGTTTAGAGAACTCCGATGATAATTTTAATTATCTATCTTGCTTGTGAGTGTGTCTCTAGATCAGGCTTAGGGTTAGTACTTAGCTTATGGATTCATCGGTGTCTCTATATGGTTCTAACACGTACGAATCCGGTGGCTAACTAAAAGGAAAGGTGGTAACCGCCCTCGTGGTAGTTTAGGTAGCCAAGTACTGTGCACCAAGATAGACGCAGTGTTAGATTTGTTTAGAGATAACTAATATCCCCATAAGAAGTACGATAACCCTAGTGGGATGCCTTTTTCCCACATGGTCCTAGCGACCAAGTTAGGTTAGGATTCCACTAAGTGATACCCGTCCCTAGTTGACGTTTGATGGTTGGTTATGCCACAATTAGGTTGAGGTCCAGCGGAGGTTGTCGGATGTCCCTATTTAGCCAGCATCGAAACCTATAATAAGATGAAGTCTACTATGACATCAGGCATCAAATTATGAACGAGGCATCATTCTAGTGGGAGTCCTTTCCACGTTGACCTTAGGCTAGGCTCCAGATCTTAGGATTATGGGCAAACTAGTGAAGTATCGAGATCCTTGGAATCTATGTAATATGATCCTTGTAAGAAAGGCGAAAGCTGAGTATTCAAGGTAGGGACTATGATATTTTTCGAGGATACTAATGCTTTGCGGGAATGTTTGTAATCCGGTCTAGTGGGAGCGCGGTAGACCAGGGTCTAAGTCTAGGAGGTCGTGACTTTTCTAGATATGCATAAAACCTCATAAAGAAGGGATGTGTAAGAGGTTCCCTCCAAAAGGGAGTCCCTGGCCTCCACAATCAACCGGCTAAGGGTCTGGGTGGGAGGTACGCAGTTTGATATTCCCACCAGGTGAGAGCTGTGTTTTCTTCCATGCTGGTTCACCTAGTGGTTTCCTTCGGGACATGGAGGACGTCGGTGGCAGTGGGTGACGGTTTTTTCTTGCACCGCGGGAGCCTATGAACCCCCCTACCGACACCACCTAGATTTGTGGGAAGCATCCGAAAGCTTGTGTGAAGCCGCCATTGTTGCGCACGTGGGTCACATAAAGATGGCCAAAAGGAGACTGGGAGGTCTTTCAGTTTGCCATGGGTAATTCTGATGAAGACTGGGTCGTAAAAACCCCGTTGGCAGAAGCGGTTGTATACTCTCACCGAGATATTGTCTCTAATTCAAGGGCGATAGTCTCAGTGCTCGAGCCCAGGGAATTTAGATTCCTGGATGTCTCCACTTGAGGTAGTGAAGACATAGTGGCTGAAGTAAACATTATCTATTTTTAAATTCTATAAAATAGATTGTAGTATACCCTAATTTTTGCTTTAAACCATTGTTTACAGAAATCATGACCAAGCTCGACCCCCTTGCCTCCATCCTTAATGATAACAAACTTACAGGACCAAACTACTAGGACTGGAAGCGTAACCTGATACTCGTCCTAAGGGTTGGCAAACACACAATTGCCCTAAGCACCCCTTAACCGACTATGCCGGGACCAAGTGCTACTGAGGCTCAATTGAAGGAATGGAAAGACTGGCTAGATGTTGATGAGATATGCAAGTGCTACATAGTGGCATCCTTGCAGACCGTCCTTCAGAAACAAGTCAAAGACATGACCTTCGCTTCAGACATGATGCTCTATTTAAAGGAAATATTCGAGGGTCGTAGTCGGGTAACTCGTTACCTGACTATCAAGAAATTGGTATCCACGAAGATGATAGAGGGGACTTTAGTTCAGGATCATATGTTGAAATTATTTGGCTATGTGAATGAGCTTGGTTCCTTCAATGTCATCTTGGATGCAGAGATCCAGACCGACATTTTTCTAGCGTCTCTGTCAAGAACGTTTGAGGGCTTCGTTACCAACTTCAACCTTAACCGGTTGGAGATGTCTAACGCAGAGCTCCTAGCGACACTCCAGGCGATAGAGGATGGGATAAAGGCAGGAGCCCAATCCCTGAATGTAGAGTGGAATTCTTCTCTGAAAGCCAAAGGCAAGTTTCAGAAAAGAAAGTCTAAGAAGCCCGTGAAGATAGGTCAGGTGTAGTCACAGGTTCCTAAGTAGAATGGTCCGGCGAAGCCCAAAGGAAAATATTTTTGATGCGGCAAGAAGGGGCACTGGAAGGCTGAGACAGGTATATCTCAAATCCACATAGTGGAATCCCTTGTAGCATCCAGTTGTTCTCCAGTTTCATGGATTGTGGATTCTGGTTCCACTAACCATGCTTGCAATAATTTGCAGGGGTTCAAGGAGATAAGAAAACTGAGTGATGGGGAGATAATCCTAAGCATGGAAATTGAGGCCGTGGCAGAGGCTGAAGCAGTTGGAGATGTTGTCTTGCAGTTTCTTGATGGAAGAAGTTTATTACTTAGAGATATACTTTATGTACCGCCTTGAGACAAAATTTAATTTCTGTTTCCTTATTGAATAATGAAGGTTTTTCAGTTTTATTTGATGCTTCTGGTGTGTCAATTAAATTGAATGGTTCCTTTGTTTGTAAGGGAAAGACACAGAATGGTCTCTATGTAATTAACTCCAATCAGAAGCACGATAATATAACTGAAGCTTGTGTAGTTAATTCATTTAAAAGAAAAAATCCCTCAGATAATCCAACACTCCTATGGTATCTAAGGCTTGGACACATAGCCTCAGACAGGATTCACAGGTTGGTTAAGGTAGGACTTTTAAGTCCAGATGTTTCAGAAAATCTATCGACGTGTGAGTCTTGTATGGAAGGCAAGATGACTAAAAGATATTTCCAAGCCAAAGGTAGTAGATCTCAGGAGGTATTAGAGTTGGTACACACTGATGTATGTGGGCCCATAAGTGTCCGTGCTATAGGAGGCTTCGAGTATTTCATCACCTTCATGGATGATCACTCGAGATTTGGATACATATACCTAATGCGGTGAAAGTCTGAATCTTTTGATAAGTTCAAGGAGTTCAGAGCTGAAGCAGAAAAGCAGACGGGTAAAAGTATCAAGTCTCTTTGATCGGATCGAGGAGGCGAATACTGTGGGTGCAAATTTTGGCAGAAGTTTACCAACTACCACGGGACCCACCGGCCCTACCTGGTGGGCCCACGAGGACCCCTGCGAGACCCACCGGTCCTGCCTGATGGGCCCACGAGGACCACCGCGAGACCCACCGGCCCTGCCAGATGGGCCCACGAGGACCACTGCGAGACCCACCGGCCCTGCCTGGTGGGCCCACGAGGACCACCGCGAGACGCACCGGCCCTGCCTGGTGGGCCCACGAGGACCACCGTGGGACCCACCGGCCCTGCTTGGTGGGCCCACGAGGACCACCACGGGACCCACAGGCCCTACCTGGTTGGCCCACGAGGACTATCACGGGATCCACCGGCCCTGCCTGGTGGGACCAAGAGCCTGTGGAATCCCCCAGAAGACGGTAGCGGGGCCCGCCAGCTTTACCTGGGGGATCCCCAGATGCTGTAGCAGAAACCGCCATTTACCACCAGAGAATCCTATAAATAGCAGAGCCTTCGAATGTAAAATGATCGGATTTTCAAAACCTGAAACTCCAGAACTCAAACCAGAGCTCTGAAAACAGATCAGTGTCATCATCTGATATCTGTCTCAGAAACCTCTATCTCCTCTTACCCTCTACCTCACCTTGATCTTCTTCTTGTCTTTGAACAAGTCAAAGAAACTTCAGTGACACTCGGCCTGTCGAGGTCACTTCGAAAAAAGTGTTAGTGAATTCGGGTTGCTCCCTATAGCACGGAGACATAGGCTTCGGCTGAACTCCGAGATCACTTCTCGTGTCAATTCTCTCTGGTTGCTTCTCTGTTAGCATATCAAAAGCTGCAACTCCAATCGATAGATCAAACAACGCTCTTCGACTTCAACTTCGATTGACTGGTGAGGCGAGGTCTTCGGGTCGGTACGAAGATTTTCCCCCACAGTTTGGCACCGTCTGTGGGATTACGAGCAAAAAGTCCAGCTCTCCGCTACTCCTTGATCGGTTGAGCATACAACCGATCTTGATAGCCAAACTTCCTCGCCCCCTCGGTTGATCAGCCAACTGATCGGACGTCGGCACTCTCGTTGCACCCTTCGCTCTCTGAATGGCGAGGACGAAACATCAGGGTCAACCAGAAGGAAGTAACACTCAACAACAACCTCATCCCGAGACTCGTTCAATGAGTCAAAGGCTCAACTTCGGACAGCCCCTTGCTGTCCCCGAGATGGGGGTTCGTTCAGGGAGTGGGAGATCTGTCGATCGACCGATCGCTCACCCTGCACGACAGTCAATTGGGCAAACAGCCCCCGCTCCTGCTGAAGATCCTCCAGCGACCTATCAAATTTCGGCGATCGATTTCCAACTCCTCCAATTGGCGAAGCAAAACGCCACCCTCACCGCTAAGAGGGATGCTCTTAAGAAAGCAGCTTCCGAGGCTGGGATCGCTCTAACTATCCCCTCTACAAGTGAGAGGGTCGATCTTCCTCGACATTCAATTCACTCCGAGCAACGGAGGTCAATGGGCACTGCTGCCCTCGAGAGAATCCGACGCGACCCAACTCCCTCTGCTGCCCCCTGGAAGCAGAGTGTTTGGGATCGCCTCGACGACGAGTCTTCCCAATCGTCTTCTGGCCGCAACTACGACAAGAGGGTACCTTCAAAGCTCAACATACCAAGGAAGCACCAAATGAAAGGCGCTCCTTTAAAGAGTAGAGTCTCCCCTTTCATTCCACTCCAACGGGGACTCGGATCGGACCTTCGCCATCGACTTCAACCTGCTGATATTCAGAGACCTGAACAAGACCTCTCGATTCTACCTCTCGATCTACATCCAGGTCGAGGATACAGTCGTAGAGATGGATATTCCTCCGCCGGACCTCTCCATCGAAGTCTCTTCGAGTCAACATTCCCAAGGGGATGGAGAACTCCTATCCTCCCCAAATTCAACTGCGTCCGAGGAGATCCTACTCTCCACATCCTCGTATTCAAGCAAGCTCTAACGCCGCACGAAGAAGAAAACAACGTGCTCTGCCGCACCTTCGCAGGAAGTCTCGATGAGCCGTCACTCGACTGGTATCACAATCTCCGAGCCGGGTCCATCACCCCATTCGATGTTTTGGCTAAACTCTTCGTGCAGCATTATCAACTCAATCTGAAGCCAGAGAAGAAGCTCGACTCTCTCTATCGGCTAAGGATGGGTGCTGACGAGACTCTCCGAAGTTTCACTAGGAGATTTCGCAACGAGCATGCTGCCCTCTCTGGAAGACATCTGGATGATGAAGCCATCATGTTGGCTTTCCAGAACGCTCTCCGCTTCGATCTACACATCTACAACGACTTCATTCGTAATCCCCCTCCTTCTCTGGGTGCTATGTTCGATCGAATCCAGAGAGAGATCGAGGTCAAAGATGATCAAGTCGCTCGGAAAGGGCGAGAAACAAAGAGAAGGCCTACTGAGAGAGAAGCTCCAAAGTATGCTGCCAAAGCTCACAACGTTGAAGCAGCTGCCCCTCCAGCCAACAAACGATCAAAGAATGACGGGCGTCGGTCTCCAACGAAGACCACTTTCACCGAGTGGAATATGCCGGTCAAACAGATCCTCGATCGCATTCAACACGAGGAGTTCCTTCGAAGGCCCAATCCTCTCCAGCCAAACTCCAAGTTCACGGCCGACAAAACTGTTTATTGCGATTTCCATCGAAGCCATGGCCATTCCACCGATCGGTGCTATCGGTTAAAGTTTCATCTCGAAGACTTGCTGAGAGAAGGCCATCTCCATGAATTCACCAGAGAAGGACAAGATCAACGTCGATCCTCTGCAAAGGGGAAAGAGGTTTGTTGGATTCATCAGATCTCTTCCAACCCATCACCTCTCACCGTGAATGCTAATATCTTTGGCATTCATGGATCATTGCACAATTAATCAGTGACCGGGAAGGAAGTCGATCGGTAGATTAGGCGCATCTTCCATGTTCGATCTACTGCAAACAAAGAAGATACCTGGATCGAGAAGCCCATCGAAGGCCTTGCTTGGCCGTCCATCATCTTCAACGACACTGACCTTCAAGGAGTTCATACTCCACATCGAGACCCCCTGGTTTTGAAACTCATCATCGACGGAAGCACCGTCAATCGAATCCTCATCGACACCGGGAGTTCTATCGACATTATGTTCTCAGACTGCTTCAAACGTCTGGGATATAAATATCAAAGCCTTGACGTCGTTCCAACTATGATCACTGGTTTCAACGGCGAACAAAGCATCACGGTGGGTGAGTCGAGATTCACCATCGACCTCAGCCAAGAGACTCGAGTCTCGGTGAGGTTTGCGATCGTCGAGGGAACGTCCAGCTACAACGCCATTCTCGGACGACCATTCCTCCACTAGATCAATGCCATCTCCTCTTCTTATCATCAACTACTCAAGTTTGCAACTGGAGAAGGCATCGTCTGCATTCGAGGCGATCAACAAGCTGGAAGGTCTTGTGAGGCTGCTGCGGCTAAGACAGATCGAAAGATCAACATTGCTCCTCCGAAGCGACCACGAGATGAAGCTGGTCCCTCTTCTAAATAGCAATTAAAGGAGATTCCGCTGACTGAACCTCCACCAATCAAATAGGAAGCATCACCTTCAATTGAAGAAATCATCCCAATCAACATCGGCAGCGGAGATCTCCCTCGACAAACTTTTATTGGTACTGGTCTTAGCAACGCAGAAGCGCAAGACATGGTATCCTTCCTCCAGTCCAATATCGACGTCTTTGCTTGGTGTTTCGAAGACATGCCTGGTATCAATCCAGATGACGCTTGTCACCGACTTGCGATCAAAGAAGAAGTGAAGCCTGTCAAGCAAAAGCCACGCACCATCCGACCAGAGCTGCAAATTGCCGTTCAAGAAGAAATCACCAAGCTACTCGCAGCAGGCTTCATCCGTGAAGTAGAGTATCCTACCTGGATCTCTAACATAGTTGTTGTTCCAAAGAAGAACGGGAAGGTCAGAGTCTGCATCGACTTTACCAATCTCAACAAGGCTTGCCCCAAAGACCCATTCCCCATGCCAAGGATTGATAGACTCGTCGATGCCACTGCTGGCCACGAGCTATTGTCTTTCATGGATGGGTACTCTGGATATAATCAAATTCCGCTTCATCCGGATGATCAAGAGAAGACATGTTTTGTGACTAGCCGAGGTCTCTACTGCTACAATGTAATGCCATTCGGCCTCAAAAATGCTGGTTCTACCTATCAAAGGTTAGTCACAAAAATGTTCGAAGATCAGATCGGTCGCAACGTCGAAATCTACGTCGATGATCTCCTCACCAAGAGCTCCACTAGAGGGAAGCATCTATCTGATCTGGCGGAAACCTTTCAAGTCCTTCAAAAGTATCGTATGAAGCTCAATCTGGCCAAGTGCGCTTTTGGAGTTCAATCGGGTAAATTTCTGGGTCACCTTGTGACCAGAAGAGGTATTGAGGCCAACCCCGACCAGATTCGAGCCATCCTCGACATGCCATCACCTACCAATCGGAAGGAAGTGCAACGTCTCACTGGAAGACTTGCCGCTCTCAATCGATTCATCTCAAAGTCCTCCGATAAGTGTAAACCACTCTTCGACAAACTACGTAAGGCGGATACATCATGATGGAGTCCAATTTGTGAAGAAGCTTTCCAAGGCATCAAGAAATATCTGGTGCAAGCTCCTATCCTGACTGCTCCACTTCCAAAAGAAGACTTGTGGCTTTATCTCACTGTCACCAATCAAGCAATCAGCGCAGTCCTAGTTAGTAGAAGAGGTGGCATCGAACATCCAGTCTATTATATCAGCCACACTCTTCTTCCAGCTAAAACTCGCTACTCAAAAACTGAGAAGGTCATCCTGGCCTTGCTCACTGCATCGCGTCGTCTCTAACCATACTTCGTCTCCCACCAGATCACTGTCATTTCAGAACACTCGCTCAAAGATATTGTTGACAAAGCTGGTCGAGCTGGTCGAATGACCAAATGGGTGATCGAAATGAGTGCTCTGGGGATTCAGTTCGAATCTCGCACTTCTATCAAAGGTCAAGCAATCACTGATTTTCTAGCTGACTTCCCAGTAGAAGACCCCATAACATGGGAGGAAGATATCGATATGCGTCTTGAAGATGAAGACGAGCCTCCATCTAATACAACTGCTAAAATAGATCCAAGCCTTGAGGCTCCTGCCACAACTCCTCCATGGAAGCTTTATACTGATGGAGCTTCAAGTTTGATCGGTTCGGGAACTGGGATAGTCTTAGTATCCCCCGAACTTGATCATCTACAGAAGGCCACTCTCCTAGGGTTCAACGCCACCAACAATGAAGCCGAATACGAAGCACTCATTTTCGGACTCGAAATGGCAGAATCCCTGGGGGTAGATCGAATCATCGTCTACAGCGACTCCCAGTTGATCATAAGGCAAATCAATGGAGAGTACACAGCTCGTGAAGAAAGAATGCAACTCTATTTGGCCTTAGTGCGACATCTTCAACAACGCTTAACAAATACTGAATTCGTTCAAATTCCAAGGGCAGAGAATCGTGAAGCAGATGCTTTAGCTAATGCTGCCTCCGTCCTTAGAGACTCGCTCGGAGGAAGGCAAATACAAATTGATTATCAGGAAGTGCCCAAGACCACTCCCGAACAACAGATCATTGCTACCACAAAGAGATCTGGGGGTGGAGATCAACTGGTATTGAACCTTACCACTACAAGTGAGCTAGAGGATTGGAGACAACCAATTTTCAACTTATTCAAACATGGTGAAATACCCGAAGATCCAAATCAATCTCGAAGACTTCAAAGAAAGCTCCCATGCTACATTCTACAAGGAAAGGACCTATATTTCAAATCTCATAACGGGATATTGCTCAAGTGCCTTGGTCCCGAGCAAGCACAAGCAATCCTGATTGATATCCACTCTGGAGCTTGTGGGAATCATTCGGGAGGAAGATCTCTTGAAGCTAAGACAAAGCTACAAGATTACTACTGGCCTACAATGGCAAAAGATGCTCGACAAGTTGTTCAAAGATGCGAGCCGTGCCAACGACACGCTCGAGCTATCCATCTCCCTGCAGATGAGCTCCATCAGCTATCAAGTCCCTGGCCTTTCCATCAGTGGGGGTTAGATTTCTTGGGTCCTTTCCCTCCAACTCCGAGCAAGAAGAAGTATCTACTGTTGGCCACTGATTACTTCACCAAATGGGTTGAAGCCGTGCCACTCTTTCGAGAGACCGATGATGAAGTGATCAAGTTCATTCGACATAACATCTTCTCAAGGTTTGGTATACCTCAAGTTCTTGTGGCCGACAATGGAGCTCAATTCGACTCTGACAAGTTCCGTGAGTTCTATCTGAACAACGGAATCAAGCTCT
This sequence comes from Chamaelirium japonicum, assembly GCA_947650365.1. Taxonomy (NCBI): domain Eukaryota; kingdom Viridiplantae; phylum Streptophyta; class Magnoliopsida; order Liliales; family Melanthiaceae; genus Chamaelirium; species Chamaelirium japonicum. Next base: position 26,446,776 of record OX393549.1, read on the forward strand.
TTTATTCAACTCCAAGATACCCTCAATGTAATGGTCAAGCTGAAGCCTCCAACAGAGCTATTCTTGGTATACTCAAGAAGAAACTCAACGACAAGAAAGGATTGTGGGAACAGATCCTACCTGAAGTCCTTTGGGGATATCGCACAACTCCAAGAAGATCAACAGGGTTCTCACCCTTTCGTCTAACATATGGATCGGAAGCAGTACTCCCAACAGAAAACATATCAAGTACTCTGAAGACCAGAGCAGTTGAAGAAGGAATCAACGAAGAGCTTCGGATCAATGATCTAGACTTCTCTGAAGAACTACGAGACCAAGCTTCCCTTCGTGTGGCAACGTATCAGCAGAAGATCAAACGAGCCTATGATGAAAAAGTCTACAAGCGACAATTCCCAATCGGCAGTCTGGTCCTTAGAGCAGTCTTCTACAACACAAAGGAACACAGCAGTGGAAAACTTGCTCCCAACTGGGACGGTCCTTATATCGTTGAATCGGTAGGAGGCAAAGGTTCTTACAGACTGATCTCACCAGAAGGAGATAGATTGCCTCGAGCTTGGAATTCTAGACATCTCAAGTTGTTCTATCCATGATGTAAATACCATGATGAATAAAGTTCTTTCAAATGTTCTAATATGCAAGTGTTCAGCTTTTTAATTCAAGTTCTGAAGCAGTTTTAAATTATCCATATTCAAGTTACCAAGTCTTTTAACAAGTTTGGGTGTTAGAGTTGCTACTCAACCCCTTACTGGCAAATGTTAAACTGACCTTCAAATTTCAATATTCAATTTCAATCTATTTCGATATCGTCTAACAGGTTTGGGTGCTTGAGTTGCGACTCAACCCCTCACATTCAAATGTTACACGAATTCAAGTTCAGTTTTCAAGTTACAATAAGTTTGGGTAATCAAGTTGCGACTCGACCCCTTACATTCAAAAGATTGTGTCTATTCCAATGCTATCCAATACATGATATTCAAAGACATTCAACTCAAGAGACATTCAATTTTCAAACACCAAAAATATCTTTTGATTATCAAAATTTGCCAAGTACAATGTTGAGTTGCTACATGTCAAAAGTTTACAAGTGTAAACAACAAAGAAAAAGGTAGAAATACATCAGGGCTTGGCTACGCTTGGAGCACGCGACTTCTCTCCTTCAGATTCGCCACGAGCCTTGCTCGCAGCCGAAGCTTTAGAAGATCGGACACTGCTGGCATGTACCCTGAGTGCCTCTGCCGCTTTCTCGGTCGTTTCCCTGTAACTCTTGCATTCAGACAGCGCATGCTCCAGTTCCTTCTTGGAGGTCTCTTCTCTGGCAGTAAAGGCAGCATGCTGGGCAGCAAGTTGTTCTTTTAATTCCTTGATCTCGGTTGCGCGATCACAGGACACGTTCTCAACCTTGATGAGCCGATTCTTCAAGGATTCAAGTTCGTGACTCTGCGCCTCGCAACGGTTCTGCAACCCCTTGCTCTCCAGTTTCTCTTTGCGAAGTTCTTCGATTTTTGCCTTGAGAAACTCCTTCTTTGAGGACAGTACCTCCCTCAGCTTGTCCTTCTCCTCACGGGCAGCCTTTAGTTCAGCTGTCAAGCGGGATACTTCAGCTTAAGCTTCTTTTGCTCCTGCCCTCCTTGAGAGTTAGCTCGCGATTCTCAAAACTGCTGAGCTCTGCAAATGGACAAAGAGTTAGAATTATTCTGAAGATACAATTCAAATACTTGATCAAGCAGATGCACATACCACTACTTCAAGCCTATCGAAGGCTTCGTCAAAAGGAGCATCCGGAAGGTTGCAAAGCTTCCGAATCATACCAGTGGGGTGGTTGATATCAACATCACCAAAACTCCTTATCTTCAGAGCCGAGCCAGCAGGTGTACCTACAATCCATGCAGCAGTTCAAAGTGTTAGAATATTTTCAAGCTTCAAAGACAAGACAATCAAGGCAAGTTAGTGCAGATACCTGAAGCCTCGACCTGAGGAGCCTTTCCCTTCTCATGGTCGGAGCTCTTACCCTTGGGGGTCGATTTCTCCTTGATAGGGGTTGGCTCTGGCAGGGGTTGGGGGGTAGCATCACCCACCCGGCTTCCTCTCTCCAAGTGAGCGGGAGAGGGAACATCTCGAGGAGGTGAGGCTCCCCCTTCATCTTCGTGCCCGCTCGAATTATCGAGCCCTGCCACCATAACAGCTACCTCCTCAGCCAGAGATCGCGAAGGGGGTGGGGGTTGTTCAACCTCCACACCCCCACTTGTAGTCGCCCCTTCGAGACGAGGAACCTCGGTAGGTATCTGATCGAGGGGTGTAGGGTTGCTTCCAACCCCACCACTCCCCGATAGCTTGATTTTGAAGCGCAGTGGGTTCTTTTTCAAATCCCCAAAGTGATAAGTAGGGATCACTTTAGGGCCATTGCCCGTTGCATCCATAACCCCCTCCATCTTGCGAGCCTTAGCCTCGTCTATGAGGATCGGTTGTGAGTCCTCATCAGCACCACCAGTGGGGGTGGGAGGAATTTCTTCCTCGCCACCCCCATGTCCTTGACCACCATCAGTGGGGGTGGGAGGAATTTCTTCCTCACCACCCCCATCTTCATCATCTTCATCACCTTCGCCATCTTCGTCTTCGTTATCATCGTCACCGCCCTCATCCTCTTCATCTCCACCGTCTTCTTCTCTCTCTTCTTCCTCTTCTTCTTCTTCTCCCTTTTTCTCTTCATCTTTCTTCTCCTCCTCCTCAGCTAAGACCTTCCTTTTCTTCTTTGCCGGGCCCCTCTGCATCACCAATTTCTCTTCAGTGGGCAAGCTGCGCCTAGCTCCGTAGGCCTTCTTCTCAAATTGAAGTTTTCTAACAATTTTGCCTGACTGAGGGTCCTCCTCATAATCCGAGTAGATGACCTCGTTATCTTCATAACGAAGCTTCGATCGGTGGAGAAGGTTGGCATTGCCATGTCGGACCGGGCAATTCGAGAATTGCTTCCATGATCGAGTCCCGCATGTCAACTCCAGAAAGAGGTTATCGAGGGCCCCTACACGCTCTGAAGGCCACGAGAGGGCTCCTCCTGTACAGAACATGTCGATCTCTTTGTGCACCTTATATCGGGGAACCTCAGGTACTGACAGAGGTGTCCATGCACCAGACACCGACAGTGGCCAGTCAGTGTAGAGCTTGTCGGAGCCGATGGTGTCAATGATCGGCCGAAGAGCGGAGACACCCGTCAGATTGAAGAATGAGCTATCTTTCCTCCAGGCCCATCGATAGTGATAGAAGAAATATCCCAGCTCGATCCGAGCTTCTTCACCATCAGGGAGGCTGGAGTAGCATTCCCTGAGTTCTTTCTGGAAGTCCAACTCTACGCGACAGAAAGCGTAGATGATCCTCCAGGCGTTTCCAGTAACCTGCCCGGGACAAAGACCGTAGGTGTTCAGCAACCTCGCGGCAAAAGGTGGCAATGGAAGGCGCAGTCCACAGTTGAGCTGGCCGATGGTGACGATGGTTCCCATCACTTGCTCCTTGCTCGCGTACGAGACAAAGATTGTCCGCCTGTCAACGCCAAAAGCGGATAGAACCCCCGAAAGCGCTGGGCGAGCCTTTCCCTCTGTGAAACTTGCCAGCAACTCCTGCAGCTTCTCCCTCTTCACGTCTGTAAGTTTACTGCCTATATTATATCCAAACTCAGGTTCCGCCTCCAAAGGTAGCTGCGAGCAGAGGACAAATCTCGCTTTGGGGATATGCTCTGGCCTTGACGGTGCAGAAGCGAACCCCACTCCTTGGTGCCTCTTGCCCAATTGGCCAAGCTCTATCAATTCGGCCCTGCCTTTGCCACGGCCCTTCGAGACAGATGTTTCTTTAACAATTTCCTTCCCCTTTCTCTTGGATGGAACTGCACTCTTCTTCGAACTACCCGAAGACGCCATTTGACCGATCGAGAGGAGACGAAGAACGAAAGATTGGAAGCAAAAGCTCTGGACTTCGAAAATTTTCTGAAAGCGTGAGACGAAAATGACAGCCAGAGAAGCTTAAGTATTCTGAGGAATTCAGACACACAAATTGAGATAACATGTGTTATCACCATTCAAATCGCGTGTTTTTGAAAGTACACGTGGCATCCATCCATAGCAAGCGCAAAACCAGGCGAATAGTCGGGACCATACGAAGCGTCAGACCACCGATCCAGACTAGCCATCGGTCCAAGCAAACCACCGGTCTAGGTGAACCGGACCGCCGGTTCAAAGCTACATTCAGGCAAACCGAAGATTCAAAAACAGAAAAAATCGAACTCCATCAATATTCAAGACTGTCAAAGATCAAAGGAGAAGAACAAGCTATACCACTCCCTCAAAAGTACAGGTTCAAGACTTTAACCTTGACCGGCTGATTTTAACCGATCGGTCAAACTTGACCGATCGGTCAAAATCAACCGATCAGTCGATTTTCTACTGGATCTGGCAAAAAACTAAGGTTTTTTGCCGATCACCCAAACCTTGATCAGCTGATTTTAACCGATCGGTCAAATTTGACCGATCGGTCAAAATCAACCGATCGGTCGATTTTCTACTGGATCTGGCAAAAAACTAAGGTTTTTTGCCGATCACCCAAACCTTGACCGGTTGATTTTAACCGATCAGTCAAATTTGACCGTGTGGGGGAAAATCTTCGTGCCGACCCGAAGACCTCGCCTCACCAGTCAATCGAAGTTGAAGTCGAAGAGCGTTGTTTGATCTATCGAGTAGAGTTGCAGCTTTTGATATGCTAACAGAGAAACAACCAGAGAGAATTGACACGAGAAGTGATCTCGGAGTTCAGCCGAAGCCTACGTCTCCGTGCTATAGGGAGCAACCCGAATTCACTAACACTTTTTTCGAAGTAACCTCGACAGGCCGAGTGTCACTGAAGTTTCTTCGACTTGTTCAAAGACAAGAAGAAGATCAAGGTGAGGTAGACGGTAAGAGGAGATAGAGGTTTCTGAGACAGATATCAGATGATGGCACTGATCTGTTTTCAGAGCTCTGGTTTGAGTTCTGGAGTTTCAGGTTTTGAAAATCCGATCCTTTTACATTCGAAGGCTCTGCTATTTATAGGATTCTCTGGTGGTAAATGGTGGTTTCTGCTGCAGCATCTGGGGATCCTCCAAGTAAAGCTGGCAGGCCCCGCTACCGTCTTCTGGGGGATTCCACAGGCTCTTGGTCCCACCAGGCAGGGCCGGTGGGTCCAGCGATAGTCCTCGTGGGCCCACCAGGCAGGACCGGTGGGTCCCTTGGTAGTCCTTGTGGGCCCACCAGGCAGGGCCGGTGGGTCCCGCTGTAGTCTCCGGGGGTCCACCAGGCAGGGCCGGTGGGTCCTGTGGTAGTCTCCGGGAGGCCTACCAAGCGGGGCCAGTGGGTCCCGTGGTAGTCTCCGGGAGCCCACCAGGCAGGGCCAGTGGGTCCCGTTGTTTGGCAACCTTCTTACCAAAATTTGCACCCACAGTTACCCCCTCCAAGTTAGCTAGAGTTCGTTCTGGCTGGCTTGGATTTGGTGCAAATAACAGCAACCCCCTATCGCAAAAGACACGAAGAGGCTTGTCGAATGCTAGCATAAAAAAGTCTGATCGGTCAATTTTGACCGATCGGTCGATTTTGGCCGATCGGTCAAGTTTGTCCGATCGGTCAAGTTTGACCGATCGGTCAAATTCAACCGGTCAAGGATTGGGTGATCGGTCAAAAAACATGGTTTTTTGACCGATCCAGTAGAAAATTGACCGATCAGTTGATTTTGACCGATCGGTCAAGTTTGATCGATCGGTTAAAATCAGCCGGTCAAGGTTTGGGTGATCGGCAAAAAACCTTGATTTTTTGCCAGATCCAGTAGAAAATCGACCGATCGGTTGATTTTGACCGATCGGTCAAGTTTGACCGATCGGCTAAAATCAGCAGGTCAAGGTTTGGGTGATCGGCAAAAAACCTAAGTTTTTTGCTAGATCCAGTAGAAAATCGACCGATCGGTTGATTTTGACCGATCGGTCAAGTTTGACCGATCAGTTAAAATCAGCCGGTCAAGGTTTGGGTGATCGGCAAAAAACCTTGGTTTTTTGCCAGATCCAGTAGAAAATCGACCGATTGGTTGATTTTGACCGATCGGTCAAGCTTGACCGATCGACTAAAATCAGCCGGTCAAGGTTTGGGTGATCGGCAAAAGACATTGGTTTTTTGCCAGATCCAGTAGAAAATCGACCGATCGGTTGATTTTAACCGATCGGTCAAGTTTGACCGATCGGCTAAAATCAGCCGGTCAAGGTTTTGGTGATCGGCAAAAAACACAAGTTTTTTACCAGATCCAGTAAAAAAATCGACCGATCGGTTGATTTTGACCGATCGGTCAAGTTTGACCGATCGGCTAAAATCAGCCGGTCAAGGTTTTGGTGATCGGCAAAAAACACAAGTTTTTTGCCAGATCCAGTAGAAAATCGACCGATCGGTTGATTTTGACCGATCGGTCAAGCTTGACCGATCGGCTAAAATCAGCCGGTCAAGGTTTGGGTGATCGGCAAAAAACCTTGGTTTTTTGCCAGATCCAGTAGAAAATCGACCGATCGGTTGATTTTGACCGATTGATCAAGTTTGACCGATCGGTTAAAATCAGCCGGTCAAGGTTAAAGTCTTGAACCTGTACTTTTGAGGGAGTGGTATAGCTTGTTCGTCTCCTTTGATCTTTGCCAGAGTCTTGAATATTGATGGAGTTCGATTTTTTCTATTTTTGAATCTTCGGTTTGCCTAAATGTAGCTTTGAACCGGCGGTCTGGTTCACTCAGACCGGTGGTTTGCTTGGACCGGTGGCTAGTCTGGATCGGTGGTCTGACGCTTCGTCTGGTCCCGACTGTTCACCTGGTTTTGTGCTTGCTATGGATGGATGCCACGTGTACTTTCAAAAACACACGATTTGATATGGTGATGACATATGTTATCTCGATTTATGTGTCTGAATTCCTCAGAATACTTAAGCTTCTCTGGCTGTCATTTTCGCCTCACGCTTTTAGAAAATTTTTCGAAGTCCAGAGCTTTTGCTTCCGATCTCCTTTTCTCTGTTCCCTTTCGATCGATCGAATGGCCTCCTCTGGTAGTTCGAAGAAGGTCTTGGTTCCTTCCAAGAAGGAAGGGGAAGGAAATCTCTGAAGAATCATCCCCCCCAAAGGTCGCGGCAAGGGCAAGGCAGTGCTGGTGGAGTTGGGCCAACTGGGCAAGAGGCACGCTGGAGTAGGATTCGCTTCTGCTCTATCAAGGCCAGAGCACATCCCGAAGGTGAAGTTCGTCATGGGCCCCTTGCTGCCACTGGCTGAAGAGCCATCCTACATCTACAACACAGGTGGCGAGCTTACTGACAAGAAGAGGGCGAAGTGGCAGGGGCTATTGGCATGCTTCTCAGAAGGGAAGATCCGGCCTTCGCTGTCTGGGATTCAAGCTGGCTTTGGCATCGACAAGCAGACTGTGTTTGTGAACGTTGCCAGTAATGAACAGGTGATGGGGACTGTGGTCTCTGTAGGTCAGCTGAACTGCAGACTTCGCCTTCCGCTACTGCCGTTTGCCGCGAGGTTGCTAAACACCTCTGGCCTTTGCCCAGGATAGATCACCGGCAACGCATGGAGGATAATCTATGCCTTCTGCCGTGTAGAGTCCGATTTTCAGAAGGAGCTGAGGGAGTGTTACTCCAGTATTCCAGATGACGAAGAGGCCCGGATCGAGTTGGGTTATTTCTTCTATCACTACCGATGGGCCTCGAGGAAAGACAGCCCTTTCTTCAACATCACTGGGATTTCTGCTCTACGCCCCCTCACCGACACAGTTGCCTCCGACAAGATGTACACAGAATGGCCGCTCTCAGTGGCTGGTGCTTGGACGCCACTCTCAGTGCCAGAGACTCCTCGCACTGATGTGAATAAGGAAGTCAAGATGTTCTACGCAGGAGGAGAGCTAGCTTGGCCATCAGAGAGGGTTGGGGCCATCGACAATCTGTTTCTCGAATTGACCTGCGGTACCAGGTCCTGGAAGCAGTTTTCAAACTGCCCAGTGAGGTACGGAAAAGCCAATCTCCTTCACCGATCGCAGGCCAGATATGAAGACAATGAGGTCTTGTACTCAGACTACGAGGAGGATCCTCAGTCTGGCAAGATCATCAGGAAGGTTAGGATCGAGAAGAAGGCCTATGGTGCGAGGCGCCGATTGCCCACCTTTGAGGAAAATCTAGTGATACAGAGGAGCCCAACGAAGAAGAAGAGGAAGGTCCTCATTAAGCAAAAAGAAGATGAGGACAAAGAGAAGGAGGATGAAGATGAAGAAGAAGAAAAGAAGAAAGGAGACGAGGAAGAAGAGGAGGAAGAAATCGAAAATGGAAGCAACGGCGACGGTGGCAACATTGGAGATGATGAGGATGGGGGTAGTGAGGATGATCTTCCTCCTACCCCCACTGGTGGAGATAATGGAAACGGGGGTGGTGAGCAAGAAATTCCTCCCACCCCCACTGGTGGTGCAGAAGAGGAAGACTCTCTTCCTATCCCTATCGACGAGGCCAAGGCCCGTCGCATGGAGGAAGTTATGGACGTGGAGGGCGAAGGCCACAAGGTGGTTCCCGCCTACCATTTCGAGGAGTTGAAGAAGCGCCCGGTGCGTTTCAAAATCAAGTTCTCAGGGAGTGGTGGGGTTGGAAGCAACCCCACACCCCTCGATCAAATCCTTCCTAAAGTTCCTCGTCTCGAAGGGGGGACTATGAGTGGGGGTCTGGAGGTTGAACAACCCCCACCCCCTTCTCATACTCTCTCTCTGGCTGAGGAGATGGCAGCCCTTGTGGCTGGGCTCGAGCAGCTAGGCGATCAGCAAGAGGAAGGGGGTGCCTCACCTCCCTAGGGTGCTCCTTCTCCTATTCACTTGGAGAGGAAGAGCCATGTGGGTGATGGGGTTCCTCAACCTGATCCAGAGCCAACTCCCACTAAGGAGAAGTCGACCCCTCGGGGTAAGCGCTCCGATCGTGGGAAGGGGAAGGCTCCTCAAGTCGATGTCTCAGGTAAACTTATTAGATCCTATTTCTGATCATACTGCCTTTGGAGTTTGAAAATATTCTAACTCTTTTGAACTTTTGATTGATTGTAGGCACGCTTGCTGGCACGACTTCACTTTTGAAGGATTTGGGTGAGGTTGACATCAACCACCCAACTCCCGTGATCCGGAAGCTCTGCAACCTTCCGAGGGCCCCGATCGAGGAAGCCTTTCATAGGCTTGAAGTGGTGGTAAGTGCATCAGCTTGAATTGTCTTTCGAATTGAACCCTTTGATATACTCATCATTTCTTGTTTGTTCGCAGAACTCAGCGGTTCTGAAATTCGACACGAAGCTCTTCAAGAAGTACGGAGAGCGAGAGGCTTCATCTGAAGTCTCTCGCCTAATGGATTAATTGAAAGCTGCCTGCGAGGAAAAGGATAAGCTGAGGGAGCTTCTGTCCTCCAAGAAGGAGGCCTTGAAGGCTAAGATTGAGGCCCTCCGCAAGGAAAAACTGGAGAGCAAGGGCTGGCAGAATGGCTTCGAGGCCCGGGGTCACGAGCTTGAGGAGTTGAGGAATCGATTCTTCAGGATCGGGAACTTGGGCTTCGATCGCTTGAATAGAATAAAGGAGTTGGAGGCTGAACTTGCTGCAAGAGATGCCGCTTTTGCTGCTAAGGAGATAGCCTCAGCTGTCAGGGAGGAGGCCCTCAACAAGGAGTTGGAGCATGCGCAGACTGAGTGCAAGAGTTACAGAGAAACAGCCGAGAAGGCGGTGGAAGCACTTAGGGCCCATGCTGGCAGTGTCAGATCTTCCAAAGCTTCTGCGGCGAGCAAAGCTCGTGCTGGATCCGAGGGAGAGAAGTCGCGTGCGCCAAGCATGGCCAAACCCTGATGTACTTCTACCTTCTTTCTTTGTTGTACTTTGTAAACTTGTGATATAAAAAGGCTCACTCCTGTACTTAGCAAATTTTTGATAATAGAGATCCTTTTGGTGTTTGAAAATTGAATGTCTCTGGTATTGAATTCTTTGAATACTGTGTTCTGGATGGTATTGAAATATTTGAATACATATACACACTTGAATATAAAGGGATGAGTCACAACTCGATCACCCAAACTATTGAGTGACTTGAAAATTGAACGTTGTTGTAGCACAACTTGAAATCGTTAACATTTGTATGTGAGGGGTTGAGTCGCAACTCAAGCACCCAAACTTGTTAGACGATATTGAAATTGAAGGTTGTGTTGTAGCACAACTTGAAATCGTTAACATTTGTATGTGAGGGGTTGAGTCGCAACTCAAGCACCCAAACTTGTTGGACGATATTGAAATTGAAAGTCATTTAACGTTTGCACGTAAGGGGTAGTGTCGCAACACAAACTCCCAAACTCGTTAAATAACCAGTAACTTGAAGGTTGTGTTGTAGCACAACCCGAAACCGTCTAACATCTGCCTGTAAGGGGTTGAATCGCAACTCAATCACCCAAACTTGTTAAACGACCTGACAATTTGAATGTAGATAGCTTGAAACTGCTCCAGAATTTGAATCGATAAGATGACTATTTGAAAGCAATCTTTATTCAGCTTGGAATTTACATCAAGGATAGAGCATTTTGAGATGTCTAGCTTTCCAAGCTCATGGCAATCGATAGGATCCTTTGCTTTCTCCTGATTCGATCCTGTCTGGAATTTCCCAGTTGGGAGCTAGTTTCCCGCTGCTGTGTTTTCTGGCAATACGAATGGTTGCTTGAAAGTTGACCATCTCTAACCCCCAGATCTTTCAATCTCAAGGGAGATCTTCACTGTCGATGTTTGACAGAATGATTTTGCCTGCCTTTGACAAATTCTTGGAGATGTCCTACTCGTAGCAGATCTTCCAAATGATACCTTAGCCGGTGGCATTGGTCGGTAGAATGGCCATGACTGCGATGGAAATCACAGTAGACTGTTTTGTCTGCAGTGAACTTGGTATCGAGCTGCAGTGGATTAGGCCATCGAAGGAATTCTTCGTGTTAAATGCGATCGAGGATTTGCTCGATTGGTAGATTCCACTCGGTGAAAGTGGTCTTCTTTGCAGGAGATCGATGTCCATCGTTTCTTGACCGCTTGTTGGCTGGATGGGCTGCTGCCTCAGCATTGTGGGCTTTGGCAGCATACTTGGGAATTTCTCTTTCCGCCGGTCTTCGATTCATTTCTCGCCCTTTTCGAGCGACTTGATCATCTTCAACCTCAATCTCTCTCTGGATTCGATCGAACATAGAACCTAGAGAAGGAGGGGGATTGCGGATAAAGTCATTGTAGATATGTTGGTCGAAGCGGAGTGCATTCTGGAAAGCCAACATGATAGCTTCATCATCCAGATGTCTCCCGGAGAGGGTAGCATGCTCGTTGCGGAAATGCCTTGTGAAGCTGCGGAGACTTTCGTCGGCGCCCATCCTCAATCTATAGAGAGAGTCGAGCTTCTTCTCTGGCTTCAGATTGAGTTGATAATGCTGCACGAAGAGTTTAGCCAAAACATCGAACTGGTACCCAGCTCGGAGATTGTGATACCAGTCGAGTGACGGCTCATCGAGACTTCCTGCGAAGGTGCGGCAGAGCACGTTGTTTTCTTCTTCGTGCGGCGTTAGAGCTTGCTTGAATGCGAGGATGTGGAGAGTAGGATCTCCTCGGACGCAGTTGAATTTGGGGAGGATAGGAGTTCTCCATCCCCTTGGGAATGTTGACTCGAAGAGACTTCGATGGAGAGGTCCGACGGAGGAATATCCATCTCTACGACTGTATCCTCAACCTGGATATAGATCGAGAGGTAGAATCGAGAGGTCTTGTTCAGGCCTCTGAATATCAGCAGGTTGAAGTCGATGGCGAAGGTCCGATCCGAGTCCCCGTTGGAGTGGAATGGAATGGGAGATTCTACTCTTTGAAGGAGCGCCTTTCATTTGGTGCTTCCTTGGTATGTTGAGCTTTGAAGGTACCCTCTTGTCGCAGTTGCGGCCAGAAGACGATTAGGAAGACTTGTCGTCGAGGCGATCCCAAACACTCTGCTTCCAGGGGGCAGCAGAGGGAGTTGGGTCGCGTCGGAGTCTCTCGAGGGCAGCAGTGCCCATTGACCTCCGTTGTTCGGAGTGGATTGAAGGTCGCGGAAGATTGACCCTCTCGCTTGTAGAGGGGATAGGAAGAGCGATTCCAGCCTCGGAAGCTGCTTTCTTAAGAGCATCCCTCTCAGCAGTGAGGGTGGCATTTTGCTTTGCCAATTGAAGCAATTGGAAGTCGACCGCAGAGATTTGGTAGGTCGATGGAGGGTCTTCAGCAAGAGCGGGGATAGTTTGCCCAATCGACTGTCGTGCGGGCTGGGCGATCGGTCGATCGACAGATCTCCCACTCCCTGAGCGAACCCCCATCTCAGGAACAGCAAGGGGCTGTCCGAAGTTGAGCCTTTGACTCATTGATCGAGTCTCAGGACGAGCTTGTTGTTGAGTGTTACTTCCTTCTGGTTGACCCTGATGTTTAGTCTTCGCCATTCAGTAAGCGAAGGGTGCAATGAGAGTGCCGACGTCCGAGCGGTTGTTTGCTTAACCGAGGGGGCGAGGAAGTTTGACTATTGATCAGTTGTCCACTTGACTGATCTAATAGTAGTTGCAGAACGGACACAGCTTCTCGTTCGATCCCACAGACGGCGACAAACTGTGGGGAAAAATCTTCGTGCCGACCCGAAGACCTCGCCTCACCAGTCAATCGAAGTTGAAGTCGAAGAGCGTTGTTTGATCTATCGAGTAGAGTTGTAGCTTTTGATATGCTAACAGAGAAGCAACCAGAGAGAATTGACACGAGAAGTGATCTCGGAGTTCAGCTGAAGCCTACGTCTCCGTGCTATAGGGAGCAACCCGAATTCACTAACACTTTTTTCGAAGTGACATCGACAGGCCGAGTGTCACTGAAGTTTCTTCAACTTGTTCAAAGACAAGAAGAAGATCAAGGTGAGGTAGAGGGTAAGAGGAGATAGAGGTTTCTAAGACAGATATCAGATGATGGCACTAATCTGTTTTCAGAGCTCTGGTTTGAGTTCTGGAGTTTCAGGTTTTGAAAATCCGATCCTTTTACATTCGAAGGCTCTGCTATTTATAGGATTCTCTGGTGGTAAATGGCGGTTTCTGCTGCAGCATCTGGGGATCCTCCAGGTAAAGCCGGCGGGCCCCGCTACCGTCTTCTGGGGGATTCCACAGGCTCTTGGTCCCACCAGGCAGGGCCGGTGGGTCCAGCGATAGTCCTCATGGGCCCACCAGGCAGGGCCGGTGGGTCCCGTGGTGGTCCTCGTGGGCCCACCAGGCAGGGCCGGTGGGTCCCGATGTAGTCTCCGGGGGCCCACCAGGCAGGGCTGGTGGGTCCCGTGGTAGTCTCCGGGAGGCCTACCAAGCGGGGCCGGTGGGTCCTGTGGTAGTCTCCGGGAGCCCACCAGGCAGGGCCAGTGGGTCCCGTTGTTTGGCAACCTTCTTACCAAAATTTTCACCCACAGCGGTAGTTGGTAAACTTCTGCCAAAATTTGCACCCACAGTTACCCCCTCCAAGTTAGCTAGAGCTCGTTCTGGCTGGCTTGGATTTGGAGCAAAAAACATCAACCCCCTATCGCAAAAGGCACGAAGAAGCTTTGTCGAATGTTAGCATAAAAAAGACTGATCGGTCAATTTTAACCGATCGGTCAAGTTTGTCTGATCGGTCAATTTTGACCGATCGGTCAAGTTTGTCCGATCGGTCAATTTTGACCGATCGGTCAAGTTTGACCGATCGGTCAAATTCAACCGGTCAAGGATTGGGTGATCGGTCAAAAAACATGGTTTTTTGACCGATCCAGTAGAAAATTGACCGATCGGTTGGTTTTGACCGATCGGTCAAGTTTGACCGATCGGTTAAAATCAGCCGGTCAAGGTTTGGGTGATCGGCAAAAAACCCTAATTATTTGCCAGATCCAGTAGAAAATCGACCGATCGGTTGATTTTGACCGATTGGTCAAGTTTGACCGATCGGTTAAAATCAGCCGGTCAAGGTTTGGGTGATCGGCAAAAAACCCTAATTTTTTTGCCAGATCCAGTAGAAAATCGACCGATCGGTTGATTTTGACCGATCGGTCAAGTTTGACCGATCGGTTAAAATCAGCCGGTCAAGGTTTGGGTGATCGGCAAAAAACCCTAATTTTTTTGCCAGATCCAGTAGAAAATCGACCGATCGGTTGATTTTGACCGATCGGTTAAAATCAGCCGGTCAAGGTTTAGGTGATTAGCAAAAAACCTTAGTTTTTTGCCAGATCCAGTAGAAAATCGACCGATCGGTTGATTTTGACCGATCGGTCAAGTTTGACCGATCGGTCAAATTCAACCGGTCAAGGATTGGGTGATCGGTCAAAAAACATGGTTTTTTGACCGATCCAGTAGAAAATTGACCGATCAGTTGATTTTGACCGATCGGTCAAGTTTGACCGATCGGTTAAAATCAGCCGGTCAAGGTTTGGGTGATCGGCAAAAAACCCTAATTATTTGCCAGATCCAGTAGAAAATCGACCGATCGGTTGATTTTGACCGATAGGTCAAGTTTGACCGATCGGTTAAAATCAGCCTGTCAAGGTTTGGGTGATCGGCAAAAAACCCTAATTTTTTTGCCAGATCCAGTAGAAAATCGACCGATCGGTTGATTTTGACCGATCGGTCAAGTTTGACCGATCGGTTAAAATCAGCCGGTCAAGGTTTGGGTGATCGGCAAAAAACCCTAATTTTTTTGCCAGATCCAGTAGAAAATCGATCGATCGGTTGATTTTGACCGATCGGTCAAATTTGACCGATCGGTTAAAATCAGCCGGTCAAGGTTTAGGTGATCGGCAAAAAACCTTAGTTTTTTGCCAGATCCAGTAGAAAATCGACCGATCGGTTGATTTTGACCGATCGGTCAAGTTTGACCGATCGGTTAAAATCAGCCGGTCAAGGTTTGGGTGATCGGCAAAAAACATTAGTTTTTTGCCAGATCCAGTAGAAAATCGACCGATCGGTTGATTTTGACCGATCGGTCAAATTTGACCGATCGGTTAAAATCAGTCGGTCAAGGTTTGGGTGATCGGTAGAAAACCTTAGTTTTTTGCCAGATCCAGTAGAAAATCGACCGATCGGTTAATTTTGACTGATCGGTCAAATTTGACCGATCGGTTAAAATCAGCCGGTCAAGGTTTGGGTGATCGGCAAAAAACCTTAGTTTTTTACCAGATCCAGTAGAAAATTGACCGATCGGTTGATTTTGACTGATCGGTTAAGGTTAACCGATCGGTTAAAATCAGCCGGTCAAGGTTTGGGTGATCGGCAAAAAACCTTAGTTTTTTGCCAGATCAAGTAGAAAATCGACCGATCGGTTGATTTTGATCGATCGGTCAAGTTTGACCGATCGGTTAAAATCAGCCGGTCAAGGTTTGGGTGATCGGCAAAAAGCAAGTCGAAGAAACTTCAGTGACACTCGGTCTGTCGAGGTCACTTCGAAAAAAGTGTTAGTGAATTCGGGTTACTACCTATAGCACGGAGACGTAGGCTTCGGCTGAACTCCGAGATCACTTCTCGTATCAATTCTCTCTGGTTGCTTCTCTGTTAGCATATCAAAAGCTGCAACTCTACTCGATAGATCAAACAACGCTCTTCGACTTCAACTTCGATTGACTGGTGAGGCGAGGTCTTCGGGTCGGCACGAAGATTTTCCCCCACAGTTTGGCGCCGTCTGTGGGATCGAACGAGAAGCTGTGTCCGTTCTGCAACTACTATTAGATCAGTCAAGTGGACAACTGATCAATAGTCAAACTTCCTCGCCCCCTCGGTTAAGCAAACAAACGTCGGACGTCGGCACTCTCGTTGCACCCTTCGCTTACTGAATGGCGAAGACTAAACATCAGGGTCAACCAGAAGGAAGTAACACTCAACAACAAGCTCGTCCTGTGACTCGATCAATGAGTCAAAGGCTCAACTTCGGATAGCCCCTTGCTGTTCCTGAGATGGGGGTTCGCTCAGGGAGTGGGAGATCTGTCGATCGACCGATCGCCCAGCCTGCACGACAGTCGATTGGGCAAACTATCCCCGCTCTTGCTGAAGACGCTCCATCGACCTACCAAATCTCTGCGGTCGACTTCCAATTGCTTCAATTGGCAAAGCAAAATGCCACCCTCACTGCTGAGAGGGATGCTCTTAAGATAGCAGCTTCCGAGGCTGGGATCGCTCTTCCTATCCCCTCTACAAGCGAGAGGGTCAATCTTCCGCGACCTTCAATCCACTCCGAACAACGGAGGTCAATGGGCACTGCTGCCCTCGAGAGAATCCGATGTGACCCAACTCCCTCTGCTGCCCCCTGGAAGCAGAGTGTTTGGGATCGCCTCGACGACGAGTCTTCCTAATCGTCTTCTGGCCGCAACTGCGACAAGAGGGTACCTTCAAAGCTCAACATACCAAGGAAGCACCAAATGAAAGGCGCTCCTTCAAAGAGTAGAGTCTCCCCTTCCATTCCACTCCAACGGGGACTCGGATCGGACCTTCGCCATCGACTTCAATCTGCTGATATTCAGAGGCCTGAACAAGACCTCTTGATTCTACCTCTCGATCTACATCCAGGTCGAGGATACAGTCGTAGAGATGGATATTCCTCCGCCGGAGCTCTCCATCGAAGTCTCTTCGAGTCAACATTCCCAAGGGGATGGAGAACTCCTATCCTCTCCAAATTCAACTGCGTCCGAGGAGATCCTACTCTCCACATCCTCGCATTCAAGCAAGCTCTAACGCCGCATGAAGAAGAAAACAACGTGCTCTGCCGCACCTTCGCAGGAAGTCTCGATGAGCCGTCACTCGACTGGTATCACAATCTCCGAGCTGGGTCCATCACCCAGTTTGATGTTTTGGCTAAACTCTTCGTGCAGCATTATCAACTCAATCTGAAGCCAGAGAAGAAGCTCGACTCTCTCTATAGATTGAGGATGGGCGCCGACGAAAGTCTCTGCAGCTTCACAAGGTGTTTCCACAACGAGCACGCTTCACAAGGCATTTCAAAGGCAGGCAAAATCATTCTGTCAAACATCGACAGTGAAGATCTCCCTTGAGATTGAAAGATCTGGGGGTTAGAGATGGTCAACTTTCAAGCAACCATTCGTATTGCCAGAAAACACAGCAGCGGGAAACTAGCTCCCAACTGGGAAAGTCCAGACAGGATCGAATCAGGAGAAAGCAAAGGATCCTATCGATTGCCACGAGCTTGGAAAGCTAGACATCTCAAAATGCTCTATCCTTGATGTAAATTCCAAGCTGAATAAAGATTGCTTTCAAATAGTCATCTTATCGATTCAAATTCTGGAGCAGTTTCAAGCTATCTACATTCAAATTGCCAGGTCGTTTAACAATTTTGGGTGATTGAGTTGCGATTCAACCCCTTACAGGCAGATGTTAGACGGTTTTGGGTTGTGCTACAACACAACCTTCAAGTTACTGGTCATTTAACGAGTTTGGGAGTTTGTGTTACGACACTACCCCTTACGTGCAAATGTTAAATGACTTTCAATTTCAATATCGTTCAACAAGTTTGGGTGCTTGAGTTGCGACTCAACCCCTCACATACAAATGTTAACGATTTCAAGTTGTGCTACAACACAACCTTCAATTTCAATATCGTCTAACAAGTTTGGGTGCTTGAGTTGCGACTCAACCCCTCACATACAAATGTTAACGATTTCAAGTTGTGCTACAACAACGTTCAATTTTCAAGTCACTCAACAGTTTGGGTGATCGAGTTGCGACTCATCCCTTTATATTCAAGTGTGTATATGTATTCAAATATTTTAATACCATCCAGAACACAACATTCAAAGAATTCAATACCAGAGACATTCAATTTTTAAACACCAAAAGGATCTCTATTATCAAAAATTTGCTAAGTACAGGAGTGAGCCTTTTCATATCACAAGTTTACAAAGTACAACAAAGAAAGAAGGTAGAAGTACATCAGGGTTTGGCCACGCTTGGCGCACGCGACTTCTCTCCCTCGGATCCAGCACGAGCTTTGCTCGCCGCAGAAGCTTTGGAAGATCTAACACTGCCAGCATGGGCCCTAAGTGCTTCCATCGCCTTCTCGGCTGTTTCTCTGTAACTCTTGCACTCGGTCTGCGCATGCTCCAACTCCTTATTGAGGGCCTCCTCCCTGACAGCTGAGGCTATCTCCTTAGCAGCAAAAGCGGCATCTCTTGCAGCAAGTTCAGCCTCCAACTCCTTTATTCTATTCAAGCGATCGAAGCCCAAGTTCTCGATCCTGAAGAATCGATTCCTCAACTCCTCAAGCTCGTGACCCCGGGCCTCGAAGCCATTCTGCCAGCCCTTGCTCTCCAGTTTTTCCTTGCGGAGGGCCTCAATCTTAGCCTTCAAGGCCTCCTTCTTGGAAGACAGAAGCTCCCTCAGCTTATCCTTTTCCTCGTAGGCAGCTTCCAATTCATCCGTTAGGCGAGAGACTTCAGATAAAGCCTCTCGCTCTCCGTACTTCTTGAACAGCTTCGTGCCGAATTTCAGAACCGCTGAGTTCTGCGAACAAACAAGAAATGATGAGTATATCAAAGGGTTCAATTCGAAAGACAATTCAAGCTGATGCACTTACCACCACTTCAAGCCTATGAAAGGCTTCCTCGATCGGGGCCCCCGGAAGGTTGTAGAGCTTCCGGATCACGGGAGTTGGGCGGTTGATGTCAACCTCACCCAAATCCTTCAAAAGTGAAGTCGTGCCAGCAGGCGTGCCTATAATCAATCAAAAGTTCAAAAGAGTTAGAATATTTTCAAACTCCAAAGGCAGTATGATCAGAAATAGGATCTAATAAGTTTACCTGAGACATCGACTTGAGGAGCCTTCCCCTTTCCACGATCGGAGCGCTTACCCCGAGGGGTCGACTTCTCCTTAGTGGGAGTTGGCTCTGGATCAGGTTGAGGAACCCCATCACCCACATGGCTCTCCCTCTCCAAGTGAATAGGAGAAGGAGCACCCTGGGGAGGTGAGGCACCCCCTTCCTCTTGCTGATCGCCTGGCTGCTCGAGCCCAGCCACAATGGCTGCCATCTCCTCAGCCAGAGAGAGAGTATGAGAAGGGGGTGGGGGTTGTTCAACCTCCAGACCCCCACTCATAGTCCCCCCTTCGAGACGAGGAACTTCAGGAAGGATTTGATCGAGGGGTGTGGGGTTGCTTCCAACCCCACCACTCCCTGAGAACTTGATTTTGAAACGCACCGGGCGCTTCTTCAACTCCTCGAAATGGTAGGCGGGAACCACCTTGTGGCCTTCGCCCTCCACGTCCATAACTTCCTCCATGCGACGGGCCTTGGCCTCATCGATAGGGATAGGAAGAGAGTCTTCCTCTTCTGCACCACCAGGGGGGGTGGGAGGAATTTCTTCCTCACCACCCCCGTTTCCATTATCTCCACCAGTGGGGGTAGGAGGAAGATCATCCTCACTACCCCCATCCTCATCATCTCCAATGTTGCCGCCGTCGCCGTTGCTTCCATTTTTGGTTTCTTCCTCCTCTTCTTCCTCGTCTCCTTTCTTCTTTTCTTCTTCTTCATCTTCATCCTCCTCCTCTTTGTCCTCATCTTCTTTTTGCTTAATGAGGACCTTCCTCTTCTTCTTCGCTGGGCTCCTCTGTATCACCAGCTTTTCCTCAGAGGTGGGCAATCGGCGCCTCGCACCATAGGCCTTCTTCTCGATCCTAACCTTCCTGATGATCTTGCCAGACTGAGGATCCTCCTCGTAGTCTGAGTACAAGACCTCATTGTCTTCATATCTGGCCTGCGATCGGTGAAGGAGATTGGCTTTTCCGTACCTCACTGGGCAGTTTGAAAACTGCTTCCAGGACCTGGTACCGCAGGTCAACTCGAGAAACAGATTGTCGAAGACCTGCTTCCAGGACTTCCTTATTCACATCAGTGCAAGGAGTCTCTGGCACTGAGAGTGGCGTCCAAGCACCAGCCACTGAGAGCGGCCATTCTGTGTACAGCTTGTCGGAGGTAACTGTGTCGGTGAGGGGGCGTAGAGCAGAAATCCCAGTGAGGTTGAAGAAAGGGCTGTCTTTCCTCGAGGCCCATCGGTAGTGATAGAAGAAATAACCCAACTCGATCCGGGCCTCTTCGTCATCTGGAATACTGGAGTAACACTCCCTCAGCTCCTTCTGAAAATCGGACTCTACACGGCAGAAGGCATAGATTATCCTCCATGCGTTGCCAGTGATCTGTCCTGGGCAAAGGCCGGAGGTGTTTAGCAACCTCGCGGCAAACGGCAGTAGCAAAAGGCGAAGTCCGCAGTTCAGCTGACCCACGGAGACCACAGTCCCCATCACCTGTTCATTACTGGCAATGTTCACAAACACAGTCTGCTTGTCGATGCCAAAGCCAGCTTGAATCCCAGACAGCGAAGGCCGGATCTTCCCTTCTGAGAAGCATGCCAACAGCCCCTGCCACTTCGCCCTCTTCTTGTCAGTAAGCTCGCCACCTGTGTTGTAGATGTAGTATGGCTCTTCAGCCAGTGGCAGCAAAGGGCCCATGACGAACTTCACCTTCGGGATGTGCTCTGGCCTTGATGGAGCAGAAGCGAATCCTACTCCAGCGTGCCTCTTGCCCAGTCGGCCCAACTCCACCAGCACTGCCTTGCCCTTGCCGCGACCTTTGGGGGGGGATGATTCTTCAGAGATTTCCTTCCCCTTCCTCTTGGAAGGAACCAAGACCTTCTTCGAACTACCAGAGGAGGCCATTCGATCGATCGAAAGGGAACAGAGAAAAGGAGATCGGAAGCAAAAGCTCTGGACTTCGAAAAATTTTCTAAAAGCGTGAGGCGAAAATGACAGCCAGAGAAGCTTAAGTATTCTGAGGAATTCAGACACACAAATCGAGATAACACGTGTCATCACCATATCAAATCGTGTGTTTTTGAAAGTACACGTGGCATCCATCCATAGCAAGCACAAAACCAGGTGAACAGTCGGGACCAGACGAAGCGTCAGACCACCGATCCAGACTAGCCACCGGTCAAAGCAAACCACCGGTCTGAGTGAACCGGACCGCCGGTTCAAAGCTACATTTAGGCAAACCGAAGATTCAAAAACAGAAAAAATCGAACTCCATCAATATTCAAGACTCTGCCAAAGATCAAAGGAGAAAAACAAGCTATACCACTCCCTCAAAAGTACAGGTTCAAGACTTTAACCTTGACCGGCTGATTTTAACCGATCGATCAAACTTGACCGATCGATCAAACTTGACCGATCGGTCAAAATCAACCGATCGGTCGATTTTCTACTGGATCTGGCAAAAAACCAAGGTTTCTTACCGATCACCCAAACCTTGACCGACTGATTTTAGCCGATCGGTCAAACTTGACCGATCGGTCAAAATCAACCGATCGGCCGATTTTCTACTAGATCTGGCAAAAAACCAAGGTTTTTTGCCGATCACCCAAACCTTGACCGGCTGATTTTAGCCGATCGATCAAGCTTGACCGATCGGTCAAAATCAACCGATCGATCGATTTTCTACTGGATCTGGCAAAAAACTTGTGTTTTTTGCCGATCACCAAAACCTTGACCGGCTGATTTTAGCCGATCGGTCAAAATCAACCGATCGGTCGATTTTCTACTGGATCTGGCAAAAAACTTGTGTTTTTTGCCAATCACCAAAACCTTGATCAGCTGATTTTAGCCGATCGGTCAAACTTGACCGATCGGTCAAAATCAACCGATCGGTCGATTTTCTACTGGATCTGGCAAAAAACCAAGGTTTTTTGCCGATCACCCAAACCTTGACCGGCTGATTTTAGCCGATCGATCAAGCTTGACCGATCGGTCAAAATCAACCGATCGGTCGATTTTCTACTGGATCTGGCAAAAAACCAAGGTTTTTTGCCGATCATCCAAACCTTGACCGACTGATTTTAACCGATCGGTCAAAATCAATCGATCGGTCGATTTTCTACTGGATCTGGCAAAAAACTTAGGTTTTTTGCCGATCACCCAAACCTTGACCGGCTGATTTTAGCCGATCGGTCAAACTTGACCGATCGGTCAAAATCAACCGATCGGTCGATTTTCTACTGGATCTGGCAAAAAATCAAGGTTTTTTGCTGATCACCCAAACCTTGACCGGCTGATTTTAACCGATCGGTCAAACTTGACCGATCGATCAAAATCAACCGATCGGTCAATTTTCTACTGGATCGGTCAAAAAACCATGTTTTTTGACCGATCACCCAATCCTTGATCGGCTGAATTTGACCGATCGGTCAAACTTGACCGATCGGACAAACTTGACCGATCGGCCAAAATTGATCGATCGGTCAAAATTGACCGATCAGTCTTTTTTATGCTAACATTCGACAAGCCTCTTCGTGTCTTTTGCGACAGGGGGTTGCTGTTATTTGCACCAAATCCAAGCCAGCCAGAACGAACTCTAGCTAACTTGGAGGGGGTAACTATGGGTGCAAATTTTGGTAAGAAGGTTGCCAAACAACGGGACCCACTGGCCCTGCCTGGTGGGCTCCCGGAGACTACCACGGGACCCACCGGCCCCGCTTGGTAGGCCTCCCGGAGACTACCACGGGACCCACCGGCCCTGCCTGGTGGGCCCCCGGAGACTACAGCGGGACCCACCGGCCCTGCCTGGTGGGCCCACGAGGACCACCACGGGACCCACCGGCCCTGCCTGGTGGGCCCACGAGGACTATCGCTGGACCCACCGGCCCTGCCTGGTGGGACCAAGAGCCTGTGGAATCCCCCAGAAGACGGTAGCGGGGCCCGCCAGCTTTACCTGGAGGATCCACAGATGCTGCAGCAGAAACCACCATTTACCACCAGAGAATCCTATAAATAGCAGAGCCTTCGAATGTAAAAGGATCGGATTTTCAAAACCTGAAACTCCAGAACTCAAATCAGAGCTCTGAAAACAGATCAGTTCCATCATCTGATATCTGTCTCAGAAACCTCTATCTCCTCTTACCCTCTACCTCACCTTGATCTTCTTCTTGTCTTTGAACAAGTCGAAGAAACTTCAGTGACACTCGGCATGTCGAGGTCACTTCGAAAAAAGTGTTAGTGAATTCGGGTTGCTCCCTATAGCACGGAGACGTAGGCTTCGGCTGAACTCCGAGATCACTTCTCGTGTCAATTCTCTCTGGTTGCTTCTCTGTTAGCATATCAAAAGCTGCAACTCTACTCGATAGATCAAACAACGCTCTTCGACTCCAACTTCGATTGACTGGTGAGGCGAGGTCTTCGGGTCAGCACGAACATTTTCCCCCACAACCGCGGGACCCACCGGCCCTACCTGGTGGGCCCACGAGGACCCCCACGAGACCCACCGACCCTGCCTGATGGGCCCACGAGGACCACCGCGAGACCCACCGGCCCTGCCAGATGGGCCCACGAGGACCACCGCGAGACCCACCGGCCCTGCCTGGTGGGCCCACAAGGACCATCGCGAGACCCACCGGCCCTGCCTGGTGGGCCCACGAGGACCACCGCGAGACCCACCGGCCCTGCCTGGTGGGCCCACGAGGACCACCGCGGGACCCACCGGCCCTGCCTGGTGGGCCCACGAGGACCACTACGGGACCCACCGGCCCTACCTGGTGGGCCCACGAGGACTATCATAGGATCCACCGCCCTGCCTGGTGGGACCAAGAGCCTGTGGAATCCCCCAGAAGACGGTAGCGGGGCCCGCCAGCTTTACCTGGGGGATCCCCAGATGCTGCAGCAGAAACCACCATTTACCACCAGAGAATCCTATAAATAGCAGAGCCTTCGAATGTAAAAGGATCGGATTTTCAAAACCTGAAACTCCAGAACTCAAACCAGAGGTCTGAAAACAGATCAGTGCCATCATCTGATATCTGTCTCAGAAACCTCTATCTCCTCTTACCCTCTACCTCACCTTGATCTTCTTCTTGTCTTTGAACAAGTCGAAGAAACTTCAGTGACACTCGGCCTGTCGAGGTCACTTCGAAAAAAGTGTTAGTGAATTCGGGTTGCTCCCTATAGCACGGAGATGTAGGCTTCGGCTGAACTCCGAGATCACTTCTCGTGTCAATTCTCTCTGGTTGCTTCTCTGTTAGCATATCAAAAGCTGCAACTCCAATCGATAGATCAAACAACGCTCTTCGACTTCAACTTCGATTGACTGGTGAGGCGAGGTCTTCGGGTCGGCACGAAGATTTTCCCCGACAAATACCTATCGGATGAATTTATTGGGTACCTACGTAAGCATGGGATCGTATCCCAGTTGACTGCACTAGGGACACCATAACAAAATGGTATATCTGAGAGGAGAAACCAAACTTTGTTAGACATGATTCGGACTATGATGAGTTATGCAACATTGCCACCTAGTTTTTGGGGATATGCCTAGAGACGGTAGCATATACTTTGAACTTTGTTCCATCAAAGTCAGTACCTCTAACGCCTTGGGAGCTGTGGTTGAAGCGAAAGTCAAACCTACAGCACTTTAGGAATTGGGGCTGTCCAGCACATGTGCGGAAGGACAAGCGAGATAAGATGGAGTCAAAGACTAAGGTATGTCTGTTCGTTGGGTATCGAAAAGGGACAAAGGGTGGTTTATTTTATAATCCTGAGGATAGAAAGGTTGTCGTCTCGACGAACGCCATATGTAATATCCGGTACGTTTAATTCCAGGGCAGCCCAGTTATATTTTTTTTTATTTTATCTGTTGCTAAATTGATTGATTTGCTTTCGTATTATGATCGTCATTGGTGTGTTCTTGAACCTGAGTTGGACCGGGCAGTGGGCCGCGGGTCCGGGTCGCTAGGCGACGCTGGAGGCATGGCAGGAATGATTTTGATGATAATTTAAATTAATTAAAGTAACAAGTTTTATGGCGAGTCTGTTGAACTCGTAAGGTTTGCGCACCGGCCCGTCTTGGTGCGATGCGAGCTCGAGTGCGATCCACGCTCAACTGCTAGCTATGCTTATTTGCAAAAATATAAATATAAAAAAAAAAAACACAAACCCAATCTCAAACCCAACTAACCTGATCTTAGGAATCGGATTCATATCCTTTCTGTTAAATTAAGGCCATCCGATTAAATCAGATTGCATCTCACCTCTTTATGTCAACCTCTTCACATCAATCCCTAAATCCCCCAACCATCCGATCGAGATCGGATGCACCCAACCTAACCCAACCCAACCGAACCCAGCACTCTCTCTCTATCTCTCTCTCCCATCTCACCTCTCAGCCCCTTCTCCCTCTCAAACCCGATCTCTCCCTCCCCCTCTATCTCTCAAAACCGATCCCTCTCTCCCCCCTATCTCTCAGCCGAAACCCCATCAAAACCGATCCGATCCCCTGCGCGACCCCCTCTCAATCCCGATTCCCTCGATTCTGATCCCCTTCCGATTTTCCATCAATTCCGATCCCTTCCCTCTCATCTTTATCTCCCCGTTAGCCCCGAGCTGATCTCCTCCGAGATACCCGCAGCCCCCTCCCCTATTTAACAAACCCTAGACCTAGCCCGATCCGATCCCCCTCTGATCTCTCCATCCGATCGCCCCGATCTCTCTCCTTCCTCTCTTGCGGTGGGGCTTTGCGTGCTTGGCGCCTGAGAGCAACCGGCCGGAGGAGTCGCTGCCAGAGTCTACGACCCCGTCATCAGGTCCGCCCCCTCTTTTTCCCCCGTTTTTCTCTTTGGTTCTGGCAAGACCAGCCCCCTCTGTTATGACTTGCGCAGCCATGGCCGTCGGCCAAGTGGCCGGTGGCGGTGCACCTGGCGAAGCCGACTGTATCCAGGTTGTCTCTCCATTTTGTTTTTCCCTTTTCCTTGAGAACCGATCAGCCCCAACCCCCCTGGTGGGCTTTGTCTTGTCGCAGCAATGGCTGCCGGCCTAGTGGCCGGAGGTTGCATAGCCAACAGAGCTGACCAAGCCAAGCTAGGCCCTCTCCGACCACCCGACCCTCGACCTTGCATGCGATGTCGGTCTAGCCCTTGAACCCACACCCGAGGTCAGCAGGCCCGATCTCATCGGGTCATGCATGCTTCAAAGTTGATATTGCCGACGGCTTGCTATCGGTAGCCTGACAGGTTGTAGCCCCGACCAGCCACCATCGACCCGTCCCTCCCTTCATTGCGATGTCTGTGCCTTGTGCCCGATGGCCCAACGAACCCAGTCAACCTTTGGCCTTGTATGACCCTTGCCTGTCGGTTTTGGCCAAGCACCCGACGCCGAAAACCTTGGGTAAATTTCTATTTTCTTTTTTGTGGTTTTGTTGTTGGCAGTCGGCCCGATGGCGGATTCACCAAGCCAAACAAGGTCGCACCCAAACAACCCTCGTACCCATCCGGTCGTTCCCAGATTCGACCTATCGAGACTAGTTAATTACCCCCGATCCGAGTTTAGACTCGGTAAGGCCCATGAGTCCGTCTGTTAATTTTTTTTTCTGAACCCAAAACCCTAGCCCGAGGACGTCTCGGGCAAAAGACGAACCGAGCCCCGACTTGGCTTTCTCACCCTGGTAGGGACCCACCGACTTAGATTTTAATATATGCTCGTGTGATTGAATTACTAGTTTGTACCGGGACGATCCAGCCGTGGACGGAGCAGAGGCCAGAGACAGGAGTCCGTGCGCGTCGACCAGGTGACACAGCACGCTTTCTTTAATAATTAATAATGTCGATATAGAAATTAAGGGTAGGTGTCCATAACGCTGCATGCGGGTCCCGCCGGACGTCGTCGCATGTGGTCGAGTAGACCCCGCCTTGCATGCGGAGTCGCGAGTCCGGCGACGTATGCATAAAAAGTTATTAATTTAATAATAAATATTATATTGTTTGCATGGACACCATAGATAGGTTTTCCCTTAATTTGAATAAATAAATAATTAAAGAATTACCGGGACCCACCCTCCCGAGGGGAGCGTGGTAACCCCAGTAAATAGATTTTGGGTGAGAGTGATTTATTTTATTTGATTATGATGCTGGGTTGTGAGTGGGTGCGAATCCCGGGGTAATCCATTGAAAATGATTAAACACTGTTTAGTTCTTTCATCGTCATGTGTTATGTTAATGATTGTTAATCTACCTGGTTAGAGGGTAGAGACCCCGTGCGTGCAAGGGTCGTGAACCACCTTGCGCGTACAGCCGAAGTTAAGTAGGTTAGGGGTCACGGGCAAGGGTTGTGGTAAAGCCAATAGGAGGTGCCCTCGAGTAGGGATTGGCCTAGCAACCCTGTCCCGGGGAGTTGAAGTCCCCATAGTAAAGCAAGTTGGGCGGTAGAGCTCCACCGTGAAAGACGGGAAACCCCTTATGATCATCTGGGTGAATTGTGCATGGAGTTGGTGGATGCACGGCGAGAGAGTTGGCCCTCTACATCGAAATAAAAGGCCCGATAGTAATGCCCGACCGGGGGCAGGTTGAACAAAATATTCGGGGTTCATGTATGAATGCTTAGTTGTTTGATTATTAAATTTTGAATTGTATGACTGTATACACGATGGCCTAGTGACAGTAGGATTTGCATGTGAATGTAGAAATTGCATGGACACATAGGACGTGTTTGAGAACATAGCTTGACAATTAGGTTAATCAATAATTTGTCTTAAAAATTGAGCGTTGTTAATTATTAAAATTGTTAGCTTGTCACTAGCCATTTATTTGGCTAATCTCCCAAATGTATTTTTGGGGGCTACTCATTCCCACGAGTAGACTCTTCTGCAGAAACTGAGGCACAGGAGCAGCAGTAGGAGTCCAGCAGTCAGTAGAGTAGCAGCTTATTTTTTTTCTATTTATATCAATCTTAGTAGTGGTACCTTTTCATCGGATGTAATCGAATTGGATTGGAATAAGTTTCTATTAGTTAGTTAGTTTGATAAGTAGTAATGTGCTAGCTGATTTTTCTTTGGGTAGGCCTCTCCTCAAGGCCCCAAGCCTAGGTTAGATCACCACAAAAATATAAAACGAATAACTGACCAAATTTGACAAGCCCAGTAGATAGGACCTTCAGACAGATGCACCGAGTGTTCGGGAGCGGGTGAGATACTCGGCTCGCCGTCGGAGGCTTGAGCCGCGTGCTCCTTTAGAGTATATTCTGTCAGTATGTTGTGACACCGTTGAGTCGCATGTACTGAAAGGATATCCCTTTTAAAGGTCGAGCCTGATCTTTGTTTCTCCCCCTTCTTTCATTTGCTTGTGTGTGAGCGTAGAAAGAGCCCGGTGAGAATCCTAAATTGGCATAGTTAAGTAACCATACCCATAACCCTCTTCCTTTCTCACCTCACACCCCAAGAATCGGTCTTCAGATTTCTGGGGCGTGACAGCTGGTATCAGAGCCTAGGGATATGTTCCTAGGGGTTAGTTTCTAGGATTAGGAGTCTAAGTCTAGAGTCTAAATAGTTGGTTAATAGATAGTTGACGTTAGGACTATCTTTTCAATTTCAGATGACGGGTACTAGGAGTGGAAATAGTGCGAGCAACGGAGCAGGATCGTCCTCTGCGTCTGATAGCACGGCGAGGATGATGGAAATGCTGCAGGGGATGGCCACCATGGTCCAGCAGCAGCAGGCCGAGCTAGCGCAGGCTGCCCTTGCCCAGGCCCAGGCTCGTCAGCAGGCTGAGGGCGAGCGGCAAGGGAAATTGCTGAAAGACTTCAAGGCGATGGGACCACCGAGCTTCAAGGGTGAGCCAGACCCCATTGAGGCCGATCGATGGTTCCAGCAGACTGAGAAGATACTGAACGCGTTAGGCATCACCGAGGATAGGAGAGTGACCTTCGCCTCATACCAGTTTGAGGCTGAGGCTGACTTCTGGTGGCAGACTGTCCAGCGCACCAGAGCAGCAGACCGAGGAATGATTACGTGGCAAGAGTTCGAGGAACTCTTTCGGAAGAAGTTCTTTTCGGTTACCGCGCAGAACCGGATGGAGATGGAGTTTCTGGCGCTCTATCAGGGATCTCGTACTGTGACACATTATGAGGCCAAGTTCTCGGAGCTTGCGAGGTATGCTCCACACCAGGTGGCGACCGACGGTAGGAGAGCCTTGCGCTTTGAGCATGTCTTGAATCCAGCAATCAGAGGTAGGGTTACCCCTTTCTTGGGGCAATCTTATAAGGAGTTGGTCAACTGGTCCCTAGCAGTGGAGCAGGAGTTGAAGGAGTCCCGCGCTATCATGGAGAAGCGGAGTGGCAGCGGTCGCAACGGTCCACCGACTCAGAAGAGGTTTAGGCCTATGGAGACTCGACCCCCGCCGCGCCAGCCTCAGAACTTTCGTGGTCCTCTAGCTCTTGGACCGCCGCAGCGTGGATGTTTTCAGTGCGGTTCGTTTGAGCATCTGAAGTGGAACTGTCCACAGCTTCGTCGGCAGCCACTCCTACCAGCTCCACCCCAGAGGCCTGCTCTGCTGCCACCACCTGTGCAGCAGCAGAGGCCTCCACAGAGAGCTCAGCAGCAGCAGCGTCCTCCCCAGGCACAGCAGCAGAGGTCTTTCCCCCGTCAGGGCGGAGGAGGCAACCAGGCTCAGGGAAGGACGTACATGCTAGTTGGTCAAGACCCAGAGGCTTCTGGGGGAGCGATCGAAGGTAACCCTGAACTTAGAATTTCAATTCGTAGACGTAATGGTGTAGTTGTCTTTGCTATTAGTTTTGACTCGTTAGAACTTGTAGCAACCGGTAGCTAGATTAGTTTCTTACATGTTTCCGATAACGCTAGGTACCCTTCCTGTCTTTTCGACCCTTGCTTTCGTTCATTTCGATAGCGGGTCTACTCACTCCTATATCGTCCCTAGTTTTGTTAAGACTTTGGGACTGGAGTCGGTTCCATTGGTTCATACTCTGTCGGTGTTTTCACCGCTCGGGGTAAGTACCGATGTGGACCGGATCTGCCGGGACTGCATCATTCATATAGGAGACAGAGAGCTCTCGGCAGACCTCATTGTCCTAAACTTAGGAGGAGTGGACGTACTACTTGGGATGGATTGGATGTCAGCCTATCACGTTACCCTCGATTGCTTTACTAAGAAGGTCACATTCTCACCTCCGGGAAGCGAGGCTTTTTACTTCTTGGGAGACAAGCAAAAGATCTTGTGCCCGGTACCGCTGCAACAGATCACCCTCTGCTTACTAGCGCAGCTACCGAGTAGAGATAAAGATGGGAATCCAGTAGTGCTACCACCGATGGTTCGTAAGTTTCCGGATGTCTTCCCAGACGAGCTTCCAGGCTTGCCTCCACCTCGAGAGGTTGAGTTTGCTATAGATCTCGCACCGGGAGCAGCACCGATCTCAGTTGCTCCGTATAGGATGGCTCCCGTGGAGCTAAAGGAGGTGAAGACCCAGTTGGAGGAGTTACTCGATAGAGGCTTCATTCGTCCCAGCACGTCTCCTTGGGGAGCCCCAGTTTTTTTTGCTCAGAAGAAGGATGGGACGAAGAGGCTTTGTATCGACTATCTTAAGCTGAATAGCATAACGATCAAGAACAAGTACCCTTTACCTCGAATTGAGGACCTACTTGATCAGTTGAAAGAGGCTTGCTTTTTCTCGAAGATTGACTTAAGGACCGGATATCACCAGTTGGCTGTGAGAGTAGAGGATATTCCGAAGACGGCGTTCCGAACGCGATATGGGCACTATGAGTTCTTGGTCATGCCCTTCGGTCTAACGAACGCCCCTGCAGCATTTATGGATCTGATGAACCGAGTCTTCAGCATGTTCCTGGACAGATTCGTTGTAGTATTTGTGGACGATGTTCTCATTTACTCCAAGACGGAGGGAGATCATCGAGAGCACCTGAGTGCTGTGTTGCAGACCCTCAGAGACCACCAACTGTATGCCAAGCTCAGTAAGTGTGAGTTTTGGATGTAGGAGGTGAAGTTTCTCGGACACGTTGTCTCGCAGGAAGGCATCTCCGTGGATCTATCGAAGATAGAGGCCGTGATGGACTGGGAGCAGCCGAAGAACGTATTTGAGATCAGGAGTTTCTTGGGGCTAGCAGGCTATTATAGACGATTTGTGGAGGGATTTTCTCGTCTAGCAGCACCTCTCACCCGTCTGACAAAGAAGGGTGTCAGGTTCGAGTGGTCGGAGGATTGTAAGAAGTCCTTCCGGGAGTTAAAGAGGCGTCTTACTTCGGCCCCAGTGCTTACGATTCCGGCCAGTGGCAAAGGTTATGTTGTCTTCACCGATGCCTCACTGATGGGGCTTGGAGCTGTACTGATGCAGGATGGTAGGGTAATAGCCTATGCCTCTAGGCAATTGAAGACTCACGAGAGGAACTATCCCACCCATGACTTGGAGTTGGCTGCAGTGGTTTTCGCCCTGAAGATATGGAGGCAGTACTTGTACGGTGAGGAGTTCGACATTTATTGCGACCATAAGAGTCTGCGATACATCGGGAGTCAGAAGGATCTGAATATGCGTCAGAGGAGATGGATCGAGGTCTTGAAGGATTTCAATTATTCGTTCTTTTACCATCCTAGTAAGGCGAATGTTGTTGCAGATGCCTTGAGCCGAAAGTCCCGTAGCCAGCTTGCTAGATTGGTGATTGATCGACAGGACTTTCTGGCCACGATAGAAGGCTTTGATTTGTGGGTTCAGTGGGAGTCCTCTCATACCGTGTTGTGCACCATACGAGTGCAGCCTAGCCTACTTCAGAAGGTGATTGTAGCACAGAGGTTGGATTCTGAGTTGGAGGAGATTAGAGTGCGGTGCGACAGTGGGGAGTCTGTCCCCGATTGGTCGATCGATGCTGATGGAGGTCTGAGGTTTCGGAGGAGGTTGTGCCTCCCTACTGATGAGGAGGTTCGAGAGGAGGTGTTGTCAGAGGCGCATCGATCCAAATTCTCGGTGCACCCTGGCGGCACCAAGATGTATCACAATTTAAGGAGGCAGTTCTGGTGGAAGGGCATGAAGCGTGACGTGGCCGCCTTTGTGTCTAGATGTTTGACTTGTCAGCAAGTCAAGGCTGAGCACCAGAGACCGGCTGGATTGCTATAGCCGCTTCCAGTAGCTGAGTGGAAATGGGAGCACATCACGATGGATTTTGTTTCGGGGTTGCCTCTGACCCGGAACAAACATGACTCAGTTTAGGTGATCGTGGACCGACTGACGAAGTCGGCGCACTTTCTTCCGGTGTGGACGACGATGACATCTGTCGATCGAGCGAAGTTATATGTGAGGGAAATTGTCAAGCTGCACGAAGTTCCAGTTTCCATTGTCTCGGATCAAGATCCTCGGTTCGTATCTCGATTTTGGGAGAGCCTGCAGACAGCTTTGGGAACGGAGCTCAGTTTTAGCACTGCGTTTCACCCGCAGACGGATGGCCAGTCAGAGAGGACGATTCAGATTTTAGAGGATATGTTGCGGGCTTGTACAGTAGATTTTGGAGGCAGTTGGGAGGAGCACCTACCTCTTGTAGAGTTCGCCTACAACAATAGTCACCAAGCTAGCATCGGCATGGCCCCCTATGAGGCTTTGTGCGGGAGACCATGTCGGTCACCCCTTTGTTGGGCGGAGGTAGGAGAGCGGAGTCTCTTGGGGCCAGAGCTTGTCCAGGAGACGACTGAGAAGATCCAGCTGATTAGAGAGCGACTTAGAGTGGCGCAGAGTCGACAGAAGAGCTACGCAGATGTGCGTCGACGCCCGCTTGAGTTTACTGTCGGAGACCATGTCTTCCTAAAGGTTTCCCCTCGGCGAGGCATCACCAGATTTGGGAAGAAAGGGAAGTTGGCTCCGAGGTTCATAGGTCCTTTCGAGATCTTGGAGAGAGTTGGCGAGGTGGCATATCGTCTGGCACTGCCCCCGCAGGTCTCTAGCGTCCATGGTGTATTTCACGTGTCAATGCTTCGGAGGTATGAGCCAGACCCGTCGCACGTGTTAGATTGGCAGGACCTAACCCTCAGTTCAGACGCGTCCTATGAGGAGCGACCGATTAGGATCTTGGCTAGAGAAGATCGAGTGCTTCGTACAAAGACCATCCCCATGGTGAAGGTGCAGTGGCAGCACTGTAGTATGTGGGGGAAAATCTTCGTGCCGACCCGAAGACTCTCGCAGCACCAGTCAATTGGAGTCGAAGTTGACATCGAAGATCGTTGGTCGATCTATTGATTGAAGTTGTTGCTTTTGATATGTAAACAGAGAAATGCAATCAGAGAGATTGTGACACAAGATGTGATCTCGGAGTTCAGCCGAAGCCTACGTCTCCGTGCTATAGGGAGCAACCCGAATTCACTAACACTTATGTCGAAGTGATCTCGACAGGCCAAGTATCACTAGAAACACTCTGATCTCTTCGAAGGAGAGAAGAAGATCAAAGAGAGATGGTAGATGAGAAGTTTGAAATCCCAGAGCTCTGGTTTTAGAACTGAGAGTTCGATCTCTTTAGAATCGATCCTTTTACATTCGAAGGCTCTGCTATTTATAGGATTCTCTGGGAAGGATTCCGGGGTAAATGGCGGTTTCTGCTGTAGTATCTGGGGATCCTCCAGGTAAGGCTGGTGGGCTCCGCTGCTGTCTTAGGGGCTCACCAGGCAGGGCCGGTGGGTCCCGTTGTGGTACTTGGGGGGCCCACCAAGCTGGGCTGGTGGGTCCCTCGGAAGCCTTCATGGGCCCACCGGGCAGGGCCGGTGGGTCCCGCTGTGGTACTCGGGGGCCCACCAGGCAGGGTTGGTGGGTCCCTCGGAAGCCTTCATGGGCCCACCGGGCAGGGCCGGTGGGTCCCGCTGTGGTATTCGGGGGCCCACCAGGCAGGGCTGGTGGGTCCCGCTGTGGTATTCGGGGGCCCACCAGGCAGGGCTGGTGGGTCCCGCTATGGTATTCGGGGGCCCACCAGGCAGGGCCGGTGGGTCCCGCTGTTTGCAGACTTCTTGCCAAAATTTGCACCCACAGTTACCCCCTCCAAGTTAGCTAAGAGGCCTCCTTGGCTGGCTTGGACTCGTGGTGCAAAGCTAACGACCCCCTGTTACACATGAAGAGGAGCTCTGTCGAATGTTAGCGAAAAAATAGATTGATCGGTCAAATTTGACCGATCGGTCAAATTTTTGACCTATCGGTTAAAATTTGGCCGATCGGACAAATTTGACCGATCGGTCAAATTTTGACCGATCGGTCAAAATTCAACCGGTCAAGGATCGGGTGATCGGTCAAAAAACATGGTTTTTTGACCGATCCAGTAGAGATTTTGACCGATCGGTTGATTTTTGTTCGATCGGACAAATTCGACTGATCGATCAAATTTTGACCGATCGGTCAAATTTTGACCGATCGGTTAAAATTTGGCCGATCGGACAAATTTTGACCGATCGGACAAATTTGACCGATCGGACAAATTTTGACTGATCGGTCAAAATTCAACCGGTCAAGGATCGGGTGATCGGTCAAAAAACATGGTTTTTTGACCGATCCAGTAGAGATTTTGACCGATCGGTTGATTTTTGTTCGATCGGACAAATTCGACTGATCGGTCAAATTTTGACCGATCGGTCAAATTTTGACCGATCGGTTAAAATTTGGCCGATCGGACAAATTTTGACCGATCGGACAAATTTGACCGATCGGACAAATTTTGACTGATCGGTCAAAATTCAACCGGTCAAGGATCGGGTGATCGGTCAAAAAACATGGTTTTTTGACCGATCCAGTAGAGATTTTGACCGATCTGTTGATTTTTGTTCGATCGGACAAAGTTGACTGATCGGTCAAAAAAGTGATCGGTCAAATTTGATCGGTCAAGAGTGATCGGTCAAAAGTGATCGGTCAAATTTGATCGGTTAAATTTGATCGGTCAAAAGTGATCGGTCAAATTTGGATCGGTCAATTTCGACCTATCGATCGAGGTGATCGGGTGCAAATCGCCAATGGAAGGGGAGGGTGTGAACATCTTCATGTCTGTTTATGGCACCGAAGGGAGAAGTGGAGGATGGTATGGTATGGTCGATCAGG
Source organism: Chamaelirium japonicum (assembly GCA_947650365.1). NCBI lineage: Eukaryota > Viridiplantae > Streptophyta > Magnoliopsida > Liliales > Melanthiaceae > Chamaelirium > Chamaelirium japonicum. The sequence goes on from OX393549.1 coordinate 26,481,719, forward strand.
TAGAGATCAGATTTGAGAGAAGAAGGTTGTTTTGATCGGGAGGAGGTTATTGATCGGGTGCAAATCGCCGATCGGGTGCAAATCTCCGATCAGGTGCAAATCGCCGATCAGGAGCAGGTCACTGATCGGGTGTAAATCGCCGATCGGGTGCATTTTGCCGATCGGGTGAATTTCACCGATCGGACAAAAAACAGCCGGTCAAAGAAGGGTTGATCGGCAAAATACCCCCGTTTGGCGCCAGATCCAGTAGTATTTTTCGCCGATCAGATAGAAAACGAAGGGGAAGAAGGGGATCGAGTTTGCCGATCGGTCAAATTTGACCGATCGGTCAAATTTGACCGATCGGAGGCACTGATCGGGTAATTTTGTACTAAATCTGGAGAAAAAAACCCCTCCGCGACCGATCGCTGAAATCTTGACCGGCTGAATATGCCCGATCGGTCGCCAGCAACCGATCTGAGGCGGGGTCGCCGTTCTCGGTGCAGTGGGAGATGGCGATTGGTAGTGGGACTTCGATCCGTCGGTTGCCGGGGAGTTGCGGCCGATCGGTGATGAGATCGGGAGCGGCGGAGCTGAGGTTGGAGCTGAGGGAGACGAGGGGTTTAGAGCTCCTCTGCTTTGTGGACGCGGGAGAATAGAGGATCTGAGCGGAGTTGCTGTGCAGTCACGGGCCGGCTGCTTTCAGTCACGGGTTGCATCTCCCCACTGAGCCATGCAGTCACGGGCCGGTTGACCACAGCTTTGTGGACGCCAGCTTGTCACCCACGTGGGGGCAACATGTGGTCTGGATACTTGGTGCTGGTCTAAAGGGAAGGCTGTGACAGCTTGATGCAATGAAGGCTGTGATCAAGTGGGAATGAGAGGCGGAGTGTTGGGTGGATCGGCGCACATGCATGAATGCATGCATGGAAGTTCCATGCATGATGGAAGGGAAGGCTGTGATAGCTTGATGCACAAATGATGGCATTGATTATGGCCATTGATTCACACCTTTGATGCTTGCTTCAAAGGTCAAAAGTTGACAACCCAGGTGAAGGCCATGTAAATGTTTGGTGTATATACCACGCGTGCTCCCAACCCGGCACGCTATGATCGTTTGATTTGAATTATTCTTGATCAAACACCATACAACCAAAAGGTATTTCAAATGGACTGAACACCCAGATCGGCCAAGTGGGACTTCCTCTCTCGGGCTCGAGGGGTCTGTCTCGAAATTGTAATGCCGTGGCACTGCTGGTCTGAGAGTGAGCCAACGATCGGACTTGAGTGTGGTTTGATGTATCTGTATAGTTTGTCTCTAGGATTTGCATTCTGGAGTCCGTCATCTTTCATCTAGCGTCGAATACGTAGAGGAACATGGGCGACTCCTGGCCAATGGTCGATCCTTCGACTGATCGCCACTAATCGGTAACGGTCACGAGGGTCGACTACCGTTAGAAGATCGGATGACGAAGGTCGGCCGATAATCCGTAGCATTGAAAGCCATGCCACGGGAGGTCATGTGAGTCAGTTGGGCAGGGCCAATCCTCGTAGTAAGGAAGTTTGAATCGATCGAATGTCGATGCTACGAACCGTTGTAACTCGATCTTTTGCAAGATCAGCTTGTACTCACAAGTCTTCGAATGCACAAGCATGTACGAATGACATGCGTACCTAGTTGTCCTCCACTGGACTAACCAGGGTAGAGAGTGTCATTAGAAAGCAATTGAATGTCTGGGTGTTCTGAAATAGAATTTGAATATCTTGCTACTGAATAGTGTTGAGGCCAAATTATCCGGTCAAGGTTCGAGTGATCGGCAAAAAACCTTGGTTTTTTGCCAGATCCAGTAGAGCTACTGAATAGTGTTGAGGCCAAATTATCCGGTCAAGGTTCGAGTGATCGGCAAAAAACCTTGGTTTTTTGCCAGATCCAGTAGAAAATCGACCGATCGAATGATTTTAGCCGATCGGACAAGTTTGTCCGATCGGTAAAAAATTATCCGGTCAAGGTTCGCGTGATCGGCAAAAAACCTCGGTTTTTTGCCAGATCTAGTAGAAAATCGACCGATCGAATGATTTTAGTCGATCGGACAAGTTTGTCCGATCAGTAAAAAATTATCCGGTCAAGGTTCGCGTGATCGGCAAAAAACCTCGGTTTTTTGCCAGATCCAGTAGAAAATCGACCGATCGAATGATTTTAGCCGATCGGACAAGTTTGTCCGATCGGTAAAAAATTATCCGGTCATGGTTCGAGTGAGGCCACGAGCGAAGACTTCGATTGAATGCTGAGACTCAGGTCTCGGACTTTGCCCTCAAATGGTTGATGAGTTTTCGCCTTTGTCAATCGGCTTTTGAATCTTAGGACGCTCTGCAACGTCAGAAGATTTTTGAGGGTTGGTCGGAAGATCACGCGACTCCTGGGTGATAGTCGTCTCGTCGTTGATGCTGGCTATGAAAGATTGTCGTTTCACCCCCTCATCGATAGTGGATTTCCAGAACGAGTCTTCCTCGAGCATGAGAGCACGTGATGCTCTCTTATGAGTATCGAGTGGTAGAAGTCTTCTGTAGTGACTTGGTAAGTTTGAGAGATGTCCTGCCTCTGGAGTGACATTGGCTGAATGCTGCTCGACGCGTGGGACCTTGATCTTCATGTCGAGATGTGTTGGGGCAAAGAGCTTTAGGCTTTGCTAGGGTGCCGAGAGCAGGTCTCGGATTTTGGACTTGCTGCACGTCGAGGCAGCGAAGGTGTCTTGGATTATGTACCTGAGTGTTGATATTCTGGTAGCTTGAAATTGAGAGTTATGCTGTTTCACAACCCGAAACCGTTTAACATTTGCACGTAAAGGGTCGTGTCGCAACACGAAGCCCTAAACTTGTTAAACGACCTGGTAGCTTGAAATTGAGAGTTGTGCTGTTTCACAACCCGAAATCGTTTAACATTTGCACGTAAAGGGTCGTGTCGCAACACGAGGCCCTAAACTTGTTAAACGACCTGGTAGCTTGAAATTGAGAGTTGTGCTGTTTCACAACCCGAAATCGTTTAACATTTGCACGTAAAGGGTCGTGTCGCAACACGAGGCCCTAAACTTGTTAAACGACCTGGTAGTTTGAAATTGAGAGTTGTGCTGTTTCACAACCCGAAACCGTTTAACATTTGCACGTAAAGGGTCGTGTCGCAACACGAGGCCCTAAACTTGTTAAACGACCTGGTAGCTTGAAGGTTGAGCTGGCTCAACTTGAATTTGCTTGAAGGTTTGAAACTGAATATTGCGCTATCTCATAACTCAGAATTTGAACGGACAAGTAGACGTTTGAAAGCAATCTTTATTCAACATAGAATTTACATCATAGATAGAACAATTTAAGATTTCGAGCATTCCAAGCCCGTGGCAATCGATAGAATCCTTGGCCTCCTTCTGATTTGACTTTGTATAGACCTTCCCAGTTGGGATCTAGTTTCCAGCTGCTGCGTTCTCTGACGATACAAATGGTCGCTTGAAAGTTGATCATCTCCAACCCCCCAGATTTTTCCATCTCGAGGGAGATCTTCACTAGTGATGTTCGAAGGAATGATTTTGCCTGCCTTTGAGAAACTCTTGGAGATGTCCTACACGTAGCAGATCTTCCAAATGATGCCTTAGCCGGTGGCACTGATCAGTTGAATGACCATGACTGCGATGGAAATCACAGTAGACGGTTTTGTCTGCAGTGGCCTTAGTGTCGGGCTGCAGTGGATTAGGCCATCGGAGGAACTCTTCATGCTGAATTCGATCGAGGATCTGTTCGATTGGTAGATTCCATTTGGTAAAAGTAGTCTTCTTTGGAGGAGATCGGCGTCCATCGTTTCTTAATCGCTTGGGTGCGAGAGGAACTTCTGCTTCTGCGTTGTAGGCTCTGGTAGCATATTTTGTGGTTTCCCTTTCGGCGGGTCGCCTCTTCGTCTCTCGTCCCTTTCGGGCAACTTGATCATCCTCAACCTCAATTTCCCGTTGGATTCGATCAAACATTGAACCTAGGGAAAGAGGAGGATTGCGAATGAAGTCGTTGTAAATGTGCATGTCGAAGCGGAGTGCATTCTGAAATGCCAACATGATAGCTTCATCATCCAGATGCCTCCCAGAGAGGGCAGCGTGCTCATTGCGAAATCTCCTTGTGAAGCTGCGAAGACTCTCATCCGAACCCATCCTTAGCCGATAGAGGGAATCGAGCTTCTTCTCCGGCTTCAAATTAAGTTGATAATGTTGCACAAAGAGATTGGCTAAGACGCTGAACTGAGTAATGGATCCAGCTCGAAGGTTGTGGTACCAATCGAGGGATGGCTCATCGAGGCTCCCGGCGAAGGTGCGGCAGAGCACGTTGTTCTCTTCTTCATGCGGTGTCAGGGATTGTTTGAAAGAGAGTATATGGAGAGTTGGATCTCCTTTGACGCAATTGAATTTGGGGAGAGTGGGTGTTCTCCATCCCCTTGGAAATGCTGACTCGAATAAGCTTCGATGGAGGGGTCCGACGGAGGAGTATCCATCCCTATGACCCTGCCCTCGACTTAGATGGAGATCGAGGGGTAAGATCGAGAGGTCCTGTTCGGCAGGTTGGAGTCGATGACGAAGGTCCGATCCGAGCCCACGTTGAAGCGGAACGGATGGTGAAACTCTATTCTTCGAGGGCGCACCTTTCATCTGACATCTTCTCGAGTCATCTTGCTTTGAAGGGACTCTTTTGTTGAAGTTGCGACCAGGAGTGGATTGAGAGGATTCGTCATCGAGGCGGTCCTAAACACTCTGCTTCCACAGGGCAGCAGAGGGAGTTGGATCGCGTCGAACCCTTTTGAGGGTAGTAGTGCCCATTGACCTCTGTTGCTCAGAGTGGATTGAATGTTGCGGAAGATCGACCCTCTCATTTGTAGAGGGGATAGGAAGAGCGATCCCAGCCTCAGAAGCTGCCCTCTTGAGAGCATCCCTCTCAGCGGTGAGGGTGGCGTTTTGCTTTGCAAATTGAAGCAGTTGAAAGTCGACCGCTGAAATTTGATATGTCAAAGGAGGGTCTTTAGCAGGAGTGGGGGTTGTTTGACCGATTGATTGTCGCGCAGGGTGGATGATCGGTTGATCGACAGATCTTCCACTCTCTAAATGAACCCCCATCTCTGGGACAGCAAGGGGCTGTCCGAAATTGAGCCTTTGACTCATTGATCGAGTCTCAGGACGAGCTTGTTGTTGAGTATTACTTCCTTCTGGTTGACCCTGGTGTTTGGTTCTCGCCATTCAGAGTGCGAAGGGTACAACGAGATTGCCGACGTCCGATCAGTTGTCTGATCAACCGAGGGGGCGAGGAAGTTTGGCTATTGATCTGGTAGTCGAAGTAGAGAGGACACGGCTTCTCGCTCGGATCCCACAGACGGCGCTAAACTGTGGGGGAAAATCTTCGTGCCGACCCGAAGACTCTCGCAGCACCAGTCAATTGGAGTCGAAGTTGACATCGAAGATCGTTGGTCGATCTATTGATTGAAGTTGTTGCTTTTGATATGTAAACAGAGAAATGCAATCAGAGAGATTGTGACACAAGTTGTGATCTCGGAGTTCAGCCGAAGCCTACGTCTCCGTGCTATAGGGAGCAACCCGAATTCACTAACACTTATGTCGAAGTGATCTCGACAGGCCGAGTATCACTAGAAACACTCTGATCTCTTCGAAGGAGAGAAGAAGATCAAAGAGAGATGGTAGATGAGAAGTTTGAAATCCCAGAGCTCTGGTTTTAGAACTGAGAGTTCGATCTCTTTAGAATCGATCCTTTTACATTCGAAGGCTCTGCTATTTATAGGATTCTCTGGGAAGGATTCCGGGGTAAATGGCGGTTTCTGCTGTAGTATCTGGGGATCCTCCAGGTAAGGCTGGTGCGCTCCGCTGCTGTCTTAGGGGCTCACCAGGCAGGGCCGGTGGGTCCCGTTGTGGTACTTGGGGGGCCCACCAGGCTGGGCTGGTGGGTCCCTCGGAAGCCTTCATGGGCCCACCGGGCAGGGCCGGTGGGTCCCGCTGTGGTACTCGGGGGCCCACCAGGCAGGGTTGGTGGGTCCCTCGGAAGCCTTCATGGGCCCACCGGGCAGGGCCGGTGGGTCCCGCTGTGGTATTCGGGGGCCCACCAGGCAGGGCTGGTGGGTCCCGCTGTGGTATTCGGGGGCCCACCAGGCAGGGCTGGTGGGTCCCGCTGTGGTATTCGGGGGCCCACCAGGCAGGGCCGGTGGGTCCCGCTGTTTGCAGACTTCTTACCAAAATTTGCACCCACATAGTGAGGAGGAGGCTACGTGGGAGCTCGAGTCAGCGATGCAGGCCCAGTACTCTTCTTTGTTTGATGATTAGTATTAGTTAATTTTCGGGACGAAAATTTTAATAAGGTGGGTAGGATGTAATATCCGGTACGTTTAATTCCAGGGCAGCCCAGTTATATTTTTTTTTATTTTATCTGTTGCTAAATTGATTGATTTGCTTTCGTATTATGATCGTCATTGGTGTGTGCTTGAACCTGAGTTGGACCGGACAGTGGGCCCCGGGTCAGGGTCGCTAGGCGACGCTGGAGGCATGGCAGGAATGATTTTGATGATAATTTAAATTAATTAAAGTAACAAGTTTTATGGCGAGTCTGTTGAACTCGTAAGGTTTGCGCACCGGCCCGTCTTGGTGCGATGCGAGCTCGAGTGCGATCCATGCTCAACTGCTAGCTATGCTTATTTGCAAAAATATAAATATAAAAAAAAAAAAAAAAACACAAACCAAATCTCAAACCCAACTAACCTGATCTTAGGAATCGGATTCATATCCTTTCTGTTAAATTAAGGCCATCCGATTAAATCGGATTGCATCTCACCTCTTTATGTCAACCTCTTCACATCAATCCCTAAATCCCCCAACCATCCGATCGAGATCGGATGCACCCAACCCAACCCAACCCAACCGAATCCAGCACTCTCTCTCTATCTCTCTCTCCCATCTCACCTCTCAGCCCCTTCTCCCTCTCAAACCCGATCTCTCCCTCCCCCTCTATCTCTCAAAACCGATCCCTCTCTCCCCCCTATCTCTCAGCCGAAACCCCATCAAAACCGATCCGATCCCCTGCGCGACCCCCTCTCAATCCCGATTCCCTCGATTCCGATCCCCTTCCGATTTTCCCTTAATTCCGATCCCTTCCCTCTCATCTTTATCTCCCCGTTAGCCCCGAGCTGATCTCCTTCGAGATACCCGCAGCCTGCTCCCCTATTTAACAAACCCTAGACCCAGCCCGATCCGATCCCCCTCTAATCTCTCCATCCGATCGCCCTGATCTCTCTCCTTCCTCTCTTGCGGTGGGGCTTTGCGTGCTTGGCGCCGGAGAGCAACCGGCCAGAGGAGTCGCTACCGGAGCCTACGACCCCGTCATCAGGTTCGCCCCCTCTTTTTCCCCCGTTTTTCTCTTTGGTTCTAGCAAGACCAGCCCCCCTCTGTTATGACTTGCGCAGCCATGGTCGTCGGCCAAGTGGCCGGTGGCGGTGCACCTGGCGAAGCCGACTGTATCCAGGTTGTCTCTCCTTTTTGTTTTTCCCTTTTCCTTGAGAACCGATCAGCCCCAACCCCCCTGGTGGGCTTTGTCTTGTCGCAGCAATGGCTGCCGGCCTGGTGGCCGGAGGTTGCATAGCCAACAGAGCTGACCAAGCCAAGCTAGGCCCTCTCCGACCACCCGACCCTCGACCTTGCATGCGATGTCGGTCTAGCCCTTGAACCCACACCTGAGGTCAGCAGGCCCGATCTCATCGGGTCATGCATGCTTCAAAGTTGATATTGCCGACGGCTTGCTATCGGCAGCCTGACAGGTTGTAGCCCCGACCAGCCACCATCGACCCGTCCCTCCCTTCATTGCGATGTCTGTGCCTTGTGCCCGATGGCCCAACGAACCCAGTCAACCTTTGGCCTTGCATGACCCTTGACCTGTCGGTTTTGGCCGAGCACCCGACGCCGAAAACCTTGGGTAAATTTCTATTTTCTTTTTCGTGGTTTTGTTGTTGGCAGTCGGCCCGATGGCGGATTCGCCAAGCCAAACAAGGTCGCACCCAAACAACCCTCGTACCCATCCGGTCGTTCCCAGATTCGACCTATCGAGACTAGTTAATTACCCCCGATCCGAGTTTAGACTCGGTAAGGCCCATGAGTCCGTCTGTTAATTTTTTTTTTCTGAACCCAAAACCCTAGCCCGAGGACGTCTCGGGCAAAAGATGAACCGAGCCCCGACTTGGCTTTCTCACCCTGGTAGGGACCCACCGACTTAGATTTTAATATATGCTCGTGTGATTGAATTACTAGTTTGTACCGGGACGATCCAGCCGTGGATGGAGCAGAGGCCAGAGACAGGAGTCCGTGCGCGTCGACCAGGTGACACAGCACGCTTTCTTTAATAATTAATAATATCGATATAGAAATTAAGTGTAGGTGTCCATAACGCTGCATGCGGGTCCCGTCGGACGTCGTCGCATGTGGTCGAGTGGACCCCGCCTTGCATGCGGAGTCGCGAGTCCGGCGACGTATGCATAAAAAGTTATTAATTTAATAATAAATATTATATTGTTTGCATGGACACCATAGATAGGTCTTCCCTTAATTTGAATAAATAAATAATTAAAGAATTACCAGGACCCACCCTCCCGAGGGGAGCGTGGTAACCCCAGTAAAAGGATTTTGGGTGAGAGTGATTTATTTTATTTGATTATGATGTTGGGTTGTGAGTGGGTGCGAATCCCGGGGTAATCCATTGAAAATGATTAAACACTGTTTAGTTCTTTCATCGTCGTGTGTTATGTTAATGATTGTTAATCTACCTGGTTAGAGGGTAGAGACCCCGTGCGTGCAAGGGTCGTGAACCACCTTGCGCGTACAGCAGAAGTTAAGTAGGTTAGGGGTCACGGGCAAGGGTTGTGGTAAAGCCAATAGGAGGTGCCCTCGAGTAGGGATTGGCCTAGCAACCCTGTCCCGGGGAGTTGAAGTCCCCATAGTAAAGCAAGTTGGGCGGTAGAGCTCCACCGTGAAAGACGGGAAACCCCTTATGATCATCTGGGTGAATTGTGCATGGTGTTGGTGGATGCACGGCGAGAGAGTTGACCCTCTACATCGAAAAAAAAGGCCCGATAGTAATGCCCGACCGGGGGCAGGTTGAACAAAATATTCGGGGTTCATGTATGAGTGCTTAGTTGTTTGATTATTAAATTTTGAATTGTATGACTGTATACACGATGGCCTAGTGACAGTAAGATTTGCATGTGAATGTAAAAATTGCATGGACACATAGGACGTGTTTGAGAACATAGCTTGACAATTAGGTTAATCAATAATTTGTCTTAAAAATTGAGCGTTGTTAATTATTAAAATTGTTAGCTTGTCACTAGCCATTTATTTGGCTAATCTCCCAAATGTATTTTTGGGGGCTACTCATTCCTACGAGTAGACTCTTCTGCAGAAGCTGAGGCATAGGAGCAGCAGTAGGAGTCCAGCAGTCAGTAGAGTAGCAGCTTATTTTTTTTCTATTTATGTCAATCTTAGTAGTGGTACCTTTTCATCGGATGTAATCGAATTGGATTGGAATAAGTTTCTATTAGTTAGTTAGTTTGATAAGTGGTAATGTGCCAGCTGAATTTTCTTTGGGTAGGCCTCTCCTCAAGGCCCCAAGCCTAGGTTAGATCACCACAAAAATATAAAACGAATAACTGACCAAATTTGACAAGCCCAGTAGATAGGACCTTCAGACAGATGCACCGAGTGTTCGGGAGCGGGTGAGATACTCGGCTCGCCGTCGGAGGCTTGAGCCGCATGCTCCTTTAGAGTATATTCTGTCAGTATGTTGTGACACCGTTGAGTCGCATGTACTGAAAGGATATCCCTTTTAAAGGTCGAGCCTGATCTTTGTTTCTCCCCCTTCTTTCATTTGCTTGTGTGTGAGCGTAGAAAGAGCCCAGTGAGAATCCTAAATTGGCATAGTTAAGTAACCATACCCATAACCCTCTTCCTTTCTCACCTCACACCCCAGGAATCGGTCTTCAGATTTCTGGGGCGTGACACCATATTCCTGGAGCAGGATTATTTAATAGACCATAAGCCCACCAGTAAAGTAGTTCTTGAAGAATTGCTTGGTACTGATGGGAGTACACAGACAGAAAACGTAGTGGGAGCCGATACCACTAAGATAAATGATACTGTAGAATCGACTCCTATGGAACCACCGCAGGCTCGTCGTAGTAGGAGAACCACAAGTGCTCCTGATAAATACATTAGAGAAGCCTTCATGGTAGATCCAGAGTTTCAGGAGGATGATCCTCTGAACTATGACGAAGCGATGGTATCCTCTGACCATGCAGCATGGCAGGAAGCCATGGAGGTAGAACTGACATCGATGTCCCAAAACTCGATCTGGACGCTTGTAACACCACCTCATATCATTAAACCTGTTGGATGTAAGTGGGTGTACAAAAGAAAAAGAGGTCCGGATGGTACCGTTGAGACTTACAAAGCTAGACTAGTCGCTAAGGGTTATACCCAGCGATAAGGGATCGACTATGACGAAACATTTTCGCCAGTGGCTATGCTTAAGTCTATCCAGATTCTCTTGTCCATTGCAGCCCATTATGATTGTGAGATCTAGCAAATGGACGTCAAGATCGCATTCCTCAATGGGGATTTGGAAGAAGACATCTATATGTCTTAGCCTCCAGGCTTTATCGTAAAAGGTCAGGAAAGTTTGGTGTGCAAGTTGCAAAGGTCCATTTATGGACTGAAGCAAGGATCCAAAAGTTGGAACATATGTTTTGATCAGGCTATCCATTCTTATGGATTTGAGCAGAACGTGGATGAACCATGTGTTTATAAAAGAAACGATAAGACTGTAGTAGTTTTTCTAGTGCTTTACGTAAATGATATCCTGCTCATTGGAAATGATATTGGAACGTTATCTATAGTGAAAGTGTGGTTATCCTCTCAATTTGACATGAAAGACCTGGGTAAAGCGAGTTATGTTCTGGGGATCAAGGTAACTCAAGATCGCTAGAATAAGACTCTCTTGCTGTCACAGTCAGCCTACATAGATACTATCTTGGTCAAATTCAGTATGCATAACTCCAAGAAGGGATTGGTGTTAGAATTGGTGAGGTCTACAGCTCGTAAAAAACCTATAGTTTAGCTATGTATGGTTGATAGTATAGGAATGCATATTGGTACGTACCTTAGTACGTGTTCTGATTACAGAACAGAGAGCCATGGCTACATGGTAATCCCCTTGAGTGGGAGACTCAAGGGACTGGTCCCATGTAACCTAAATACGTTCGCAGCTCTAATTAGGGTTGGTCGCCCTATCAGGTTAAGCTGTTGGGAAGACAGAGCGTGGGTGTCTCCACCACGGTCATTACCAGGCACAGTGTCTGTGGCCGAACGGAACCAACATGGTGCACAGATCGGTGAGCAGACACCGGTGCACTAAACCGTGTTTCTGCTTAGGGTAAAACGGTCCTAAACCCTGAGGAGCCATGTCTGGTGGACTAACCAGTTGTGTGGTGCTTTGGCGCACCAATGTGTGAGGATCCAGATGCAGTGATCCAAAACCACGGTGTATTGGGTTACCCGGCTGGCGTTGCATCAGCATGTCACTCCTGCAGGCTATCCACACCCCTAACGGGAGGTGCGTTCCTTGGTCTGACCTACGTCGTATTAAACCCTGGCCAGGTGGTCATCAGTTCGACTGGTGACGGATCCGGTTACTCGGCAGAGTTATCGGAGGTACGATATACGTGGTCAACCTGGAAGGAACCGAGTCATATGAGCACTCGAGTCTGACGGTATTCTCCACCGCTCGAGTTGCGTCATGGCACCAGTGGAGGGACAGCGAGTTTACCATACTAAGCGAAGAGCAGGGGTATGTGGGAGAACATAGTAAGTCCGGGGGGATTGGAGTGCAGCCTGCGTTGCACTCTGGGTGGCTACGCAGGTTAACTCGGACTCAGAGGATCGATGGTACACTCGGGTAGTGTGTCGATCGAGTCTGAGTTGGAAGCCATGAACCCTTGTCCCTGAAGGTTTCACCTTATCGACATTATGTACGGTTCTTATACCATCTCCTCGAAACACAGAACGTAGTTAGAGGAAGCGAGAAGTCCAAGCATACGCTTCGTGAGTTCTTCGCACTAGTGCACGGTAGATGCGTAGCTACGTGTGTGCACTAAGGGGAAACCCTAGGTTAGTGCAGAGACGCATGTAGCAATTCCTTGCCATAAGTGGACTTTGCCACATGGGTGCGATGCACCGGGACATGTTGCGAGTTGACTAGTTGACTTCACTAGGGGCACCCTACGGGAACCTCAGAGAATAGTGAAATCACTGGTGCACTTCACTTATGTGTGCCTTGCAAAGTCTCGTACACGAGGAACGGTCAACTAGTGGCATAAGGGCGTTTTGGTCATACCATGCACCACTATGCACTAAGGGGGCCGGCCCTAAGTGTTGAGAGACTGGTCAAGGCCGGCCCCATTAGTTTCGGGAGGTTGTTGCCTCCGATGAAGGGGCCGGTTATGAGGCGCAGAAAACGGACTGGTTTTGACCGTTTTCGAAAACAAGGAAATGATAGAGATAAAGAAGAGATATATAGGGATAAGGTTTGAATCAATCATCCTTATCCATACTGTCCTTATCCATATGGATAGGCCGGCTATATATATGAGAAGGAGAGAGAGGGTGCACGAAATTAGTAGCATGGGCAAGCCCTAGGGCCGGCCATGCAAGCCATGGGGAAACCGAAGCCCCTCTTCTCTCTTCGCATCTTCTCCCTCGTCTCTCTCTCCCTCGCTTGCGCCATTGGATGGCGACTCGTCTTCCTCGCATGGTGTTTCGTAGAAGGAGGAGGCTCATCGTATGGAGGCACTCAGAGATCCATCGATGAGGTACCGTGCATCGTGTGAGATCGGGTGAACTAGAAGGAGTCTCCCGCAACCTTTTGCTGTCCAGAATCTGCACAGAAAATCAACGTTGTTTCTGCGATTCCGGGAGCTACAGAAGTCCAAACGACGTGAAACTTGTTCGAAACATTGCGTCTCAAAGTTGGCTACCTGCAGTCCAAATTTCAGCCCAATCGGAGTTCGGAGCAGAAAGGTATGGCCGTCGTACCGAAGCTATGTCGAGCAGATCTGTAGCCCGTCTCCATCGACAAAGAAGAAATTTGTCGCGGTGAAAGATTCCGCACGCAGGTATGATCTCTAACAAGTAGATCTAACATAATTAGAACATGCATTCATGCTAGATTGTTCTTTTGCGTTAGATCGTCGTTAGGGGTTCGAGTAGTTACCATGCTAGTTTCATACACGCATATGTAGATCGTTTCGATAAAATTTTTTATATGTAACGCACACCGCTCTCGGTCCTCGGACCTTCACTTTGCTTCCACTGCGGGCCTCTACCATGGATTTATTTCCAACAATTGGTATCAGAGCACGCTAGTGGTGTGCGTTTCATGTTTTTTTCATGAAACCGTCATGTGCGCGCATGAATAGTATGTGCCGCCATCGGGGTTCTACGAGTAGATCATGCATAGTAGATTTTGTATGTTCTATGAATCGTTCTTGCAGGGCGCCGCTTCTAAAATTATTCTGGATATGTGATTGCTTGCTACCGGGGGTCGGACCCCGTGTTAGCGATTTTGTCTGGATGTTTTTTCTTCTGTGTGTGGATAGATTTTAGAGCCATAGTCGGGCAAGAGGTGAAGATTTACCACCCTTGATTCCCAGGCTTTTAGCTAGGTTTGTTTTCCTTTTTGTTCTAGGAAATTGTGTACGAGCGAGCACTTGTTCGAAGCGTACTAGATCTTTTCCGGTTACAGATTGAAGAGGAGGACCTACCGTGAAGATCCACCACCGGGAGGACGAGCGGAACCTTGGAGGACGATGGCGATCCGGCGAAGCGTACACGATGACGGCAAAGGGAAGAAAGCGTCAGGAGATCGTATACAGAGGCTTGCACCGGATCGAGGAGCCTTGCGAAGGAGACAGAGAGCCTGCGCTGTGCCAGTCAGGTTCAGGGGTCAGACCCTGAACTTGATTCAGTTGTGTGCTTGTTTCTTTCAGTAGTTCTTTATATTTCTGTAGAGAACCCCGATGCGATAATTTGATTATCTGTGTTAGAGGGATGCCCTTTCCCCTCGGGTTCTAGCAACCTTATTAGGATAGGATTCCACTAGTGACGCCTATTATTTAATTGACCCTTGATGATAGCATGAATTCCTCACATTTGGTTATGCCCCCATTAGGTCAACACCCGATTAGTCGGGTGTGCCTATTTGGCAAGCATCGAAACCTAGAATGAGTTGGAATTCTACTATGACATCATTCGTCAAATTTATAAGCGAGGCGCCATGGTAGTGGAAGACCTTTCCTGTCAGTCTGACCTTAGGCTAGGCTCCAGGGCATTAGCGTAATAGCCAAGTTTGCAAAGCATCGATGTTCTTGGGATATGTAATGTGACCCTTGAGTGGAGAAATCCACTTGAGGCAGGGACTATGATATTCCGAGATCGATTAATGCTTCGCGAAAGGCTTGAAACGCTAGTGGGAGCATGGTATGACCAGGGTCTAGTGTATAGGTTGTCGTGACCTTAGTATACACTCATACTTGCATTAAATAACCCTCAAATTTAATAAGGGATGCAAGAGAGGACTTTTAGAGATCCTCTGGCCTCCACGACCAATCACTTCGTGCTCGGGTGGGAGGGCATAACTCAACAACCCCCTCGGGTGAGAGCTGTGTTTTTCCATGCCAAGCTACTTAGTGATCTCCCTCGGGATATGGCGATTACGGCGCCAAGGGTTCAGGCTTTTACTCACCCTCGTGGGGGCCATTAGAACTTCCGTTCCGTAATTGCCTAGGCTCGTGGTTAAGCATCCGAAGTACACGTGAGGTATTTGTTGCGAAGACAATGGTGATCACGTGGTACTGGCCAAAAGATAATCATGGTTCATCAAAGCCCTTAGTTGGCAGATTTGGATAGGGTCAAGGGAAAGACCCGTGTAAGCGGATGACCTGCACACTGCCCCCTCGGACAGGTGCAGCCTATTCCGAGATCTTACATACATGGTTAAATTAATCCATAGAGGTGTCTTCGCTGTGAGGGTAGCGCTGACATTTCGATATAATTAGCTTATTTTCAAAATCCATAAAATAAGTTTTCCTGCATTCATTTTCATTCAACCAAATAGTTCCCCTATCCGCTATCCCATAAGAGAACCAGTTATCGGGTCTCTAGCTACGTAGAGCGGAAGCGCTATCTTTAGCTTATGCTTAGGGTAGTAAACGTACATTGGCATCCAATCTAAATATCCCTGTACTAGACCTAACGGGTCCAGATATCACTAGGGCATATGACGACTAGCAAGAGTCTAAGGAGATGTGCAAGTGCTATGTTATAGCAGACTTGCGGACAACTCTTTAGAAGCGAGTCAGAGATATGCCGGGTCTTCTCTAATTAAGTTTTACTTGCATTAGATGTCTGCTAGGCGAAGTCGGTAGACTCATCGCTTATCCACCAAGATACTTGTCGGTACCAAGATATCAGAAGGAATGCTTGTTCGGGAACACATCCTTGAGTTCCAGATCAAACTAGATTCCAAAGACATAGTACCAGATGACGAGGTGGTGGAAGACGTCTATCTTGCATCCTTGTCTGGAACCTTCGAATGCGTTATCAGAGACTTTAGCTTTAACAAGTTAGAGATGATAAATGCAGAACTTCTAAGGAGATTTCCAAGAGACAAATGATGGGATCAAGATTAAAGGCAAAGCCTTTAGTGCTTAACCTAGGCCTTCTTTAGAAGAACCTAAGGAAGTAACTTATCAGAGATCGAAAACTATTATAGTGCAGAAACTGGTGTGGACTCCTAAGTCTAGTAACGCTAAAGACAGAAGTGTTTCTGTTTTGGCGAGTATAGGGGGTATTTGAAGATTGAGTATGGCCTCAGGATGTTAGGAGTTGAGTCGCTATCTAGTAGCAGTTCTTATGCTTCTTGGAATGTAGACTTCGGGTCTACAGATATTCAAGGAAAGCAGAAGACTACTTTATAGTGAAGGAATCCTAACATAGGTACTGATGCCATAAGCCGCTGCGGAAGCTGTTAGATATGATTGTCTTAGTTTTTCCGAAACACGGATTTTGATCTTTAGAGATGTAGTTCTGTTTCCTCCTTGGTAAATGAAGTTTTTAGTTTTAGACAGCACCGTTGGTGTGTATCTTAAACTGAATAGATAGCTTCATTACTAGAGGAATAGATCAGAATAATCTCTTTGTATTTAATCCTAATTCAGAAATAGATTTCATGACAGCTGTAGCGTCTAATTAAAATTCATCTAAATCCTTCGGAGAATCTATCATATTTGTGATCCCTCTGATTTAGATATTTTGCCTCAGATAAATTCAAAGGTAACAGAAGGCCGAGTTTCTGTTCACAGAATCATCGGAGATCCTTCTAACCTATGAGTGTAATCTGGAAGGCAGAATAACTAAAAGGACCATGAAGGTATGGGAGTTAGTTAATTTTGACGTCTATGGTTCCAAGAGCATCCAGACGATAGAAATCTCTTCGATTTAATCGAGGGAATGAGAACCTATCGGATGGGTTCCATAGGATCCTGAAGGAGCATGGGATTATCTCCCAGTTAAATGCTCCTAGGATGAAACGTCAGAATGAAGTCTCCGAGAGAAGGAATCAGACCCTGTTTGACATGGTCCGTAGTATGATGAATATTGCCAAATGTACTACCCACCCTTTGGTGGGGTTGTACCTTAAAACAGTAGCTTATATCTGAAACTCTCTCTCATCTAGATCAATGCCCCAGACCTATAGAGAGCTATGGTCTAAGCGAAAGCTGATACTATAGAGTCTCGAGATATAGGGTTGTCCTGCACTTGTGCAAAAGGACAAGAGGGATGAGATGGAGATGTAGTTCCAGGTATATCTGTTTGTAGGTTACCCTTAGGAGGCATAAGGTGGACTGTTCTATGATCTTGAGGTTTGGAAGGTAATCGTTTCTACGAATACCATCTACCTAGACCAGGATTATATTATAGACCATAAGTTTACCGGTAAGGTAGTTCTGGGTGAACTACTGGGTACTGGTAGAGAGTGCGCATCTGAAAACGTAGTGGGAGTAGATGATACAAGAAACTAGTATACCAGGTACTGTAGAAACGATTCACTTTGTACCACCACCACCTCGTCGTTGTGGGACCATCAGAGCTCCTGAAAGATACTATGGAGAAACTTCGATAGTTAATCCAGAGTTTCAGGAGGATGATCCCTAGAGCTACGAAGAAGTAGTGGGAGCTTCCTTTGTACCACCACCACCTCGTCGTTGTGGGACTATCAGAGCTCCTGAAAGATGCTATGGAGAAACTTTGATAGTTAATCCAGAGTTTCAGGAGGATGATCCCTAGAGCTACGAAGAAGTAGTGGGAGCTTCCGACAGCTCTGACTGACAAAAGACCAGAGGCAAATTTGCATCAATGTCCCTTGGAATAGTCTTGACACTTATAGCACTATCACCCTTCAGGGTGTAGAAGGTGCATTAGAAGAGCACCCGATTAAGACTTAAGTAGCTAGATTAGTTACCAAACGAGAAGGGATTGACTATGTCAAAACCATCTCACTGGTAGCTATGCCTAAGTTTATAACGGATCCTCTTAATCCATCACAGCCCATTATAGTTGGGAGATCTGGTTGATGGATGTCAAGACAGTTATTCCCTAACGGGAATTTGAAAAAGGACATATGGATGATGTAGCCTCAGGCTTTGTGTCAGTAGGTTAGGAAGATATGGAATGCAAGTTGCAACGGTCCATTTATGGACTAATGCAAGCATCCAGGTTGGAATATCTATTTTGATCAAGGGAATCCGCTCATACGGATTTGATTAGAATGAGGATAAACCAAGATGGTATAGGAAAGGTGAAATAGCTACAAGGGTATATTTAGTACTTTACGTTAACGATATTCTACTGATTGAAAATGACGTAAGAATATTATTTACGGTAAAGGTTTGTAGTCATCACAATTCGATGTGAAAGACCCTAGTGAGGCAAGTTATATTCTGGGAATCAAGGTAACTCTAGATAACCAGAGCAAGGTTCTCTTGCTGTCACAGGCTACGCATGAAGATAAGATTTTAGCCAGATTCGTTTTACGAGGCTAGATATCTATTGCGCAGCAGGAATGATGGGTCGGTTTCAGTTGAACCCGGGTCCAGATATCTGGACCGATGTGAAGGGTATACTCAGAAATCCTCGTTAAGTAAGGATTGTGAGTTAGCTTGCACTTCACAGGTCCTGATATCGATTGGACACACAGGATCTAACTTTAGTGTCAGATGTGTGTTCCAGAGAATTGATTTCAGAGATTATTTTTATCTTGGGATTAGAAGCGGTAGTTGGTAGAGTGTGAAGCAAGAGTGCATCACAGACTCTACCATAGAGGCTTAGCACGTTGTTGCGTGCGAGGTAGTATATCAGGTGGTAAGGCTTAGGAAGTTCTTAGAGAACTTGTGACGCATACCAAAGGCTCAGGTATCTATTGTTGCTAACAGAAGAGCGGTAAGCAAGGTCCAAGGAGACTAGGCACCACCATTAGGGGAAACCCATCAAGTACAAACTCCACTTGATCCGACAGTTATAGGAGGAAATGCAAGTAGCGGTACTGAGGTGGAATCTACAGACAATATTGCCAATTCCTTTAGGGAATTCCTGCAAAGGCTTTTGGGCAGCATGTAGAAGCTACAGAGCTCAACACCGTTATTCCTCGTTAGACCTAGTAGGAGATTGTTAGAATTGGCGAGGTCTACAGCTCGTAAAAAACCTATAGTTTAGCTATGTATGGTTGATAGTATAGGAATGCATATTGGTACGTACCTTAGTACGTGTTCTGATTACAGAACAGAGAGCCATGGCTACATGGTAATCCCCTTGAGTGGGAGACTCAAGGGACTGGTCCCATGTAACCTAAATACGTTCGCATCTCTGATTAGGGTTGGTCGCCCTATCAGGTTAAGCTGTTGGGATGACAGAGCGTGGGTGTCTCCACCACGGTCATTACCAGGCACAGTGTCTGTGACCGAACGGAACCAACACGGTGCACAGATCGGTGAGCAGACACCGGTGCACTAAACCGTGTTTCTGCTTAGGGTAAAACGGTCCTAAACCCTGAGGAGCCATGTCTGGTGGACTAACCAGTTGTGTGGTGCTTTGGCGCACCAATGTGTGAGGATCCGGATGCAGTGATCCAAAACCACGGTGTATTGGGTTACCCGGCTGGCGTTGCATCAGCATGTCACTCCTGCAGGCTATCCATACCCCTAACGGAAGGTGCGTTCCTTGGTCTGACCTACGTCGTATTAAACCCTGGCCAGGTGGTCATTAGTTCGACTGGTGACGGATCCGGTTACTCGGTAGAGTTATCGGAGGTACGATGTACGTGGTCAACCTGGAAGGAACCGAGTCATATGAGCACTCGAGTCTGACGGTATTCTCCACCGCTCGAGTTGCGTCATGGCACCAGTGGAGGGACAGCGAGTTTACCATACTAAGCGGAGAGCAGGGGTATGTGGGAGAACATAGTAAGTCCGGGGGGATTGGAGTGCAGCCTGCGTCGCACTCTGGGTGGCTACGCAGGTTAACTCAGACTCAGAGGATCGATGGTATACTCGAGTAGTGTGTCGATCGAGTCTGAGTTGGAAGCCATGAACCCTTGTCCCTGAAGGTTCCACCTATCGACATTATGTACAGTTCTTATACCATCTCCTCGAAACACAGAACGTAGTTAGAGGAAGCGAGAAGTCCAAGCATACGCTCCGTGAGTGCTTCGCACTAGTGCACGGTAGATGCGTAGCTACGTGTGTGCACTAAGGGGAAACCCTAGGTTAGTGCAGAGACGCATGTAGCAATTCCTTGTCATAAGTGGACTTTGCCATATGGGTGCGATGCACCGGGACATATTACGAGTTGACTAGTTGACTTCACTAGGGGCACCCTACGGGAACCTCAGAGAATAGTGAAATCACTGGTGCACTTCACTTATGTGTGCCTTGCAAAGTCTCGTACACGAGGAACGGTCAACAAGTGGCATAAGGGCGTTTTGGTCATACCATGCGCCACTATGCACTAAGGGGGCCGGCCCTAAGTGTTGAGAGACTGGTCAAGGCCGGCCCCATTAGTTTCGAGAGGTTGTTGCCTCCGATGAAGGGGCCGGTTATGAGGCGCAGAAAACGGACTGGTTTTGACCGTTTTCGAAAACAAGGAAATGATAGAGATAAAGAAGAGATATATAGGGATAAGGTTTGAATCAATCATCCTTATCCATACTGTCCTTATCCATATGGATAGGCCGGCTATATATATGAGAAGGAGAGAGAGGGTGCACGAAATTAGTAGCATGGGCAAGCCCTAGGGCCGGCCATGCAAGCCATGGGGAAACCGAAGCCCCTCTTCTCTCTTCGCATCTTCTCCCTCGTCTCTCTCTCCCTCGCTTGCGCCATTGGATGGCGACTCGTCTTCCTCGCATGGTGTTTCGTAGAAGGAGGAGGCTCATCGTATGGAGGCACTCAGAGATCCATCGATGAGGTACCGTGCATCGTATGAGATCGGGTGAACTAGAAGGAGTCTCCCGTAACCTTTTGCTGTCCAGAATCTGTACAGAAAATCAATGTTGTTTCTGCGATTCCGGGAGCTACAGAAGTCCAAACGACGTGAAACTTATTGGAAAAGTTGCGTCTCGAAGTTGGCTACCTGCAGTCCAAATTTCAGCCCAATCGGAGTTCGGAGCAGAAAGTTATGGCCGTCGTACCGAAGCTATGTCGAGCAGATCCGTAGCCCGTCTCCATCGACAAAGAAGAAATTTGCCACGGTGAAAGATTCCGCACGCAGGTATGATCTCTAACAAGTAGATCTAACATAATTAGAACATGCATTCATGCTAGATTGTTCTTTTGCGTTAGATCGTCGTTAGGGGTTCGAGTAGTTGCCATGCTAGTTTCATACACGCATATGTAGATCGTTTCGATGAAATTTTTGATATGTAACGCACACCGCTCTCGGTCCTCGGACCTTCACTTTGCTTCCGCTGCGGGCCTCTACCATGGATTTATTTCCAACAATTGGTTTCATTCAGACATGGAATAAAACTGTCCAAGGATCAGGGTCCTAAGACTCCTGAGGAGAGGGCAGAGATGCAGAAGATACCTTATGCTTCGGCTGTAGGGAGTCTGATGTATGCTATGCAGTGCACGAGACCAGATATATGCTATGCAGTAGGCATGATGGGCAGGTATCAGTCAAATTCGGGTCCAAGGCATTGGACTACTATGAAAAGTATACTCACGTATCTCCGTAGGACGAGAGATTATGAGTTAGTTTACTCTTCACAGGAACTGATGCCGATTGGATATACAGATTCTGACTTTGCATCAGATCCAGAATCCAGGAGATCGACGTCAGGGTTTGTGTTTTCACTAGGAGGAGGAGCTGTCAGTTGGAGGAGCGTGAAGCAGGGATGCATCACGGATTCGACGACAGAGGCTGAGTATGTTGCGGCGTGCGAAGCAGCTAAGGAGGCGGTGTGGCTCAAGAAATTCCTCATGGACTTAGGATGTGTACCGGGAGCTCAAGATCCTATTGTCTTTTACTGTGACAATAGTGGAGCGGTAGCACAATCCAAAGAGCCAAGATATCACCAGAAGAGTAAGCATATCGAGCAAAAATACTATATTATCCGGGACTTACAGAAGTGAGTGGAGGTTGCAGTGACTCAGGTGGTGTCTGCAGATAACATGGCGGACCCTTTCACAAAGGCACTACCAACCAAGGCTTTTGAGAAGGACGTGAATGCCATGGGAGTTAAGACTATTATTCCCTGCTAGGCCAAGTGGGAGATTATTGTAGCTCGTGTGTCCTGAGCGTGGATTTTCTGTATTAACATTAATAAAGATAACTTTGGTTATTGCTTTAATTAGAATACTACTTTGGTATATGTTAATACACATATAATAATAGGACCCTAGGAAACACAGTAGGCCACTAAGGCGCATATTGGATCCATACTTGGGAGACCCAGTGGACCAGTTCTGTGTAGACCTAGAACTAGTTCACAGCTTTGGTGATGCCGGTCGCTTCACCGAGAATAAGCTGTTGGCAGGTAGAGGATGTGGTGAAGTCTCCACCACGGAAACGTGGGATTCCCATTCACCTGACCAAGCACGATGATCATGTAGAACAGGAACCAAGACGGTGCATAGTTCAGTGATTCAGACACTGGTGCATAAACCGTCTTACTACTATAGATAATCTGTCTTTAACCCTGAGGGACCATGCTCACTAGGCTAACTAGTTGTGTGGTACTTTGATGTGCTAACGTGTACGGACCTTCCATAGTCCAATACCATGGTACGTTGGGTTAGGCACTTGGGTGGCATGCAATCCTTACAGGTTATCCGACGTCCAGTGATGGATGGGTGCGTTTTGATGAGTCAATCTGTCCACATAATTAACCCAGGCCTGGTGGTTGTCAGTATGACTGACGACGTTCTGGATGCTAGGCATAGTACCAGAAGGTGTGTGGTGTTATAAATGACAAGTCATCAAACCCTAGTCAGATGATCGATCAGGATCTGACGGTGCTCCCCATCGCCCGAGTCGTATCATGGCACCAGTAATAGGAGGGACTAAGGATTATCGGAGTATAGTAGAGAGCAAGGTTACGAGGGAGTAACATAAGTTTAAGATCACTAGCGTTTAACTCGCGTCGCACTCTGGGTGGCTACGCGGGTTAATCGGATTAGGGCTGATTAACGGAACTTTTGGTGTGTCACCGGAATAGTTAATCAGGGATCCGGTTGGGTTCCACCCTGTCATTGCGTATAGGAATTGTTCTTCGACCTGGTTGGATACGTTGGATGTGAAGTAGCACGATGAAGCACAAGCCCGGAGCCTAAGAACCTAATTCATATGTGTTAGGGGCCGTAGGGATATTTTGGTAAATGCTAAAATATAGTTTATAACATATTAATATGGATCTTAGAATGAGCGAAATAATTCCAGGAGCTCATAGGCGCTGACGGAACTCGATTCCGAGTAGCGCACCTCACTCAATCTCTCTTTCAGTTTTTTACTTTTCGTGAAGGGCGTTTTTATCCAGGCTTCACGATAGACACTTGGAAACCCTAAAACCGACCCCTCCTCATCCTAATCTCTTTAGGGCCGGCCCTAGCTTGCGTATGGCACTAGGAAACTGGCCCTATATATAGAATGGAGGGGGAGGGGCCGGCCCTAAGGTGCTCCCCCTCTCCTAATACCCGACCCCCTCTCCCTCTTTGAGGTTTCGGCCAAGGAAGAAAGAGGAAAAAGAAGGAAGAAGAAGGAGGAAGGAAGGGGAAGGAAGAAGAGAGAAAGAGAAGGAGGAGATCTACCGGCATGCCGTCATCTTCGCAACGAATTCCTCCATCGGCTCGTAGTCCTTGCACTAGAGACGGGACTTCGAGGATTCCTCAATTTGCAAAGGACAAGGTGCTATTCGACAGCTTCCCTTGCGATTCAAGTGTGGTTCTTCATTATTCCGTCCTCTCCGGATCATAGATCCATAAGGTATGATGATTCTAAACACCTAACTAGATGCATGCATGTCTTCCGTAGATCATAGTATTCCTCTAGGGTGTCCGCACATATGCTAAGATCATAGATTTACATGTAGATTGTTTTATAGAATTAATTGTAATGAAACATACACCATATGATCTTCGGATCTATCTTTTGCTTCCGTTGCGACTCTGATAAGCGGATCCAATTCCAACATTAACTCCCCATCTAATCCGAACCATATCTCGGTATCTAATTGTTTCTAATTGTCCATAATTGTCTCGGTTCTTTTGTTCTCAGTTTTATTCATTTATGAGGCCTCCTTTTAATTAACTCGGTAACCTATTTAGTGAAGAGATATAGTACTTGTTGTTGGTATGTGTTGGGACCAGATTAAAATTTTTAATCTCCCCTGAGCATGCGATCAATTAAACGGATATGAAATTGTACTTTGGGGTGATCAACCCTTTATAGATCAGTTGGTAGAATCATAGCCAAAAATTCTCCTTAACTCTGATCATCTTTAAATTTTAACTGGACATCGAAGACTTCGATCCGAAACTCCTCGAAGTGGAATCACATCGATCAGAATTCTGTAACTCCGGAAACAATTCTTGGAGTGCAGACCAGACGTTTTGAAAAAATACCATCAGTTTTTCCTCCGAGATCTGATTGCTATAAAACTTTACGAGCACGTAGGCGCCTTCGTTCCGAAGATCCTCAAAGTGGAACGAAGTCAATTCGATCTGTAGATCTCTCGAAACAATTCTTACACTGTAGCTATATTGCTGCAGATTCTGTGCAAAAATTCCTGCGCATTGGTGATCAACCTCCTCGCAATCTTCAACCACGTATTCCTCACTTCGCTCGAGAGTCGGCCCGGTGGGAGGCCTTTCTTGCAATCCCGAGGAAGATGGAGAGCTACCTTGGATTAGTGTTGATCTCCAAGATCAAACCCTCGCACACGAGAGAGAAAGAGAACGAGAGATTGGAGATTGAGGGGACGACTAGGGCTTGCGGCATGCATGGCTGGCCCCCTCTCTGCCCTTTCCCTTTTATAGCCCTTCCGGATAAGGAGAGGGGTGGATAAGGCTTTGAAACAGTCAAGGCCAGCCCCCTCTCCCTATCTTATTTGTGTTGGATGAATAAACAAGGGGGGCAGTTAGGGTTAGACCCGGTCAAACCTTATCCCCTTGATTCTCACTCTATATGATGGTGGCACATGTCCGGGGTGCCTAGGGCACCCCAATGGTCAATTTAATCCAATACTCACTTATTATTAAAGCCCATATATATATCTCATATATATATATAATTAATAATAATAATTCCCTCATGATCATATACAAGTCTCGAGTCGCTTTGGACCGCAGTATCATTCTAACTCATAATCTAGCGTAGTCTCGGAATTGCATGCATGCTAGACATTCGATTCGTTAGATTGACCTTAGGGCATTTGCCTCACTCTTCACCTTGAACCCGTCTTCTACTGTCTGGAGAGCTCCTAGAAGATCTGCATTTGTCATCTCCAACTTGTTAAGGTTGAAGTTTTTAACAAGGCCTTCAAAGGCTCCAAACAGAGACGCAAGGAAGATATCAGTCATAACCTTGTTATCCAACACAATATTCATGGTAGCAAGTTCGTTCTGGAACCCAAGCATGTTCAACATGTGATCCCGAACTGGCATCCTTTTGGAGAATTATCCCGAACTAACGAGTTTTTTCATTGTGAGGTATCGCATGATGCGGCTATGCCCCTCAAACATTTCTTTGAGGTAAAGCATCATGTCAGAAGCGTCAGACATTTCTTCGACTTGCTTCTGTAGAGTTATCTGCAAGGAGGCTATGATATAGCACTTGCACATAACATTCTATATCTCGCCAGTCGGAGAATACCTTGGTCTCTGCCTCAGTGGCATCTAGACCTGGTAGGTTAGGTTCTGGAGTGGTCAGGGCCATGTTGTGTTTATTGATCCTCAATACTAGACATGAGGTTACCTTCCAGTCCTTATAGTTACGACCCGTAAGCTTATTATTATTAAGGATGGCAGATAAAGGGTCTAGTTTTGTCATCT
This sequence comes from Chamaelirium japonicum, assembly GCA_947650365.1. Classification (NCBI taxonomy): domain Eukaryota; kingdom Viridiplantae; phylum Streptophyta; class Magnoliopsida; order Liliales; family Melanthiaceae; genus Chamaelirium; species Chamaelirium japonicum. The sequence goes on from OX393549.1 coordinate 26,507,418, forward strand.
TAAAAACTAATAAGAATATATTAGAATGCTTATTAAACTCATTTTATGGTATTTTTAAAATGAGTCAAATTATATGCAAATGTCAACGCTACCCTCAAATCAATATCTATGGATCAATTTTTCCATGTATATGAGATCTCGGATTCAGATACACCCGCCGAGGGGGCAGTGTGTAGCGTCCTCCACTCACACCAGGTCTCTAGGACCTAATCCAAATATGCCATAAACGGGCTATGATGGATCATGGTTTTCTTTTGGCCAGCCCCTCGTGATCTCCATACAAAGGTAGCCTCACGGGTACTTCGAATGCTTACCCCCAAGCCTAGGGAGTCACGACACAGACTCGCGGCCCCCACCAGGGTAGGAAAAGCCCTTCTCTCCTGGCATTGTGACCACCATATCCCAAAGGAGACTGCTAAGCGTCCGGCATGACAAAACGCACAGACTGGCATCAAGGAGTCAACTGAATGACCAAAGCATCGGTTGCTTCCACTTGTTGCCTTCTTCGACCGACAGACAAGGAACCCCCCTCTTCTTCTCTTCATGTATGTGGGCTGCCTGCCCCGTCCCATCCCGAATGGATGAACAGGAACAAACAAGCAAGCTGAAGAAAGGCGCGCGAGAGAGAGAGAGTTGATACTCCACTAACCTCCCTTCTTCCACAATTAGTTGAAACAGAAACAGCCGGATGAGCCTCGGCCTCGCTCTGCTAACAGAGCATCAAATCCGGAAAGATTCGTTCCGACGAATGACGTGCGTCAGGCGACGATCCCAACCAAGGCTATCGTAAGCCTGACCCGCTACCACTGCATCCGTCCCTGATCTTCGAGCCGCGCCGTCAAAGTACATTTCCCATGGTTTCTGCACTTCGATTGTCATCACTTCTTCATCTGGGAAGTTGAAGGCCAAATGTCAGGTATAGTAAGCTCGAAGACCGCCACGTCAATCTTGGACTGAGTCTATACGAGGGGGATGTTGAGACATACTATCACTAGGACAGTAGTTGGCTGTAGTCCAGGGGCTCTGATGATCCCGTTCATGGCATCATCTTGATTGACTCTTTCGGTAATTGTCCATCTGGTTTTGTCCTAAGTCTTCAACCTATAACTGAAAATCCTAGTACGCTCCAAGCAATCGCTCGTTTTCTAGGTAAACCACCCTAAACCCCCTAAACCTTAACCCTAAACCCTAACCCCTAAAACCTTAAACTCTAAAACCCTAACCTGTAAACCTCTAACCCCTAAACCCTAAACTCTAAAACCCTAAAACCCTAAACCCTAACTAAACCCTAAACCCTCCCTAAAATGTTTTCTAAAATACCCTAAACCCTAACCCAAAACCCCAAACTCCTACCCCTAAAACCCTAAACCACCTAAAATCTAAAACCCTAAACCCTAAAAAGAATATGATTTTTTTTTTATTTAGTTGATTTTTTCAGATTTTTCACGATTTTTCCCAAATTTTTCATGTTTTTTTGCAGTCTTTTGTGCGGTTTTTTTTCAGATTTTTTTTCCGTTTTTTTCTAAATTTTCCCCGATTTTTTCTCGATTTTTCACGCTTTTTTTTTCCTATTTTTTCGATTTTTTGCGATTTACTGCCGATTATTTACCAAATTCAGCAATAAATCGGTGATTAATCGCCGATTTCTTACCGATTAATCGGCGATTAATAGGTTATTAATCGGCGATTCATTGCTGATTATTTCCCGATTATTTCTCGATTAATTGGCGATTTATTTCCGATTAATTGGCGTTTAGTCGGCGCTTTATTGCCGATTAATCGGCGAGTTATTGCCGATTAGTCGGCGATTTATTGCCGATTAAACGGCGATTTATTACCGATTAGTCGCCGATTTATTGCCGATCCATCGCCGATTTATTGCCGATTCATCGCGATTTATTGCCGATTCATCGGCGATTTATTGCCGATTCATCGGCGATTTATTGCCGATTAGTCGGCGATTTATTGCCGATTAGTCAGCGATTTATTGCCGATTCATCGGCGATTTATTGCCGATTCATCGGCGATTGATTGCCGATTCATCGGCGATTTATTGCCGATTCATCGCCGATTTATTCCCGATTCATCGCCGATTTATTGCCGATTCATCGCCGATTTATTGCCGATTCATCGCCGATTTAATGCCGATTAATCGTCGATTTAATGCCGATTAATAGGCGATTTAATGCCGATTAATCGCCAATTAATCGGTAATAACTCGGGATAAAATCGGTAATTAATCGGCAAAATATCGGCAATTAATCGGAAATAAATCGGCGATTAATTGACGATTTATTGCCGAATTTGGCAGTAAACCGCAAAAAAATCGGCTATTAGCGGCAAAAAATCGGAGAAATTCGTAAAAAATCGGTAAAAAATTGTGAAAAAATCGAAAAAATAGGCAAAAAAAAGCGTGGAAAATCGACAAAAAATCGGGAAAAAATTAGAAAAAATCGGGAAAAAAATATGAAAAAAATCACAAAAAAGTATACAAAAAATCATCAAAAATTGGGAAAAATAATGAAAAATCGGGAAAAAATCGACAAAATCGAAAAAAAATCATATTCTTTTTAGGGTTAGGGAAAGCAAAAAAAATCGTATTCTTTTTTTTTTAAGGGAAAGCAAAAAAAAAAGTTACAAAATTCGGCTTAAATAGGGTCTCAACAACAACAAAACCCTAATCGCGTGGGGAGCAAACCGACATGGTACCCCCCAGTCAAGAGGAAGACACAACACCAAACAAAAGACTATATATCACAATAGCACAATGCAGCAGAGTCCTGACATCACTAACTAGCCCCCCTGCCAAGATTCTTTAGCTCGGGACTGAAGCGTTGGCATGGTAAGTAAGGAAAGTGGGGCGGTTGGCAAGATGGGGAGGCTTCTTGTATTGATCAAATCCATGGGATGAGCATCGCCTGCTTTCTCCACTTGATCTGGAACCGCTGGCATCGACTCATCAGATAGCCCTACCGCACTCTGAGCCAAAGCCTTCCGATGAGCACGCTGAAATAGCTGTGACCCCACTCCCACTAGCAAGAGCGAGGACAATCAGTGTCCCCCCTCACTTACTTAGCTACGCTATCTGCTCGCGTAACAGTCGCCTCTTGATGCTCAATAGCAACATCCTCTGACAATGTGACATAACCCAATTGACGTGTTACAGCCTGCGTAACATCAGCAATTCCCTACCTGAACCGCCTACGTAACAGCAGCAACCTCACCATCTTCAGCAGCATCAGTAGTAGCAGCATCACCTACACTCTCATCAGGTTGATAAGCCTCTGTTAATGTAACTAACATCAACAGGGACGGCCACAAAAGGGTCGGGGGGTGGGAGCCACTTCAATCCATTGATCCGATGGCTTAAGAATAGTGGAAGAAGACGGGTTTCCTCCTCCTGATTTTCCAGTTGGCACCCATCGCTTCTCTAGAGGCTTGGTCCCAGACCCCGCATAATTCTTCCATCTCTCTAGATCTTAGGGCGTGCCACACAGGCATTCTCAATGCAAATCCTTGCATAATTCATTATGCCCCCTTCCTTATGAGCAACCGCTGCAGCTGTAGGGCCATCCATTCCAATCGGTTTTCTCGGTACCTACTAAGGGCATCAAAGGACCACAGTTTATCAGGGAGATTAGGGAAGCGCCACGGCCCTCGAGCCAAAATTCTTAAGCAATCTGCCGCTTCCATGAATTTGAAGAGAAAATTTCCATTCTCTCGGGCAAACATCTTCATTCCCCCATTCGGTTGCCACAATCAACACCGAAGACTTTAGATGAGGAAAGAACGGTCTTCGCCCCAAGACGGGTTTCCCACTAAATAGTTGATCCAGTAGCTTTCCGTTTTAGTAAACTCATCCTGTGGACATACCGCCAATTTCTTCCCTTCAATCATTGTCGGTTCAATGTAAGTGAGCTTGTAGTCGTCGGAAGTCAAAGCATTATGATGCAAGGGAATATTCCAAGCATTACCCACAGCCCCAGCCCCAAATCCTGCAGGTCGTCGTGGTTCAGGCTCGACGACAGGCACCTGATGTGCATCTGACCTCCCTGCTGGATTTGTTGTAGTAGCTGTAGCATACCCAGCAAGTGTGACCCTCTCAGGCATTTCCCCAATCACCTTTGCTGCACTATAAGACAATGTAGCAACAGAGGATGTATCGGCCTGTGCACCAGCACTCACACCCGTCGGATCTCGAGGGGAACGTGGGCTATGGAGGAAAGGAGCTCGGATCCCCCAACTCCGGTTGTTCATTCCTACCCACCCCAGCAATAAATCCAGGAATGACTTCAGTGCTAACTCCCAAGCTCGGTTGGCCACGATATGAAATAATCCTTGCTCCACCTCGGCCCAGAGAAGAGGAATCAATCTCTGCCACATCAGTTGCATCACAAGACGTGAAACCCAATCTTGAACCCTGCTGCAAAACGATCCCACCATCTTCTTCAGCACCAAGATCAGATCTTGACCCCAAGTCGCCAGATCTGCTATTCGACCTCCTAAGGGCATGATCTGAGGAAGAAGAGGGATAAATACCCCTACTGCCAAGAGAAGAGTGGGATGCACCTCCACGGCCTCTCTAAGAACGATAGCCCACCGAGAAGCAGTCCTTCAGAGCCGAATCTCGAGGAGGATGGAACTCCGCCTCACCAGCCAGCCGTACCTCCCTCACAACATCACCTAGAACCTGGCCCCCACCTCGGGGGAAAGAAGGAAGGGAGGAGCCCCCCTTGAGGGGATCCCCCATGGCACTCACCACCACCACCACCACCAAGATACTAGAGAGAGAAGCTCTGCCCTAGAGAGAAAGCTCATTCTTGATTCTATGGGTGGGGTTTAGGGTTTAGGGTTTTGGGGGTTTAGGGGTTAGGGGTTTATTAGGGATTTAGGGGTTAGGGGTTTAGGGTTTAGGGGTTGGGGTTAGGGTTAGGGTTTAGGGTTTTGGGTTTAGGGTAAGTGGTTTAGGGTTTAGGGTTTGGGGTTTTGGGTTTAGGGTTTAGGGTTTTAGGGTTTAGTTAGGGTTTAGGGTTTGTTTAGGGTTTACGGGTTTAGGCCTGGTTTTAGGGGTTACGGTTTAGGGATTAGGGTTTAGGGTTTAGGGTTGGGGTTTAGGGTTTTTCTACAAACGAGCGATTGCTTGGAGCATAACTAGGATTTTCAGTTACAAGTCGAAGACTTAGGACAAAACCAAATGGATAATCCATTACCGGAAGAGTCAAGATGATGCCATGAACGGGTTTAGGGTTTAGGGTTTGTTTAGGGGTTTAGGGGTTAGGGGTTAGGGTTTAGGGTTACGGGTTTAGGGGTTAGGGGTTACGGGTTTAGGGGTTAGGGTTTAGGGTTTTAGGGGTTAGGGTTTAGGGTTTATGGTTTAGGGTTTGGGGTTTGAGGGTTTGAGGGTTTAGAGTTTAGGGTTTAGGGTTTAAGAAAAATATGTACAAACGAGCAATTGCTTGGAGCGTACTAGGATTTTCAGTTACAGGTCGAAGACTTAGGACAAAACCAGATGGATAATCCATTACCGGAAGAGTCAAGATGATGCCATGAATGGGATCATCAGAGCCTTTGGACTCCACAGCCAACTACTGAATGTCCTGGTGATAGGTATATCTCAATATCCCCCTCGGGTGAGAGTTGTTTTGTCATGCCGGACGCTTAGCAGTCTCCTTTGGGATATGGTGGTCACAATGCCAGGAGAGAAGGGCTTTTCCTGCCCTGGCGGGGGCCGCATGAACTCACTCCTGTGTCGTGACTCCCTAGGCTCGTGGGTAAGCATCCGAAGTACCCGTGAGGCTACCCTTTGCATCGTATGGAGATCACGAGGGGCAGGCCAAAACGAAACCATGGTCCATCATAGCCCGTTTGTGGTATATTTGGATTGGGTCCTAGAGACCTGGTGTGAGCGACGGACGCTACATACTGCTTATATGAGTAAGAGGCCATATATATATATATATATATATATATATATATATATATATATATATATATATATATATATATATATATATATATATATATATATATATATATATATATATATATATATATATATATATATATATACTAGTGCATGCTCGTGCCTGTCGGCACTGCAGCGGACCGCCTTCGACGGTACCCCCTAGCATCACCACCCCTACCAACACCATCGTATTCGCACGGCAACACATCTAACCGCCTTCGGCAATAAAACACTTTCGACGGTAATACTGGCCTACAGCGGCTAGCTCAAGTTGCTCGTGACTAAGTGATGGATATTCTCACGGCGAGTCGATGGAAGATGCACAGCTTATTTGGAGTTTTTTGAAAATTAATAAAAAAATAATAATAGTAGAATTCGATCAAGAAATGAAATCATCGGATCAGCGCATCACATAATTCAAACCAGAGGAGAACCTCGAACGTTCTACGGAGCTTAACGGAATATGATGTTGGCTTACGAATGTGGCACAGAGAACACCCAAGCCTGCCACCATTTCTCTCTCCTCTATTTCTTCCTTTCCTTTTTCTTTTCTTTCTCTTATCTTTATTTTCTCTTTTTGTTTCTTATTCCTTTTGCCCATCGTACCCAACTTAACCCATTATAACCTTGTGCGACTCACATGCAAACCAACCGTCCAAACCCAACCAGTATGCATGTCCAAAAACTCCACACAACTCAACCCATGTGAATCCAAGAATCTGAGTCCCTCGCATTCAGCTCTTATTCGAGACTCCCTTGGGATTCTCTCTTTAGTCCGAGCCGATACCCGATCAGCGGAAAAATTTTCAGCATAACCTGATTAGGCTAGCTACAACCCTTGCCCAGAGCCTATCGGCACGCTCCAAGTACTGGGGGCTACTACCCCCATGTGTTGGGGCCGACTATATCATATCTCTTGAATCGCAGTGGACCTCGAGGTTATTGCGTACGCAGGATGTGCTGAAAAATTTCTCCCCGATCAGCAGCCCACGCATCCCCATCTCTGAGCCATGCATGCAGACCTGTCCCTTCTCCCATTCGAATCTCTCTCTCTCTCCTTCCTTATTATATAGAGAGATCGAGGGAAGAGAGAAAGACGAAGAGAGGGAGATCGGGGGAAGAGAAAGACATAGTGTTTTGTCTAGTCAACGTTTCTTTTTATCTAGTCAGCTTTTTGTTCCATTTTATCCTAGTCAACATGTAGACAGTCCGTCCTTTGTTCGTGTAGACAGTCAATTGGGTTGTTGTCATTTGCCGATACTTTCTTCGTGTGTGGTTGCGGGTTGTGGACCTTATGATGCTGGATGATTTGGATGTTGCCACATATGCGTCCCCTCATCCGATTGTACGGCGGGGATATTGGTGACCTCTGTCCAGTTGAGTATAACTTTGCATGTGGTCGTCGTAAGTTCATTCGATTGGAGATGGTACCGAATAACGCGACTTCACAGCGACGAATACGGGATCGATTCTAGGGCCCCACATAAATTCGAAGCGCGGTGTGGATCATCATTCTATTGATACAGATAGACGGTGGATATCAAAGCCAGGGAGGAGATTAGCGTTGGTCGCTTTCTCTGAACCCGACAACCACGGCTGGATCGATGGGTTCATTGATGTGGTCTCTGTATATAAGCAAGAACAATCGGAAGACTGCCATCGCACCATTGGGTTGTTGGGGCTAATATGGTTTGTATGGCCAATGGATTTATGGGATTCTCTCTCTCTCATCCCTTTTATGACCTTCCTTGCTAGTATGCTAATATGGTATTAATGAGATTTATGCACAACCAAGAGAGGGAGTTAATATGGTAATAATTATTTAATATGAGATACTCTCTCTATCTCTCTCTTTATATGTTGAACGACCATGTAAAAGATCAATTTATGGGATTTGCTCTTTTTTTCTCATCCCTCTTTATGATCTTCCTTGCTAATATGCTAATATGGTATTAATGAGATTTATGCACAACCAACAAAGGGAGCTAATATGGTAATAATCATTTAATATGAGATACTCTCTTCTATCTTTTTCTTTGTATGTTGAATGACCATGCAAGAGAACAATTTATGGGATTTGCTATCTCTCTTTCTCTCTGTCATCCCTCTTTATTATCTTCTTTTTTTTTCAAAAATTATAAAATTTTAAAAATATAAAAGTGAATAATCGAATCTTGATCGACGGTCGGATTTGCCTATTTTTGTCTAGTTAGCTTGTTTCTTTTTGTCTAGTCAGCTTTTGGTTTCATTTTGTCCTAGTCAGCACAAAACCGCCGTGCCATGTTATATATATATATATATATATATATATATATATATATATATATATATAGAGAGAGAGAGAGAGAGAGAGAGAGAGAGAAATGTTAAAATGCGGCGTGCGATGCATGCGGTATCGCACCGCAGCTGTCTGATGCACCGCTGCGTGCATTGCACGCACCGCAGCGGTGCATCAGACGGCTGCGATGCGAAGCCGTACGTACCACACGCCGCATCCTTGTGGGGGAAAATCTTCGTGCCGACCCGAAGACTCTCGCAGCACCAGTCAATTGAAATTGAAGTTGACGTCGAAGATTGTTGTTCGATCTGTTGATTGAAGTTGAAGCCTTTGATATGTAAACAGAGAGATGCAATCAGAGAGATTGTTGACACAAGATGTGATCTCGGAGTTCAGCCGAAGCCTACGTCTCCGTGCTATAGGGAGCAACCCGAATTCACTAACACTTATGTTGAAGTGATCTCGACAGGCCGAGTATCACTGAAAACACTCTGATCTCTTCGAAAGAAAAAAGAAGATCAAAGAGAGGTGGAAGATGGGAAGTTGGAAATCCCAGAGCTCTGGTTTTTTAGAACTGAGAGTTCGATCCTTTTACATTCGAAGGCTCTGCTATTTATAGGATTCCCGGGGAGGAATTCCGGGGCAAATGGCGGTTTTCTGCTGTCGTATTTTGGGATTCTTCAGGTAAAGCTGGCGGGCCCCGCTACCGTCTTCTGGGGGATTCTACAGGCTCGTGGGCCTACCGGGCAGGGCCGGTGGGTCTCACGGTGGTCCTCGTGGGCCCACCCGGCAGGGTCGGTGGGTCCCGTGGTAGTCTTCGTGGGCCCACCAGGCAGGGCTGGTGGGTCCCGTGGTAGTCTTCGTGGGCCCACCAGGCAGGGCCGGTGGGTTCCGTGGTAGTTGGTAAACTTCTGCCAAAATTTGCACCCACAGTTACCCCCTCCAAGTTAGCTAGAGTTCGTTCTGGCTGGCTTGGATTTGGTGCAAAAAATAGCAACCCCCTGTCGCAAAAGGCACGAAGAAGCTTGTCGAGTGTTAGCACAAAAAAGGACTGACCGGTCAATTTTGATTTGAACGATCAATTTTGACCGATCGGTCAAATTTTGACCGATCGGTCAAAATTCAACCGGTCAAGAATCGGGTGATCGGTCAAAAAACATGGTTTTTTGATCGATCCAGTAGGAAATTTGACCGATCGGTTTGAAATTTGACCGATCGGTTAATTTTTGACCGATCGGTCATATTTGACCGATCGGTTAAAATTCAACCGGTCAAGAATAGGGTGATCGGTCAAAAAACATGGTTTTTTGACCGATCCAGTAGGAAATTTGACCGATCGGTTGAAATTTGACCGATCGGTTAATTTTTGACCGATCGGTCATATTTAACCGATCGGTCAAATTTTGACCGATCGGTTAAAATTCAACCGGTCAAGAATAGGGTGATCGGTCAAAAAACATGATTTTTTGACCGATCCAGTAGGAAATTTGACCGATCGTTTGAATTTTGCCTGATCGGTCAAATTTTAACCGATCGGTTAAAATTCAACCGGTCAAGATTCGAGTGATCGGCAAAAAACCTTGGTTTTTTACCAGATCCAGTAGAAATTTGACCGATCGAATGATTTTTGCCGATCGGTCAAGTTTGACCGATCGGTAAAAAATTATCCGGTCAAGGTTCGAGTGATCGGCAAAAAACCTTGGTTTTTTGCCAGATCCAGTAGAAAATTGACCGATCGAATGATTTTTGCCGATCTGTAATACCCGGTATGTTTGATTTCAGGGCAGCCCAATTTTATTATTGCTAAATTGATTGATTTGTTTTCTCAGTTATGATTGTCGATGGTGTGTGCTTGAACATGAGTTGGACCGGGCAGTGGGCCCCAGGTCCGGGTCGCTAGGCGACACTGGAGGCATGGTGATCGTTACACGAGCATGCGAGCACGTGTAACAAGGCATGGCATAAATGTTTTTGATAATAATAAAAATTCATTAAAATAACAGGTTTTAAGGCGAGTCTGTCGGACTCGTAAGGTTTGCGCACCGGCCCGTCTTGGTGCGATGCGAGCTCGAGTGCGATCCATGCTCAACTGCGAGTTATACTTGTTTGCTAAGAAAAAAAAAAAAAATTAAATAAATTAAAAATTTAAAACACCTAAATCTATAACCAAACCCATAATCGTTTCTCACCTTTATCTCTCTTTAATTCCTTTATCTCTCTTTAATCCCACACCTCTTTATCTCTCTTTAATCCCAAACCCAACCCGGCCCCTAATTGTTTCTCTCTTTATCTCTCTTTAATCCCAAACCCAACCCCCCCTAATTGTTTCTCTCTCTTTATCTCTCTTTAATCCCAAACCCAACCCGGCCCCCTAATTGTTTCTCTCTCTTTATCTCTCTTTAATCCCAAACCCAACCCCCCTAATTGTTTCTCTCTCTTTATCTCTCTTTAATCCCAAACCCAACCCGGCCCCTAATTGTTTCTCTCTTTATCTCTCTTTAATCCCAAACCCAACCCCCCTAATTGTTTCTCTCTCTTTATCTCTCTTTAATCCCAAACCCAACCCCCTTCTCTCTCTTCTCCTTGTTGCACGATCCAGCCAACTCCATCCCTAGTTTCCCTTCGCCTTCATCGCAGCCATGGCCACCAGCCAGCGGGCCGACGGCTGTGCAATCGACAGATGCTAACCAATCGACAGGTCAACCCCCCTTCGTTTTCCCTGTTTTCCCTTTGGTCCTGTTGAGACCAGCTCGGCGACTTTTTTTTTTATGCCAAAGAGCACAAAGGCATACTAGTAGTAGTGCTCGACGCGGTTTCGACCGTCTACTCAAATTGGTATAATCGATCCATAGTAAGACTATTGTTGTTAGCAATGCCAACTATCCTAGATGGCTTAATCGCAATCATCGAGGTCATAAAACCCTTCGACCATGTCGTTTGGGTCAGACAATCTATGACCATTGTTTGCTGATGATGCCCCCATTATTACATCCATTTTTATATGGCATACGAATCATCGTGCTATGAATGGCGGTGGGCCGCTCAGCGACCCATATACGAAACCTTGCCGGTCCCGGAGTTCAACTAGGTGAGACGTAATGGCGGTCGTCAATCCGAGCTCAGGCTCGTGCGACTCGTTTTAATTATAGTAGTAACTGTGTTTTTGTACCTTAGCCAGATGATTTCTCGGGCAAATAAAGAATCAAACCTCCAAACCTTGCCTAGACTTGACCTGATCTGTGTCACCATGGTCAAGATGCTGAAGGCTCCTCAAAGCACGACAGCACGCTAGTAGCGGCATCGACGCAAATTCGATCGTTTAGGCATAATAGCTTATATGAGCCGTAGTGTGATTCTTTGCATCGGCAACGCCGACTAACCATGATGTTACCTTTGGCACATCGATTTGCGTGCCAGTAGACCGGCGTTCGATGACACTACCTTAGGCACATCAATTTGCATGCCGATAGACGGCGTCCGATGACGTATAAATTCTCGGCTCGGCCAATCATACCTAAGCCGGTAATATTTTAAGTAGCACTTAATGACCATAGGCCGCTGGTATGTTTGGCAGTTGGTGAGCACGTGGACCGAGTCGGAAGCGGAGCAGAGGGCGCTTAGCAGCATCAGCCCGAGCACACTTTCCAGGTGACAGAGCACGCTTTCTTCAATAATTAATAATGTCGATATAGAAATTAAGGGTAGGTGTTCATAACGCTGCATGCGGGTCCCGCCGGACGTCGTCGCATGTGGTCGAGTGGACCCCGCCTTGCATGCGGAGTCGCGAGTCCGGCGACGCATGCATAAGAAGTTAATAATTTAATAATAAATATTCTATTGTTTGCATGGACACCATAGATAGGTATTCCCTTAATTTGAATAAATAAATCGGGACCCGCCCTCCTGAGAGGAGCGTGGTAACCCTAGTAAATGGATTCTGGGTGAGAGTGCTTTATTTTATTTAATTATGGTGCTGGGTTGTAAGTGGGTGCGAATCCTGGTGTAATCCATCGAAAATGATTAAACACTTTTTAGTTCATTTAATGCCATGTGGTATGTTAATTATTGTTAATCTACCTGGTTAGAGGGTAGGGACCCCGTGCGCGCAAGGGTCGTGAACCACCTTGCGCGTACAGCCGAAGTTAAGTAGGTTAGGGGTCACGGGCAAGGGTTGTGGTAAAGCCAATAGGAGGTGCCCTCGAGTAGGGATTGGCCTAGCAACCCTGTCCCGGGGAGTTGAAGTCCCCATAGTAAAGCAAGTTGGGCGGTAGAGCTCCACCGTGAAAGACGAGAAACCCCTTATGATCATCTGGGTGATTGGTGCATGGTGTTGGTGGATGCACGGCGAGAGAGTTGGCCCTCTATATCGAAATAAAAGGCCCGATAGTAATGCCCGACCGGGGGCAGGTTGAACAAATATCCGGGGTTCACATCTGAGTATATGTTTGTCTTTATTAAATTAAAATTGTATGACTGTTTACACGATGACCTAGTCAGTAGGATTTGCATGTGAATGTAGAAATTGCATGGACACATAGAACGTGATTGAGAACATAGCTTGACAATTAGGTTAATCAATAATTTATCTTAAAATTTGGGCGTTGTTAGTTATTAAAATTGTTAGCTTGTCACTAGCCATTTATTTGGCTAATCTCCCAAATGTATTTTTGGGGGCTACTCATTCCCACGAGTAGACTCTTCTGCAGGAGCTGAGGCACAGGAGCAGCAGTAGCAGTCCAGCAGTCAGTAGGGTAGCAGCTTATTTTTTTCTATTTATGTCAATCTTAGTAGTGGTACCTTTTTATCGGATTGGATTGGAATAAGTTTCTATTAGTTAGTTAGTTTGATAAGTGGTAATGTGCCAGCTGAACTTTCTTTGGGTAGGCCTCTCCTCAAGGCCCCAAGCCTAGGTTAGATCACCACAAAAATATAAGACGAATAAGTGACCTAATTTGACAAGCCCAGTAGATAGGACCTCCAGAAAGATGCACCGAGTGTTCGGGAGCGGGTGAGATACTCGGCTCGCCGTCGGAGTCTTGAGCCTCGTGCTCCTTTAGAGGATATTCTGTCAGTATGTTGTGACCCATTGGGTCGCATGTACTGAAAGGATACTCCTTTTAAAGGTCGAGTCCGATCTTTTGTTTCTTCCCGTTCTTTCATTTGCTTGTGTGTGAGCGTAGAAAGAGCCCAGTGAGAATCCTAAATTGGCATAGTTAAGTAACCATACCCATAACCCTCTTCCTTTTCTCACCTCATACCCCAGGAATCAGTCTTCAGATTTCTGGGGCGTGACACGATCGGTCAAGTTTGACCGATCGGTAAAAAATTATCCGGTCAAGGTTCGAGTGATCGGCAAAAAAACCTTGGTTTTTTGCCAGATCCAGTAGAAATTTGACCGATCGAATGATTTTGCCGATCGGTCAAGTTTGACCGATCGATAAAAAATTATCCGGTCAAGGTTCGAGTGATCGGCAAAAAACCTTGGTTTTTTGCCAGATCCAGTAGAAATTTAACCGATCGAATGATTTTTGCCGATCGGTCAAGTTTGACCGATCGGTAAAAAAAAATTATCCGGTCAAGGTTCGAGTGATCGGCAAAAAACCTTGGTTTTTTGCCAGATCCAGTAGAAATTTGACCGATCGAATGATTTTTGCCGATTGGTCAAGTTTGACCGATCGGTAAAAAATTATCCGGTCAAGGTTCGAGTGATCGGCAAAAAACCTTGGTTTTTTGCCAGATCCAGTAGAAATTTGACCGATCGAATGATTTTTGCCGATCGGTCAAGTTTGACCGATCGGTAAAAAATTATCCGGTCAAGGTTCGAGTGATCGGCAAACAACCTTGGTTTTTTGCCAGATCCAGTAGAAATTTGACCGATCGAATGATTTTTGCCGATCGGTCAAGTTTGACCGATCGGTAAAAAATTATCCGGTCAAGGTTCGAGTGATCGGCAAAAAACCTTGGTTTTTTGCTAGATCCAGTAGAAATTTGACCGATCGAATGATTTTTGCCGATCGGTCAAGTTTGACCGATCGGTAAAAAATTATCCGGTCAAGGTTCGAGTGATCAGCAAAAAACCTTGGTTTTTTGCCAGATCCAGTAGAAATTTGACCGATCGAATAATTTTTGCCGATCGGTCAAGTTTGACCGATCGGTAAAAAATTATCCGGTCAAGGTTCGAGTGATCGGCAAACAACCTTGGTTTTTTGCCAGATCCAGTAGAAATTTGACCGATCGAATGATTTTTGCCGATCGGTCAAGTTTGACCGATCAGTAAAAAATTATCCGGTCAAGGTTCGAGTGATCGGTAAAAAACCTTGGTTTTTTGCCAGATCAAGTAGAAATTTGACCGATCGAATGATTTTTACCGATCGGTCAAGTTTGACCGATCGAATGATTTTTGCCGATCGGTCAAGTTTGACCGATCGGTAAAAAATTATCCGGTCAAGGTTCGAGTGATCGGCAAAAAACCTTGGTTTTTTGCCAGATCAAGTAGAAATTTGACAGATTAGTTGAAAGTTTTGAACCTGCCCTCAGAGAGGGTTTCATAACTGTTCCGTTCTTCGATCTTCTGGCAGAGTTTTGATCATTGATGGAGTTTGATCCTTCCTGTTTTGAGTCTTTGGTTGGCTTGAATGAGGCTTTTAACCGGCGGTCCGGTTTACTCAGACCGGTGGCTCGCTTGGACCGTTGGTTCACGTGGACCGGTGGTCCGACGTTTCGTCTGGTCCGACGGTTCGCCTGATTTTGCGCTTGCTGTGGATGGATGCCACGCGTTCCTGCAAAAACACACGATTTGATACGGTGAAGACACGTGTCTTCTCGATTTGCGTACCTGTTTTACCCTGGGTATATAAGTTTCACTGGCTGTCATTTTTGCCTCACGCTTCCAAAATTTTTCGAAGTCCAGACTTTTTTGCTCCCGATTTCTGCTTTTGCTCGATCGATCAGATGGCGTCTTCTGGAAGTTCGAAGAAGTCAGGTGGGGTCCCTTCGAAGAGGAAAGGGAAGAAGATTGTTGAGGTTCCATCCCCTCCGAAGGGTCGTGGCAAGGGCAAGGCCGTGCTTGCCGAACTTGGACAGCTGGGCAAAAGACACCAAGGAGTAGGGTTTGCTTCGGCGCCATCAAGGCCAGAGTACATCCCTAAGGTAAAGTTTGTTCTGGGTCCGCTCGCGTCTCTGACAGAGGAAACAGAGTACGTGTACAATACCGGTGGTGAATTCACAGATGCAAAGAGAAAGAAGTGGCAAACACTTCTCTCTCATTTCACCGAAGGAAAGGTGCAGCCTTCGCTCCCCAGTATCCAGACTGCATTTGGTATTGATAAGAAGACCGTCTTCACCAGCTTTGCCAGTAATGAAAAGGTCATGGGAACCATTGTTACCATCGGCCAACTCAACTGCGGTCTGCGTCTTCCGTTGCCACCCTTCGCGGCAAGGTTATTGAACACTTCTGGCCTTTGCCCGGGGCAGGTCACTGGGAATGCTTGGAGAATTATCTACGCTTTCTGCCGCGTAGAGTCGGATTTCCAGGAGGACTTGAAGGCATGCTACTCCAGCATTCCAGAAGGTGAAGTTGCTCGGATCGAGCTTGGATATTTTTTCTTCCATTATCGATAGGCTTACAGGAGGGACAGTCCGTTCTACAACTTGACCGGCGTATCTCCGCTATGCCCGCTTACCGATATAGTCCCTTCGGACAAATTATACACAGATTGGCCCATCTCTGTTACTGGTGCATGGACACCCATCTCAGTGCCTGATACCCCCCGAAGCGACGTGCACGATGCAGTGAAGATGTACTGCGAGGGAGGCATCTTTGCCTGGACCTCCGAGAGGGCTGGAGCTATCGACAATTTATTCTTCGAGTTGACCTGTGGGACCAGGTCATGGAAGCAGTTCTCCAACTGCCCAGTGAGATATGGCAAGGCCAATCTCCTCCACCGATCGCGAGACAGATACGAGGATAATGAAGTTCTATACTCTGACTATGAGGAGGATCCTCATTCGGGTAAGATCATCCGGAAGATTCGGGCCGAGAAGAAAATTTATACTGAAAGGCGCCGATTGCCTACTGTGGAGGAGAAGCTGGTGATACAACGAGGCCCAGCGAAGAAGAAAAGAAAAACCCTTATCAAGCAAAAGGAAAATGAAGACCAAGGAAAGAAAGACGAAGATGAAGAAAATAAAGATAAAGATGAAGAAGAAAAAGAAAAGAAGGGGAGCGACGAGGAAGACGAAGAGACCGAGAATGTCAGCCACGACAACAGTGGCAACGACGAAGACGAGGATGGGGACGGTGAGAATGATTTTTCTTCCACACCCTCTGGTGGAGATTATGGGAATGGGGGTGGTGAGGAAGAAATTCCTCCCACCCCCACTTGTGATGCAAGAGAGGAAGATTCACTTCCTATTCCCATTGACGAGGCTAAAGCCCGTCAAATGGAAGAAGTCATTGATATAGAAGGTGACGGCCAAAAGGTGGTTCCCACCTATAAATTCGATGAATTGAAGAAGCCGTTGCGCTTTAAAATAAAATTGTCGAGGAGTGGTGGGGTTGGAAGCAACCCCACGCCCCTCGATCAAATTCCTCCTGAAGTACCCCGTCTCGAAGGAGCGACAACGAGCAGGGGTATGGAGGTTGAGCAACCCCCACCCCCCTCTCGGTCTCTGGCTGAGGAGGTGGCTGCCATGGTGGCGGGACTCATTGAACCAGGCGGGCCACAAGAGGAAAAAAGAGTCTCACCTCTTCGGGATGCTTCCTCCTCTATCCATTTGGAGAGGGAAAGTCGAGTGGGTGATGGGGCTCTTCAACCTCAATCAGCGCCAACTCCTATTCAAGAGAAATCGACTCCTCAGGGTGGCTCCGATCGCCGGAAGGGTAAGGAGCCGAGGGTTGAAGCCTCAGGTAATTGTACTAACTTGCCTTGCTTGTCTTGCCTTTGAAGCTTGGAAATAATCTAACACTTTGACCTCTCGTGTTTTGATTGCAGGTGCGCCTGTTGGCTCGACCCCGAAGATGAAGAGTTTGGGTGATGTTGACATCAACCACCCTACAGCTGTAATCCGGAAACTCTGCAATCTTCTGGGGGCTACACTGGATGAAGCCTTCGACAGGCTTGAACTGGTGGTAGGTGCATCTGCTTGATCGATTATTTGAGTTATCTTCAGAATAATTCTAACTCTTTAGTTCTTTTGCAGAACTCAGCAGTTTTGAATGTCGCAACCAAGCTCTCCATGAAGGCGGGAGCAAAAGAAGCTTCAGCTGAAGTATCCCGCTTAGCTGCTGCACTGGAGGTTGTAAGCGAGAAGAGGGATAAGCTGAGGGAGGCTCTAACCTCAAAGAAGGAGGCATTGAAGGCCAAGACCGAGGCCCTTCGCAAGGAAAAGTTGGAGAACAAGGGCTGGCAGAATGGATACGAGGCCCGGGGTCACGAGCTTGAAGAATTGAAGAATCGATTTTTCAAGATCGAGAACTTGGGCTTCGATCGTGTGGCTCGAATAAAGGAGCTGGAGGCTCAACTTGCTGCTTCAGCAGAGACTCATAAGAAGGAGCTGGAGCATATGCGGAGTGAGTGCAAGAGCTACAGGGAAACAGCTGAGAAGGCAGCAGAAGCACTCAGGGTCCATGTTGCCAGTGTCCGATCCTCTAAGGCATCAGTGGCGAGCAAAGCTCGTGCTGGATCTGAGGGGGAGAAGTCGCGTGCGCAGAGTGTGGCCAAGCCTTGAGATCTTCTGTCGTCTTTTCTGTCGTTGTTTGATACTTGTAAACTCTTGAAATGTAGCAGCTCACTCTTGTACCTGGCATATTTTGATAATAGAAGATATCTCTTTGGTGTTTGAAAATTGGATTTCTTGAGTTGAATGTCTTTGAATGTCATGTTCTGGATAGCATTAGAATAGATGCAATCTTTTGAATGTAAGGGGTCAAGTCGCAACTTGATTACCCAAACTTATTGTAACTTGAATTTTGAATTTGAATTCGTGTAACACTTGTATGTGAGGGGTTGAGTCGCAACTCAAGCACCCAAACCTGTTAGACGATATAGAATTTGATTGAAATTGAATATTGAAATTTGAAGGTCAGTTTAACATTTGCCAGTAAGGGGTTGAGTCGCAACTCTAACACCCAAACTTGTTAAAAGACTTGGTAACTTGAATGTGGATAATTTGAAACTGCTTCAGAATCTTGAATTGAAAAGCTGAACACTTGTACATTTGAGCACTTGAAAGAGATCTTTATTCATCACATAATTTACATCATGGATAGAACAACTTGAGGTGTCTAGAATTCCAAGCTCGTGGCAATCTATCTCCTTCTGGTGAGATCAGTCGATAGGAGCCTTTGCCTCCAATTGACTCAATGATGTATGGACCTTCCCAGTTGGGAGCAAGCTTCCCACTGCTGTGTTCTTTGGTGTTGTAGAAAACTGCTCTGAGAACTAAACAACCTACTGGGAACTGTCTCTTGTAGACTTTCTCGTCGTAGGCTCTTTTGATTTTCTGTTGGTACTTGGCCACACGAAGTGATGCTTGATCTCGTAATTCTTCGGAGAAGTCTAGATCATTGATCCGAAGTTCTTCATTGATTCCTTCTTCAACTGCTCTAGTCTTCAGAGTACTTGATATGTTTTCTGTTGGGAGTACTGCTTCCGATCCATATGTTAGACGGAAGGGTGAGAACCCTGTTGATCTTCTCGGAGTTGTGCGATACCCCCAAAGAACTTCAGGTAGGACCTATTCCCACAATCCTTTCTTGTCG
Organism: Chamaelirium japonicum; assembly: GCA_947650365.1. Lineage (NCBI taxonomy): Eukaryota > Viridiplantae > Streptophyta > Magnoliopsida > Liliales > Melanthiaceae > Chamaelirium > Chamaelirium japonicum. The sequence continues at coordinate 26,526,423 of OX393549.1, forward strand.
TTGAGTTTCTTCTTGAGTATACCAAGAATAGCTCTATTGGAGGCTTCTGCTTGGCCATTGCATTGAGGGTACCTTGGAGTTGAATAGAATAACTTGATACCGTTGTTCAGACAGAACTCTCGGAATTTGTCAGAGTCAAATTGAGCTCCATTGTCAGCAACGAGAACTTGAGGTGTACCAAATCTTGAGAAGATGTTGTGCCGAATGAATTTAATCACTTCGTCGTCAGTCTCTCGGAAGAGGGGCACAGCTTCCACCCATTTGGTAAAGTAATCAGTGGCCAGCAATAGATACTTCTTCTTGCTCGGAGTTGGGGGGAAAGGACCCAGGAAATCTAACCCCCATTGATGGAAAGGCCAGGGACTTGATAATTGATGAAGTTCATCTGCAGGGAGATGGATAGCTCGAGCGTGTCGTTGGCAAGGTTCGCACCTTTGAACAACTTGTTGAGCATCCCTTGCCATTGTTGGCCAGTAGTACCCTTGTAGCTTCGTCTTGGCTTCAAGAGATCTTCCTCCCGAATGATTTCCACAAGCTCCAGAGTGGATATCAATCAGGATTGCCTGTGCTTGCTCGGGACCAAGGCACTTGAGCAACATCCCGTTGTGAGATTTGAAGTATAGATCTTCTCCTTGTAGAATGTAGCATGGGAGCTTCCTTTGAACTCTTCGGGCTTGATTTGGATCTTCCGGCATTTTGCCATGCTTGAAGAAGTCGAAAATTGATCGTCTCCAGTCTTCAAGCTGATCTCCACCCCCAGATTCTTTTGTAGTAGTAAGGATCTGTTGATCGGGGGTGGTCTTGGGCACTTCTTGATAATCGATCTGTATTTGCCTTCCTCCGAGTGAGTCTCCAAGAACTGAGGCAGCATTGGCTAAGGCATCTGCTTCTCGGTTCTCTGCTCTGGGGATTTGAATGAATTCAGCACCAATAAAACGTTGTTGAAGACGTCGTACTAAGGCCAAGTAGAGTTGCATTCTTTCTTCGCGAGCTGTGTACTCTCCATTGATTTGCCTTATGATCAATTGGGAGTCGCTGTAGACGATGATTCGATCTACCCCCAGGGATTTCGCCATCTCGAGTCCAGAAATGAGTGCTTCGTATTCGGCTTCGTTGTTGGTGGCAGTGAATCCGAGGAGAGTGGCCTTCTGGAGATGATCAAGTTCGGGGGATATCAATACTATCCCAGTTCCCGAACCGATCGAACTTGAAGCTCCATCAGTATAAAGCTTCCATGGAGGAGTTGCAGCAGTAGCTTCGAGATTTGGATCAATTTTTGTTGCAAGATTGATCGGAGTATTGTCCTCATCTTCCAAACGCATGTCGACATCTTCTTCCCAAGTGATGGGGTCTTCAACTGGAAAATCAGCTAGAAAATCAGCAATAGCTTGACCTTTGATAGAAGTGCGAGATTCGAACTGAATCCCCAGGGAGCTCATTTCGATCACCCATTTGGTTATTCGACCAGCTCGACCAGTTTTGTCAATGATATCTTTGAGCGAGTGTTCTGAAATGACAGTGATCTGGTGAGAGACGAAGTATGGTTGAAGGCGACGCGATGCAGTGAGTAAGGCTAGGATGACCTTCTCAGTTTTTGAATAGCGAGTTTCAGCCGGAAGAAGAGTGTGACTGATATAATAGACTGGATGCTCGAAGCCTTCTCTTCTACTGACTAAGACTGCACTAATTGCTTGATCAGTTACGGCGAGATAGAGCCATAAGTCTTCTTTTGGAAGTGGAGCCGTCAAGATAGGAGCTTGCACCAGATATTTCTTGATGCTTTGAAATGCTTCTTCACAAATCGGACTCCACCCTGAAGTATCCGCCTTTCGTAGTTTGTCGAAGAGAGGTTTACATTTGTCAGAAGACTTTGAGATGAACCGATTGAGGGCAGCAAGTCTTCCAGTGAGTCGCTGCACCTCCTTTCGATTGGTAGGTGATGGCATGTCGAGGATAGCTCGAATTTGATCGGGATTGGCTTCAATACCCCTCCTGGTCACAAGATGACCCAGGAATTTGCCAGATTGAACTCCGAAAGCGCACTTGGCTGGATTGAGCTTCATACGATATTTTCGAAGAACTTGAAAGGTTTCTGCCAGATCAGAAAGATGCTTGCTTCGTACGGAGCTCTTGGTGAGGAGATCATCGACGTAGACTTCGACGTTGCGACCGATCTGATCTTCGAACATTTTTGTGACTAACCTTTGATAGGTGGAACCAGCATTTTTGAGGCCGAATGGCATTACATTGTAGCAGTAGAGACCTCGGCTAGTCACGAAGCAAGTCTTCTCTTGATCGTCTGGATGAAGTGGAATTTGATTATATCCAGAATACCCATCCATGAAAGACAATAGCTCGTGGCCAGCAGTGGCATCGACGAGTCTATCGATCCTTGGCATGGGAAATGGGTCTTTGGGGCAAGCCTTGTTGAGGTTGGTGAAGTCGATGCAGACTCGGACTTTCCCATTCTTCTTCGGAACAGCAACAATATTAGAGATCCAAGTAGGATACTCTACTTCACGTATGAAGCCTGCTGCGAGTAGCTTGGTGATTTCTTCTTGAACAGCAACTTGTAGCTCTGGTCGGATGGTACGTGGCTTTTGCTTGACAGGCTTCACCTCTTCTTTGATTGCAAGTCGGTGACAAGCGTCATCCGGATTGATACCAGGCATGTCTTCGAAACACCAAGCGAAGACATCGATATTGGATTGGAGGAAGGACACCATGTCTTGCGCTTCTGCGTCGCTAAGACTGGTACCAATGAAAGTTTGTCGAGGGAGATCTCTGCTGCCTATGTTGATTGGGATGATTTCTTCTATTGAAGGTGATGCTTTCCATTCGATTGGTGGAGGTTCGGTTAGCGAAATCTCCTTTGATTGCTATTTGGAAGAGGGACCAGCTTCATCTCGTGGCCGCTTTGGAGGAGCAATGTTGATCTTTCGATCTGTCTTAGCCGCAGCAGCCTCACAAGACCTTCCAGCTTGCTGATTACCTCGAATGCAGACAATGCCTTCCCCAGTTGCAAACTTGAGTAGTTGATGATAAGAAGAGGAGATGGCATTGATCTGGTGGAGGAATGGTCGCCCGAGGATGGCGTTGTAGCTGGATACTCCTTCGACAATTGCGAACCTGACCGAGACTCGAGTCTCTCGGCTGAGGTCGAGAGTGAATCTCGACTCACCCACCGTGATGCTTTGTTCGCCGTTGAAGCCGGTGATCACGGTCGGGACGACGTCGAGGCTTTGATACTTATGTCCCAGACGTTTGAAGCAGTCTGAGAACATAATGTCGATAGAACTCCCGGTGTCGATGAGGATCCGATTGACGGTGCTTCCGTCGATGATGAGTTTCAAAACCAGGGGGTCTCGATGTGGAGTATGAACTCCTTGAAGATCAGTGTCGTTGAAGACGATGGATGGCCAAGCAAGACCTTCGATGGGCTTCTCGATCCAGGTATCTTCTTTATTTGCAGTAGATCGAACATGGAAGATGCGCCGAATCTGCCGATCGACCTCTTTCCCGGTCACTACTTGGTTGTGCAACGATCCATGAATGCCAAAGATATTGGCATTCACGGTGAGAGATGATGGGTTGGAAGAGATTTGATGTATCCAATACACTTCTTTCCCCTTGGCGGAGGTTCGACGTTGATCATGCCCGTTGTTGACGAATTCTTGAAGGTGGCCCTCTCGCAGTAAGTCTTCAAGATGGAACTTCAACCGATAGCATCGGTCGGTAGAGTGGCCGTGACTTCGATGGAATTCACAGTAGACTGTTTTGTCTGCTGTGAACTTGGAGTTTGGCTGAAGAGGATTGGGCCTCCGAAGATACTCATCGTGTTGAATGCGGTCGAGTATCTGTTCGACTGGAATACTCCACTCGGTAAAAGTGGTCTTCGTTGGAGATCGACGCCCGTCATTCTTTGATCGTTTGTTGGCTGGAGGGGCTGCTGCCTCAGCGTTGTGGGCCTTTGCAGCATACTTTGGAGTTTCTCTTTCAGCAGGCTTTCGCTTCGTCTCTCGCCCTTTCCGAGCGACTTGATCGTCTTCGACCTCGATCTCTCTCTGGATTCGATCGAACATAGCTCCCAGAGAAGGAGGGGGATTACGGATGAAGTCGTTGTAGATGTGTAGATCGAAGCGGAGAGCGTTCTGGAAAGCCAACATGATGGCTTCATCGTCCAGATGTCTTCCAGAGAGGGCAGCATGCTCGTTGCGAAATCTCCTAGTGAAACTTCGGAGAGTCTCGTCAGCACCCATCCTTAGCCGATAGAGAGAGTCAAGCTTCTTCTCGGGCTTCAGATTGAGCTGATAATGCTGCACAAAGAGTTTAGCCAAAACATCGAACTGGGTGATGGACCCAGCTCGGAGATTATGATACCAGTCGAGCGACGGTTCATCGAGACTTCCTGCGAAGGTGCGGCAGAGCACATTGTTTTCTTCTTCGTGCGGCGTTAAGGCTTGCTTGAAGGCAAGGATGTGGAGAGTAGGATCTCCTCTGATGCAGTTGAATTTGGGGAGGATTGGAGTTCTCCATCCCCTTGGAAATGTTATCTCAAAGAGACTTCGATGTAGAGGCCCGGTAGAAGAATAGCCATCCCTGCGACCATGTCCTCGACCTAGAGGTGGGTCAAGAGGCAAGATCGCAAGGTCTTGCTCAGGCATTGAAGTATTTGCCGGTTGAAGTCGATGTCGGAGGTCCGATCCAAGCCCACGCTGAAGTGGAATGGAAGGGGAAACTCGACTCTTTGAAGGAGCGCCTTTCATTTGGTGCCTCCTTGGTATGTTGAGCTTTGAAGGTGCCCTCTTGTCGCAGTTGCGGCCAAAAGACGATTGGGAAGACTCATCGTCAAGGCGATCCCAAACACTCTGCTTCCAGGGGGCAGCAGAGGGAGTTGGGTCACGTCGGATCCTCTCGAGGGCAGCAGTGCCCATTGACCTCCGTTGCTCGGAGTGAATTGAATATCGAGGAAGATCGATCCTCTCGCTTGTAGAGGGAATAGGTAGAGCGATCCCAGCCTCGGAAGCTGCTTTTTTCAGAGCATCCCTCTCAATGGTGAGGGTGGCGTTCTGCTTCGCCAATTGGAGCAGTTGGAAGTCGACCGCAGAGATTTGGTAGGTCGATGGAGGGTCTTCAGCAGGAGCGGGTGTTGTTTGCCCAATTGACTGCCGTGCGGGGTGGGCGATAGGTCGATCGATAGATCTCCCACTTCCTGAACGAACTCCCATCTCGGGGACAGCAAGGGGCTATCCGAAGTTGAGCCTTTGACTCATTGAACGAGTCTCAGGACGAGGTTGTTGTTGAGTGTTACTTCCTTCTGGTTGACCTTGATGTTTCGTCCTCGCCATTCAGAGAGCGAAAGGTGCAACGAGAGTGCCGTTCAGTTGTCTGATCAACCGAGAGGGCGAGGAAGTTTGACTATCAAGATCGGTTGTAGGTTCAACCGATCAAGTAGTAGCGGAGAGTTGGACTTTTTGATCGGATCCCACAGACAGCGCCAAACTGTGGGGGAAAATCTTCGTGCCGACCCGAAGACTCTCGCAGCACCAGTCAATTGAAATTGAAGTTGACGTCGAAGATTGTTGTTCGATCTGTTGATTGAAGTTGAAGCCTTTGATATGTAAACAGAGAGATGCAATCAGAGAGATTGTTAACACAAGATGTGATCTCGGAGTTCAGCCGAAGCCTACGTCTCCGTGCTATAGGGAGCAACCCGAATTCACTAACACTTATGTTGAAGTGATCTCGACAGGCCGAGTATCACTGAAAACACTCTGATCTCTTCG